>OZ014524.1:408185460-409385460 GCA_963966055.1 Lathyrus aphaca | reverse complement strand
AGGTCTGGAAAGGTCAAAACCAAGAACCAAGTCGGATACCTTGGAGAGCAAATAAGCATACTGCATTGCATACTAACTTTTCTTTTGTTTTGTAGGTTTTGCTATTATTTTGTGTTGTTTCTAACTCTGTTGTGGCTCAGGAATTATTGCTCGCCGCCGGGTGTTCCCTCTCAACCGTCCACACCGGTATCCTACTCGCAACAACCTTCCTGGTATCCAAATGGATCAAGTACAGCAGGACTTGGCAGAGGTCAGAACTCAGATGGCTAACGAAAGAGTGGAGATGAGGAACCAAATGGCTCAATTCATGACTGTAATGACTAACTTGGCCCAAAGTCAAGAGAGGCTAAGGGGATTGGTAGAAAGACAAAATCCCGAGGAACCTCATCCTGGGACTGGAGGAACAAGTAATAATGAGGGAGGTCAGCCTCATGTTAATCCACCTGTGTTTGGACCTCATCTAGATCCGGAAGTCAATATCCCAAGAAATGTACCGGGTAACACTGCTGCAGGCAGGATCTTGCAAGAAGATCCTCAAGAGGAGCAGTTTACTGTAATGGGAGCTGGGGATGAAGTCTACGATAGAAGGTTTGATGAAATTGCTGAGAAGTTGAGATCTCTAGAGTCTCAAAATTCCTTAGGCTTCGATGTAATGGATATGGGGTTAGTGGATGGGGTAAGGATTCCCCACAAGTTTAAACCCTCGTGCTTCGAGAAGTACAATGGAACTTCCTGTCCACGAACTCACTTACAGTCCTTCCTGGGAAGACTTAAGGCATACACCATGGATGAAAAACTGTGGATGTTTTATTTTGAAGAGAGTTTGACTAGGGCTTCAAGGGAG
Source organism: Lathyrus aphaca (assembly GCA_963966055.1). Lineage (NCBI taxonomy): Eukaryota > Viridiplantae > Streptophyta > Magnoliopsida > Fabales > Fabaceae > Lathyrus > Lathyrus aphaca. Next base: position 409,384,616 of record OZ014524.1, on the reverse strand, counting down.
TGGTACTCGCACTTGACCAGAGCTACTATCAGATGCTGGAAGGACCTAGCTGAGGCCTTCATCAGGAAGTACCAATACAATCTAGACATGGCTCCTAACAGGACCCTCCTGATGGGAATGTCTCAATCCTCCAGGGAAAGCTTCAGGGAATATGCCCAAAGGTGGAGGCAGCTTGCTGCTGCTGTCCAGCCACCCATGTCGGAAAGAGAAATGGCCGACATGTTCATGAATACTCTGCAAGGAACATATATTGATAGGCTAGCTGCCTTTTCTTCCACCAGCTTCGCAGACGTAGTTATAGCTGGGGAAAGGATTGAAAGCCTTTTGAAGATGGTTAAAATTTCTGATAATGGTGCAAGTTCGTCCAGTAACTCCAGGAAGTCTTTTGTGGGACCTAGAAGAACCGGTTAGACAAATGCCATTCATGCCAACAGGGGCAGACCTCAGTTTGTCCACAGATCAGTAGCAGCTGTCACTATTCCAGCTCCGATTCCTCAACAACCAACATATCAACCACAACAACAACCACATTATCAGCAGCAAGTTCAGTATCCGCCACAGAGAAGCTACAACAACAACAACAACAACAACCAACAACAAAGACCTTTTCAGCAAAGACCGTCACAGGCAAATAGGGTGGTTGACCCTATCCCTATGCCTTATGTTGCCTTGTTGCCACAACTCCTGAAACTCAACTTGGTTGAATTAAGGACATTGGCACCACCAGATCCCTCCAATCTTCCAAGAAATTATGATGTCAACGCCATATGTGCTTTCCACTTCAATGCACCTGGCCACAATACTGAGAAATCCAGGGCTTTACAAATGAAGGTACAAGATCTGGTGGATTCCAAAGCCCTCAACTTTGCACCCCCTCCAAATATCAACAAGAATCCCATGCCCAATCATGGAGGGCCAAGAATTAATGCCATTGAGGAAGACAAGCCATCTTTCTTGATAACCAGTGTTGCACAAATTCGAACACCTCTGGTCGAAATTAAAGCTCAGCTTCTAGAGTGCCAGATGTTCCCCGGGTGTGAGCTCGGTTGTGGGTATTGCAACATTGCAGTCAACGGGTGTGATAACTTGAGAAGCGGCATAGATGGTCTTATCAAAGATGGCATACTTCAGATCACAACAACGACGCCTACAAATCCAGCAATTCCTTTGACAACAATTCCTGAGTCTCCTATATCAGCAGCAACAATCATTCCTACCGATTCATCAATATCATCAGCAATGTCTCCATCCATCACTTCAACAAATCAAATGTCAACAACCCTTTCTTCTACAACATCAGCATCCATTTATTCAGCTGAATCTTCTACAACACCAGCAAGACTTAATGAAGATATCTCAGCAGTCACCATCTACTATGATCCATCAAATGTTCCTCCAAACAACAACTTTCAACAACAAATAGTGGCACCTCCTGCCAGGTCACCGGTCACCATTTACTACGATCCGCACACCATTTCAGTACCCTCCTCCGTTGCGGTCAGTCCAGTTACCATTACGGTGCCTGGACCTGTTCCATATGAAAGCAGTAATGCCATACCTTGGCATTATGGCTCCGATCTTTACTGCAACGGGGAGAAAATCACTTTGGATTCTACAACCTCTTCTCCACAAATTGACAATGTTGGGGGAGGCGGAGGCTTCACCAGAAGCGGACGCCTTTTTGCCTCACAAATGCAAAGGCCTAATGCCGAAGCAGAAGCTGCTGCCAAAGCAAAGGGAAAGAGTGTGGTATTTGAAGAGCCGACTATCAAAGAGACTCAAAAGACATCTTTTGAACAAGATGTAGACGAGTTTATGAGAATCATAAAGAGAAATGACTACAAGGTGGTGGATCAGCTTCACCAAACTCCCTCAAAGATCTCCATATTATCCCTGTTGATGTGTTCTGAAGCTCACAGGAATGCATTACTGAAAGTCTTGCACGCAACATACGTGCCAGAGGAGATCACAGTTAATCAGCTAGTAACCGTTGTGGCAAATGTCAACACCAGTCATGGACTGGGCTTTACCAATGCTGACTTAACAACTGAGGGACGTAACCACAACAAGGCTTTACACATCACTCTAGAATGCAAGGGTGTTGTTCTATCTCATGTACTGGTGGACATTGGGTCTTCACTCAATGTTCTACCAAAGAAAGCCTTGGTGAAGCTGGAGTATGATGGCTTGGCACTGCGTCTGAGTAATTTGGTGGTAAGAGCATTTGATGGCTCTAAAAGATCAGTGCTTGGGGAGATTGACCTGCCTGTGATGATTGGCCCGCAGACTTTTAAGATTACCTTCTATGTGATGGACATTCAGCCGGCCTACAGCTGTTTGTTGGGTAGACCCTGGATCCATGCCGCTGGCGCTGTTACGTCTACCCTTCACCAGAAGCTGAAATTCGAGTGGGAAGGCCAAATCATCACCATCTGTGGGGAAGAAGACATCTTTGTTAGCCATCTGGCTACGTATAAATACATCGAGATGGATGGAGAGATCCATGAAACTATGAGCCAGGGGTTTGAGGCCCTGAACATTAATGAAGCATCTGTTGTACTGGGAACCTCCATAATGTCGTATCAGCAAGCCCGGAAGGTTGTTGAAGAGGGTACTGCCCAAGGCTGGGGCAAGCTGCTGCCCGTGGAAAAGAAGGAAGACAGATTTGGGTTGGGTTACAAACCAACTCAACAAGATCAATCAGAGGCTGCCAAAGAGCCCAATTTTGTCAGCGGGGGAATGCTCACCCCGGATGCAGTGAATAACTTGGAAGACGAGGAGGAAAGCGACCGCAACCTGGAGAGCTGGATACGTCCAAGGATCCTGGGGAGCCAAGTCCTTAACTGGTCTTCCCAGGAAGTTATAAGGGTTACTCCTGCAGAGTAATTATTATTTCCTGTATTTTTAAGCATGCATCAAGTCTTGCATCTTTCCCAAGATGACAAGACTCATTTTGTAATCGGGCCATCTTGTAATTTTGTGCAAACAGATCAATCAATGAATATCGGACATCTTTTGCAAATGAGTCGTTTCCTTTTCCGCTCACTGTTTTTCATTTTTCTTTTTGTACAAAAATAAAATGGCAATGTTTTCCAAAATGATAACTTCATTTCACTTCTTCTAAACAAGATTAAAATCGATCATTAAAATGAACAATCTAAACCCTTGCAGAGAGTGCCTTTCAGACTGCACCGACAACAACACAGCTATGACTTCGTATGACTTTGACCATCCAATCAATCAAGCCGATGAAGGGTTTGAAGAAGATTATGAGCTTCCTGAAGAGCTATCTAGGTTGTTAAGGCAAGAGGAGAAGGTTATCACTCCTCATCAGGAGGAGATTGAAACGGTTAATCTTGGTACGGAAGAAGACGTGAAAGAGTTTAAGATCGGGGCCTGCTTATAAGACTCAGTGAAAGAACAACTGATTGACATGCTTCGTGAATATGTGGATGTGTTTGCTTGGTCTTATCAGGATATGCCAGGGTTGGACACCGTTATTGTCATGCACAGGCTGCCTTTAAAAGAAGACTGCCCGCCAGTAAAACAGAAGTTGCGCCGTACTCGCCCAGATATGGCAATGAAGATAAAATAAGAGGTACAAAAGCAGTGGGACGCCGGGTTCCTTGCTGTGACTAGCTATCCTCCGTGGGTTGCTAATATTGTACCTGTGCCTAAGAAAGACGGCAAGGTGAGGATGTGTGTGGATTACCGGGATCTGAACAGAGCTAGCCCGAAAGATGATTTCCCATTACCTCACATTGATGTATTGGTTGATAATACGGCTCAGTTCTCGGAATTCTCCTTCATGGACGGATTTTCAGGATACAATTAGATCAAAATGTCACCTGAAGACATGGAGAAGACAACTTTCATCACACCCTGGGGCACATTCTGTTACAAGGTGATGCCATTCGGACTGAAGAATGCGGGTGCAACGTATCAACGGGCTATGGTAACATTCTTCCATGACATGATCCATAAAGAAATTGAATGTTATGTGGATGACATGATTGCCAAGTCCCTCACAGAAGAAGACCACCTGGTGAATTTGCTGAAGTTATTCAAGCGTCTGAGGAAGTACCAACTGAAGTTAAACCCCAACAAATGCACATTCGGGGTGCGATCCGGTAAGCTGCTGGGATTTATCGTAAGTGAAAAAGGGATTGAAGTTGACCCTGATAAAGTCAAAGCCATTCAAGAAATGCCTGCACCGAAGACTGAAAAAGAAGTTTGAGGGTTTCTAGGTAGATTGAACTACATTTCAAGGTTCATATCTCACCTTACGGCAACCTGTGAACCTTTGTTCAAGCTGTTAAGAAAAGAACAAACTGTCAGGTGGAACAAAGACTGCCAGAGGGCTTTTGACAAAATCAAGGAATACTTACAAGAGCCACCGGTCCTTATGCCTCTAGTTGAAGGAAGACCTCTGATAATGTACTTGACAGTATTAGAAGAGTCAATGGGGTGTGTGTTGGGCCAGCATGACGAGTATGGTCGAAAAGAGTATGCAATATACTACCTAAGCAAAAGGTTTACCGACTGTGAACAACGTTATTCACTGCTCGAGAAAACTTGTTGTGCTTTAGCGTGGGCTGCTCGCCGACTAAGGCAGTATATGTTGACCCACACTACTTTATTGATTTCAAAGATGGATCCAGTTAAGTACATTTTTGAGAAGCCAGCACTTACCGGACGGGTTGCAAGATGGCAAATGATCCTCACAGAATATGACATTCAATACACATCTCAGAAAGCCATCAAGGGCAGTGTATTGTCTGATTATCTCGCCGAGCAACCTATTGATGATTACCAGCCTATGAGATTTGACTTCCCTGATGAAGACATCATGTTCATAAAAGCAAAAGATCATGAAGAGCCTATTCACACTGAAGGGCCTGACCCAGAAGAAGAATGGACTATGATGTTTGACGGGGCTATTAATATGAATGGTCGTGGTGTTGGTGCGGTACTTATTACGCCTAAGGGAGTTCACATGCCTTTCTCGGCAAAACTCACCTTTAACTGCACTAACAACGAAGCTGAATACGAAGCTTGTATTATGGGTCTTGAGGAAGCCATTGACCTCAGGATCAAGACTTTGACTGTATTCGGAGATTCAGCTCTGGTAATCAATCAAACTAACGGCAAATGGTACACCCACCAAGATCATCTGATACCTTACAGGGATTATACAAGGAGGTTATTGACTTTCTTCACAACAGTCAAGCTTGAGTATATCCCTCGAGATGAGAATCAGTTTGCAGACGCTCTGGCTACCATTTCATCCATGATCAAAGTTCAAGCTGCCAACTTTGTGCCTCAGATTGCAGTGTCCAGACTTGACAGACCAGCATACGTGTTCTCAGTAGAAGTTGTTAAAGACGATAAGCCTTGGTTCCATGACATTAAGTGCTTCTTGGAGGATCAAACATACCCACCTGGGGCATCTTCCAATGATAAGAAGACGTTAAGAAGGCTAGCTGGTAGTTTCTTTCTGAATACTGACGGTTCCCTGTACAAAAGAAACTTTGATATGGTACTCCTCAGATGTGTTGATAGAACAGAAGCAGACTTGTTGATGCACGAGGTGCACGAAGGATCCTTTGGTACCCATGCTGGTGGGCATGCCATGGCTAAAAAGTTGCTAAGATCGGGCTATTACTGGATCACAATGGATGCAGACTGTTGTGCTCATGCCAGAAAATGTCATAAATTCCAGATTTATGCGGATAAAGTGCATGTGCCTCCGAATCCTCTGAATGTGATGTCTTCACCCTGTCCCTTTGCCATGTGGGGAAATTTATATGATTGGCAAGATTGAACCGACTGCTTCAAATGGCCACAGATTCATCCTGGTTGCCATTGACTATTTCACCAAGTGGGTTGAAGCAGCTTCTTATGCAAATGTTACAAGGCAAGTGGTAGCCCGATTTCTGAAGAGAGATATCATCTGTCGGTATGGAGTACCCGAGCGAATCATTACTGATAATGGTTCCAACTTAAACAACAAAATGATGGCAGAACTATGTCGGGACTTCAAGATCCAACACCACAATTCTTCTCCTTACAGGCCAAAGATGAATGGCGCTGTTGAGGCAGCTAACAAGAATATCAAGAAGATTGTGCAGAAGATGGTGGTTACCTATAAAGACTGGCATGAAATGCTACCATTTGCCTTGCATGGGTACCGTACATCAATCAGAACATCCACTGGGGCAACACCGTATCAGCTTGTGTATGGTATGGAGGCAGTCCTACCTGTTGAAGTTGAATTACCCTCCCTGCGGGTACTAATGGATGTTAAGTTGAACGAAGCAGAATGGGTCCGGTCCCGATACGAACAACTGAGTCTGATTGAAGAGAAGAGATTAGCTGCAATCTGTCATGGGCAGTTGTATCAGAAAAGAATGAAGAAAGCCTTCGATCAGAAAGTCAGGCTTCGAGAATACCAAGTAGGAGATCTTGTGCTGAAAAGACTCCTCCCTCCTTATACAGACCACAGGGGCAAGTGGACTCCGAACTATGAAGGGCCATTCGTAGTAAAGAAAGTTTTCTCCGGTGGAGCACTCATGCTCAGTACAATGGATGGTGAAGACTTCCCGTCCCCTGTGAATTCAGATGCAGTTAAAAAATACTTCGCATAGAATGACCCGCTGGACATAAAAACAGAATGTAAGTCCAGGAAAAAATAGGGCATCCCGGCGAGTCAAAAACAGAATAAAAGACTCGGGCAAAAATAAGGGAAAATAAACAAAAAAAAATGTACACCCGCTGAGTTGAAAAGCCGCATTGGACAACTCAGGCAAAAATGGGTATCCCGGTGGATTGAAAACCTGAAAGGGCGATCCACGCAAAATAAGGGAATAAGCGAACAACTGCATTCTGAATTCATCTGTATCACTTACAACATGGTAAACTCTAAAAGGGTCAAGCTTCGTTCAGAATCAGCCTTCTTCAGAAAGCAAGATGAGAAGAACGTCAAATGTCATACGAGTCATAGCAAAAGGGAAGCTCCTTGAAGCGTCATCAGCATTGCCAGCATCTTTTGTTTCTCAATTTGTAACAATCTCCTCATTTTAGGGGATTTGTTTCTATGACTGTATCTTGCCAATTCAGGGCACACAAATTAATAAAATCAGATTTTCAGTCATGTTTCGTCTTATACATTTTATTCTCGTTTGCAAAAATGTCTGATGTCTTTAAGATATTGATTGCATAAATAAAGATGCCTCTCTTCTAAAAACTACGTGCTTGCAGGAAATATACTTACTCCCGGGAGTGTCTAAGCTCCTATGATGGAATCCGGTAAGGGATACCTCGGGATTACTTGTGCGTTTCTCTGTCTTTTCAGGATTGCAGGTATTCAAAGCACAACATGGGGCATGAAAGCTTCACCCCAGCAAGCTGTCAAATCATTATCTACTCAGTCCATCTTCCAGATTGGCACCAGAGGTGTTCTCTCCCCAGCTGAGTTGTCAGGTATCATCCTCAGCAGGATCCCCGTAGAAATCTCTAGGAAGATCTTCCAGTGATCTTTCGTCTTCCCCAACCAAGTGCTAGACAGGGAACCATCTCCCCACAGAGTCTCAACCTCTACCCAGCAAAGCAATACCTGGAAATCTCACAACGGAGTGACGGAAGCTTCTACAAACCCCAGTTGGGTCTGTCATCACCAGGATAGGTCTATCAGTGACCTACTCCCCCATGCAGATACGTCTTAACAGATCTACCAATGATCTCATCCCCAGCTGGGATATCCACTTCAAGCAGATCATCCAGAGATCTTCGCAGCAACGGGATCCGAATCCCGGATCGGTATCTTTGCATAATCATAGCATTCGCATCATATTGTCCCCCAGAGCGTAGCATTCCGTCTAATAATGAGCATTACGGCAAAAATCAAACATGTTGCATAATCATAGGCCATGTGTCGAACTGAACGCTTGTAAATACAGGTTTTCCATCAATAATATACAGAAAACTTCCCAGATTCCCCGGCAGAGAGCCAAGGCACTTTCCCTAAAGATACAGATACTTCCTGACACCCGTCCGTGTCATATCTCCAGTAGAGAGCCGAAGCGCCCCTTTGCACTCACAGATACTTATACACAACTTCCTTGGTACACATACACTTGTTTATATCACACTTTTCTCCTTTTGACACTCGTCCGTGTCACTCTCCCCAGCAAGTTAAACACTCGTTTGTACACCACTCATACTTGTTACTCCTATTTTACTCATACAGATACTCGTCCGTATCTTGTATACACCACTTGTATCCCCTCAGATTTGACACTCGTCTGTGTTCTTTGTTAACCAGTTGATACTCGTCCGTATCATCATCTCTGAACATGTGTCAGTGTTTGTTTCTACCTGATACCCGTCCGTATCATAGTCTTAAGGATGCTCGTCCGCATATTTAATCTATACACCGCATCAAGCATTTATGTCTTCTTGAATTTAGACACTCGTCTGTGTCTATTACTCCCCAGAAGAGTCCCCTCGGAATTAACAATCGTCCGTGTTCTTTGTTAACTAGTTGATACTCGTCTGTATCATCATCTCTGAGCATGCGTCGAGCGTTTGTTTCTACCTGATACTCGTCCGTATCATAGTCTTAAGGATGCTCGTCTGCATCTTTAATCTATACACAGTGCCAAACACTTATACCTTTCATTTCTTGGATGTGGACACTCGTCCGTGTTTACTTTTCCCCAGCAAAGTCCCCAACAAAACTTGTTAAACTATTTCTTTTCTATCTGACATTCGTCCTATGTCATGATACCTTTTCGGCAGCCGTACCCTGCTAGGTGATCGTCCTTCACCTCTTAGATGATCGTCCTTCATCAACCCCCAGTGGAGTCTCTATTCATTAGAACCCCTTCTTATCCGACATTCGTCCTATGTCGTGATATTTTTAGCAGCCGTCCCCTGCTAGGTGATCGTCCTTCACCTCCTGATGATCGTCCTTCATCATTTTATCCGATGGCCGTCCCCATCGTTGATCTTGTTATCTGACATTCGTCCTATGTCGTGATAAACCCTGAGAGCAGTCGTACCCTGCTAGGTGATCGTCCTTCACCTCTTGATGATCGTCCTTCATCATGCTTATCCGATGGCCGTCCCCATCGTCGACCTTTTTCATCCGACATTCGTCCTATGTCGTGGTACTTTCGGCAGCCGTACCCTGCCCGGTGATCGTCCTTCACCTTAGATGACCGTCCCTCATCTTATCCCCAACAGAGCAGCCGTACCCTACTAGGTGATCGTCCTTCACCTTTGATGACCGTACCTCATCATTTTATTTCGTTTACCTATAACCCCCAAAGAGTCTTATAGCTTTACCTGATGGCCGTCCCCATCAAAATCTCATATCCCCAGCATGTCGGTCGTCCCCGTTATTGCTTTATCCCCAGCAGTCGTCCTTTGCTCAACGGTCGTCCTCCGTCGCCCGCACCTTATAAATATACTTTATTTTCCTTTTTACAATCTATATCCCTTTTCTTCTTCATTCTCTGAGTGCAAATTTTGGATTGTCTTTGGTATTCAACCACAAGTTATCTTGTTTGCCTGTTAAGCCGCTGCTTACATCCTGCACAGCTAACTCATGTTTGAATAGGGGCAGCTGTAAACACCCCAAATTTTCCCTCACCCATTCACACCATGGCTTGTGATCTTTTCATATGCATAAATTCAATCATAGCATCTCATACCACATTTTTGATTCACTGCATTGTTTCTAAGTCATCTGCATCTAGGGTTTGTGATCTGAGCAATCCAAGAGCTATTTGAGCCACTCCAAAGGTCTTTAATCATTTCAAATGGGTCCATGTATGTTCAAGCATCATATTGTATGCTCACAAAGTCAAGAAAGTCAAAGAATCACAAGAACTGAGAAAGGCATGGAAGCAGAGCCAGGTTTAACTGCACAGATGACCTAGAATTAGGGTTTTGGTTTCAGAGGCCATAACTCCAAAATTTTTGGTCATTCTTGTTTCTATTGGTCTCTATATGGTATAAGGATCATGCATATCAATTTTCATGAAGAAATTCCATAGGGAAGGCATCTGATCAAGAGTTGACTTCTTGAGCAAGTCAGTGCAAAATCAGGGCATCTGAGGCCCCCAATGACCCAACCAAAGGGTGTTCTTCATCATTTTGAATGTGTATGATCTTTATTTGATCATAGAAGATGTTATAAGTTCACAAAATTGAAGAATTTCAAGCCATTTGCAAAGTTGCCATTTTGGGAAAATGACTTGTAATGGAAAATTGCTATTTTGGGAAAGTTTTTCAACCCTTTCTAATTGATTCAAAAATGCCTCAAATGAGAAAACTTTGGTCATGAAAGTTGTAGAATGGATCATTCCCTTTTCAAAAAGTACAAGAAATCATTCTAATTCATTTTGGATCAAAAGTTATGGCCTTGCAAAGTTGGATAAAATCATTGAAATTTCACTTTTGCACAAAATGGAAAACTTGCAAATTCTCATGGCCAACCTTTATGTGACTTCAATGTGACCTCTAATCATCATACAAACACAATGCATGACTTAAAATTCAGTTTGGCCCAAAGAATTTCCCATTTCTAGGCTTTGAGTTTCAAGTAACCATAAGCCATTCTTCATGAAAGTGCAAAGAGGGATTTCTTGCAAAATGATTCTCAAAGGGATTGTATGACCTCTAGCTGGTCTCAAGACATTTCCATGACCTAATGAAGCATCCCACACCAAAAATTCAGCAAGACTTCTCACATGTACATGGCCAAAAATCATGAAATGTAACAAGTTGCCATATTGCAAAAACACTTCAAACATGTGATCCATTGCACCCAGCTGTCTTCTCTTGATCCTTGGGCCTTCCTTGACTCAAGCTGAGGCAGGACAAGCCTCAAGATTGCCTCTGACCCGAGCCATGCTTAGAGTACACAATATCTTGACTTTCTTGCATTTTGCCCATACCAATCCCACAGTGCCACACCAACTCTCTGCCCAACCAGAGTATGATATGTGGACATCAAGCAATCCAAAAACACACCATACACAAGCTGAATCCTCCCACATTGCAGCACACACAAAAATCTGTCAAAACCCTTCCCTCTTCGAAACACTACAGCCATCAAACTTCAATAATTCCTTCACCAATCAACCACATACAACCCATAGAACAAATCCCACCCCTCACAATGGTCTGAAACACAACACACAAGAACCTCATTTCCTGCCATATCAGAACTGAACCTCTCAAGCTAGCCACTTTCAGTCCCATTCAAGCATTCCATTAGCCTCAGGAGGTTCAAAGGAGGCCATTTGCACAAGAGGGAGGTTCTGAAAGCTCACTTTCGAAGGTCTCCAGCTCAGGTATAACCTAAGAACTTTTTTCTCAGAACTTCATTTTCTTGTTACAAAATGAATCTACATGTTGCACTGATCATCTAGATATGTTTAGAATTGAAAATGAGCAAGAAATGACCATTTCATGTTGTTCTGAAAGTTTGCCCGTGTTTTATATTTCTCTTCGATTCATGCTTATGGAGTAAAATAAATGGATTTTAAGTGGGGGTTTAGGTTTAGAATGATTAGGGGATCATTTTGGTGAAAGAAATTTGAAGAATGGTGAACTGTAGAAGAAGCTAGGTTTTTGAGTCGTCGGAGAAGACGACCGGAACACTGTTCCGGTCGCCTGAGGGTCATTAAGCCCTAATCTCATTAATTAATCAACTTTGAATTTGGACCTTAGATTCTGTTGACCTCCATTGACTCCCGCGCGTGTGTGTGGCCAGGATTTGTCATTAAAGCCCTAATTCAGATTAATTAGTCTAATTAATTAGGTTTAAATTTGAATTTCCCAGAAGCAATCTCAACCGTCCATGAGCGTGCGCAGTCTTCCCCCCCCCCCCCCCCCCATGAGTTTGAATGCTGACCCTTGATTGCGTTGACTCTCCCTTTTTATTCATTTTAATTTCTTTTCTTTTCATTTCTTTTCCTCATTTTATTTAAAATAGCAAAAATCATTTAAAAATTATGAAAATGTTTGTCAAAGATTTCATTAAATTTTAAAACACAGTAATATTTTTATTTTTATTTTTTGCATAAAAAATCATTTTTAAATTATTTAAAGGTTTATTTTTAATTAATTAATGAAAATTAATTAATTAAAAATGCATTTAGGTATTTAAAAATCCCAAAAAAATTCACATTGCATTTAGAAACATTTAGAAACATTGTCCAACTCTCAAACCAAATTTCTTTTTTGTTCTTGATGCCTTTTGATCATTTTCATTTGAATTAAATTCATTTTAAGGCAATATTTTGGTTCAAACTTTGAAAAATCCCTTCTGCCTAACCATTGAGAGTTGGATGATGATTCTTCTTGCATTGCATTATTCATGGCATGTAGTTTGTAGGATAAATTTGGTTTGATTTGATCTTGCATTTTCAATTTGTTTTGCATTTTTCTTGATAAGGTACCTTAAAACCCTAGCAATCTTAGGAAATTCATAACTTTCACTAAGTTAAGAGTTGGATCCCCTCCTTTGGGCAGTGAGCTTGTATAGGTTTAGGGTATCTTTGATTGAATTTTTAAATTTTTATCATGTCATTTGCTTCTGGTTTTGGATTTTTGCTTTGCATGATGTATGTAACCCTAATTTGTGCCTTCCTTTGCATCCATTTCTCATTTGCTTGCATCCATTGACTTGCCATGACATTTTGTGCACCCACATGATTCATGATACATCTTAGGTCATATTAGAATCATGTTTGAGCATTTCATCTTTCATTTGCCATGTTATATGCCCATTGCATTCCATAACTTTTCATGTGCATTCATGGTTCAAAGCATGCTTCATTTGCATCCATGTCCTTGTATGATCATTCTCATGTCTTGCCTCATGTTTGTATCATCTCTTAGCATCATTAACACCATGTAATTGCTTCTGAATTTGGTTTAAATCATGACATTTCATCTCATTTGCATTGCATTTCATTTCTTTTGGCTAACTTTTCAGGTGGTAAGTTGTTTTGAGAAGTGAATTTGCCTTCACTTCTCACAATCTCTTTTCATCTCTCTTGCATCTTTACTGCATTTTATCTTGTGTATTTGGATTGAGCTTGCTCATTCATGTTCATCTTACTTTCTTTCTTCAAGCAATTTGTCTTCTTAAGTGAAGCAAGTTGTCTTGCTTCTCTTTGCTTTTTCCTCTTTTCATCTGCTTCTCTCCTTGGTGGCTCTTTGAAGATATTTCTATCTTAAGCCTCACATACCCTAGGACCTCCAAGTATGATAACAATTAGGGCTTGATTAGTTCCCCATTTAGTTTTTCCTTTGTGTCATCTTTGAGTCTTCTCTCCTCATCTCATAATCAGGGACTAAACCCTAAAGGCTTTAAGACTTTGTGATTAAGCTTATGCCTGCATCCTTCTATTAGGATGGAGTGTATAACTTTAATCCTAAGTGTTAAACCCTTAATGTGTTTAAATCCTTTAATCAATTCACTTAATAATCATCAAGACATCAAGCTTGTAACTTGGGCCTTGCATTAGGGTTCTAATTCTTCCTTAATTGGTTAAGAAGGACTAACCCTAGTGTTAATGGACAAGTCCCTCTCAAGTTGTCTTACAAATCATAAAAAATCACTTCTTCATCTTATCATTAACTAAAATCCAATTTAATAAAGGCTTTGTTTTGTCATGAGGTTAATCCCTAATCATGGATTAAGTTGAGGAGTCTTTCTCAGCTTAAATGTTCTCATCTACTATCCTTCTATTAGGATGGTGTAATGGGTCCATTAAATCCTTGATTATGGCTTAAGCTCATTACTTAACACTAAACAAAAACACCAAAAAATATCTAAATAATCACAAGTAGGTTAATGATCTTAATCCTACATCATGGTGATTAAGTGTGAGGTGTTTACTTCATGCTTAAGGTATTCTCATTACCCCTAATCAGAGGGAGGATGTGATGAGTTTACTAACCCTTGGTTTAGGCTTAAGCTCATTTTCTTATGACAAACACCAAAAAAAGCAATAAAAGATTAAAAACACAAAAACAAACAATAATCGTCTCCTCCGGGATTTTTTTCTCACCTCATTCACTCACAAACGAGAACTTGCTTCTTCCGTCTAATGCAAGACAGTTAGCACTTGAGCCAGACAAGTCATACACTTGAGCATAGATAAGTAAGCAGTTCATCAGTCAATTTATCTTTCAGTCTCTTTGGGTCGAACTACGGTGTTCTGACTTCCTCATTGCACGAGAGGATACGTAGGCATAACTTAACAGTTATCGAACAAAAGTCTCTGTATATTCCCCCTCCTTCCAGCATTATTCTTTTAGCCTCATTTATCTTGGGCTTTGCACTCTTCTTCTTACACTGACACTTCACATATTTCACTTCACACTTCTTTTACACTGACATTTGCATTCTTTCCAGCTTTGATACACAAATAACATTGACACTACCCCTTTAAAACACAAATCTTTTAAGCGTAGATCCCGTCGAGTACGGCGGACAATCTGGGTGCTAATACCTTCCCAGGTTGTAACCAACCCCCTTTCTCAGTCTCTCTGGTTCGCAACCGTCTTATCCATCTTTTTCTAGGTTTATGCGGCATTACCTTTCCTTCGGGATAAAAATGCCTAGCTGGCGACTCTATTCATTCCTTCTCCTTTCGCCGACCGTTCGCATCTGTACCCCATTTGACTTAGTCTCATTTGGTGGGAGCGACAATAGGCACAGTAAAAACAGTCTTCATTGTAACCTAGAAAGAACCCAACCTGCATCAGCTTCTTCTTGATAATGGATAGGGGAGTAGTCACATCTGCTACTGAGGAAACATAGGAAACCTCATCAATAGCATTAACAGTCTTCTCATGATTGGGCATTGGAGTAGTGATCACATTTGGGGTCCTAGGAGGGTCAAATTAAATTTCCCCAGCTTCGATCATGTCTTGAATCTTGTTTTTCAATACCCAGCAATTGTTGGTGTCATGTCCTGGACTATTAGAATGATATGCACATCTTGCATTAGGATTTTACCGAAGAGAGGATGTATTAGGATTCTGAGGAGGATCCCTTAAAGTAATTAGCTCCCCTTTCAACATGTGTTGCAAGGCTTGGGCTAGTGACATGTTGATCTAGGTGAATTGTCTTCTAGGCTTCTGTTGATTGTTTTGTTGTTGATCTGGTGCTGTAGGGGCGGGATTGGAGATGTGAACTGCAACCACAGATTGGTGACTCCTGTTTGACTATGTTGACCATACACAGCATTAGACTCCTTCTTTCCACTAGGGGGCTTCTTAGCAGTGTTTGATGAAGAGGCACCCACCTGTATTTTACCACTTCTTATCCCACTTTCCACACGTTCCCCAGTCATTATCAGCTCAGTGAAACCAGATGATGAACTTCCAATGAGGTGACTATAAAAAGGACCATTCAGCGTACTCATAAACATATCCACCAGTTCCCTGTCAGTTAGAGGAGGTTGAACTCTGCCAGCCAGATCTCTCCATTTCTGGGCGTACTCTTTGAAACTCTCTTTAGCACCAATAGACATGCTTTGGAGCTGCATGTGAGTTGGTGCTAAATCAGCATTATACTGGTATTGCCTATAGAAGGCCTCAACAAGATCATTCCAATCACAAATATTAACACTTTCAAGTTGATAATACCACGCCAATTGAGCTCCAGATAAACTCTCTTGGAAGAAATGAATCCACAGTTTCTTGTCAGCAGTATGTGGTTGAATCCTCCGGACATAGGACCTCAAGTGCAGTTTAGGACATGAAACACCATCATACACCACAAAAACAGGTACCTTAAAGCCTATAGGTATAACCACTCCAGAAACTAAACTCAAATCTTCAAAATCAAGCCCAGAAGATTTTTGTAGTTCCATAGCATTCATTCTGTCTACCAACATCTTGTACTTCTCCTCACTAGCAGGATCATGATAATAGTGCTCCTCAGAATCAGAATCTTCCACAGTACCATGGAGACTACCTCCTTCTTTCTCAGAATTTTCAGACTCAAAATCCTCAACCTCTTCTTTTGTCTTGATAGGACCTCTGAATCTTCTACCCAGGTTGATGAAGCCCCCTGATTTTCTAGTCTTCTTCTTCTTCTTAGTCAGAAGTGCCTTCAGCTCATCTTGTCCCTTGGACAAGTTCAAGATCAGCTCCTGGAATTGTGCATTCTGAGCCTGGAGATCCTTAACAGTTTGTTCGAGAGCCATTTCTGCTGAAATAAACAGCGAGAAGATAAGATACTTGTTCATAATAAACCTGTGATGCAATGATATGGTATGTAGATGCATATGCAATGTTTTCAATGACCGCAGGATTTAAATTTGTTTAAACAACCAGAAAGGAAATTTTTATTAGTAAGCAATAAACTTGTTTGCCTCTTGGGCTTACAATAAAATGAAATAAATACAAAGATGGGGTTTTAAGTCTCCCATGGACGTTTCCTCTTTGTATTGAGGTATGTGTTGAGATTCCGCTTTACGTGAAGTTGTCTTGTCAGCTCCAAGATTCTTTCTTGACTAGCTTTGAAATGAGTCTCAAAAGTATCCCTTTGTTCCTTCAACTGGATCCAGAACCTCTGCAACTCTTCCATGTCAGTGGGCATGTCTGGATGAAGGATGATATAAGGAGTATCTCCTTCAACAACAGGCTCCATGGTAACTGGAAGGATAGCAGGATATGGCCTCATTAGAGTCTGAGCACGTGCTCGTACCCATCTGAGATAAGGTTCCATAGGAATGGAGTACTTTGGTTCCAGAGTCTTGTTGTCAACCTTGTTTACTTTACCCCAACCTCGTATAAACCTTTGTTGGTAACCTTGCAGATCGCTGTCATAGTCGAACACAATACCCTGAATAAGCATGTCATGAGGACCATCACTCTAAGCATAACCAAACTGGCGTAGAGCTAAAGAAGGGTTGTAAGTAATGCCCCCTCTTATGCCAAGGAGTGGCACATTAGGGAACTCCCCACAATGGTCAATGATAGTAACATTCTCCATGGATCTAGAGCACCGATGAATGTCTGAATGAGAAAGTGACATGATCCTCTTGGACCACCTTAATCCTTGTTCATTCTTCATCACTGATCGAGGAAGGTGAGAAATAAACCACCTAGACAATAGAGGTATGCATCACATCAGAGTTCCTTGTGCCTTCGTAGTACGGGTATGGAGAGAATGTAAGATATCTCTAAGTAATGTAGGCACTAGATTGCGAGTCAGAAATATGTTGATGGCGTGTACGTCTATGAACTGATCTGGATTAGGGAACAACACTAGGCCATAGATTAATAAGGCCAAAATCTCCTCAAAAGCATCATAACTCATAGCCTTCAGGAATACTTGAGCTTTCTCCATTAAAACCTTAACAAGGATACCCTTAACTCCACTTCTTGTTTCTAGGACAATGTCTGATTTCTTCAGATGTAAGGCTGCAGCAATAACTTCAGGTTTAGGCTCTTTTTCTAAGCCTGTGAAAAGTCTTTGATCAAGGATAGGTATACCTAGTAGTTTAGAAAACTCCTCCATTGTAGGAACCAGCTGATAGTCGGGGAATGTGAAACAATGATGTTTAGGATTAAAGAACTGAAATAGAACACTCATCATGTCTTCATTGAACCCTGAAGTGACTAGATCTAGTAGGTGACCATGCCTCTTGATGAATTGGGAGTTTTCAGAAACTTGAGAGACCAATTCTTTAAGCTTAGGAGGTATCCCTACAAAGTTGATCCGGATAGTATTCCTACGAGCAGAAACCATGACCTGCAACAAAGAACAAAGATAAATCCTTTGGTCCTTGAAATGGTTAGTGAAAACGCTATGCTTATGATACATAATGATGTTATGATGTTATGCTCAAATCACAAACATGTGGCACACACAAACAAGTCACATAATAGCCCTAGGTTTGAAGGCTTGCATGAGATTTAAAGGTAAGTACCCTCCCCTAAAGTTTAGTTGGTTCATCTTGTCCTACAAAAGTAACCAGGTTCTAAGGGATCTCAATATCACTGATCCTTCCCAAGGGTGGTTGTTCAGTAGGCAACTTACTTGCCAACCAAAACCCTCCAAGTTTAGGATCTCAATGAGTGTAGCATCGAGTATCAACCAACTTTAGTCTTCACCAAAGCCGGCTACCTCACTACTTTCTATAGGCCAAGATGGGATGACTAGGGTTCTAAAAGTCAGTTAGTATATTGACAACATATGGCAGCCTCATATTATCCTTAACTTACTTAAGGAACATAAGCACCAACCAAGAAGTCACACTAACTATGGCCACCAGATCAACCATATCGGTATATGTCGTACAGTTTCCTTGGTCTATTGCCATTTACCTAGGGTACACTAGATCCGGGTTAGAATCTTTCACACATAAAGCCCAACAAGTAATATAAAGCAAATAAAGCAAATAATTTAAAGTGATCTAATTCCTAAGGGTACCCCTCTTTTACTTAGTAACTCCCCAGCAGAGTCGCCAGTTCTGTAACACGGTGGGAGAACTGACTTTTAGTCATGTTGCGGATAGCAAGAGTCGCCACCAACTTTTATTTTATCCATAAGGAAGGGACATAAAAGAACAGGAAAGACCGTTTTGAAAAGACTTGGGTTGGGGGGGTAGGTTATATAAATGGAAGGTGTTAACACCCTTTATATCCATGGTTATCCATGGGCTCTTAGTTACTTAGCTCACTTTGTTTGTTTGAAAAAGGAAAGTGTAGTGTGTTTAGAAAATTTTCTTAAGTACTTTGTAATGACCCTCGTATGGATGTATACAAAGCCTTGTTTGAAAATGTTTTGAAAATATTGTGAGGTGTGAAAAGTATTTAAGGGACGGGCGTAGGGTCATCGTATGGTCAATGAAGGCAACTTAAGGGGTGTCTTTAGCAATTCGTAGGGACTATCATCATTTATTCGAAGGGACAAGATCATTATTCCGTAGGCAACCTCAAAGGGACTTGATCTTTTAAATCTGTCGGGACTTGATGATTTATACGTGAAGGGACTTGATGATTTATACGTGAAAGGACTTTGCTTAAGACACCCCTATATTCGAGGGACTTGACCATTTAAAGGCAACCAAGAGGAATACCCTAGGAAGTGCAAGATGGCGATCAAAGATCGACTTACGTGTGTGAGTGTTTATATTCAGGTATTTATCTTATTTAAATTAATTTTCTAAGTTATTTTTAATCACATATAGGTTATGCACACCCTAAAATTACTAACCATACAATAAAATATTTACGAAATAGAATAAAGATTGAAAATAAACCTACAAATATTACATGGCTTTAACAGATACATAATAATCAAATAAAAATAATAATAAATAAATATAATAAGAATAATAAATAAACCACAAAATATTAGCAACAATAAAATAATGATAAAAACAATGGTTAGAATAATAAATGAAGAGAATAAAAATTCAAAAGAAAATTATTTTTAGGTTAAACAAATATTAGAAAAATTTTAAAGGTTAATTAACAAATTTAATAAGAATAAGAAAAATATTAAGTTATTTATATAATAATAAAGATTAAGATTAAATAATTTAATTAGGGTTTAGAAAAAATAAGTTAAAATTTAGGGATAGAAGAAAAATTAGGGTTAACATTTTAATTAAGAAAATTATTGTTTTTTATCATAATTAAAATACATTATTTATTTATTTACAAAAATATATATAATAATTATATACAAACATATTATAAAATTAATACAAATAATTAACATTAAGAAAATAATTATGTGTTTTTTTTTAGAAAATATAAGATTTATGAAAATATTATTGGTTATTAGTTTAGAAAATATTTTAATTATATTAATTTAAATCAAAATAAAGAAAATAGGAAAAACAAGAAAATATGGAAAATGCCTAAAAAGATAGGACCTGTGATTTGAACCCAGGTCATTTACCTCAACAACAACATACAAAACCAACTGAGCCAGCACGCGCTGGTGTTAGCTATGTGCAACGCGTCCATTATATTGTAAACCTGCAAAACAAATGAAAATTAAACAAAATGGCATGCGGCCAGATTCGAACTCATGTCCATCAGAACAACAACCAAACGCTTGAGCCAACTGAGCCACATGGGGCGCGTCTAACATATAACCATTACTAATCATAATAAAATAAGACAAATTTTCAAACTGGATTTTCGCGCCAAACTTCATCTTCTTCGTTTGAATTTCCTGCGAATTTTCATACAATTCTTCCTGCGAATTTACCTGCGAACCAGTTTTCATAGGTTCTCCTAGTTTTCTTCAATGAGTATCAAACCTGTAACAATTCATCAAATTGAAAGTACCATTGCATTCTATACAACAAACCCAGTTCATTTACATTTTTAGAATTCGTTTATATTCATTATTTCGCAAAACCCCAAATGAGGAGTATAAACCCTAGCCATGGCAGTTTAGGATTCAGGTCACAAACCTTCAATCTAATTGTCTAGAAATTATCCTAAGGTCATCACAAACACAAACCAGCCATTAGAATCAATTAATAATGCATTAAAATATGAAATCGAAAAAGACATTAATCTTGAACAAAGACGATTTGGTTAGGGCATATGAGAAGATTTTAGACAATGTGAATGATGCAAATGCGTTCTATGATCCTCAAAGAAAGTGTTTCAACCTTGAGAAAGCTTGGAAACAGCCTCTAGGGTCAAAACCGAATCTCACCTTTTCTTGAAAATTTTGAACTTTGTTACTTTGTTCTTGACTGCCAAAATTCGTCCTCAATGCAATGATCTTGTTATCCTTATATCATAGAGTGAATTAGGTCAACAATCTTGTGGATTTGTGGGCTTTATGATGTAGCTTGATCATGAAGAAATCAAATATTTGAAAATCACCAAAAATCAAATCTAACAATGCCAAATTGATTATGCACGAATTTGGATGTGATCAATCAACTCTAAATGATGTTTATGACTTTCTAAAACAAGAATCAAATTTAAATATTGAGTTTTCATATTTTATTTTGATTTAAATTGATTTTTAATGAATAAAATTAAAATAAATAAAAAGTAAACTATAAAAATCTGAATAAATGAGATTTGAGTCGTGCATGATGTCATGGTAAAGATTGGATCATAAAATTGCAAGCCTGTGTGGAAAGAATTGGTTCTAAGACCCCATTTGCTCAATATACCTCTCAAAAATTTCCCAACTTTGCAAAGGCACAAATCCCTCAATTTTAAGGCTATGAAGGTGTTCTTAGACATTTTGGAAAGCTTAGAGAGTCCTCTAACCAACCTCTTTGGTCTCATGTCCATATCCTTTACCATTTTCAAATTATGCCCTTTGGAAGATGTTGACTTTTTGTTGACTTTTAAAATGACCTATAATGTTTTAGCTCATACCTTCCAAATGAAGCATTTTTGGGCTTGGCTTGTGAGACACAAAGTTGTAGAGAATTCAATTTCCTTCAGAATGAGCTTTGGATGGAAAATTTTTGATGAAGCATGTGAGAGTTATGGCTGGTCAAAGTTTAGTTGACTTTTCCTATGAAAACCCTAATTTAGAAACTCCTGATTCTTGATGATCTGAAACTTCCTTGATGAATCATGATCAACCCTTGATCAAATGATGAATTTTACTTCATATACTTGATGTTGGCAAAAAATCATGAAGTTTGACTTTGGTTTGACCACAGTTGACCTTAGTTTGACTTTTTAACTGCTTTGACTGATTTTTGCATATCTGATCATCTGACTGAGCAAATTTTTTGGGAAAGCCTTGAAACTTGACATAGGGATTCTTGAAGACATATAGGATACTATGAAGCTGACTTGAGGCCTTGGAAGTCCATTTAACCTGATGAAATTCAAAACCCTAGTTTAGGGTACATTGCTCAGGAGGATGCTTTGTCTGAGGGAATTGTCAAACTTTTTTTGACTAATTGTGAACCTTGTGAACCTTGTGAACCTCTTGAGATGCCTTGTGAACCTTGTGAACCTTTTGGTACACCTTGATACACAATGCCTTGATTAGGGGAGGGCAAATTTTGGGGTGCAACAGCAACACACATGTTAATCTTGAAGTTTTACTGTAAAAGGATGTCGCAAACCTTTGTGAGCGACTCAGTCGTTAGGATACGACATTATTTTTTTGAATAAAAGCATGCACATGAAACACTAAAAAATATCTTTTAGAGCAACTCATAGGAGTCAGGAATGTGGTCTCGTGGTAATACGCTCTCAAAATAACCCTGTTTCAGTTAGGGCTTTTGAGGGTTATATCGTCGCCTGGTTCATGGTTATAAAATCAAAGGATATAGGATCAAAGTTTATTTATGCCCACCCATCTTCATGATGTTCTCCATTCCTATGTTCAGATAGCTTTCACAACGCTCACCTCTCAAAAAGGGTTTTGTGATGGTTAAGGAACCAATTACACTAACGGTTTAAGCACCAATCAGGTTGTTGTTGGGAGTCAGTCACCCCTTTGTCTTTTGTGTCTGTGCCACACAAATTTGTTCTTATTTAAGGATCTTTCTTGTGTAATCCTCTTTGGCTTTTGCCTTTGCATTCTCTTGCTTATCCCTAACTTTTGCCTGGACTGATTCTTGTGAATCTTTGATTGTGAAGTCAAATGGGATGCCCTAATTTTTGCCTAAGTTGCTTGTTTTCAAGTTTCGACTTAGCGGGTTTTTTCATTTCTTTTTCAATTCTTTTTTTTTGAACAAATTGTGTGACACTGTTTGTCTTGATGGCTTTGAAAGGGTCGTGACTGTCTCACTTCTTGGTTGATGAGGGATAACCATTGTGGTTTCCGGTCTCTGGACGTCTTGCTTGGGATAACCATTGTGGTTTCTGGTCATTGGACCTCTTGATTTGGTACAACGAAAGGTAATGGATCCTCATATGTGCACTCCTTTTTGAAATTTGAACGCTCGGTCAAACTAACTGACGCCTACCCTGCCCCTGGGTTACATGCAAGGGTTTTTTCATGCGAAAAGAAACTCCTACTTCAAGGCTCAAATGGGTTGGTGAGGGTCTATCTCCCTTATATCTCCGGTGTTTAGGATTTGAAACAATTCCTGTACATCGTCAACAGGGTCTTTCTCAAAAGCACACAACTAGAGATTTTTGCATTTTCATTTCGTCATCCTCTCTCACAGAGTTTAAGCACAACAGTTGGTATTGCAATACACATACACAAAATCATGAGTGAATACAAATGGATTACTTCAAGAAAAACATGTGCATTATATTATGATTATCATTCAAAAACAAATAAGTTTCATGCATGCATACAAATGTTTAAACAAACAATATAAACTACAAATGAAAATGCAGTAAAGAAGCTGAACATTGCCGTCATTGAGGAAACTTGACTCCATCTGGACTTATTGCTTTTGAAAATGCCTTTGCAAACTAGGATGTCAATTTGATGCGGAGACTCCAATGTGTGGGCCAACTTTATGGCATGATAACCTTTGAGTCGATCAAATTTTGAACCTTGCGCCTGAACGCATCACAATTTTCAAATGTTATGCCTAAATGCCCCTGAGTGGTATTTGTATTTAGCCTTCAAATCATGGTAGTCATTGTTGAGGAGGTTTGACTTTGTTTGGACTTATTTCTTTCGGAGACTTTCAGCAGTCAGCAGTCTGGATGTTCATTCCATTACTGTTTTGGTGCCATATTCCCACGTTTACCTGGTGTGTACATAATAGTCTTGGAGTCAATCACATTCGCGACCTTGTTTTTACCTTTGTCACTGAAAGACTTGCGATCTTCAATTAAAAGGTCAGGTGCCCCAGAATGGTAATTATACTTGGAATTGAAACCCCAAAGGAAGCTTTGTCAGAGATGATCCTGATGCGTCTAGCTCAAACAGTTTTGAATCTGAGCAAATGAGGAAACCCGTTGCACGTACGACAATGGAATATGATCAAACTTCTTCTCAGGCTGCTCTGGCCTTTACACATATGCTCTGCCCTTTGGATTCTCTTGGGAAGCTGAAATTGGATGCTGACAAACGACATCTGAAGGGAAAAGGTTGATAAAGTTAATAGATATGGTTGCTCGCAAAGATATTGCACGATCTCCTGCCTACATATCTCCATTGACCAATGAAGAATCAGAGCATCGTAGTTCCCCTCACTAGGGATGAAAATAGCTTCATTTCCTTGACATTGCATTCAGGATTACCAAGCTCATCTGAGTCTTCATCTGGTTGACTTCCTGTTTCAGCAGTTTCTGATTATTAAATAAAGCTTGTACCTTTTCCTGAATTACCCCAACTGGGTCTTCATTTGGTTACCTCCGCCTGGAGTGGTTCCAAGTCCATACCATGAAGATGGTGATTCAAGTTGACCATTGTGAAGAGAAACCAAATCAAGATAGCAATATGTCTCTGAACACCTATCATGAATGCAAGGATGTATGCAAATTCCATGTTCAGTTATGTCCCCAGCAGAGTCGCCAACTGTCGCTCCCGGTATTTTCATCCTAGTACAAACGCGAAAGTGGGGCGGAAAAGGTAGAGTCGCTAGCCAAACATTTTTTATCCCGAATGAATGGGAAAGGTAATGCTGCACAAACCTCAGGAAGAAGGAAAGGACAAGGTCCTGCGAACCAAAGATCTGAGTTCGGGAGTCAGTTACGATCTGAGAAGGTATTAGCACCCCAGACCGTCCGCCGTACCCGACGGGATCCACGCTTGTTTATTTGTTTCAAAGGGTGAGAAAATACGAGTGCTGCTGAATAAAACTGCTCACTGGAATAGGAATGCAAAATGGAACTGGAAAAGAAAATAAAAGGAAAGAATGGGGGAAATGTAGGGAAAATAAAGAATGTGCTCGAACGGGCCCTACCCCGCTGCCTACGTACCTCATCGGGATAATGAGGATCAGAGTCGACGTAGTTCGCCTAACTATGGCGGGAACTATTTGTTTGTGTTTTTATGGCTGGAACTGCGTATGTCTATGCTCAGGTGTTGCAGACTCGTCTGTTACGAGTGCGTTTACCGTCTTGCATGCGAGACAAGTCGTCGCAAGTTCGCGTTTAGAATGAATGAGGTGAGAAGAGAATTCCCGCAGGAAAGTCGCTTATTGTTTGTTGTTTGATTTTTAAGAGTTTTGCATGAATTTAGCACAAGGAAGTGAATTCAAACTCTTTTCCATGGAATGTGTACTTGCTACTACATTCCAAGATGGAATAATAGAACAAGCACACCAAGCAAGGAGAATTTTTCCAAGACTTGTTTCCAAGGATTAGGGTCTAAGTTCACTAGCTTGTTGAACTTTATTACATGTTTTTGTTGCTTTTGTAAAGAAGTGTCTTTTAGATTTTCTTTGTGAAATAACCCCTTGATAAGACTTGTACATCATGCTAGACAAGCCCACACCACTCCAAGATGGAATGAATGCAAGTGCCCCATGGAATAAGGCTATACACAAAGGATCCTTTCATACATTTATTAAGTCTTTTTAGATTTTGTTTGAAGATGAGAAAAAAGACTCAAATCGGAAAATGAAAAAAATTAAGGGGAACTAAGACACAACCCTAATATTATTTATTCAACGGATGTCCTATGGTTAATGCGGTTTCTAATCCTAATTAGCAAAAGGAAAAGAAAAAGGAATATAATGCAACTTACTTCCTAAGGAAGTTAAGTTGATTCTAGAGAACAAAGGGGAATCTTACCAAACACATACATGAAAGGTCAGGGAAATAAATGCATAAAGAAATGCATAAAAGAATTAAAAGGATAAGGTGTAAGGAAACATACCTCAACCTCCCTACAAAAAAAGGGTTAGTGGTGTACATTTAATAAAAGGAATGAGGTAAACACATACCAAATAATTCCTAAGTCATCTTGGACCTAAACTAGACTCAATCTTAAGTTTAAGGGTGTCTACACTATGCTAAACTAAAATTCAGCAGCTATTTACAACACTTAAACACACAATCAGCTATGAATGACAGCATACAATACAAACAGCATACAACAGCTATCAAACAGCATGAGATCAGGTGTAAAAAGTCACAAACAGCATGAACTACACAACAGGCAACATACATTTTACAGCTCCTATATGCAAAGACATCTATGAAGGTGGTAGAAGATGGTGAGCTGGCTTTTTCTAGAACTTTCACACTTGAGCTGAATCCAATGTGCATTGGAGCATGTTACTTGTGGTGAGGATTAGTGAAGTGAAACACTAACTTAATTGCCCAAGGATTGCAGCTTGAGTTTGCTCACTTGGTTGTGATATGCACAACAATTAAAGTGGTCCTGCATACACTTAATACCAGCCTGCTGATGCAACAAAAAACAAAGTCCAAATACAACTTGAGACCATGATCTAGTGTACACCAACTCATGATCATTGTGGTGAGGACCAATCTATTGTAGCAGCAATGGTTGAGGTTTGAATTGAAGCAAATGTGAAGCTAAATAAGCTCTAATATGTGCATAAGTCACCCCTAAACTTATCCCCAAGACAACACTAAATTTGGCCCTTTCCATGCATCATACAACATCTTTTTAGCAGAAAAACAACATTATGTATCGATACATGTGGATATGCATCGATACATACTGAAGCAACGACAATTTTCAGCAAAAAAAAACAACTATGTATCGATACATAACACGGATGCATCGATACATGTCAGTCTTTTAACTGATATGTATCGATACATAACACGGATGCATCAATACATATCAGTTTTTTAACTGATATGTATCGATACATAACATGGATGCATCGATGCATCCGGTTTATGTATCAATACATCCTGCTTATGTATCAATACATCCTGCTTATGTATCAATACATCCTACTTATGTATCAATACATAGTCCATTTTCCAAAATTGTTTTTCTTTGATTTCTCCATTATTTCTTGATCAAATTTGGTCCAAAAGTCCTTTGTAACCATAATTTCACGTCCTTGACCTCAAAGAGTCCAGAGTTGACTTTTTACTCATCCTGGTTGACTTTTCTCCAATTTCCTGATTTTCAATCATCTGACCAATTGAACCCCTTCCAAAATGAATTTGTGGATGAAATTTGAACCATATACACTTGTTGTCATATAGAACACAATGGAATCCACTTTTGCTCAAAAAATTCATGGAGAAGCCCTTCACAATTGAAACCCTAATTTGGATCATTTCCTCAGGAGATGTCGCACTGCTTGCATTCCTTGGAGCCATTCACTTCTTTCCAAGACTTGAGGCTTCGAATGGAGACTTGTGGGATGTTGTAGACCCCTTGCACATGATTGAGGAGCTTTGTGACCCTTTGGTTTCCTTTGTATAGCTTTCAGTTGCTCCAGTCCTTGACCACATACCTATGCCTCAATTATGCTATACATGATGCAATGTTTTTTGTTATTTTATGAACTTATGTATGCTAAATGCTATGAAAAATGTTGAGGGAATGAGAGGGCAAATTTTGAGGTATTACACTTGGGCATCCCGCTGCGTACTATAAACGTTATCCAGAACACGCGAGGTGACAGGCTTCACTGTATACCACCTGTCCTTGAAGTTTCAGACATATTCATGATAGTTCTTAAAGAGCCTCATCGGCTCTTTAAAAGAAACCCAATTGTGACGCCTGTGTGCGCCCGACCGTTGCAGATGAAAGACGCGGAAGAAAAGGGTCAAGGTGCAGCCGACTTAAGGTTCTTGCATACCAGTTCGAACGCCTGAACAAATGATATGGAATTTGGGTGGAGTTACGAAGGAGCCAGGTTGAGCCTCCTGAAAATGCCCGCCTGGAAACTGGTGAAAGGGAGTTGGATCCCCGTCTCTCGGAAAGCAAACTCGTACATGGGGAACCGTGTTCCCCAAAAGGCCGAGCAGATCCGTTGCTCGGGGAGAGGAGCAAAGCACTCCCAGTTGTTAGGTTTGTCTGGGTCTAAATCTTCCACAATGGTATGGGCGGTAGTGTGATCTTGAACAAAACGCGAGCCCGTCTCCAACGACTCTTCGACGACCCAAGAGAGATTCTCGCCCCCAGAGGTGGTCAGCGCACTTATTTCTACAAGATGTTCTTGTTCGCCTACATATTCCCCATCCACCTTTATGTTAATGTCCTCCACGGGGACATAAGTTCTCTGATCCATTTTACCTGAAAAGCAGATGAAATCGGTGAATTTGAAGTCACATTAAATTCACCCTTCCACCACAATTCAAGTGAAAGAGCGAGGGTTAAAACAAGAGAGGGGAGATGCCCGACACATTCATTTCAACCCGAAGGATGCTTGAAACATTCATCTAAATACGCTCGGGATATTAAAGGTAAACCCTAACGGTGCACGGGACAATCAATGGAACTACCTAAGGTTGCCCGACACATTCATGACAAAACGCATGGTGTGCCCGGGATATTCATGGGGAATCTCTTTAAAACAGCATGAGAAAAGGCTTCCCCGTATACTTTGGCGAATATACCACCACACTAACTAGAAAATTAATCCTAAATTACCAGAAAATAATAGAAAATAGTACCTGAAATAGTTATAGTGATGTGACGGGACGATGATGATGATGACGACAACGACAACGACGAGGATAGTTCCGACGAGAGGAGAATGGACGTCCGATGAACTTTAGAGGAGAAATGAAAGCGTAAAAAGGGGAAGTAGTCCCCTCAAGCCCTTTTTATAGACGTTGTATGGGAGGACGCGCCTAGGCAACCATTTCCTAGGTTGCATAGATTCCCTAGGGCGGCAGGCATTTAATGCACCGTCATGCAGAAAACGAGATAATGCGTATTAAATGCCATTTAAGGAAGAACGAAAAATACTACGTCATTCTTGGGAAGTCCATGGACACCGGGCACGTGTCTTATCGACACCTTAAGAACACACATATCTCCTCGAATTCGGGAGGACACACACACATCTTTGACGGCCCAAGAATGTTGCAGGCTTTCTTAGCATGGAATTCTCCCCGACAAAGAGAAGTGCCAGCGGGGACGCACTTCGACACCATCCACTCTCGTTTTTCCACTCACATCCTCAACGTTACAAAAAGACGAAACCTCACTGTTGATAGCACAAAAAGAAACGTCGAACACGTTTTCCACTCGGATTGTGAACTCGATTGTGAACTTCGTCGAACATAGGTCAACAAATATCCTCGACGATGTTCAAATGTGCCCGACATACTCCCTCTTAAGTCATCACTCCGCTTCGGAGTTTCCACTTGGGGGCTCCTGTTCTGGACTGGGCCTGTAAGTCTGTGTCGAGCAGAGGCCGAATCTGTCGGGAAGAGGCCCAATATGTCGGGTACCTCTCACGACCTAATATCCAGGAATGGGGATATAACATCTCCCCACATACACCAGGTCACCCAACTTCCCTCCATTATCTCCTGAAATGTAGGGGAAGTTGTGTCGTACCTCGAAAAATATGATCCTCGCGAACGCGATCGTGGCTGGACTGACATGAGAGTTGCCACCTAATTTTGTTTATTCCCAAACAGGGAAAGGTTAAATATAGATAAAACCACCAAGAAGGGATAAGACAAGGTCTTCGTAAACCATTGTCTGGGTTCGGAAGTTGGTTATGCAGGGGGATGATATTAGCACCCCCTACATCTATCGTACTCGATAGGAACCATCTAAGTTGTCACGCGAGAAGGGATGTCTATGATTGTGTATTACTTACTAAACTAAGGGTTTATTCATCATAGGGGCTCAGAAAGGATTGAGATCCTCGTGCCTACGTATTCCCTCATGCAATGGTAAAGTCAGAGCTTCGTGTTATAACCTTTCTTCGAAAAAAGAATTTGAGAGTCGAATTGCACAAAACACTATGGGTAGTTTATTCCAATAAATCCGTCCAAACGTCCGGTGCCGAAATAATCAGAGTGAGTAACGGGATTCCCATTATCCTCCTTTCTACCGCTTAAGGCTCGTGACGTACAATTCTTATAGTATTATTAGAGTGTTTTATTTCCTAAGACCACTTGACGTTGGATCAAGGGTTTAGGTCTAAAGAGAATTGTTTTGGTTTTTGAAAGGTCTATTGTGAGGCACAATGCGCTCAACAAGGGTAAATGAAAATGGAGGTTTATTTGTTGGTTTGTTAGCGAGACACAATGCGCTCGGCTCGCAAGGTTGAGAGACTTGATATGTGGATCAAGTGAGCTAAAGACTAGCTATGAAAAACAAGCGCGGTGCGTTAATTCGATTAAGTTGAAAAAGTTGAGAAAAAGTGTGAAGTGTAAAGTAGTGCAAATGGAGATCATGGGGACAATCGACTTACGTGTGTGTATGAAGTGAAATGTGTATGGATATTTACTTGGCATTGGACCAAGAAATTCGCTTATCTTTGAAATGATTAGTCTTAGTGTGCGTTCGTATTTTACTTATCAATTTATCATCGAAATGCAAAAGTAAATCACACAACTAAGCATAATATCATATCACAAGCAAGAAAGATCGCGCATACACAAACATTCATCACACACTTAAAAATTGAGCAAAAAAGAAAGATTAATTAATCAAATTAAATGGAAATATTTAATTAGATTAATTACCAAATTAATTATCAAATTAAATAAAACTATTTAATCAAATGAAAATATTTTTTAGATTTTTGAAATATTAGAAAAGAAATTAATCGAAAGATAAGAAAGAAATTAAAATTTGAAAAGAGGTTTAGAAAATGTTTTTTGTGAGTTTTGTTTATTAAAAGAGGAAGTTAATTATTTAATTAAATTAAATTATTTAATAAAATTAATTAATTAATTAATTAATTAAATTAAACAAAATTATTTAATATAATTAATTAAAGAAAGTTTTTTTTGGTTTTTATAGATTTTTTATAAAAGAAAATTAAACAAGGAAAATAAATAAAAAAGGGAATTGGTCTGGTTTAAGAAATAAGGAGGGGGTCTGAAGAGAAACTGAATCCAGGCCCATTTTGATTAAGCCCACAAGCTGGAAGGAAGGTCTATGGTAGACTGCAGTCAACCATTGATCGTAGGGAACGATCTGAGACGTCAGATCTGTAGCCAGTCCATCTTAAGATTTAAATCAACGATTGTGAATGAGAACACACGGTAAGCCATAAAGGAGGTAGTGCGCAAGAAATCAAGCAAGTCAAAAGGTCACAGATGATAATGCTGACACGTCTCAGTTGGACTCTATGTGTTGTCATTGTTAACAAACAATAAAGGGCAGTCATCGGAAACCTAACATCCTTGAGCAGTGCAAAAAGTGAAGAAAAGGTGCTTTTTAAAGATACAGCATGAAAAGAAAACAAAGTCCAATTTCCATTTTTTCAAAGAAAAAACCTAAAGTTCACAATTTCTCAAAACCTCTCCCTCTATCTATCTGAAAGCTATCAAATCTCGTTTCAAACAAAATGGTTTCTCTCAAAAATCCTAGGGATAAACTCAGTGAATGCAACCATTCACCATCATCGTTCTATCTTTCACGAATTTTGCTCATGCTCTATTATTCATCTCCCCCAAACGAGAATCAAACGTCATCTCACTTCATCGCGAACAACACAGATTTATAAATTAAGGCATGCATGAAAGAGATCATGGAATCAACAACAATCAAACTCAGAGCAAGTTTACAAAGCAACAAACATATGAGGGTAAGGAAGGCTACCTCAATTGAAGAATAACGGTCTATGAGACTTCAAGGTATGATGTTCGGTTTCCCTCTACTTTGAATCATCTCCTTCTGCCTTCTTCTTCTCTTGTTTTGTTATCTGTTGTTCGTTGTGTGATTAGCATTGTTGCTTTGTTGTTGTTGTTTTTTAAGAACGAAAATAGGAGGGGTTTAGCTCATCTTTTACATAACTTCAGTGCGAAATTATGTAAAGAATTTTGAGTAAGAGCTTTAATGAAAGGATGTTGGTGGCTTTAAATTTGTTTTAGGGTTTTTCGGTATTTATTCTCTGTGTGCTATCTGTGTATGTTTGTGTATGGTGGCTGCTAGGATTTTTCTACCCGTCCTCAGCCATTGCCAATGATTGGCTTATATAGGGGCATTGTGTAATGGGTGGTACGTGTAGGAATCATGTGAGGTGAGTGAGAATCATATGAGGGACTCGCAAGCTGGCTATTGCAATCCGTTGGGAAAATATTCGGTGGGGACCGATTGTTGTGATGGCTGGAATTGGTTTGTAGTGATCTGGCTTGTTTCTATAAGCTATTGTCGTCCCCTGTTGAAATTTTATTTTCAGCGCCTATGATTTTACTGCTGTGAAATATCCTTGCTGACTTGTCCTATTCTTACTCCACTCAATTGCTTATGTGGTCTAATGCGAATTTATTTTGACTTTTCTTTGTTGAAGGAATCGTGCAACTCTGAGTTGTTTTTATTGTTGTTAAATTTTGATGTAAAACATTTCATTCTTCTTTTGGGTTTGAACTTGCTGTTGATATCTTCTGACCTTGTTCTAAATGCATACCTTCTGAATTTTGTTAACTTTGGTCCCTGCTTATTGTTTGCTAATTTGATGGTGCTCGTTCTTATACCGATCTTGCTGATGGCAACTATGATTCTATAGGTGACTTGTATGCTTTGTAAAACGTCCTGGCTTGTGGGAATGACTTGATAATGGAATATTCTTGGTAGTGAATGATTCTGATATTGAACTTCTTGGCTTAAAAATAATGATGTGCTTGTTAATGTTCTAGGCAAGTCATATTCGTGGGGATCGTTCACCCTCAAAAGGTCTAAAATACGAGCTTCCTGTTTGCACATTTCATGGAGCCTTGTTTGAATTTTCAATGTGATTATTTTGTATTGATCTCTTGGTGAAATAACCTTCATCTTATCTTTTCAGGTGTTTAAAGACTTGAAGTATGTAATATTGGCTCATTGTGTTTAGAAGCTTGGTTAGGGAGCTCTTGATGTGTTATGCTCTTTGTTTGTAGGGATGGTGTTATGGCGTGGTTTAGAGTGATGGCAAGTCTATTGAGAATTGTGTGCAGGTAAGATGGATGTCATGAAGATGAGGAGAATTGACATTAAGATGAAGTTTTCATTGATGAAAGGCGGTTTGGCATGAGCTCAAAGTATACAAGACATGGAATTTGGGGGACACTGATTTGTAATTCCTTATGCTTAAAAGGCAACAACTTTTGTAAACCTTAATTGTCTGTCTCATGTGACTTGTTTATACGGTTTGAATTTCAAATCCAATTGTAATATGGATCCTATATTCTTGCAACATTTGAACTTGTTTGAAACCAAATTGAAATTTGTATCAATTTTATGGCCTTTAAACTTGCTCTTGTATTTTGTACTTTTAAGTTTATCACAATTTGAACTTATTGTTAATTTGTACTAAATATGCATCCTAATGATATCTTGAATCCAAGCATTATGTTTCCTTCCTTTTGAATTGGATGAGAAACAAAGCTTTTAATTCTTGAAACCGTTCCAAACACATCATGAGTTTCTCTTGCATTTGTTTGGTAACCTTGAATTCACAAAAATAAATATTGAATTCACATAAAACCAATCTTGGTTCAAATAGTGTGATGGTCTTGAAGTTGCTTTGGAAACTTGTTAATGAGGCTTGAAAACATGGATCGGAAAAATCTTCTCTAATTATAAAGCCTAGCAAACTTGAAATAATGTTTGAAAAATTTGAGGCTATTGGTCATTTCTTTGCTCGAATTTCCCTTGTGAAAAATGAGATCAATTGTGAACCAAAATGGGCATCCTATCAAAGCTTAAGTTAAATGCATTAAGTTTGAGCGTCTTGCAAATTGAATCACCATTGGACTTGCTTTTGAATCACAAATCTTAATCTGGGAACAAACATGATACATCAAACACCTTGGATTTAGTCCACCCTTGTCTCAATAGCCTTGACTGAACTATGACTCATCTTTGCAAAATCTTGAGCTTTGACACTAAAAAACAAATGAAAGATACAACATATATTTTTTTTGAATTTTTGAATAGATTAGTAAGCAAATAAAATAAAATAATACAAGTAGGACAAATTTAGGGTATGACAAGTTGGACCGAGGACAAGACCACGCGCTAGGTCTTATTTGCTCCTACGCATTCCTTGGCAGTTCTTCCTTGGGCCTTGCTCCTACGCATTCCTTGGCAGTTCTTCCTTGGGCCTAGCTGATCCAGCCCATGGAAGAACCTTGGCCCAGTGCTGGGGGCATACTATAAATACCCTCTCCTATCAGAGGGTCAGATATTCTAAATCTTTATCTCTTCTACCTTTCTATACTTGCATTCTCACTTTGGCATCAGAGTGCCTTGCAGGTACACCCCCAGTCTCATCAAAGTTTCTTGAAGGTTCTTTCTGTAAGGTCAGATCACTAATTAATAAGAGGAAAAAAAAGAAAAAAAGGAAGATTGGAAGGCTCCAAGTGAGAAATCACTTAAAAAACCTTAAATGAAGTTACTGAGATTCAAAGCGTATTCTATAATAGCTATGTTACCTCGGTTTTTAAAAAACACTGAGGTATTAGGTTTATTTTTTCTAGAAGACTTAACTCTCATTTATTACTATATTACCTCGATTTTATATTTTCAAAAAAATATATCAAACATGTCGCTCCCAGGACCTATAAGCTCGGTTTTTGGCATGTTCGAGGTGAAAACTTTGTCATAAAAATATTATTTGTAGTACTGAGAGAGAGAGAGAGAGAGATGTGTCCGCATTTATCATACTGACTATAAATTGTTGTTATTTATCAAGGTAATGCATATCCACTATCTCCACCACCTTTTAGTGTGTGAGCTTTCATCTTCAAGTCAATATTGATATAACAGATGGCTGAATTTGTAGCATTTCATGAATTATTATTGTAAACTCAGGAAGCTACCTTATAAATATAAATAGGGAACAAGTCATGAATAGAAAATTAAGTTGAGTTATGTTTTTTTACTCAATTAAGTTGAGTTATATTAAACAAACACATTGTATGGTTTTGAGAGTTTTGGTCCTTTAGTTTTATAGACCAAGTATTTGATTTTATCAAGATACCAAGTTTTGTGCGGTGATAATCACTATGATTTATCTTCCATTCTAATTCATAGAAAAAGAGCGTGACACCCCATTTCTATCGTTTTCACTAATTTATATGTCTCAACTCTAATAGTAGATAGAGTTTTGTGATTCCCACCTCATTTTATCACGTTAAAATCACAAATTTCATAAATTAGTCAAATTATGAAACAAAAATGATTGAATTTTAAATTGGTTAGTCGTTAAGTGGTATCAGAGCAAGTTTCAATTATATATTATCACTAATTTTCTATTTGCTACAACATTCTAGTTTCTCTTGCCATTTCCCCTTGTCACTTTTTTATTCTTATTTATTTCCTTGTTTTATTTTAATTTCCCTTTCATTTTTCATACTTTTAAAGTTTTACCAATTGAAAAATAAATTATTGTATTAATGAATTTAGTTTCCTTAAAGAACTAAAAAGAGCAATCGAGAAGAAAAGGGCAAGAGTGTGCATAACAAATAAAAACTAATTTGAGTTAAAAAACGCGAGGATTATTATTATTATTGTAATTATTATCTTGAAATTATCCATGTCAAGTTTTGATGGTGATGGTAAGC
The DNA here is from genome assembly GCA_963966055.1 of Lathyrus aphaca. NCBI lineage: Eukaryota > Viridiplantae > Streptophyta > Magnoliopsida > Fabales > Fabaceae > Lathyrus > Lathyrus aphaca. The sequence goes on along the minus strand of OZ014524.1, from coordinate 409,349,027 downwards.
TCGCGAATAAAAGCTAGTATACTGTTGTTAGAAGCTTTCACAACTAAAATGAGAGAGATGATGATAGAATAAATAAATTTAACATATACGAGGATTGATCAAATAGAAAACATATATTTCCTCTGTCCCAAAATAATTGTCACATTTAGGAAAAAAATTGTCTCAAAATACTTGTCACTTTATATTACCAAGACATTTTTATATTTAATCTTCCAATTGTATCCTCTAATAAATACTCTTAATTAATTGTTTTCTCACTTAACATTAATGTTAATTTGAATACACCAATAGTTAATTATGATAATTTGGTAAAATTACTATTCTCTCTTTTTATTTATTACTATTTCTTAATCTGTGTGAAATGATCAAATGTGACAAATAATATGGGACGAAGGGAGTGATATATTTATGATGAGGAGTTTCAAGAAGAAGAAAAATAAATACCTAGTGGATAATTACTCACGATGAGAAGAATGTTGGAAAGCCAAATTAAGGAGAAGGATACAAGTCAAAGAGAGAGAAAAATCACACAAGAAGTAGATAACCTATCATGTGCAATAAATGTGATACTTTGAAAAATGAAATTTGCAATTTTCTAAAAATATTTGGCAAATTTACTTAAGGAAGACACAATCTGAATATTTTGTTGGGAAATCAAAGCGCTTCCTACAATAAAGCTAGTATTGGCTACGAAACAAAAAATAATTGTAAGAACTTTAGTATATTTGTAATTCTAAATATACATCTCATTGCAAAACCATAAAATGTAATTATTCTAATAAATATGGTCATATCACTATGTTATGTTTCATTATAAAGAGTCACGAGAGAAAATCAGGCCACCATCTTTCATACTTTGATAGAAAGCATTGTGAGCACAAAACCAAAAATATACATGCCTCATCACATCCTTTTTTTTCTGATATAAAATAATATGGTGAAAATATTTATGGAACTTACAGTAGAGGACCTAAAATGGTATGGGTACCTAAAGATAAGACTTGATTTTTTTGGCAGAAACGCTTTACAGTTTCATACTTTAAATGGTACCTTGACAGAGATTGTTCAAAGCATATGATCGATTATGAAACTTTATTCTCCTCCTTCACTCCTAAGAATGGAGGTTTGTCACTTACAGTGATAATAATAAAGGAAATATTTTAGGTTTTGCTATTGTCAGTAAGTTCCCCAGTCGAACGATTAGGGAAGTTGTTTTGGTTGAAGGGTTGAAGCATAATTTATTTAGTATAAGTCAACAATGTGAAAAAGGTAACAATTTAACATTTGATTCTTCTATACGTAAAGGCATAAAATCTAAATAAAATTAAAGTATATTTAAGATCTCAAGAAGTGGAAATATATACACGATGAAATTAAATAAAATTATTTTAAATGATGTATATCTTATAAGTAACAGGGATGAATCTTGTCTATGGCATATGAGGATAGTTCACATCCATGTGGACCACTTAAATAAGTTGGTCCTCAAGGATCCCGTATTCGGTCTTCCAAACTTGCATTTTGAAAAGAACACATTATTTGATGTGTAACAAAAGGGTAAGCATGTAAGGGCATTTTTTTAAATTAAAAAAAATATTATTTCCATAGTGTAACGCAGTGGGAGAACTGACTTTTAATATTTGTCGCAAAATATGTTGCGGTAAGCAAGAGTCGCCACCGACTTCTATTTCATCCAATTAGGAAAGGTATAAAAGAACAGGAAAGACCTTTAAAAGATTTTGAGTTCGGGGGGTAAGTTATACAGAGGGAAGGTGTTACCACCCTTTGTATCCATGGTTATCCATGGGCTCTTAATTGCTTAACTCACTTTATGCTTATTTTGTTTTTTTGAAAAGTGTAGTGTGTAATTAAAATATTTTCATAAAGATTTAACTTTGTAATGATTATCGTATGAATGTATACAAAGTGTTTACTTGTTTGAAAGTATTTTGAAAAAAGAGGGTGAGGTGTAAAAAGTATTTGTTTTGAAAGTTATGAGCAAGCTTTTAAGAGTTACTTACCCTAAGTTATAAGGTCTTTCTTGTTAATTCATTTCTTTAGGGATAGAACTGTCCTTACTATTAGTTAGTAACTAGTCTCATCCTTAGATTTGAAGGGACAAGCGTAGGGTCATTGTTACGGTCATAGAAGGCAACATGTATGAATACCTTAACAATTCAAAGGGACTATCATCACTCTTATAAAGACAAGATCATTTATTCGAAGGGTCATCAAGGGACAATGATCTTTTTCATAGGGACAAGATCATTTATTCGAAGGCAACTTTGAAGGGTCATCGAGGTACTATGATTTTTTTTGAAAGGCAACAATGATGATTTATTTCTTTAGGCAACAAGTTAAGGTATCCCTACGTTCGAGGGACTTGACCATTTATTGTAAGTCAACAAAGAGGGATTACCCTAAAGGTGTAGGTGTGCAAGTGTATTTAATTCAATTATTTTAGTCTTGAAAATTAGGGTTTGTTAACAGTTGATTTTAGTCTTACCATACAATCCTATTAAACATACATCTAATAGTTTATAATGCGGAAAATAAACCCTAATTTAAACTATTACATGGTGTCGCACCTCGAAAATACGACCTCGCGATAAAAAATATACCGCGGATAAAAATTAAACAACAGAGTCGCCACCGAACTTATTTTATTCCAATTAAGGAAAAGGAAAATATCGAGAAACCTTTTGAAAAACGGATGGATAGAACAAGGTCTTTGAAACCAGATTCTAGGTTCGGGAGTCGATTACGTAAGGGGAGGGTATTAGCACCCCTCACGTCTGTTGTACTCAACGAGAACCCCTTAGTTTAACTTGTGATCTAATGTTGACTTGTGATTTCTGTTTTCTTCGAATAATAAAAAGTAAATACGAACGATTCTAATCTAAGGTTAATAGGGGAAATGAGTTATTTTGTACCTAGGGTGCTCGACAAGGAGTAAGATCCGTGTGCCTACGTATTCCCTTGTGCAATGGGAAAGTTAGAGCCTCGTAGTTTGTGGTACTAAGGTTGGTCGGTTGATTTGTTTTAGTGAACGATTATTTAGACGCATTCTAAATGCTAAGAGTTGGCTTGTCTGCTCGCGATAGGAGGCGGAAGCGCTAGCTTGTTTGCGAGATAGAAAGGATTTAAACAATGTTCGTTTAAAAAAAAATTGTGTCGATTAATGTTTTAGGAACGAAAGGGCGAATGAACCACGTCTCGTGGGGCGGGCCTCGGGAGCGTTCATTCAAGAATTCGAGGAATGTTAGACTCCAGAATTTAATTCTTTCGTTATTTGATGTGTGGATTAAGCGTTTTGCTTTACGGAAGGTCGAATGAACCACGTCCCGTGGGGCGAGTCTCAGGAGCGTTCATTCAAGAATTCGAGGAATGCTAGACTACAGAATTCAGTTCTTCTGTTATTTAATTGTAAAAAGAATTTGAATATTCGTGTTTGGAAAGGTTTGATGGCGAGGCACGGTGCACTGGGCTTACATGGTTTGCGAATAAATTAAAGTGACAAAATTGCAAAAAATAAATTGAAGGCAACTATTCGGAGGCGTTGGACCTTTTATTTGGACGCGTCGAAATATAGTTCGTTTATTTCCTTAGAGCCGATTTAAAATTGAAATCGTTCTATGAGGAGTCGAGCGTTTATTTAAAATGCGAGAAAATAAATAAATTAAATTGAATTGAATTGAATTGCGTAAATTAAATTGGAATAGAATTATAAATACAAATAATAAATAAATTGAATAATGTGGAAAATAATCGGAATAATGCAATAAATGAAATAAGCCAAATTGTATTGTCGAAATAAAATGATAAATAAAAACCTAACTAAATAAATGGCCTCATATTGATTAAATTTTCCAACTTAACGAAATCGGAAATAATTTAATCTTTTGATATATCATTGGCCCTAAAGGAAAAAAACAAAATGTTAAAATAAAAATGGAGTCAAGCATTATTGATTCTAAATTAATTACTAAGCAAATATTAGAAAATTCTCAAAATCATAAGAATAAAATTGATTAAAAATAACAAAGCATAAAAGGGGGGTCTGTATATATTATGGATGTGCATGAAAAAACAAAATGGGCTTCCCAAAGTCCATCGCCAACCAGCAATCAAAAAGGTATAAACAAGAAAATCAACTTTAAAAAAACATTAAAAAAATGTGGATATGTTTGTGTCTTGCGTGTGTTATGTGTTTAGAAAAGCAAAACAAGACCTCTGAGGCCAACAAACATAAAAAACTTTAAATAATAAAAAAAGAAAACCTAGATATATATGGTGTTCATCTTCACAATTTATATTAAGGAAAATCTTTAAAAAAAGTAAATCACAAACAAGTGACATTCAACCTGCACAAAAGAACGGCAACCATCTCCTCTCTCAAACGTGGTTTCTCAGACTCACGATCTCGCAGCGTTTTTCAGATTCTCACTCGTATGCGGTTTTGGCTCAATTTCTCGGTGGCTTCTCATGCGGATCTCTCTCGGCGTTTCACGTTTTTTTTTGTATTTGGGTGTTTGTGCGTTTTCCGGTCTATTTCGGTTTTGACAAGGTAATTTCAGAGTTGTGATTTTGAGGTGCGATTTGGTGGTTTGTGAATGGTGGTGAGTTTGTGGTGGTGGTCTGTGTTGTTTGTGGCGGTGAGTTTCAATGCAGTGAAAGTGGTGGTTCTGAGCGATTTGGAGTTTCGTTCATATGGGTTTGGGTTTCATCTCGCCAGTTTTTTGGTTGTGCGTGGATTAGTGGTTCTCGGATTTGTGGCGGTGTTTTCTCGTTTTAGGTGCTAACAGCGGTGGTGATTTGTTCAGGTTTGGCCGAAATGGTTGTCGGATAATGGTGATGTTATGTTGCTCACGGTGGCTGTAGTTTTGGGCCTGTTTTGGTTCGTTCAGGCTCGGTTTACGATGTTTTTTTTTTATTTTGAAAAAAAGAAGGTGTTGCAGAACCAAATATTTGTACAGGTTTGTTTATTGTTGAAGGAATTTTTTGCTAAATTTTTGGTTTATTTTTGGTGATTGAACTTGGTTCTGGATGTGTTTTCACAGGATTTTTAATGGTTGTCCAAGCTTTGAAATAGAGGATGAAGAGATTTTATTATATGAAATTGTACGGATGGTGTGAAACGCATTGCTGCTGGGTGAGGCTGTGAAAAAGTTTGTTGAGGGAATAAAAGAATATGGTGGGGCCAGTGGGATATGCCAAGGAATTTTGCTTATTTTGGAAATGAGAAAATAGAAATATTTAACAAATACTATAAGAACAATAATAACAAATAATAATAATGATAATAATAATAATAAGAATAATAATGAAAATAGAAATAATAGTGATACTAAAAACAAGGAATAAAAATAGGAACTAAAACAAAAGTGAATAATAAAAATAAAGACAATGATAATAATAAAAAAATAATGATAATAATAATAGAGATAATAATAACACTAAAAAATAAAATAAAAATAAAAAATAAACTAGTAATAGTAAAATATTTTTGTGATCTTAAATAATAGTAAATGGATTTAAGAAGAGAGATAATGGGCTTATGAGAAATGGTTTTAATTGTAATTAATAATAGAGATTTTTTTGTATATATATTTTTGGATAATGACTAAATAATAAAATAAAACCTATGATAATATAAAAAGAGAAATTAATTTTTTTGAAAAAAATGAATGCATTTTTTTGACTTTTTGGTAATTGATTTTTTGTAACTTTTGTATATAAAAAAAAACGGTAAATGAGCTAATGGGCTTGAACAACAAAATAAAAATTGATTTTTTTATTTTGGAAATAAATGACATATTTTTGGATTTTTCGAATGTCGGACAGAAAGATAAAATGGTACATATTTTTAGGATTTTTAAATAATGATTAGACAGTAAAAGAAAATGGTGCGGGTAGGACAAATTTGGCGTATGACACATGGCTTTGGGAGAGATACATAAATACCTGACTGAAAATGTAAAGTGCGAAAAATAAATCTAAGCTATTACAAGGCTTTAGCAGTTATATTATTTAAGAAAGAAAATCGGGCGAGAAAAATTAATCTACTTATTACAAGTTTTCGTGTAACCTATACAATTATCCTAAGAAATAAAATCGAGCAGAAAAATATGAAGGAAATAAAAGTTTCGGATATCGATTAATTGATTTTTTATTAAAAAGATAAATGTTTGATTAAAAATAATTAATTTGATAAAAATAAATCTAATTTGATTTAACTATGTGAAAACAATATTTTTTGGCATTCTATGATTTTTTATGAAAAAATATTATTAGGTTACCTATTTTTCTTGTTGGTTAAAAATATTAATTGAATTAAATAATTAATTTTAATGAAAAATAAAAGAAAAAACAAATAAGGAAAAACAAATAAAATAGAAAGAAGAAAAGAGGTCAAAAAATAGAGGGAGGGGCGTTGAGAATAGTCCTTTAAGTTTATTGGTCCATTCAATTTGGTCTGAAATTGCTTCTAGCTAGGGTTCCCCAAACTCACGGCTTCCAACCCTAACAATGGTATATCATGATTCTTGCACCTAAACTTCAATTCGATTGCCCATATAGCTTACTCACATCATACAAAACACAAATATGCAAAGAGATTAGATGTATCATGTGTAAAAGTATGAAATCGAAAAATTGAAAAATAAACAAAAATAAATAAATTCAGTTATAGCATTGTAAGTGTCTTTGGAGCAAGGTGATGATTGGGACACCTTTAGAGGAACCTCAGGAATGTGTTTGGACCTTCAAATCTCCTTGAGAATGATTGCAACCCTAAAACCGAATCCTACTTACTCTTGATTTTTTTTGAAGTTTTGTGTGCTCTCATTGATCAAACATTTTGTGTCCTCTCTATCTGAAGGTGTTACGTATTTATAGAGGAAGGATTTAGGTCAACTTGTGGGCTTGGGTTCAATTTATTTTGGGATGATAGGATTTGATTGAAATTTGATTTGAAAAATTTATATTTTGGTCATATTTGGCCATCATATCTTTCTCCTCTTGTTTTGCATGAATTTTGGATCAAATATTATGTAAATAAATCTCGAAATCTGATCCCAAAATAATCCATGGATCAAATATTTGATTTTTCAATATTTTTTTTTAATTAAAATTGAATTTAAATGAATTAAATCCAAGAAAATATAAATTAAACAAAGAAAATCAAAATATATGACCTATAGGTTGTGGATCTTCTTAAAATTAAGTTCGGATTGTGAAAACATAGGCCCATTTGGCAAAAACTCAAGTTTGGTCATTGTTTGCCTTATACACCTCCTCAAATTTGCTCAACATTAACAATGCACAACTTTCTCAATTTTTATCATATGAATGTACTCCTAGACTTTTTAGAAAGCATAAAATGTCCTTTAATCACTACTTTTGGTCCCATGTCCATTTTATCTTCCATGTTCAAGTTATGAGCTTTTGAAAAAGTTGAGTTTTTGTTGACTTTTTAGAGGACCTGTAATGTCCTGGCCCATATCTCTCAAATGAAGCATTTATGGCCTTGACTTGTGAGACACAAAGTTGTAGGGATTTGAATTTCCTTCATAATGAGCTTTGGATGGGAAATTTCTGATGAAGTATGTGAAAGTTAGATCTGATCAAAGTACAATTGACTTTCTCCTTAATAAACCCTAATTTAGCAACTTTTGCCTTGTGATGAATTTGAGGGTTTCTTGATGAATCATGATCAACCCTTTATCAAATGATGAATCTTACTTCATAATATTAATGTTGACCAAAAATCTTGAAGTTTGACTGTATGTTGACCAAAAATCTTGAAGTTTGACTGTATATTGACCATAGTTGACTTTTTACCCAAGTTAATTAATTATTGATCATCTGAGCATCTGACTGACCAAACTTGTAGGGAAAGTCTTGAAACTTTACATGTGGATCCTTTTAAGTATATGGGATACCATGAAGTCCACTTGAGGCTTTAGAAGTCCAATTTGCTTTGCGAAATACAAAACCCTAATTTGAGATTCACTGCTTAGGAGGAGACTTTGTCTGATGAAACCTTGAGTTCCTTTGAGCAATTGAGAATCTTATGAACATTAGGAGACCTATTAAGATATATTGTCTTGAAGATATGAGGGCAAATTTTATGGTACAATAACTGCTCCTGTTCAATCTTCTTAAACCCGAGTAGTTAGACTGGCATGCACACCATTCGTGACCCGAAGGGTAAAGAGGATTGAACATTTAAAGCCCAAATTTTTTCACTTGCCGTTATACAAAGTAACATTGTTAGTTGATTGTATTGCTTGAATGGGCTTAAAGATGACATTCAGATAATTTGGAGATGACCTTATAGATGCCATCCAAAGTATCAGAATGTGTCTACGTTTGACTCTATCTGAATGTTGTTCTAGAATAAGTATAAGGACTGGATCTTTGTCTTGATTGTCTCTGAATAGTTTCTAGAAAATATCCTGAACAAAGTATCGAAACTAGATCTTTGTCTTGATCATCTCTGAATTGTCTCTGGAAAATATCCTGAACTAAGTATCAGAACTAGATCTTTGTCTTGATCGTCTCTGAACTGTCTCTGGAAAATATCTTGAACTAAGTATCAGAACTAGACCTTTGTTGTGATCGTCTCTGAACTGTCTTTGGAAAACATCCTGAACTAAGTATCAGAACTAGATCTTTGTCTTGATTGTCTCGGAACTGTCTCTGGAAAATATCCTGAACTAAGTATCAGAACTAGATTTTTGTTGTGACCGTCTCTGAACTGTCTCTAGGAAAATATCCTGAACTAAGTATCAGAACTATATTTTTGTTGTGATAGTCTCTGAACTGTCTCTAGGAGATGTCAATGTTCATCTGATCGTGAATTATCTTGAAAAGGAAAAGTTTGTTTTATGCGACGTCACTTGATGTATGTGATGTTGTAACACGGTGGGAGAACTGACTTTCTATAGATGTTGCGGATAGCAAGAGTCGCCGCCGACTTTTATTTTATCCAAGTGTAAAGGACATAAAAGAACAGGAAATACCTATTTTAAAAGACTTGAGTTCGGGGGGTAAGTTATATAAAGGGAAGGTGTTAGCACCCTTTATATCCATGGTTATCCATGGGCTTTTAGTTACTTAGCTCACTTAAATGTTTTTAGAAAGTGTAGTGTGTGATTAGAAATTTTCTAATTACTTTGTAATGATCCTCGTATGGATGTATACAAAGCCTTGTTTGAAAATGTTTGAAAATATTGTGAGGTGTGAAAAGTATTTCTTAAAGGTGTGAGCAAGTAACTATGAGGTACCTACCCTAGACTAAGTCATTCATGTTCTTATATGTCCTTTCAAGGGTAAGATTATCCCTATTATTAAGTAATAGGTAGTCATTACCTTGGATTTTATTAAGGGACAGGCGTAGGGTCATCGTATGGTCAATGAAGGCAACTTAAGGGTGTCTTTAGCAACCTGGGAGGGACTATCATCTTTTACCGAAGGGATAAGATAATTATCGTAGGCAACATCGTAGGGACTTGATCTTTTAAATCTGGGAGGGACTAGATGATTTATTTATGGAGGGACTTTGCTTAAGATACCCCATTTTCGAGGGACTTGACCATTTTAAATAAGGCAACCCAGAGGAATACCCTAGGAAGTGCAGACGGCGATCAAAGATCGACTTACGTGTGTGAGTGTACATTTTAAATATATCTTTTTAAATTAATTATCTAAGTTATTTTAACACAAATAGGTTTTCACACCCTATTTACTAACCACGCAGTTAAATATTTACAAAGAAAATAAAGACGGAAAAATAAATCTACAAATTATTACAAGGCTTTGGCAGATTCATAATAATCAGATAAAAATGAATAATAATAAAATAATAAATAAACAATGGTAATAAAGCAATAATAAAACAATAATAATAATAATAATAAAATAATAATGAAAAGATTAGAATTTTAAAAGAAATTAATTTAGGTTAGACAAGTTAGATTTTTTTAGAAGTTATTAGAAAAATATGAGTTTAAAATAAATTAGTAGTAATAAAAGAATTTAATGTTATATTAAAAAATATTAATGTACATATTATAAAATAAAAGATTTATAGGAAAAATACAAAATTAGTTATTTACAAAAGTAATAAAGATTATAGAAAAACATTAAATTATTGAATTAATAGGTTTATTTATAAATTAATTATATACAAGATTTTAAAATTATTATTATTTAATTGAAAAATAGCCAATCAGATTTTATTTACAATATATATATATATATATATATATATATATATATATATATATATATATATATATATATATATATATATATATATAAAATAAAAGTTATATACAAATTTATTATTAAAGAAATAAATAGAATATTTTTTTAAAAAATATAATAAGAGAAATTTATTTACAAAACTATTATCAAAATAAGTTATTATTAGTTTTTTTTAAGAAAACATTTGAGAAATTAAGTTAATGGTTAATATTTGACTAATGTTTTAATTAATTAATAATTATTAGAAATAAGTAAAATAACAAAAACAATGAAAATAACCAAAAATACCTGGGGTGGGATTTGAACCCACGCCCTAAGCTTTCACAACCTTGGTCCACCCTTCCTGCCACCAGGCCAAGCGCGCAGCTTGTGATGGGAATGGCCACAAATCATCATATGTTAAACCTGTAGAAATAAATGAAGAAAAAAATAGAATTTGCATACGGCAAGGATCGAACCCCTGCCCTTTCAATCGCAAGTGAATCTCTTAACCAACTGAACCAGCGCGCCATTCAAATATTAATATACAAACAATAATATATAAATAAAGACATATTTTTGAATCCTGAAATTGGCGCCTTCAGGTCATCTTCAACTTTGGAATTTCGCAGGTTTTCCTGCGAAAATTCCTGCGAATTTACCTATGAATTTTCTTGTGTATTTTTTCGCAGGAAACCAACAATCTTGAATACCTACAAAACAAGCAAAATGCATCAAAATTGAACACACCAATAGCTTGTCCAGGTTCTATACGATTCAAGTTTATCAACCAATGTCATTTATATGGTCTAAATCAAAAAACCCTAAAAGCTTGGTCGAAACCCTAGTCATGGCCGAATCAGTTTTAGGCTATGGGACCTCATTCAAATCTCCAAAATTGTTCTACACATCACAACAAACACATTACAAACATCAAAAACAGTTAATAAATGATGGATTAGTGAAATCGAAAATTTGAATTTTTAGAGAAAAAATGCATTCGGGATTCATGTCTCATGATGTTTTTGATGGATATGATTGTTCAAACTCGTTCTAATGGCCTCAAAGAAGCTTTATCAACCTTTAAAACTCCTTTTAGATGGCTGGATTGGTGAAACGGAATATTGAAAATTCTTGATATTTTGAACTTTGGATATGTGTTCTTGGTTGCAAAACATTCGTCCCCTAATCTTGTCCAAGCTTCATGTTTATGTAGTGAATGAATTAGGTCAGAAAAAACCATGGGCCTTGTACAAAATTGGATTGCTTGATCATGAAGAAATCCCTATATCAAATATTCAAAAAAATCTTATAAAACCTTTCCAATTTTGATCAATCTGACTTCAATTGACTTCCAATCATTCTAAATATGATTTAAATGATTTCCAATCAAATATCTTGACCATTATTTGATTTTTCATATTTAATTTATATTAAAATTGAATTTTTAATGAATAAAATCCAAATAAATAATAAAAATCAGAACTCTTTGGTTTTGGGTCGTGCTTGATGTCATCATAAAGATTGGATTGCAAAATGATAGGCCCATTTGGAAAAATTCTGTTTTAAGGCCTTATTTTCTTCATACACCCCTAAAAAATCTCCCAACTTTGACAAGGCACAAATCCTTCAATTTTAAGGCTATGAAGGTTTTTTTGGACATTTTGGAAAGCTTAAAGAGTCCTATAACAAACCTCTTTGGTCTCATGTCCATATCTCTTACCATTGTCAAATTATGCTCTTTGGAAGATGTTGACTTTTTGTTGACTTTTGAAATGACATGTAATGTTTTAGCTCATACCTTCCAAATGAAACATTTTTAGCCTTGGATTGTGAAACAAAAAGTTGTAGAGAATTTAATTTCCTTCAAAATTAGCTTTGGATGAGAAATATTTGATGAAGCATGTGAAAGTTATGGCTGGTCAAAGTTCATTTGACTTTCCTTAAGGAAACCCTAATTTAGAAACTCCTAATTCTTGATGATATGAAACTTTCTTAATGAATCATGATCAACCCTTGATAAAATGATGAATTTTAATTCATAAACTTGATATTGGCAAAAATATTGAATTTTGACTTTGATTTGACCACAGTTGACCTCAGTTTGACTTTTTAACTACTTTGACTGATTTTGCATATCTGATCATCTGACTGGTCAAACTTATTGGGAAAGTCTTGAAACTTGACATAGGGATACTTGAAATCATATGGGATGCTATGAAGCTCACTTGAAGCCTTGAAAGTCATTATAACTTGAGGAAACTCAAAACCCTAGTTTTGGACACTTTGCTTAGGAGGATGCATAGCCTGGGGAAACTTCCACACTTCTTAATCAATTGAGAATCTTGAGAAGCTTATGATCATTTAGAAGTCTTGAGAGACATTGTCTTGATTGTGGGAGGGAATATTTTGGGGTATAACAGTTTCCCCTGTTCAATTTTCTGAAATACGAGGAGTTAGATTGGCATGTACGCCATTCGTGACTCGAAGGTTGAAGAGGATTGAACACAAAAGCCCAAAAATTTGCACTCGCTGGTGCGCAAAATGATATTGTTGGTTGGTTGTGATGGTTGAATGGGCTTAAAGATGCCATTCAGATAAAAATTCCTCGGATATGTTTCTTTGAGAGGGAATCAATCCCAAATATGAAGATAGCTTTTTTGGGAAGAATAAACGACGACCCAAAAATGAGATAACCTTCAGGAAGAATAAACGACGGCCCGAGGTAACAAAATAACCTTTGGGAAGAATAAACGATGGCCCAAGGTATCAATATGGCTTTTGGGAAGAATAAACGACGGCCCAAAATGAGATAACCTTCGGGAAGAATAAACGACGGCCCGAGGTAACAAGAGAACCTTTGAGAGGAATAATCGACGGCCCAAGGTATCAATATGGATTTTGGGAAGAATAAACGACGGCCCCAAATGAGATAACCTTCGGGAAGAATAAACGACGACCCGAGGTAACAAGATAACCTTTGGGAAGAATAATCGACGACCCAAGGTATCAATATGGTTTTTGGGAAGAATAATCGACGACCCAAAATGAGATAACCTTCAGGAAGAATAAATGACGACTCCGAGGTAATAAGATAAACTTTGAGAAGAATAAACAACGGCCCAAGGTATCAATATGGCTTTTGGGAAGAATAAACGACGGCCCAAAATGAGATAACCTTCGGGAAGAATAAATAACGGCCCGAGGTAACAAGATAACCTTTGGGATGAATAATCGACGGCCCAAGGTATCAATATGGTTTTTGGGAAGAATAATCGACGGGCCAAAATGAGATAACCTTCGGGAAGAATAAAAGACGGCCCGAGGTAACAAGATAACCTTTGGGAAGAATAATCGACAACCCAAGGTAAGTTGTTGATGAAGTTTGCTTGCTGGGGAATTAACCTGAAAAACAAGGTTAGTTCGGTGAAAATATAACGATATATATAACATTCTGCAAGATAATATTTTATGAGAATGCGTATAATATGATATGATGTATGTATGAATTATGTAGCTGCAGTGTATAAGTAGCTTCGTAGAATAACTGCCGATTGGGGAAAATAAATCCCGATTCGTTGCTGAGGAGTATGAAGACTTTGTTCCCGTCTTGTTTAAGAATATCGTACTTAGGAATTTCCGTTTTTGCTCGTCGTACTTTTTATTGAAGGATTAGGTTCCTGAATATCCTGACTGAGGATAAAAGAGATGGACATAGATCCGGGAGACCTATGTAGTTAAGTATCAATTCTTCGGAGGATATGAAACTGCTGGGAGACTTCGTAGAGTTGGAAGTACAAGGTATTATCTGAAATATTCTGTAAGAATATCCGTAAAGATTACTCTGTGGGGATGGACCGGTGAAGCTTCGATGAATTCCTACCTCCGTTTGTTCTTAGTAAATGTTATTATTGTATTTTATGCATTTATGGTAAACATCAATCATATTTAAAGGCATATATACATTCAAACATAACCAATGGACGTTTTTCGCTTTAGTAAAAAGGGGAAAAGTAAAGTTGAATAAAGAGGGAAAAGTAAAGCTGAATAAATAGGGAAAAATAAAGCTGAATAAAGAGGGAAAAGTAAAGCTAAATACGAAAAATGGAGTTTTATTTATTTTAGAAATAGGCCTATAAATAGGCAGGTTTTAACATGGAGACGGAAATCCTAGTAAGAGGAGTTCGTCAAAGAAATTTTACAAGGAAAAATAGCTATGTGTAAATAATCCTATTGAGTTTCAACTTTGCTATTTCCATTATCTTCAATTATCTCATCTTCAGCTATCGGAGAAGAAACGATTGGACTGATCGGTATCTGTTGAACTTGATATAGATAACACAACTAGTAGAGGTTACATGAGTGATCCAACGAGACATAGTCATACGCTTTAATCCCTAATTTTTTCCTGGATTGCCCTTTCAGGTTTTCAATCCACCGGGATACCCTTTTTTGCCCAAGCCGCCTTTTCAGGTTTTCGACTTGCCGGGTGAAAGCGAGAAACGTCCATTGATTTTATTGAATGAAAATATGCAAATGAAATGACAACCCTAACAAGCATACAATTGTGCCCCGGGCAAGGCACAAGGCTTAAAAGTATTTAATTGTTCAAAATTACAAAAAATAAATTTAGAAAAATGAAATAACATTTACTCCTGACTAAAGGAGATAGGAATAACGTCTTCAACTTTCCAATTGTTGAGTCCATCACCCATGGTAGGAAAGATCCAATCATCCAGGTTGTAACCTTCATCATAATCTTCCACAACATTGACTTGGTCCTTTATGATTCCTTTATGAGTGATACGAGCAGCACGAGCACGACGAACAACCTTTTGAGATTCTGTAGTAAAACCCAAACCAAACTTGTCAGACTTGTAAGGAATGTCAGGAAGCTGACCCCAAATAGTAAAACCACCTTCTTCAACCACAACTCTAGCATCTTTGAGGGAAGCCATCGTAGGAGGCACTCTGGTAATCACAGGAACTCTTTTAACAACATGGAGAGCGTTAGTAGCAGGAAGGACTTGAGTAACCACTTCGAATATCTGGCAAGGAGTCTCAACAAATTCACCCTCCATCTCAACATATTTAAAAGTATTCACATGACTGACCATATATTCCTCTTCACCATAAACAATGACAATCTTTCCTTTCACCGGATATTTGAACTTCTGATGTAAAGTGGAAGTCACAGCACCTGCCCCATGGATCTAGGGGCGCCCAAGAAAACAGGAGTACGCAGGACGAATATCCATCACATAAAAAGTGGAATCAAAGACTTGAGAGCCTACTTTGATTGGAAGATCCACCTCTCCATGCACCATTCTTCTTGAACCATCAAAGGCCCTCACCACCACATTACTTGGTCTTAACACTACATCCTTCAAGTTGAGTTTGTCTAGAACCTCCTTAGGTAACACATTCAACGAAGAACCATTATCCACCAATACATGAGACAAAGTAGTGCCCCTACACTCAATGGAGACATGCAGAGCTCTGTTATGGTTTCTTTTAGTAGGAGTCAGATCAACATCAGTAAAACCCAAACCATTATCACTAGTTAGATGAGCAACACAATTTTCAAACTGGTCCACAGAGATTTCATGTGGCACGTGAGAAGTCTTCAGGAATTTGATTAAAGCCTTGGCATGGGCTTCAGAACACAATAGTAGAGATACACATGGAGATTTTGGAAGGAGTATGCCCCAACTGGTCAACAACATCATAATCACTCTTGCGGATGATCTTCAGTACTTCCTCCATTTTCTTAGAGAGGTCTTCACTAACTGGTGCTTCAGCTTGAACAGGTTCAATTACTGGTCCTTTTCCCCGGGCCTCAGTACTTGGCCTAGAGTTAGAGATATGCACAGGAGTAGCAGCAGTTTTTGAGGTGTCTTATGGAGAGAAAATTCTTCCACTCCCGGTAACCTTACTAGATCCAGCAATATTGTCAACATCAAGATTAACGTCAGTAACAGGTGCATCAGTCAAAGGCTCTTGTTTGACATCATAGATATAAATATCAGAACCATAATTCCAGGGTATAGCCTTGTCAGAGGTATATGGGATAGGACCAGGAGTAGTAATAATCATTGGAGTCACCTTTGGCTCAGCAGTAATCTTCACAGGACCCTTAGAAGTGATCCTCACTGGACCATTGGAAGTAATCTTCACATGAATCTTGTTAACCATAGCCACATCTTCAACTTTCAAATCTTGAGCCAAACCTCCACACAGACTCTCTATAGAAGGGGTCCTCTAAAACAGTATAGTATAGTTATCTATCAGGTGTTGAATACCTGACCTCAACCTCCAACAACTATCAGGTTTATATGCACATTAAAGACAATCTTCCCTGCAACCCAGAAATAAACCGGCTTGCACAAGTTTCTTCTTGACAATAGCTAAAGGAGTAGTTATTTCAGCCACAGTACGAACATAAACAACCTCATCAACAACATTAACAGTCTTCTCATGTTTAGGCATAGGAGCAGTAATCACATTAGGAGTTTCCGGAGGGTCAAACTCAATTTCTCCATTCTCAATCATATCCTGAATTTTGTTCTTCAATGACCAGCAACTGTTAGTATCATGGCCAGGGCTATTAGAATGGTATGCACACCTTGCATTGGGATTGTAACGAGAAGAGGACGTATTGATATTTTGTGGTGGGTCCTTCAAAGTAATCAATTCTCCTTTCAACATATGCTACAAAGTCTGAGCCAACGACATATTGAGCTTGGTAAATTGCCTCCTAGGCTTGGGATGACTATTTTGTTGCTGCTCTTGTGGTGGAGGTGTAGGATTAGAAATCAAAACAGCTCCCACAGATTGGTTACGATCATTACGACCATGCTGGCCATACACAACATTGGATTCCTTCTTCCCATGAGAGGGATTTTCGGTGATACTTGAAGAAGAAACTATCTGAATCTTTCCACTTCATATCCCACTTTCCACACGTTCTCCAGTCATTATCAGCTCAGTGAAGCCAGATGATGAGCTTCCAATGAGATGACTATAGAAAGGACCAATCAACGTACTCATGAACATATCAATTAATTCCCTGTCAGTCAAAGGGGGTTGAACTCTACTTTCCAGATCTCTCCATTTCTGAGCATACTCCTTGAAAATTTCTTTGGCAACCATGGACATTCTTTGGAGCTGCATGCGAGTTGGTGCTAAATCAGAATTATATTGGTACTGCTTATAGAAAGCCTCAGCAAGATCATTCCAGTTGCGAATGTTGGTACTCTCCAGTTGATAATACCATTCCAGTTGAGATCTAAACAAACTTTCTGAAAGAAATGTATCCATAACTTCTTATCAGGAGTATGGGGTTGAATTCTTCTGACATAAGACCTTAAATGCAATTTTGGGCAAGACACGCCATCATACACCATAAAAGTAGGAACCTTGAAACCCATAGGGATGGAGACTCCAAAAATCAAACTCAAATCTTCAAAGTCAAACCCATAATTCTTTTGTAGTTCCATAGCATTCATTCTGTCCACCAGCATCTTATACTCCTCTTCACTAGCAGGATCATGATAATAGTTCTCCTCAGAATCAGAATCTTCCACAGTATCATGGAGACTGCCTCCTTATCTCTCAGAATTTTCAGACTCAAGATTCTCAACCTCTTCCTCTGTCTTGACAGGACCTCTGAATCTTCTACCCAGGTTGTTGAAGCCCACTGATTTTCTAGTCTTCTTCTTTTTCTTGGTCAAAAGTGCCTTCAGCTCATCTTGTCCCCTAGACAAGTTCATAATCATTTCTTGAAATTGTGCATTCTGAGTCTGGAGATCCTTAACAGTTTGTTCGAGAGCCATTTCTGCTGAAATAAACAGCGAAAAGATAAGAAACCTGTTTATAAGAAACATGTGATGTAATGATATGGTATGTATATGTTTATGCAATGTTTTCAAGGACCGCAGGATTTAAATTTGTTTAAAGAAAACAAAAACAAAATTATATTAGTAAATATTTAATATAAGTTTTGCCACTTGGGATTACAAGGAAATAACAATAAAGTACAAAGAGATAAATATATGGGGTTTAAAGTCTCCCATGGACGCTTCCTCTTTGTGTGGAGGTACTTGTTGAGGTTTCGATCCTCGTGAAGTTGTCTTGTTAGCTCCAGAATTCTTTCTTGACCAGCTCTGAAATGAGTCTCAAAATTATCCCTTTGCTCCTTCAACTGAATTTGGGACTTCTGCAATTCTTCCAAATCAGTGGGCATGTCTGGATGCAGGATGGTATAAGGAACATCTCCTTTAGCAACAAGCTCCATAGTAACCGGTAGAACAACAGGATATGGCATCATAAGAGTATGAGCACGAGATCGCACCAATCTGAGGTAAGGTTCCATAGGAATGGAATACTTTGGTTCTAGAGTCTTGCTATCAACCTTGTTCACTTTACCCCAAGCTCATATAAACCTTTGACGGTAACCTTGAAGATCATTGTAGTAGTCGAACACAATACCCTGAATAAGCATGTCATGAGGACCATTACTCCGAGAATAACCAAACTGATGTAGAGCTAAAGAAGGGTTATAGGTAATGCCTCCTCTTATGCCAAGGAGTGGCACATTAGGGAACTCCCCACAACGGTCAATGATAGTAACATTCTCCATAGATCGAGAGCACCAATGAATGTCTGAATGAGAAAGTGACTTAATCCTCGTAGACCACCTTAACCCTTGTTCATTCTTCATCACTGATCGAGGAAGGTGAGAAATAAACCACCTAGCTAATAAAAGTATGCAACACATCAGAGTTCCTCTCGCCTTTGTAGTACGGGTATGAAGAGAATGTAAGATATCTTCAAGTAATGTAGGCACTGGATTGTGAGTCAGAAATATGGTGATGGCGTGTACGTCTATGAACTGGTCTGGATTATGGAACCACGCTAAGCCATAGATTAATAGGGCTAGGATCTCTTCAAAAGCATCATAGCTCACAGCCTTCAAGAACATTTGAGCTTTCTCCATCAATACCTTGACAAGAATACCCTTAACTCAGCCTCTTGTTTCTAGGACAATGTCTGATTTCTTTAGATGTAGGGCTACAACAATGACTTCAAGTTTAGGATCCTTCTCTGAACCTGTGAAGGGTCTCTGATCAAGGATATGTATACCCAGTAGTTTGGAGAACCCTTCCATTGTAGGAACCAACTGATAGTCGGGAAATGTGAAGCAATGATGTTTAGGATCAAAGAACTGAAATAGGACACTCATCATGTCTTCACTGAACCCTGAAGTGACTAGATCCAGTATGGGACCATTCTTCTTGATGAATTGGGAGTTTTCAGAAACTTGAGAGACCAATTCCTTAAGCTTAGAAGGTATCCCTACAAAGTTGATCCAGATTGTATTCCTACGAGCAGAAGCCATGACCTGCAACAAAGAACAAAGATAAATCATTTGGTCCTTGAAATGGTTAGTGAAAATGCTATTCTTATGATGTCATGATGTTATGCTCAATCACAAACATGTGGCACACACAAACAAGTCACACAATAGCCCTAGGTTTGAAGGCTTGCATGAGGTTTAAAGGTAAGTACCTTCCCCTGAAGTTTAGTTGGTTCATCCTGTCCTACAAAAGTAACCAGGTTCTAAGGGATCTCAATATCACTGATCCTTCCCAAGGGTGGTTGTTCAATAGGCAACTTACTTGCCAACCAAAAAACCCTCCAAGTTTAGGATCTCAATGAGCGTAGTATCGAGTATCAACCAACTTCAGTCTTCACCAAAGCCGGCTATCTCACTACTTTCTATATGCAAAGACGGGATAACTAGGGTTCTAAAAGTCAGTTAGTGTAATGACAACATATGGAAGCCCCATATTATCCTTAACTTACTTAAGGAACATAAGCACCAACCAAGAAGTCACACTAACTATGGCCACCAGATCAACCATATCGGTATACGCCGTACAATTTCCTTGGTCTATTGCCATTTACCTAGGGTACACTAGATCCGGGTTAGGATCTTTCACACAAAAAGCCCAACAGATAAATATAAAGCAAATAAAGCAAATAATTTAAGTGATCTAATTTCTAAGGGTACCCCTCTTTTACTTAGTAACTCCCCAACAGAGTCGCCAATTCTGTAACACGGTGGGAGAACTGACTTTCTATAGATGTTGCAGATAGCAAGAGTCGCCACCGAATTTTATTTTATCCAAGTGGAAAGGACATAAAAGAACAGGAAAGACCTATTTTAAAAGACTTGAGTTCTGGGGGTAGGTTATATAAAGGGAAGATGTTAGCACCCTTTATATCCATGGTAATCCATGGGCTCTTAGTTACTTAGCTCACTTAAATGTTTTTAGAAAGTGTAGTGTGTGATTAGAAATTTTCTAAGTACTTTGTAATGATCCTCGTATGGATGTATACAAAGCCTTGTTTGAAAATGTTTGAAAATACTGTGAGGTGTGAAAAGTATTTTTTAAAGGTGTGAGCAAGTAACTATGAGGTACCTACCCTAGACTAAGTTATTCATGTTCTTATATGTCCTTTCAAGGGTAAGAATATCCCTATTATTAAGGAACAGGTAGTCATTACCTTGGATTTTATTAAGGGACAGGCGTAGGGTCATCGTATGGTCAATGAAGGCAACTTAAGGGTGTCTTTAGCAACCTGGGAGGGACTATCATCTTTTACCGAAGGGACAAGATCATTATCGTAGACAACATCGTAGGGACTTGATCTTTTAAATCTGGGAAGGACTAGATGATTTATTTATGGAGGGACTTTACATAAGACACCCCATTTTCGAGGGACTTGACCATTTTAAATAAGGCAACCAAGAGGAATACCCTAGGAAGTTTAGATGACGATCAAAGACCGACTTACGTGTGTGAGTGTACATTTTAAATATTGATCTTTTTAAATTAATTAACTAAGTTATTTTAACACAAATAGGTTTTCACACCCTATTTACTAACCACACAGTTAAATATTTACAAAGAAAATAAAGACGGAAAAATAAATCTACAAATTATTACAAGGCTTTGGCAGATGCATAATAATCGGATAAAAATGAATAATAATAAAATAATAAATAAACAATGGTAATAAAGCAATAATAAAACAATAATAATAATAAAGTAATAATGAAAAGATTGAATTTTAAAAGAAATTAATTTAGGTTAGACAAGTTAGATTTTTTTAGAAGTTATTAGAAAAATATGAGTTTAAAATAAATTAGTAGTAATAAAAGAATTTAATGTTATATTAAAAAATATTAATGTACAAATTATAAAATAAAAGATTTATAGGAAAAATACTAAATTAGTTATTTACAAAAGTAATAAAGATTATAGAAAAACATTAAATTATTGAATTAATAGGTTTATTTATAAATTAATTATATACAAGATTTTAAAATTATTATTATTTAATTGGAAAATAGCCAATTAGATTTTATTTACAATATATATATATATATATATATATATATATATATATATATATATATATATATATATATATATATATATATATATATATATATATATATAATAATAATAATAAAAGTTATATACACATTTATTATTAAAGAAATAAATAGAATATATATTTTTTTAAAATATAATAAGAGAAATTTATTTACAAAACTATTATTAAAATAAGTTATTATTAGTTTTTTTTAAGAAAACATTTGAGAAATTAAGTTAATGGTTAATATTTGACTAATGTTTTAATTAATTAATAATTATTAGAAATAATTAAAATAACAAAAACAATGAAAATAACCAAAAATACCTGGGGTGGGATTTGAACCCACGCCCTAAGCTTTCACAACCTTGGTCCACCCTTCCTGTCACCAGGCCAAGCGCGCAGCTTGTGATGGGAATGGCCACAAATCATCATATGTTAAACCTGTAGAAATAAATGAAGAAAAAAAAAAAGAATTTGCATACGGCAAGGATCGAACCCCTGCCCTTTCAATCGCAAGTGAATCTCTTAACCAACTGAACCGGCGCGCCATTCAAATATTAATATACAAACAATAATATAAAAATAAAGACATATTTTTGAATCCTGAAATTGGCGCCTTCATGTCATCTTCAACCTAGGAATTTCGCAGGTTTTCTTGTGAAAATTCCTACGAATTTACCTATGAATTTTCTTGTGTATTTTTTCGCAGGAAACCGGCAATCTTGAATACCTACAAAACAAGCAAAATTCATCTAAATTGAACACACCAATAGCTTGTCACAATTCTATACGATTCAAATTTATCAACCAATGTCATTTATATGGTCTAAATCAAAAAACCCTAAAAGCTTGGTCGAAACCATAGTCATGGTTGAATCAGTTTTAGGCTATGAGACCTCATTCAAATCTCCAGAATTGTTCTACACATCACAACAAACACATTACAAACATAAAAAACAGTTAATAAATGATGGATTAGTGAAATCGAAATTTGAATTTTTAGAGAAAAAATGCATTCGGGATCCATGTCTCATGATGTTTTTGATGGATATGATTGTTCAAACACGTTCTAATGGCCTCAAAGAAGCTTTATCAACCTTTAAAACTCCTTTTAGATGGCTGGATTGGTGAAACCGAATATTGAAAATTCTTGATATTTTGAACTTTGGATATGTGTTCTTGGCTGCAAAAAAATTGTGCCCTAATCTTGTCCAAGCTTCATGTTTATGTAGTGAATGAATTAGGTAAGAAAAAACCATGGGCCTTGTACAAAATTGGATTGCTTGATCATGAAGAAATCCCTATATCAAATATTCAAAAACTTCTTATAAAACCTTTCCAATTTTGATCAATCTGACTTTAATTGACTTCCAATCATTCTAAATATGATTTAAATGATTTCCAATCAAATATCTTGACCATTATTTGATTTTTCATATTTAAGTTATATTTAAAATTGAATTTTAATGAATAAAATCCAAATAAATAATAAAAATCAGAACTCTTTGGTTTTGAGTCATGCTTGATGTCATTATAAAGATTGGATTGCAAAATGATAGGCCGATTTGGAAAAATTTGGTTTTAAGGCCTTATTTTCTTCATACACCCCTAAAAAATCTCCCAACTTTGACAAGGCACAAATTCTTCAATATTAAGGCTATGAAGGTGTTCTTGGACATTTTGGAAAGCTTAAAGAGTCCTATAACAAACCTCGTTGGTATCATGTCTATATCTTTTACATTTTTCAAATTATGCCCTTTGGAAGATGTTGACTTTTTATTGACTTTTGAAATGACCTGTAATGTTTTAGCTCATACCTTCCAAATGAAGTATTTTTAGGTTTGGCTTGTGAGACAAAAATTTGTAGAGAATTAAATTTCCTTCAAAATGAGCTTTGGATGGGAAATTTTTTATGAAGCATGTGAAAGTTATGGCTAGTCAAAGTTCAGTTGACTTTGTGAGCAACCTTAGTTTTTGATTGATTATAATTTTTAAGTGTTTGTGTTTGCTTTACATTAAGAAAAATGCTTGCTTTAGTTTTGTTTCTTTTGTTTTCAATGTTTTTGAACTTTTGGAAAAATACGCAAAATGAATCAATACATTCTAGCATGAATCGATTCATGCTGTTTGAAGGATTCTGGAAATTCGCAAAATGAATCGATTCATCATATGATGTATCGATTCATGCTGTTTAAATGGTTCTGTTTTTACAAATATGTTCAGTATGTATCGATTCATCAAGGCTTGAATCGATTCATTAATCTGTTTTTTTTTCTAACAGAATCTGCATACATATATGTGTTTTGTTTCATTTAGTAAAAAAAGATCACAGAAAATCAGAGACGAATTTTAAAGTGATAGATCATTGAAGAACACATCAAGAAAGGTATTTTGGAGTGTTGGAACTTCAATGTTGAGCAAGTTTGAAACCTAGAATCAAATTCATCTTCATCATCTTCTCAAAGATCTTAATTCAAGAACATCAACAAGGAAGTGTTTGCTGTCCTGTGAATTGAAGGCTTTCGAGATAACGTTCAGTGGTACGATCGGAGATCCAGCTGAGTTGAAGATTGATAGAAGGTTTCAAGGAAAAACCAGCTGGGTTTTCCTTCAAGAACGGGCGTGTTCTTGAGGGTTTGTTAGTCACGTTTACAAGTCAGATTCCGCCGCAGCGAAAGTTTTGGAAATCGGGGGATTTCGCAAATAGGTCGTGGAACCGGTGAATTGATTGTATTTCTTGCAGGGAATCTTGATTGGGCTCAGATCAAGTGAAGGTTGATACAATAGGAAGTTCTAGGTGTTTAGAATTCTGGTGTTTGTATTGCAACCTTGTAATCGACGGATTCAACAATTTTGATATAAAAGTTCTCAATTTCGATTCGAAATTGAGAGGGAGACGTACCCACACGCGAGGACGAACATGGGGAACTTCCTTACCAAATATTGGCGTATTGTATCTCTTCTCTATCTCTATTTATGTTTTCATTTGTTTTTCGATTCATTGGAAATAGCTTTAGTGATAGGTGCATTCAACTGTTTTACATATTGTGTGTTTAATCCTTTATCATCGCAATCGAAAATCCAGCACGTTATCACATGTCTGGTCTTCTAGTGGCCGGTTCAGAATAGACGCGTGTTTATTTGGGACCGTTGTTTCCGTAACTCTTTGAAAACTCTGAAAAACGTTTTAAATCCTTGAAATCAAGGGAGTGATCCATTCACCCCCCCTCTAGATCACTCGCCACAGCGTCTAACAAGTGGTATCAGAGCACCGGTTCGCTGGTGCTTTGTGGCTGCCTGTAACGTTATGGATTCTGAACCAAAGGGGGCGTACAATAGAGCTCCTGTTTTCAATGGTGAAAATTATGGCTACTGGAAAGACTGCATGCGAGTTCACATAAATTTTGTTGATAGGCGCGTATGGGCTGCCATTCAAAATGGTCCTTTTCAAATTACCATGATGAATGAGGCAGGTGCCATAGTACCTAAACCAGAAGATGATTGGGATGAAAAAGATGAGAAAAAGTGGTCAAGTGATTGGAGAGCTCGAAATATGCTAATTTCAGCACTTAGTGCAGATGAGTATTATCGAGTTTCCCATTGCTCGACAGCTAAAGAAATGTGGGATGTTTTAGAAATTGCACATGAAGGTACAACTGAAGTAAGACAGTCCCGAATTAACACACTTAATCAAGAGTTCGAACTCTTTCGCATGAAACAAGGAGAATCTATTCCCGACATGCAAAAGAGATTTGTTCATCTCATTAATCGTTTGAATGCACTTGGAAAACCTGTTTCCAATGATATTGCTACTAATAAAATTCTGAGATGTCTTAGCAGGGAATGGCAACCTAAAGTAATAGCTATCAAGGAAGCCAATGATCTAACGACACTCACAATGACTACTTTGTTTGGAAAGCTGGAGGAACATCAGCAAGAACTAGAAAGTCTAGAAAAGTTTGAGAACAAAAGTAAAAAGGGAAAGGAGAAGAATAAAGACAAAGAGGTTGAGAAGAGACCTATAGCTCTCATGGTTTCTAACTCAAAGTCCTCACAAAAAGAGCTAAGCAACAATGAGTCAAGTAGTGACGAAGACTCCAGTGACGAAGAAATGGGACTTTTTGTTAGGAGATATAATAGATTCATTCGAAAGAATGGAATCAAGCATTCCGACAAAAATCTCATAAATTTTAGAAGACAATCTATGGATTCAAAATAGGAAGAGATTAAGAAGAATAGAGAAAGAGGGTCTTGCTTTAATTGTGGCAAGTCCGGACATTATAAAACGAATTGTCCTTTAAAGAAAAAGGATAAAGGAAAAGCTCCACCAAGAAGGTATAATAAGCAAAGAAGAGCGTACATTGCTTGGGAGAGTGATAGTGATTCATCAAGTACACAATGCACAAGTGATAGCGATGAAACCACAAATTTGTGTCTTATGGCTCACACAAAAAATCAGTCCCACCATAAGAAGAAAAGTGATGATAAAAAGGTAAAACAAGCTTATTATAACAACTTCTCTTCTATGTCTTTTTCTGAATTGAAAGTAGCTTTTGAAAAACTGCATAATGAAGCTATAGAAGCATTTAAAAGATTAGCTTTCGATAAAAAAAATTTCATACTTGGAAGGTAAAGTACAATATGCTGAAAAAGATTTAGAATGCTTGAAAGCTAGTATTGCAGAAAATTCAAAAGTTGTTGATATTGATGGTTGTAGTAAAATAAGGCATTGTGAAAGGTGTCACATTTGACAACAAGAGGTCATCTCTCTTAAAGTCAAATTGGAAAAAGCCTTGCAACCTAAGATTACTTATGCCGTTGATACTAGGTTGTTCAAAAAGTCATTAAATCCTCCATATGCAAAATATTCTTTTGTTCCAAAGGATTTAAGGACCAATTGTAAACAACATCATTATCGTAATGTTTGTCATTATTGTTGTCATGCTGGCCATACCATTGAGAAATGCAAATTTAGAAGATTTCTAGTGCCTAAAGGCATTTATCAATGGAAGCCTAAAGACAACCATGTTAACACTTACCCACTTGGACCCAATAAAAATTGGGTACCTACCTCTCTCTTTTGATATTGTAGGATGAGTGTCTTGCATCCATGGAAAGAAGATGGTTTCTGGACAGCGGGTGTTCAAGGCATATGACGGGTGACATATAACTTTTTATTGACTTCAAAGCAAAGAAGAAGGGGTATGTTACTTATGGAGACAATAACAAAGGAGCTATACTTGGTAAAGGTAGTGTAGGTAATCCCTCTACCACTACTATTTCTGATGTACATCTTGTAGAGGGACTTAAACACAATTTGTTAAGTATAAGTCAACTATGTGACAAAGGTTATAAAGTTTCTTTCACAAAAACATGTTGCAAAATTGAACATACCGAACAAAATGTTGTGTTTAAGGGTGTAAGAGTAAACAACATATATATGCTTGATATTTTGAGTGTATCCTTAACAAGCACTAAATGTCTAGTAGCCTTAAATGATGATTCATGGCTATGGCATAGACGCTTAGCGCATGTTAATTTTGATTTGCTTAATAAGGTTGTATCCAAGGATCTAGTAGTAGGTCTTCCAAAAATAAAATTTTCAAAAGACCACCTATGTGATGCTTGCCAAATGGGAAAACAAACAAGGGTCTCTTTTAAATCTAAAAATATAATTTCAACTTCAAGACCCCTTGAGCTTCTCCATATGGATCTCTTTGGACCATCTAGGACAAAGAGCTTAGGTGGAAACTATTATGGTTTCGTAATAGTAGATGACTACTCTAGATTCACTTGGACTATATTCCTTCATAGCAAAGATGAAACTTTTTCTGCTTTTAAAAGTTTTGCAAAGCTGTCCCAAAATAAAATGAATTCTAAAATAGTTACAATCCGAAGCGATCATGGAGGTGAATTTCAAAACCATCTCTTTGATAAGTTTTGTGACAAGTATGGCATTGAGCACAACTTTTCAGCTCCTCGAACTCCACAACAAAACGGTGTTGTGGAACACAAAAATCGAGTTTTAGAGGAATTGGCAAGAACAATGCTCAATGAGGGTGGATTACCAAAATATTTTTGGGCCGATGCAATTAGTACGGCTTGTTATGTTCTAAATAGGATTTTAATTCGTCCTATTTTGAATAAAACCCCTTATGAAATTTTAAAAGGTAGAAAGCCAAACTTGTCTCATCTTCATGTGTTCGGGTGTAAATGTTTTGTTTTGAATAACGGTAAGGAAAATCTTGGGAAGTTTGATGCCAAAGCTGATGAAGGTATTTTTCTTGGTTACTCTCAATCAAGCAAAGCATATAGAGTGTATAATAGGCGTTTACTTTCTGTAGAAGAATCTGTCCATGTTTCTTTTGATGAGTCTTACCCAAAAATTATCGGAAAAGGTATCTCTTTTGATGACGCAGGTGTATCTACAGAAGACATACTCAAAGAAGCTGGTTCGGAAATTGATCAATCTGAAGCGGTTGCTATTGAAAAGGAGGAAGATACATGTCATGAAAAAGATAAAGAGGAAGGAACATCTGAAGTGAAGGACCTTCCACCAGCTTGGAAATCCTCTAAAGACCACCCCATAGACAATATATTGGGAGACATTTCAAAGGGAGTGTTGACTCGTTCTAAGATAAGTAATTTTTGTTCTCACTTCGCTTTTGTATCATAAGTGGAACCTAAAAATTCTAAAGAGGCCTTGGTTGATGAATTTTGGCTAATGGCCATGCAAGAAGAGCTAAATCAATTTAAAGAAATGAAGTTTGGGAACTTGTCCCTCGTCCGTGAGATCATCACATCATAGGTACTAAATGGGTTTTTAGGAATAAACTTGATGAAAGCGGAGTGATAACTAGAAACAAGGCACGCTTGGTAGCACAAGGATATAACCAAG
Source organism: Lathyrus aphaca (assembly GCA_963966055.1). Taxonomy (NCBI): domain Eukaryota; kingdom Viridiplantae; phylum Streptophyta; class Magnoliopsida; order Fabales; family Fabaceae; genus Lathyrus; species Lathyrus aphaca. The sequence continues at coordinate 409,320,427 of OZ014524.1, read as the reverse complement.
AGGAGGGCATAGATTATGAGGAGACTTATGCTCCGGTTGCTCGCCTTGAAGCTATACGTCTTTTGCTTGCCTATGCGTGTTCTATTAATTTCAAGCTTTACCAAATGGACGTAAAGAGTGCGTTTTTAAATGGTGTTATAAATTAAGAAGTATATGTTTCACAACCTCCCGATTTTGAAAATTCTGAATATCTAGATCATGTCTACAAATTAAAGCGTGCTTTATATGGTCTTAAGCAAGCACCCCGTGTGTGGTAGGAAAGACTTAGCAAATTTCTACTTGATCATGGATATTCTAGAGGTAAAGTGGATAATACACTCTTCATTAAACACAAAGGAAAGCACGTTCTTTTAGTTCAAGTTTATGTAGACGATATAATTTTTGGTTCAACTAACATACACTTGGTCGAGGAATTTTCTAATGTTATGCAGGGTGAGTTTGAGATGAGCCTCATGGGGGAGTTGAACTACTTCTTAGGCCTCCAAATAAAGCAACTTGATGAAGGTACAACAGTATGTCAAACAAAATACTGTAGAGAGCTGCTCAAGCGTTTTGGAATGAATAATTCTAAATCAATTGACACTCCTATGCCTACCAACGGAAACTTGGACAAAGATGAACATTGTAAGTGTGTTGATGTCAAAAGGTATAGAGGTATGATTGGATCTCTCTTGTATCTTACTGCTTCTAGACCGGACATCATGTTTAGTGTGTGTATGTGTGCAAGATATCAATCAAATCCTAAGGAATCTCACTTAAAATCAGTCAAGCGTATATTTAGGTATCTTAATGGAACACCTAAATATGGGCTTTGGTATTCCAAAGGAAGCGATTGCAGCTTAGTAGGTTATTCTGATTCTGATTCTGCTGGCTGCAAATCAGATAGGAAAAGCACTAGTGGCACATGTCATCTGTTTTCAAATTCTTTAATAAGTTGGCATAGTAAAAAGCAAGTATCCGTAGCTTTGTCTACTGCAGAGGCTGAGTATGTTGCAGCCGGTAGCTGTTGTGCTCAAATTTTGTGGCTAAGACAACAACTACAAGACTTTGACATTGAACTTAAACATATTCCAATTAAATGTGACAACACTAGTGCCATTAATCTCACTAAGAATCCTGTTTTACACTCACGCACCAAACATATTGAGATTCGACATCACTTCCTTCGCGATTATGTTGAAAAAGGAGATGTTGTTTTTGAGCATGTTGATACTAAAAATCAACTTGCTGACATTTTCACTAAACCTTTGGTAACTGAACCATTTTTCAACATTCGTCGCGAATTAGGGATTCTTGATCTCTCCGCATTGGTGCCTTAAGTTTGATTGATGTAGTTTCTATTTATCTCATCGTATTTGCTAAGTTCTGATTGTAGTCTTCATTCGTACCTCATGAGAATACTACGACGGAGGTAATATTGTTCCTCTCTTCACTTTGTTGATATTGTATGATCAATGTTTGTTTAAGAATTGATTTCTTGTTTACATGAACTTCTTTTCATATGAATGTTTGAACATTGATGTTTTTATGTGTAAAGTATTCTTAAGCATGTATACAATGTTGTAATTCATTCTGCTGCATAATGGTTGTTTTGCTTATTCATTGGTGTGTCAATTCTTGTAATATCCACTGAAATTTCAAATTTTCGCATTATGAATCGATCCCAACAAGTTTGAATCGATTCATGTTGATTTTATTTTAATTTCTATCAAACCAGTTACAGTATGTATTGATTCATAGTTACTTGTATCGATTCATTGTCGTCTGTATTTCAAAAATTTGCATAATGAATCGATCCCAACTATCTTGAATCGATTCATGTTAATTTTATTTTAATTTCTTTCAAACCAGTTACAATATGTATTGATTCATAGTGGCTTGTATCGATACATATCATTCTGACTTTTAAAATTTTTCGTGAAATGAATCGATACATACAGGCATGAATCGATTCATCCTGGCGTAAATTCAGTTTATTTTTTAATGAATCGACACATCAGCAACTGCCATGACATGTCTATCAGTTACAAAACCCCATTATGTCTCTCTTATCATCTCATTTGCATCATTTGCATCAAACCCTAACTGTCACAAAAACCCCTCTTCTCTCAAACCCTAATCTTCCACCATGCCTCCAAGAGTTTTGATTCAAAGAGAAAAAGGAAAACGAAAAGGCAAGGAACCCGTTGGGTCTTCTCATCAGGCTCCTTTTATTCCTGAAATTCCTCCATCCGGGACTGCAATTCTTCATCCTGCCATTATTGAAGAGTTTGAAGCTTCTTTTAAAACAAGGTTAGTTATGAAACCACATATTTTTGATCCTAGTGATGTTCGTACTCTCTGTTTAGAAGAAGTTGCGGACTTAATCGACGCACAAAGTCTTGGATCCTTTTTAACTATTAAAGATGAGTATCATGAAGACTTTATTCGTGCTTTCTATGCTGGTGTGAAAACTGGAAAATGATACATGTTCAAGTGTTCGATTGGAACCAGAACTTACCGTTTTGAGGCTGATGACTGGTCCACAGTGTTCAGTCTGCCATCTGTGTCGCCTGAATTGCAGATGTGGCATGACCAGAACTTTGAAACTCAGTTTAAGTTGAAGGAATTCTGTGCATCCATTTCTAAATTGGATAGACCTCTTGCTGATGATGAGCCTCTGACTTCAGGTATGATCAAAAGTGTTCCAAGAATTCTGCACTGGATCCTTTCACATATCTTGCGTCCAAGGTCCGGTGGGCATTCTCGATTGGACAAGCCAGATATCCATTTATTGTACATTTTGCAGAAGAAGATACCCTTAAACTGGGCCAATTACTTTGTCAAGCGTATCTTTCTTACGCGGAACAGCTCCAAAAACATCACCCTTGCATATGCTGCTCAGATAATGCGGATTCTCAAGTTTTGGAAAGTGACTTTTCCTCCTGTGCCTCTCTTATCAGCCTCTAGTGTGCAAGAATTCAATAATGCCACACTCTCTCATATGGGTTATCGATGGGACATCGAGCGTCGCTGCTACTACTTCTTTGAACGCAGCACTCGAACTCGCATCTACAACTTTGACATTCCGGCTGAACACATTTATGTTGAAGAACAAAGGGATGAAGATATGGAAGATGCTGAAAATCCTCCTGATGCGAATGCCAACACCGGCTGGGGTGAGTGGGTACCACAAAGGTGGTCTCCTACAAACTATGATCCCGCTCCCTCATCGGCTCCACCGACTTCATCTTATGCTGCTCCTGCTTATCTTACTGAAATGTTTGCACAATTGGAAGTTGCAAACAATGCCCGACATGAGGAGGCTCGTGCGTGGCATGTCCAGCAAACGGAATGGCATAAGGAGCATCGTGAATGGCATGATGATCATACTCGAATGTACCATAATCAACATTCCTGGCATACTGAACTGGTTAAGTGGCATCAAGTGTTCTATAATGAGATTTCTAGATTTATGGATGATTGTCGTTCGCACCCGGGGATTATGGAACGGTTTCAAAGCACAGAGGTTCAGAGGCATTTCAGGCGTTATGCTTTCATGGGGCAGAATCCAGATGAAATGCCTCCTCCACCTCCTCCTCCAAGCTTCTGAGACCCTGATCGAGATGATGCGGAGTCGTGTGGTGGCCATTTCCCTCATTGAAGCTTCATTTCATTTTGCATATCATCATTGTGTGTTGCTTAAGTTTCTTTGTTTTTCTTGTTTGAACAATTTATGGTTTGGTTTGGTTATGTAATTCACAACCTTCTTTGACAATTTCACTGCCTATGATTATGTAATTTGCTTTTGTTTAAATTGTTTGCGCTTTATGCTTCATTCTTTGTGAGTGAACTTTGCTTCTGTATCTTAGTTCTGCTGATTCTGTTTCTTCACCTATGATTCTTTCTTGCTGTTGACAAAGGGGGAGAAAAAGGCAAGTGTGAAAAGACAATGACAGGCACAAACTCAGGGGGAGTACTCTCTCACACTTCAAAATTTTTGTCATCATCAAAAAGGGGGAGTTTGTGAGAAACCTTAGTTTTTGATTGATTATAATTTTTAAGTGTTTGTGTTTGCTTTACATTAAGAAAAATGCTTGCTTTAGTTTTGTTTCTTTTGTTTTCAATGTTTTTGAACTTTTGGAAAAATACGCAAAAAGAATCGATACATTCTAGCATGAATCGATTCATGCTGTTTGAAGGATTCTGGAAATTCGCAAAATGAATCGATTCATCATATGATGTATCGATTCATGCTGTTTAAATGGTTCTGTTTTTACAAATATGTTCAGTATGTATCGATTCATCAAGGCTTGAATCGATTCATTAATCTGTTTTTTTTCTAACAGAATCTACATACATATATGTGTTTTGTTTCATTTAGTAAAAAAAGATCACAGAAAATCAGAGACGAATTTTAAAGTGATAGATCATTGAAGAACACATCAAGAAAGGTATTTTGGAGTGTTAGAACTTCAATGTTGAGCAAGTTTGAAACCTAGAATCAAATTCATCTTCATCATCTTCCCAAAGATCTTAATTCAAGAACATCAACAAGGAAGTGTTTGCTGTCCTGTGAATTGAAGGCTTTCGAGATAACGTTCAGTGGTACGATCGGAGATCCAGCTGAGTTGAAGATTGATAGAAGGTTTCAAGGAAAAACCAGCTGGGTTTTCCTTCAAGAACGGGCGTGTTCTTGAGGGTTTGTTAGTCACGTTTACAAGTTAGATTCAGCCGCAGCGAAAGCTTTGGAAATCGGGGGATTTCGCAAATAGGTCGTGGAACCGGTGAATTGATTGTATTTCTTGCAGGGAATCTTGATTGGGCTCAGATCAAGTGAAGGTTGATACAATAGGAAGTTCTAGGTGTTTAGAATTCTGGTGTTTGTATTGCAACCTTGTAATCGATGGATTCAACAATTTTGATATAAAAGTTCACAATTTCGATTCGAAATTGAGAGGGAGACGTACCCACACGCGAGGACGAACGTGGGGAACTTCCTTACCAAATATCGGCGTATTGTATCTCTTCTCTATCTCTATTTACATTTTCATTTGTTTTTCGATTCATTGGAAATAGCTTTAGTGATATGTGCATTCAACTGTTTTACATATTGTGTGTTTAATCCTTTATCATCGCAATCGAAAATCCAGCACGTTATCACATGTCTGGTCTTCTAGTGGCCGGTTCAGAATAGACGCGTGTTTATTTGGGACCGTTGTTTCCGTAACTCTTTGAAAACTCTGAAAAACGTTTTAAATCCTTGAAATCAAGGGAGTGATCCATTCACCCCCCTCTAGATCACTCGCCACAGCGTCTAACAGACTTTCCTTAAGGAAACCCTAATTTAGAAACTCCTGATTCTTGATGATATGAAACTTTCTTAATGAATCATGATCAACCCTTGATAAAATGATGAATTTTACTTCATAAACTTGATGTTGGCAAAAAATATTGAATTTTGACTTTGATTTGACCATAGTTGACCTCAGTTTGACTTTTTAACTGCTTTGACTGATTTTTGCATATCTGATCATCTGACTGGTCAAACTTATTGAGAAAGTCTTGAAACTTGACATAGGGATTCTTGAAATCATATGGGATGCTATGAAGCTCACTTGAAGCCTTGAAATTCATTTTAACCCGAGGAAACTCAAAACCCTAGTTTTGGACACTTTGCTTAGAAGGAGGCATAACCTGTGGAAACTTCCACACTTCTTAATTAATTGAGAATCTTGAGAAGCTTATGATCCTTTAGAAGTCTTGAGAGACATTGTCTTGATTGTGGGATGGAAAATTTTGGGGTATAACAGATGCATTGCAAGATGATGTTCTTAACATAAATGAGAATGTTGTATGCATTATGGATGTGTATGTCATGATATGTTGTAGATGATGTATGGATACATTATGTAGTTGAGGCACATTAGTAGCTTCCTGTAACAACTTCTAGTTGGGGAAAATAAATCCTTGTTCATTGTTGGGGATGATGAAGACATTACTCCAAATCTCAGTCGAGGAGAGTCGATCGTTCGTCATTTTTATATTGAAGGATTAAGTTTTTAAATACTCTGATTGGGGATAAAAGAGATGGACATTCCTCCAATGTATTATCTGACCAAGTGTCAACCCTTCTGGGGGATAGAAGGCTTAGAAGTGTCAACCCTTCTGTTGGAGAAGAGAATCTTGTCGGGGCTTTCTAGAGTTGGAAATACAATCTTTGTTGGGGAAGAGACTGCTTGAAATAATTTGTTGGAACAACTCTGTAGAGATTACTCTATGGGGATGAGCCTGTGGAGATCTGTTGGACACGAGCTCTGCTGGGGATTCTAACCTCCAAGAGTCCTTAGTAAATGCTATTATTGTAATTTTATCTGTATGTATTTTTTGGCAAACATCAATCATATTTAAAAGCATACATTCGTTCAAAATAACCAATGGATTCAGAACTTCTGATATTCTTGACTTCCCCAAGTAATTTTCTAGGAATTATCATGACTAAATCTGAAGACATGATACTGACACCATCTGATACTATTGGCACAAAAATTTAATATCCTTAATGGCTTTTGCTGAAACCCAATGTCAATGCAATGTAATGAAAGGAATGTGTTTTCAAACCGCGGTGGATCGTGTACGCCCCGGGTAATATTTAAGGAGATTGCAATTGAATTTGATCAGATTAGATTTGAAAAGAGAGTGTTTCCCTAGCTGAGGATGATTTGTCCCATAATGGAAGTATTTGAAAGGAGCTGCCTCAAGATAAATAAATTGGATGCCCCATAATAACATGCCCCTGACATCGTGAACTCGGTAATGTTACTTATGGAAATTCAGATTAGGAGATCTGCCCCTGGCTATTAAGCATCGTTGAATCTTGACCTGAGTTCCCCAGATGAATTGGAAAATAACATGGCACGCCCCTTGATTGGAAGATAGTGACAATGTCCCTTGTATACATCAGCTTTGATCCAACTGAGTCAAGCCCAGGAAGTAACTTTGTCTGTCAGGAGGACTTTGGCTTATTGAATGTTCATCATGTAAACTTCTATGTTGTGAAACACTTAGTTATATGCAAACAATGATATTCAAAATGCAACGCTTATGTCTGTCTTGAAGTTTTGAGAAAGAATTATTTTAGCAACACAATGTTTGTAAAAACTGTGATAATAACTCAAAATTTATAATAAGCCCTAAAGGAGTCAGGATACCTTTTTGTAGCAGTACACTTTCGAACTAACCATGCTTCAGTTAGGACTTTTAAAGGGTTGTAACGTGGCTTGGTTCACGGTTTAAGAAACAAAGGATAAATGCTCAAATTTTATTTGTACCCAACCCATCCTTCGTGATGTTCTTCAGTCCTATATTCAGTTAACTTATGCATTGAGGCTCCAAAGGAGTTTGGAATTGTAACACTGACATTTGCGATGGTTCAAAAACCAGAAGTTTATTTGAAAAAAATAGTCATCTTTTTTGTGTGGAGGATTTGTAGTGACCTCTTTTTCTTTTGACTTTGTTATTCCTTCCTTTTTCCTGAAATGTTTGTTTCAAGATTACAGTCAGCGAGATGTCTCAATTTTTTTACTAAGTTTCCATTTTAGTTTTTGACTTATTGAGCTTTTCTTTTGCTAGATATTGACTGACAGACTTATTTATTATAGGGAACTGTAACACGGTGGGAGAACTGACTTTCTATAAATGTTGCGGATAGCAAGAGTCGCCACCGACTTTTATTTTATCCAAGTGGAAAGGACATAAAAGAACATGAAAGACCTATTTTAAAAGACTTGAGTTCGGGTGGTAGGTTATATAAAGGGAAGGTATTAGCACCCTTTATATCCATGGTTATCCATGGGCTCTTAGTTACTTAGCTCACTTTGTTTGTTTGCAAGAATGTAGTGTGTGATTAGAAAAATTCTAAGTACTTTGTAATGATCCTCGTATAGATGTATACAAGGCCTTGTTTTTGAAAATTGTTTGAAAAGTGGGGTGTAAATAGTATTTTGAAATGTGAGCAAGCAACTTAAGAGAAACCTACCCTAGATTAAGTCTTTCATGTTCTCGTATGTTCTTTCAATGGTAAGATTATCCTATTATTAAGGAATAGGTAGTCATTACCTTGGATGTGATTAAGGGACATGTGTAGGGACATCTGGATATAGGCAACTGTAGGGTGTCTTTAGCAATTCGTAGGGACTTATCATCTTTTATTCGAAGGGACAAGATCATTTATCGTAGGCAACCTCGAAGGGACTTGATCTTTAAAACTATAGGGACTTGATGATATTTATGAATGGGCTTTTGCTTAAGACACCCTACTTGACCTTTTGAATTAGGCAACTGAGAGGCAACCCTAGGAAGTGCAAGATGGCGATCAAAGATCGACTTACGTGTGTGCGTGTTCATATTCAAATATTTATCTTATTTAAATTAATTTTTCTAAGTTGATTTTTAATTACAAACATGTTTTACACACCCTAAATTACTAACCATACAATAAATATATTTATAATAAATAAAGCAAAAATATAAACCTATAAATATTACAAGGCTTTGTGACAATTACAATATAATCGAGAAATAATAATAATGATAAATAATAATAAATAAGCAATAATTAAATATTAGTAATAATAAAATAAGAATAAAGGTTAGAATAATAAGATAAAAGAAATAAGAAATTTAGCAAGAAAAATTAATATTAGAAAAGTTTTTAAGAATTAATTAGAAGAATAAGATTAATAATAAATAAACAAATAATAAACCATTTACATATTATAAAAAAAATGATTAATGTTTTAATTAGGGTTTAGAAAAAATTAGGTTAAATATTAGGGTTGATAAAAAATTAGGGTTTGGAAAATTAGGGTTAAGAAAATTAGGATTAACTAAATTAGGGTTTTGATTATAATTAACATATATTATTAATATATTTACAAAAAATATAATAATTATATATATAAACACTTTATAAAATAAATACAAACAATTTATATTTAATAAAATAAAATATGATTTTTTTTGAAAATGTAAGATTTTAGGAAAATACTATTAATTATCATTTAGAAGGTTTTATTTTTTATAAAAATTTAAATAAGTTAAATAATATATATAAACAAATAAATATAAACAAAATTAAAAAAAAATTGCAAAATACCTGGGGCTGGGATTCGAACCCACGCCCTAGGCTTTCACCCTCTTAGACCAACATCACTACCACCAGACCAACTGCTTTTGGTGAATATATGCTGGGTATTATTCCTTTTGTATTAAACCTGCAAAAAAAAGAGATTTTGAACAAAATGAATAACCTGGGGATCGAACCCAGGCCGTTTGCCTCATTCACGCTCACGCTTACCACTACATCACCTGCCACCAACTGATATAAAACACCAAACATTAATTAAATATTAAAACCACGTTCAAATTATGAAATTCGCGCGCGCATTTATCTTCTTCCTCCAGCCGTCGTATTAGGCTATAGTGACACTTCATCCGTCACTAGAGCTTATAGTGACGAATATTTTCCGTAGCTACATGGCCTAGAAATTCAAAAACGCAGCATACACAATATAAATTCATTCTAACGGTTCAAATTAATCAATACATGTCCCCTAAGTCCAATTCAGGTCTCAATTTCAAATGAAATCACTCGTAGCTAGGGTTCCTGATTTTGAACCTTCGAAACCCTAATAATGGTGTTCCCTCAATCCTGCACTAAAACTCATATTAAACCAACCAGAATCATTGCAAACATCAACATAAACAATAATATACAATCAAATTTCATTTATATAGCTTGTATAAGGGAAATCGAAAAATCAAATTTTAAGCTAAAAGATGAATTCGGTTTGGGCATTCCAGGGTGTTTTTGATGATGCAAATGATGTAAATAGGTTCCATAATCATCCAACAATGTATTGCAACCTTTAAAACTTCTTGAAATGGCCTGCAACAAAGAATCCGATTGTGAGATTTTTTGTGAAATTTGAAGTTTTGTTCTTGGTCTTGGAGGCAGCAAATTCGTGTCCTTGTGATTGTCTTTAGTTTGTGTATATGTATGGAACATAATTAGGTTAAAACTTTGTGGATTTGTGGGCTTTTGGTGGTTGCTTGATCATGAAGTTTCACCACTTTCAAATATCCTAAAAAATCTTATAAAAGCTTTCTAAATTAGGTGAGCACGAATTTTGATGATTCCAATCAACTTTGAATATCCTTTAAGAGTTTCTAGAATGAGAATCATATCAAATATTGAGCTTTTCATATTTTATTTTGATTTAAAATGATTTTTAATGTATAGTATCAAAATAAATAAAAATAAACTAATAAAAATATGAATAAATGATATTTGATTTGTGCATGATGTCATGGTAGAGATTGGGTCATAAACATGCGAGCCCATGTGGAAAGAATTGGTTCTAAGACCCCATTTGCTCAATAAACCTCTCAAAAATTTCCCAACTTTGCAAAGACACAAATCCCTCAATTTTAAGGCTATGAAGGTGTTCTTGGACATTTTGGAAATCTTAGAGAGTCCTCTAACCAACCTCATTGGTCTCATGTCCATATCTTTTACCATTTTCAAGTTATACCCTTTGGAAGATGTTGACTTTTTGTTGACTTTTGAAATGACCTATAATGTCTTAGTTCAATTGACTTTTCCTGTGAAAACCCTAATTTAGAAACTCCTGATTCTTGATGATCTGAAATCTCCTTGATGAATCATGATCAACCCTTGATAAAATGATGAATTTTACTTCATATACTTGATTTTGGAAAAAAATCATGAAGTTTGACTTTGGTTTGACCACAGTTGACCTCAGTTTGACTTTTTGACTACTTTGACTGATTTTAGCCTATCTAATCATTTGACTGAGCAAACCTTTTGGGAAAGCCTTGAAACATGACATAGGGATTCTTTAAGACATGTAGGATGTTATGAAGCTCACTTGAAGCCTTGGAAATCCATTTAGCCTGATGAAATCCAAAACCCTAGTTTAGGGTGCATTGCTTAGGAGGATGCTTTGTTTGAGGGAATTGTCAAACTTTCTGACTAATTGTGAACCCTGTGAACCTCTTAGGATACCTTGTGAACCTCTTAGGACACCTTGTGAACCTTGTGAACCTTGTGAAACTCTTGGTACACCTTAGTACACAATGTCTTGTCTAGGTGAGGGCAAATTTTGGGGTGCAACAGCTGCCCCTGTTCAATTTTCTGAAATCTGAGGGGTTAGATTGGCCTGTATGCCATTCGTGACTTGGAAAGTTGAAGGGGATTGAACACAAAAGCCCAAAAACTTGCACTCGTCGGTGCGTAAAGTAACACTGCTGATTGGTTATATATGAATGGAGTGGGCTTAAAGATGCCACTCAGAGGAATTGGAGATGGGCTTATAGATGTCATCCATAATATCAGAAGGTGGTAGTATCAAAAGGTTGTTACTGACTATCAGTACTAGGTCTTCGTATAGTCCGTCTCTGAATCATTCCTGTAACATTGTTTGAGTTGATTGTCATCTTCGTATAGATCGTCTCTGCATTATCTCTGGGAAAAAATAATATCCTTCATTAAGTGTCAGTGCTTAGATCTTCGTATAGATCGTCTCTGAACCGTCTTTAGGAACATACTTTAACTTAAGCATCAGAATAAAATCTTCGTGGCGATCATCTCTGAGTTGCTTTTGGTGATATCCCAGGCTAAGTACAAGATCTTCGTATCGATAATTTATGTAACATCCCAAAGATCATCTATTGGATTGACCATAAGAAATAAATATTTGTAATGATTATCTCTTCTAGAAATATCCCGGATTAAGCACTAGATCTTTGTATAGACCATTTACATACCATCCCAAGGACAAAAAGAATATAAGGATTAAATCTTCGTGGCGATTATTCCTGAACTTCTTCTGAAAAATCTCTTGGACTAAGTGCTAGATCTTCGTGTAGATCATTTACACACCATCCCAAAGATAATTGACCATCAGAAATAAATCTTCGTAACGATTATCTCTTCTAGAAATATCCCGGATTAAGCACTAGGTCTTCGTATAGACCATTTACGTACCATCCCAAGGACAAAAAGAATATCAGGATTAAATCTTCGTGGCGATCATCTCTGAACTTCTTCTGAAAAATCTCTTGGACTAAGTGCTAGATCTTCGTATAGATCATTTACACACCATCCCAAAGATAATTGACCATCAGAAATAAATCTTCGTAACGATTATTTCTTCTGGAAATATCCCGGATTAAGCACTAGATCTTCGTATAGATCATTTACGTACCCTTCCAAGGACAACTTGAACATCAAGATTAAATCTTCGTGGCGATTACTCCCGAATTGCTTCTGGTAATATCCTGGACTAAGCACTAAATCTTCGGATAGATCATTTACGTACCCTTCCAAAGATCATCTGTTGAATTGACCATAAGAAATAAATCTTCGTAACGATTATCTCTTCTGAAAATATCCCGGATTAAGCACTAGGTCTTCGTATAGACTATTTACGTACCATCCCAAGGACAAAAAGAATATCAGGATTAAATCTTCTTGGCGATCATCTCTGAACTTCTTCTGAAAAATCTCTTGGACTAAGTGCTAGATCTTCGTGTAGATCATTTACACACCATCCCAAAGATAATTGACCATCTGAAATAATTCTTCGTAACGATTATCTCTTCTGGAAATATCTCGGATTAAGCACTAGATATTCGTATAGATCATTTACGTACCCTTCCAAGGACAACTTGAACATCAGGATTAAATCTTTGTGGCGATTACTCGCGAATTGCTTCTGGTAATATCCTGGACTAAGCATTAGGTCTTCGTGTAGACCATTTATGTGCCATCCCAAGGATAATTTATATTGATTATCAGAAATGAATCTTCGTAGCGATTGTCTCTGAATTAGATATCAGTATCCGATCTTCGTATAGATCATCTATGAACTGTTTCACGGAATTGATAGTGTTTATCTTCCTGCAACTATCCTGAAAAGAAAAGGTTAGTTTATGCAAGATTAGTTAATGTATGCATGTATGGCATGATGATCTTAAGTAAGAATGTCATATGGATTATGGATACGTATGCTGTGATATGGTGTAAATGATGTATGTATGAATCATGTAGCCTGAAGTGTCTGGGTATCTTTGTATAACAACTGCTAGTTGGGGAAGATAAATCCCGGTTCGTTGCTGAGAAACTTGGGGACTTCGTTCCTGTCTTGTTTAATAATATGGTACTTAGAACCTCCCGTCTTCGTTCGTCGTGCTTTTTATTGAAGGAATAAGTTCCTAAATATCCTGACTGAGGATAAAAGATATGGACATAGATCTGGGAGACTTAATTCTTCGGAGGATATGATACTGCTTGAAGACTTTGTCGAGTATAAGATATTACTTGAAGAGTTCTATATGGACATCCGTAAAGATTACCCTGTGGGGATTAACCGACGAATCTTTGTTAAATTCCTACCTCCGTTCGTTCTTAGTAAATGCTTTTATTGTATTTTATGCATTTCTGGTAAACATTAATCATATTCAAAAGCATATATACATTCAAACATAACCAACAAACGTTTTTCGCTTTAGTAAAAGAGGAAAGGTAATCCTGAATAAAGAGGGAAAAGTAAAGCTGAACTCGAAAACAAAATCGTTTCAACTTTGAGAGTGTATAACTAATTGGATTTAAAGCTCCTGAGATTCTTAACTTTCCTAAATACCCTCCCAGAAATCCTCATAGCTGGATCTGAAGGCATGATACTGACACCATCTGATACTATTGGCGTAGACAATTAATTTCCACAATGGCTTCTGCTGAGAATCCAATATCAAGGTAATACAATGAGAGGAACGTGTCTTCAAATTGTGATGGACCATATACGCTCCGGGTATTAGATTTGAAAAGAGAGCATTGCCCCTTGGTTGAGGATGAATTGTCCCATAATGGAAGTATCTTAATGTAGTTACCTCAAGAGAAATAAGCAGAATGCCCCACAATAATATGCCCCTGACATCATGAACTTTGTAATGTTACCCTTGGTAATTCAAATACATGAGGATATCTGTCCCTGACTATTAAGCACTGTTGAATCTTGACCTGATTTCCCCGAATGAATTGAACAGTAACTTGGTATTCCCCCTTGATTGGGAAACAGTGACTATGCCCTTGGCATTATGAACTCTGTAATGTTACCCTTTGTAATTTAGATAGATGAGGAAATCCGCCCCTGGCTACTTAAACATAGTTGAATCCTGTCCTGATTGCCCCAAATGAGTTAGGCAGTATCATGGCCTGCCCCCTTGATTGGGAGATAATGGCTATACCCCTTTGTATACATGGACTTTGATCCAGGAAGCAACTTTGTTTATCGAAAGGACTTTGGTTTATTGAAAATTCATCCTGTAAGTTTCTCTGTTTATCAAACACTCAGGTATATGCAAACAAATATATTCAAAAATGCAATGCTTATGTCTGTCTTGAAGTTTTGAAAAAGAGTTATTTTAGAAAAACAATTTTTATGAAAACTGTGATATTAACTCAAGTTTTATAATAAGCCCTAAAGGAGTCAGGATACCTTTTGTAGTAGTATGCTTTTTGGACTAACCATGCTTCAGTTAGGTCTTTTAAAGGGTTATAACGTGGCCTGGTTCATGGTTTAAGAAACAAAGGATAAAGTCTCAAATTTTATTTGTACACAACCCAATCTCCATGATGTTCTTCAGTCATATGCTCAGTTAACTTATGCATTGAGGCTCAAAGGAGTTTAAAATTGTAACACTGACATTTGTGATGGTTCAGAAACCAAAAATTTATTTGAACATTCAGTCATCTTTCTTTGTTGAGGATTCATAATGACCTCTTTTTTTCTTTTGACTTTGTTATCCCTTCTTTTTTCCTGAACTGTTTATTTCAAGGTTACAGTAAGCGAAATATCTCAATGTTTACTAAGTCTCCTTCATAGGTTATGACTTAGTGAAATTTTCTTTTGCTAGATATTGACTGTCATACATAATGGTTTCCAGGAACCCTCATTAGCTGTGTACAAGAAAGACAACTGGCATAATTGAGTTAACCGAAAAACTACCCTGCCCTAGGTTATGATGAAAGGTTTTAATTTGTGTGAGAATAAAAACTCCTACTTCATAGGCTCAAAAGGGTTGACTAGGGATTAACTTCCTTGTATCTACACTGTTTAGGAATTGAAACAATGCCTGTACATCGTCAGCATAGTCTGTTCAAAAGCATACTGCATAAGATTATGGTATTGTTTTCGTCATCCTCCCTCTACAGGCTTATAGCTTTATCAGGAGTTAAATATCACAAGATAGAAATAAGAAGCATAGTCTTAAATATAGTGAAACGAATGGATTAACTCAAGACAAACATATGCAATGCATTAGTGAAAATAAAGTCTAACATAATAGTAAGTGTTTAGGAAAACAAAAGAAATTACAAACGAAAATTCAAATGTTCTCAAATCCTCTTCCTCTAAACTCGTCACTCCAGTTATCTGGAAACTTTGATGCTTGATGGACAATAGAAGAACTCAACCTGGCCTTCTAGTGTAACCTCGAGTATTCCTTCATCAATTAGGTCTTGAATCTTATTCTTCAATGCCCAACAATTATTAGTGTCGTGTCCGGGACTGTCGGAGTGGTACATACACCTTGCTTTGGGATTATAGCAAGGAGAAGAGGTATTAGGATTTTTAGGAGAATTTTCCAAGGAAATTAGCTTCATTTCCAATAAGTATTGCAACATTTGTGGCATTGGCGTGTTGAATTTGATGAACTGTCTTTTATATTCCTTGTGTCGAAGTGGATTAATCTTACAGGGTCTTCCTTCTTTCATTGAAGAACAATCAGCGGTAGCCTGTCTATTTCCTTCTCTTATCCTTACTTTCCTTTCAGCCAAGTCGGCTTGTTTCAGCGGAGGTTGACTGATGATTAGATTCCCAACTCCGTTATATCGAAGCTTATTGACAAAGCTTCTCAACTCTTCTTGCCCCTGGGCCAAACTCTGGATAAGAACCATTTGGCCATTCATCTGGATCCTCATCTCTTCCATCTCAGCTTGTAGTTGTTTCAGCTGATCATCCTTGTTGTCCTCAGGATTCTTCTTCTTCATGTCCTTAGAGAGGAATGCTTTCAACTCTTCTTGCCCCTTGGACAAATTCAGAATCACTTCTTGAAACTGAGTATTCTGAGCTTGAAGATCTTTGACAGATTGTTCGAGAGCCATTTCTGCTGAAATAAACAGCGAGAAGATGAGAAACCTGTTGTGACAACCTGTCATGCAATGATATGGTATGTAGATGCATATGCAATGTTTTCAAGGACCGCGGGATTTAAATTTGTTTAAACAACCAGAAAGTAAACTTTTATTAGTAATCAATAAACTTGTTTGCCTCTTGGTCTTACAAGAAAAATGAAATGAATACAAAGATGGGGTTTTAAGTCTCCCATGGACGTTTCCTCTTTGTATTGTGGTATGAGTTGAGATTCCGCTCCTCGTGAAGTTGTTTTGTCAGCTCCAGGATTCTTTCTTGACTAGCTTTGAAATGAGTCTCGAATGTATCCCTTTGCTCCTTCAACTGGATCCAGGACCTTTGTAACTCTTCCATGTCAGTGGGCATGTCTGGATGAAGAATGATATAAGGAGTATCTCCTTCAGCAATAGGCTCCATAGTAACTGGTAGGATAGCAGGATATGGCATCATAAGAGTCTGAGCATGTGCTCGTACCCATCTGAGGTAAGGTTCCATAGGAATGGAGTACTTTGGTTCTAGAGTCTTGCTATCAACCTTGTTCACTTTACCCCAAGCTCGTATGAACCTTTGTCGATAACCTTGTAGATCGTTGTCGTAATCGAACATAATACCCTGAATAAGCATGTCATGAGGACCATCACTCCGAGCATAACCAAAATGACATAGAGCTAAAGAAGGGTTGTAAGTAATGCCTCCTCTTATGCCCAGGAGTGGTACATTAGGGAACTCCCCACAACGATCAATGATAGTAACACTCTCCATAGATTGAGAGCACCAATGAATATCTGAATAGGAAAGTGACATAATCCTCTTAGACCACCTGAACCCTTGTTCATTCTTCATCACTGATCGAGGAAAGTGAGAAATAAACCACCTAGACAGTAGAGGTATATAACACATCAGAGTTCCTCGTGCCTTCATAGTACGGGTATGAAGAGAGTGTAAGATGTCTCCAAGTAATGTAGGCACTGGATTATGAGTCAGAAATATGTTGATAGCGTGTATGTCTATGAACTGGTCTGGGTTAGGGAACAACACTAAACCATAAATCAATAAGGCTAAGATCTCCTCAAAAGCATCATAACTCATAGCCTTCAGGAACACTTGAGCTTTCTCCATCAATACCTTGGCAAGGATACCCTTAAACCCACTTCTCGTTTCTAAGACAATGTCTGATATCTTCAAATGTAAGGCTGCAGCAATAACCTCAGGTTTAGGCTCTTTTTCTAAGCCTGTGAAGGGTCTCTGATTAAGGATAGGTATATCCAATAGTTTGGAGAACTCCTCCATTGTGGGAACTAGCTGATAATCGGGGAATGTGAAACAGTGATGTTTAGAGTCAAAGAACTGAAATAGGACACTCATCACGTCTTCATCAAATTCTGAGGTAACCAAGTCAAGTAGGTGACCATGCTTCTTGATGAACTGGGAGTTTTCAGAAACTTGAGAGACCAATTCTTTAAGCTTAGAAGGTATCCCTACAAAGTTGATTCGGATAGTATTCCTACAAGCAGAAGCCATGACCTGTAACAAAGAACAAAGATAAATCCTTTGGTCCTTGAAATGGTTAGTGAAAATGCCATGCTTATGTCGCTCCCAAAGATTTATATCCCGGTACAAGCGCGAACGGTCGGCGAAAGGAGAACATGAAGATGAACTGAAAAGAGTCGCCAGCTATGCATTTTTATCCCGAAGGAAAGGTAATGCTGCATAAACCTAAGAAAAGAAATGGATAAGACGGTCGCGAACCAGAGAAACTGAGAAAGGGGGTTGGTTACAACCTGGGAAGGTATTAGCACCCAGATTGTCCGTCGTACTCGACGGGATCCACGCTTAAAAGATTTGTGTTTAAAGGGGTAGTGTCAGTGCTATTCTGTGTGCAAAAGCTAGAAAAGAATGTACAAGTGTCAGTGCAAGAGAGTGAAGTGAAGTGCTCAGGAATGAGGCATAAAGGAATAATGCTGGAAGAGGGGGAATATACAAAGACTTTTGTTCGATAACAGTTAAGTTATGCCTACGTATCCTCTCGTGCAATGAGGAAGTCAGAACACCGTAGTTCGATTCAAAGAGACTGAAAGATAAATTAACTTGTGAACTGCTTACTTGTCTATGCTCAAGTGTATGACCTGTCTGGCTCAGGTGCTAACTGTCTTGCATTAGACGGAAGAAGCAAGTTCTCGTTTATGAGTAAATGAGGTGAGAAAAGAATCCCGAAGGAGACGATTATTGTTTGTTTTTGTGTTTTCAATCTTTTATTGCTTTTTGGAGTTTGTCATAAGAAAATGAGCTTATGCCTAAACCAAGGGTTAGTAAACTCATCACATCCTCCCTCTGATTAGGGGTAATGAGAATACCTTAAGTATGAAGCAAGCACCTCACACTTAATCACCATGATGTAGGATTAATATCATTAACTTATTTGCAATTATTTAGTTGTTTTTGGAGTTTTTGTTTAGTGTTAAGTAATGAGTTTAAGCCATAATCAAAGATTTAATGGACTCATTACACCATCCTAATAGAAGGATAATAGATGAGAACATTTAAGCTGAGGAAGATACCTCAACATAATCCATGATTAGGGATTAACCTCATGACAAAACAAAGCCTTTATTAAAGTGGATTTTAGTTAATGGTAAGGTTAAGAAATGGATTTTATGATTTGTAAGACAACTTGAGGGGGACTTGTCCATTAACACTAGGGTTAGTCCTTCTTAACCAATTAAGGAAGAATTAGAACCCTAATGCAAGGCCCAAGTTACAAGCTTATTGTCTTAGTGATTATTAGATGGATTTATTAAGAGATTTAAACACATTAAGGGTTTAAAACTTAGGATTAAAGTTATACACTCCATCCTAAGAGAAGGATGCAGGCATAACCTTAATCACAAAGCCTTAAAACCTTATAGGTTTAATCCCTGATTATGAGATGAGAGGAGAGACACAAAAGATGACACAAAGGTAAAACTAATGGGGGATTAATCAAACCCTAATTGTTAACATGCTTGGGTGTTCCTAGGGTTTATGAGGCTTGCAAGAGATCTTCAAGAAGAGCCACCAAGGAAGAAGCAGATGGAAAGAAAAGAAGCAGAAGAAGCAAGTTAACTTACATCACTTAAGAAGATAAGTTACTTAAAGGAAGAAAGTGAATGGAGAACATGAATGAGCAAGCTCACTCTAAAACAAATACAAAATGCAGCAAGAATGCATAAAAGAAGAGAAGAGATTATGAGAAGTGAAGGCAAATTCACTTCTCAAAGTACTTACCACCTGAAATGGTTAGCATACAAGAAAGAATGAAATGAAAATGGAATGTATGCAAGGATGCAAACCAAAACTAGAAGCACAAACATGATGTAAATGATGCTAAGAGATGATGCAAATGTATGTCAAGAGCAATGGATGATCATACAAGTGATGGGAATGCAAATGAAGCATGAAAGGAACATGAAAGTTCATGAATGCTAGTGGAATGTAATGAATGCATAACATGGAAAATGGATGAAGAAATGATCAAGCATGATTCTAATGTGTCCTAGTATGTCTTATATGTCATGTGGATGCAAGAAATGTCATGGCAAGTTCTTATATGAATGCTTATGCAAGATGTATGCAAAGGAAGATGAGAAATTAGGGTTTTTATGCAACATGAGATGCAAAACTCAAAAACAGAAGCAAATGACAAGATAAAAAATTGAAAATACAATCAAAAGAACCTTAATCCCATATGAGACCACACCCCAAAGGATAAGACCTAACTCTTAACCTAATGAAAGTTATGATTTTTCTAAGTTTTCTAGGGTTTTAAGGCACCTAAAGGGAAAAAAATGCAAATCAATTCAAAAAGGCAGAAGAAATTTGTAACAAAATTATACTAGAAACTACATGTTAAATGAAGATCAATGCAAAAAGAACCATTGTCATACCATTCTTGGTTAGGCAGAAAATAATTCTTGAAGTTAGGGTTCTAAAATGTAAATTTTATGAACCCTAAATTCAAGAAAATTATCAAAGATGGTTCAAAACCAAAAAGAAATTTGTGTGGATGGTATGACAATGTCTCTAAATGTTTAAAGATGCAATATGAATGGTTTGGGATTTTTTAGAAACCTAAATGATATTTTAATTAATTAATTTTCATTAATTAATTAAAATAAACATTTAAATATTTTAAAAATGATTTTTAATGTGAAAAATAAAAATAAAAATATTTTTGGGTGAGAAAATTATTTGAAATTAAAATGCAGAATAAAAATATTTTTGGAAATTTCTTGCTATTTTAAATAAAATGTACAAAATAAATAGGAAAATATGAAATTAAAATTGAATTAAATGGGAGTATGCTAATGAAACAATCCTAGCAACACCGCACGCGCGGGAAGCTCAGATCTAAGGGTCCACATTCAACCCAAAACCCTAACCCTAATTATCAAACTAATCACTTTCAGGTCACCGGAGAAGAGCTCTGGTCGTCTTCTCGAGTGACACCTTCACCCGAAAATCTCCAACTTCTTCCCTAGGTTATTTCTGGAGCTCTAAAGCTCCAGATCAACTCCCATCACTCCCCTAAACTCAAATCCACCCTCAAATCACATTATTTCATGCTCATAAACAAGATTCGAAGAAAAGATCAAACATGGCAAAAAATTTAGAGGTTCAGTACATACTCATTTCTACACCATTTTCGAAAATTCAAAGCTCAGTGTGATCAGTGAAGCATGCTTTATCATATTGTAACATAAAAAGAGAGTTCTGGAAAAATGAATTCAGATGGCTACCTGAGATGGAGCTTTCCAAACTTGAGCTTTCTGGCCACTTCCTTTGTGCAAATAGACTCCCTTTGACCTCCTGAGGCTAATGGAATGCTTCAAAGGCTTTGAGAATGGCTGGTTTGTGAGTTTGCACTCCAACTGGCTGAGAATCGTGTTTTGTATATGGTGTGTTCTTGGCTTATTTGAGGGTTTCTTTGGGGTCAGTGAGTGATTTAGAGATGAATGGTGGAATTGGTTTTGAGTTTGAGTAAGTGAGCTGGGAGATTTGAAGGAAAATGCAAGAGGGAGAGATTTTGGGAACTTAATCAATCTTAGGTTTCAGCTTGCAATGTTGTGTGTTATGATCAGCATTTGGTCCACATATCAAGTTGTGATAGGTCAGAGAAGTGGTTGTGGCCTATGGTGATTGGTATGACCTTCTTGCAAAAAGTCACCAACTTGTGTACTTGAGGTATAGGCAAGGATGCAGTTGGCCTTTTGGCATGTCCATGTGCAGCTGAGATCAAGGATGTCCATAGAATCCATTTTGAGACAATTCAGCAAGTTGAAACAAAGTTATGGGGTGTTTTGCAATTATGTGAAGTTTTGGCCCCTTTGAGAAATCTTGATGTTCAAGGCATGTAATCTTGCAATTATTTGGGCAATTATGATCTAGAGGCAATTCACTATGATGTTATGATACTTTTAAGTGTGTTTGAAGTCACAAAAAGCCTTGGCAAGTGGTTTTGCAAAGAATCCCTTTTGGTGCATTCTTGAAAATTATGGGATTTTTGCCAACTTTGACAAGCCATATCTTGAGTTCCAAAATGAATTAGATCTTGTTCTTGTACTTTTTGAAAAGGGAATGATCCAATCAACAACTTTAATGACCAACAATTTTTCATTTGAAGCATTTTTGGTTGAGAAAGAGGAGGTTGAAAAACTTTCCCAAAATGGAAAGTTTACATTACAAGTCATTTCCATTTTTGGCAACTTTTGGTTTAGCTCACTTTTCTTCAATTTTGTGAACTTATAAGCACTTAAATGATCAAATAAATATCATATAACTTCAATTTGATGAAAAATCCACTTTGGTTCCATGTTGGGGGGCCTCAGATGCCCTGATTTTGCTCTGACTTGCTCAAGAAGTTACCCAGTGAACAGATGACTTCCACAATTAATTTCTTCATCAAACTTGGTATGCATGATCCTTATAACATATTGAGACCATTAGAAACAAAAATGACCAAAAAAATTGGAGTTATGGCCTCTGAAACCAAAACCCTAATTTCAGGTCATCTGTGGAGTTAAACCCTGGCTCTGCTTCCATGCTTTGCAAGTTCTTGTGATTCTTGAACTTCCTTGATCTTTGAAGGATATAATATGATGATTGAACATACATGGACCCTCTTGTAATGATTGAACACCTTTTGGAGTGGCTCAGATGAATCTTGGATTGCTTAGATCACAAACCCTAGATGCAGATGAACTTGACCTAATGCAGATGAAACAAAAATGCAATATGATATGCTTAAACTTATGTAAATGTGAAAGATCACAAGCCATGGTGTGAACTTAGTGAGGGAAAATTTGGGGTGTTTACAGCTGCCCCTATTCAAACATGAGTTAGCTGTGCAGGATGTAAGCGCCTGGCTTAACAGACAAACAAGATAACTTGTGGTTGAATACCAAAGACAGTCCGAAATTTGCACTCACTGGGTAGAAGAAGAAAAGGGATATAAACTATAAAAGAAAGTAAAGTATGATTATAAAGTGCGGGCGATGGAGGACGAACATCGAGCAGAGGACGACTGCTGGGGATAAAGCGATGACGGGGACGGCCGACATGCTGGGGAAATAAAGAGACCATGATGGGGACGGCCATCAAGCAAAGAAACAAGACTCTCTGGGGATTTAAAGGTAAAATCCATGACGGGGACGACCACGAGGTTTGCAAAGCAAGGTAAATAATGACGGGGACGACCATCGGTTCAATGAAATAATGATGAGGGAGGGTCATCAAAGGTGAATGACAATCACCTAGCAGGGTACGGCTGCTCCTTACCACGACATAGGACGAATGTCGGATAGAAAAGGTCTACGATGGGGATGGCCATCGGATAAACATGATGAAGGAAGATCATCAAGAGGTGAAGGACGATCACCTAGCAGGGTACGACTGCTCTTGGGGTTTATCATGACATATGACGAATGTCAGATAACAAAGATCAACGATGGGGACGACCATCGGATAAAAATGATGAAGGACGATCATAAAAAAGAAGAAGGACGATCACCTAGCAGGGGACAGCTGCTCTATTGGGGATAAGGATGAGGGACGGTCATCCAAGGTGAAGGACGATCACCTGGCAGGGTACGGCTGCCGAAAGTATCACGACATAGGACGAATGTCGAAAAAGGGGTCCAATAATGGAGACTCCACTAGGGAATCGATGAGGGACGATCATCCAAAGGTGAAGGAGGATCACCTGGCAGGGTACGACTTCCGAAAGTATCATGACATAGGACGAATGTCAGATAACAGAAGGATTACTTTACCGGGGAATGGTAAACACGGACGAGTGCTTACGCTTTTAAGAAGCAAAGGTATAAGTGTTTGACACTATGTATAGATTAAAGATGCGGACAAACATCCTTAAGACTACGATACAGACGAGTATCAGTAGAAACAATGCTGACGCATGTTCAGAGATGATGATACAGACGAGTATCAACTGGTTAACAAAGAACACGGACAAGTGTCGACTCTGAGGGGAAATAAGTGTGTATACAAGATACGGACGAGTATTTGTATGAGTAAAAATAAGCATTGTGAAGTATGAGCAAGACACGGACGAGTGCTCAACTTGCTGGGAAAAGCGACACGGACGAATGTCAAAAGAGAAAGTGTATAAGTTATGAACTTATAAGTGTAAAAGGTGTTTAGGCAATTTGTGGGGATATGATGACACAGACAGGTGTCAATGAGAGTGTATTATAATAAGTGTTTGGGTAACCATGTTGGGGATAGGTGACACGGACGAGTGTCAAGAGAATGTACAAGCACTGGTTTGGTTTATATCTGCAGGGGATGATATTGCACGGACGAGTGTCGAATGAGTATATAAACATGTATTTGTGTTGAAGAGTGCAAAGGGGACGCTTTGGCTTTCTGTTGGGGAAATTGAGAGGTATTTTATATACTGCTGATGAAGTGCTGTTGGTATTTACAGGTGACAGGTTCGAACCTGACTTGTGATTATGCAATATGTTTGATTTTTGCCATAATGCTCCGTATTAGATGGAATGCTACGCTCTTGTGGTGATTTATGATGCGAATGCTATGATTATGCAAAAGAAACCGGTTCGGGATTCAGATCTCGCTGCTGTGAAGATCTCTGGCTGATCTGTCTGAAGTGATATCCCAGCTAGGGATGAGATCAATGGAAGATCTGATAGGATGTAAGGCTCTGCTTGGGGAACTAGATCACTGATAGATCTATCCGATAATGAGATAACTTAGTTGGGATGAGGAAGCTTTCGTCACTTTTTTGTGAGGGAAATTCAGACATTGCTCTTTTGAGAAGAGGCTGGAGCTCTGTGGGGAGATGATTCCCTGTCTTGCTGGAGATGAGAGATTTAGCACTCTGTTGGGAGGGAAAATCACTGAACGATCTTCCTAGAGATTTTTGTGGGGATCCTGCCGAGGATGAGGAGACTTGACAACTCAGCTGGGGGAATGAGCATTTTCTGATGTTGCTTGAAGATGGGCTGGAGGAGTGGTGCTTTGGCAACCTTGCTGGGGAAATGTATTCCAGATACTGCAATCTTGTTAAGACAAAGAAACACACTAGTATCCTGAGGTATCCCTTACCGGATTCCGTCATAGGAGTTAGATATTCCTGGAAGTAAAATATATTTCTTGCAAGCATGTGATTAGAAAGGCACATCTGTTTTTATGCAAACGTTATACCAAGGATATTGGACATTTTTGCAAATGAAATAAAATGTACAAGACGAAGTGTAACTGAAAACTCTGATTTTATTAATTTGTGTGCCCTGAATTGGCGAGTACAGTCAAAGAAACAAATCCCCTGAAATGAGGAGATTGTTACAAATTGAGAAAATCAAAGGTGTTGGCAATGTTGGCGACGCTTTAGTGAGCTTCCCTTTGCTATGACCCGTATGACCTTGACGTTCTTCTCATCTTGCTTTCTGAGGAGAGTTGATTCTGACCGATGCTTTAACCTTTTGAAGCTTGCCATTATAGGCGAATTCAGAATGCAACCGTTCGCTTATTCCCTTATTTTGCGTGGATCGCCCTTTCGGGTTTTCAATCCACCGGGATACCCATTTTTGCCTGAGTTGTCCAATGCGGCTTTTCAACTCAGCGGGTGTACATTTTTTTGATTTTTCCCTTATTTTTTGCCCGAGTCTTTTATTCTGTTTTTGACTCGCCGGGAGGCCCTATTTTTGCCTGGACTTATATTCTGTTTTTATGTCCAGCGGGTATTTTTATGCGAAGTATTTTTTAACTGCATCTGAATTCACTGGGGACATGAAATCTTCACCATCCATAGTAGTGAGCATCAGTGCTCCACCAGAGAAAACTTTCTTTACTATGAATGGACCATCGTAATTCGGGGTCCACTTGCCCATGTGGTCTGTATGAGGAAGAAGGAGTCTTTTCAGCACAAGATCTCCTACTTGGTATTCTCGAAGCCTGACTTTCTGATCGAAGGCTTTCTTCATTCTCTTCTGATATAACTACCCATGACAGATTGCAACTAATCTCTTTTCTTCGATCATATTCAGTTGATTGTACCGAGAACGGACCCATTCTGCTTCATTCAACTTGACATCCATCAATACCCGTAAAGAGGATAATTCAACTTCAACAGGTAGGACTGCCTCCATACCATACACAAGCTGATACGGTGTTGCCCCAGTGGATGTTCTGATTGCGGTAAGGTACCCATGCAAGGCAAATGGTAGCATCTCATGCTAGTCTTTGTAAGTAACCACCATCTTTTGCACAATTTTCTTGATATTCTTGTTAGCTACCTCAACAACGCCATTCATCTTTGGCCTGTAAAGGAGAAGAGTTGTGATGTTGAATCTTGAAGTCCCGACACAGTTCTGCCATCATTTTGTTGTTCAAATTGGAACTATTATCAGTAATGAATCGCTCGGGTACTCCATACCGACAGATGATGTCCCTCTTCAGGAATATGGCTACCACTTGTCTGGTGACATTTGCATACGAAGCTGCTTCAACCCATTTGGTGAAGTAATCAATGGCTACCAGGATGAATCTGTGGCCATTTAAAGCAGTCGGCTCGATCTTTCCAATCATATCAATGCCCCACATGGCAAAGGGCCAAGGTGAAGACATCACATTCAAAGGATTCGGAGGCACATGCACTTTGTCCGCATAAATCTGGCATTTTGGCACTTTCTGGCATAAGCACAACAGTCTGCATCCATTGTGATCCAGTAGTAACCTGATCTTAACAACTTTTTAGCCATTGTGTGTCCTCTAGCATGGGTACCAAAAGATCCTTCATGCACCTCGTGCATCAGCAAGTCTGCTTCTGTCTTATCAACACATCTGAGAAGTACCATGTCAAAGTTTCTCTTGTACAAGGAACCATCAGTATTCAGGAAGAAACTACCAGCCAGCCTTCTTAATGTCTTCTTGTCATTGGATTATGCCCAGGTGGGTATGTCTGATCCTCTAAGAAGCATTTGATGTCATGGAACCAAGGCTTGTCATCTTTAGCAATGTCCACAGAGAATAGGTATGCTGGTCTGTCAAGTCTGGACACTGAAATCCGAGGCACAAAGCTGGCATCTTGAACTTTTATCTTGGAGGAAATGGTAGCCAGAGCATCTGCAAACTGATTTTCATCTCGAGGGATATACTCAAGTTTGATTGTAGTGAAGAAAGTCAGTAATCTCCTCGTGTAGTCTCGGTATGGAATCAAATGCTCTTGGTGGGTGTACCATTTGCCGTTGGTCTGATTGATTGCCAAAGCTGAATCTCCGAATATAGTTAAAGTCTTGATCCTGAGGTCAATGGCTTCCTCAAGACCCATGATACAAGCTTCGTATTTAGCTTCGTTGTTAGTGCATGCAAAGGTGAGTTTTGCCGAGAAAGGCATGTAAACTCCTTTAGGTGTAATAAGCACTGCACCAACTCCACGGCCATTCATGTTGACAGCCCCATCGAACATCATTGTCCATTCCTCTTCTGGGTCAGGCCCTTTAGTGTGAACAGGCTCTTCATGATCTTTTGCTTTCAGGAATATGATGTCCTCATCAGGGAAGTCAAATCTCATAGGCTGGTAATCATCAATGGGTTGCTCAGCTAGATATTCAAACAGTACACTGCCCTTGATGGCCTTTTGAGATGTGTATTGAATGTCATACTCTGTTAAAATAATTTGCCATCTTGCAACCCTTCCGGTAAGTGCTGGCTTCTCAAATATGTACTTGACTGGATCCATCTTGGAGATCAACAAGGTAGTGTGGGTCAACATATACTGCCTTAGTCGGCGAGCAGCCCACGCTAAAGCACAACAAGTTTTCTCGAGCAGTGAATAACGTTGTTCACAGTCGGTAAACTTTTTGCTTAGGTAGTAAATTGCATACTCTTTTTGACCAGACTCGTCATGCTGGCCTAGCACACACCCCATTGATCCTTATAATACTGTCAAGTACATTATTAGAGGTCTTCCTTCAACTGGAGGCATAAGGATTGGAGGTTCTTGTAAGTACTCTTTGATTTTATCAAAAGCCTTCTGGCAGTCTTCATTCCACCTGACCGTTTGTTCTTTTCTTAACAATTTGAACAGGGGCTCACAGGTTGCAGTAAGATGAGATATGAACCTTGATATGTAGTTCAATCTACCCAGGAACCCCCGAACTTCCTTTTTAGTCTTTGGTGCAGGCATCTCTTGAATGGCTTTGACTTTGTCAGGGTCAACTTCAATTCCCTTTCCACTTACAATAAATCCCAACAGCTTACCGGACCGTACCCCGGATGTGCATTTGTTGGGGTTTAACTTCAACTGGTATTTCCTCAGACGCTTAAACAGCTTCAACAGATTTACCAGGTGGTCTTCTTCTGTGAGGGACTTGGCAATCATGTCATCCATATAACATTCAATTTCTTTGTGGATCATGTCGTGGAATAATGTTATCATAGCCCGTTGATAAGTGGCACCAACATTCTTCAGCCCGAATGGCATTACCTTATAACAGAATGTGCCCCAGGGTGTAATGAAAGTTGTCTTCTCCATGTCTTCAGGTGACATCTTGATCTGATTATATCCTGAAAATCCATCCATGAAGGAGAATACCGAGAACTTAGCCGTGTTGTCGATCAATACATCAATGTGAGGTAATGGGAAGTCATCTTTCGGGCTAGCTCTATTCAGATCCCGGTAATCCATAGACATCCGTACTTTTCCATCCTTCTTTGGCACTGGTACAATGTTAGCAACCCACGGCGGGTAACTAGTTATAGCAAGGAAACCGGCGTCCCACTGTTTTTGCACCTCTTCTTTTATCTTCATGGCCATATCCGGACAAGTACGGCGTATCTTCTGTTTTACTGGAGGACATTCTTCTTTTAGTGGCAGCTTGTGCATAACAATGTCGGTATCCAGACCTGGCATGTCTTGGTAGGACCAAGCAAAGACATCAACATACTCTCGCAGCATGTCAATAAGTTGTTCCTTCACTGAATCTTGCAGACGGGCCCCGATCTTCACTTCTTTCAAGTCTTCTTCGGTACCAAGATTAACTGTCTCAACTTCCTCCTGATGAGGAGTGATAACCTTCTCCTCTTGCCTTAACAGTCTGGCTAGTTCTTTAGGTAGCTCATAATCTTCTTCAACCCTTTCATCGGCTTGATTAATCGTATTGTCGAAGTCATACGAAGTCATAGCAGTGTCGTTGTCGGTGCAGTCTGGAGGGCACTCTCTGCAAGGGTTGAGATTGGTTCATTTTAGTGATCACTTTTATCTTGTTTAGAAAAAGTGAAAATGAAGTTATTTATTTTGAAAAAATTGCCACTTTATTGTTTTTGTACAAAAAATGAAAAACAGTGAGCAGAAAAAAGAGACTCGTTTGCAAAAGATGTCATGATATTCATTAATTGATCATTTGCACAAAATACAAGATGGCCCGATTACAAAATGAGTCATGACACCTTGGGCAAGATGCAGGACTTGATGCATGCTTAAAAGACAAGAAATAATAATTACTCTACAGGAGTAACTCTTATAATTTCCTGGGAAGGCCAGTTAGAGACTTGGTTCCCCGGGATCCTTGGACGTATCCAGTTTTCCAGGTTGCGTTCATCTTCTTCCTCGTCTTCCAGACTGTTCACAGCATCCGGGGTGAGCATTCCCCCGCTGACAAATTTGTGCTCCGTGAAAGCCTCTGGTTGATCT
Source organism: Lathyrus aphaca (assembly GCA_963966055.1). NCBI lineage: Eukaryota > Viridiplantae > Streptophyta > Magnoliopsida > Fabales > Fabaceae > Lathyrus > Lathyrus aphaca. The sequence goes on along the minus strand of OZ014524.1, from coordinate 409,290,961 downwards.
TGTCGAGTTGGTCTGTAACCCAACCCGAATCTGTCTTCTTTCTTTTCTACTGGCAGCAGCTTGCCCCATCCTTGAGCGGTACCCTCCTCAACAACCTTCCGGGCTTGTTGATATGAAGTGATGGAAGTTCCAGATACAGCAGTTACTTCATTGATGTTAAGGGCCTCAAACCCCTGACTCATAGTCTCATGGATCTCCCCATCCATCTCTATATACTTGTAAGTAGCCAGCTGGCTAACAAAAATGTCTTCCTCCCCGCAGATTGTGATGATCTGGCCTTCCCACTAAAATTTTAATTTTTGGTGAAGGGTAGATGTAACAGCGCCAGCGGCGTGAATCCAGGGTCTACCCAACAAACAGCTGTAGGCCGACTGTATGTCCATCACGAAGAATGTAGTTTTAAAGATTTGTGGGCCAATCATCACAGGTAGATCAATCTCTCCAAGCACTGATCTCTTAGAGCCAACAAATGCTCTCACCACCAACTTACTTGGACGCAATGCCAAACCATCATACTCCAACTTCACCAAGGCTTTCTTTGAGAGGACATTGAGCGAAGACCCAGTGTCTACCAGTACATGAGAAAGAACAGCACCTTTACACTCTAAGGTGATGTGTAAAGCCTTGTTATGATTGCGTCCCTCCGTCGTTAAGTCAGCATCTGTGAAGCCCAGTATGTGACTGGTGTTAACATTTGCAACCACTGTTTCCAGTTGATTAACCGTAATCTCTTCCGGCACATAGGCTGCGTGCAGGACCCTTTACAGTGCATTCCTATGGGCTTCGAAACACATTAACAATGATAATATAGAGATTTTGGAAGGTTTCTGATAAAGCTGGTCCACCACTTTGTAATCACTCTTTTTGATTATTCTCATGAACTCGTCCACCTCTTGTTCAAAAGAAGTCTTCGGAGTTTCTTTAACAGTTGGCTCTTCAAGTACCACATTCTTCCCTTTTGCCTTAGCAGCAGCCTCTGCTTCAGTATTGGGTCTCGGTGTTTGTGAGGCAAAAAGGCGTCCGCTTCTGGTGAAGCCTCCGCCTCCCCTAACATTGTCAACTTGTGGTGAAGAGGTTGATGAATCTAGAGTGATCTTCTTTCCGTCGTAGTAGAGAACAGATCCGTAGTGCCAAGGTATGGCATTATTGGTTTCATAAGGAACGGGTCCAGGTACCGTAATGGTGACTGGACTGATTGCTGCAGCGAAAGGAACTGTGATGGTATGCGGGTCGTAATAGATTGTGACTGGAGATCTGACAGGAGGTGTTGCAGTTAGTTGTTGGAAATTGTTGTTGGGATGAACATTTGCTCGGTCATAATAGATCGTGACCGTTGAGATATCTTCATTAGTGTTTGCTGGTGTTGTAGGCGTTTCCGTTGATAAGATGGGTGCTGATGTTGTAGAAGTAAATGTAACTAAACTCTGATCTGTTGGAATAATGGATGGAGTGATTGCTGGAGTTGTGGATGAATCAGTGGGAATGATAGTTGTTGCAGTTGTAGGAGGATCTGATATCTCTGAAGAAAGAATTGTTGATGTTGTAGGAGAATCCATTGTTGCTGAAGGGAGAGTTGTTGATGTTGAAGGATTCGTTGTGGTAATCTGCAAGATTCCATCTCTGATAAGGCCATCTATGCCAAGCCTTAGCTTCTTACAACCATTAATAGCAGTCTTGCATGATTCGCAACAGGCCTCACAGCCCGGGAACACCTGGCATCTTAAGAGTTGAGCTTTGACTTCCGCCAGGGGTGTTTGAATCTGTGCAACATCATCAATTAGTGCAGATGGTTGATCTTCCTCTATGGCATTAATCCTGGACCCACCATGATTAGGCATAGGATTTCTATTAACATTCGGAGGAGGTGCAAAATTGAGAGCTTTGGAATCGACCAAATCCTGAACCTTCATTTGCAAGGCTCTACATTTCTCGGTATTGTGACCCGGTGCGTTGGAGTGAAAGGCACACCTAGCATTGGCATCATAATTCTTCGGGAGGTTGAGAGGATCTGGTGGAGCCAACGTCCTTAACTCAACCAGGTTGAGCTTTAGGAGTTGTGGAAGTAGAGCGACATAAGGCATAGGGATGGGATCAATCATCCTATTTGCCTGAGATGGCCTCTGTTGAAAGGGGCGCTGCTGTTGGTTGTTGTTGTTATTGCCGTACGTTCTTTGTTGCGGAAAATGAGATTGTTGCTGATTGTGATGTTGTTGTTGTTGCTGTTGTTGAGGAAAAAGTGGTTGTTGTGGAACTAGAGCCGGGATAGTAACGACTGCTATTGATCTGTGAGAATATTGGGGTCTGCCCCTGCCTGCATGGATAGCATTTGTTTCACTTGCCCTTCGGGGTCCTGAAAAAGGTTTTCTGGGGTTGTTGGAAGAGCTTGCACCATTGTCAGAGATTTTGCTCATCTTCAAAAGACTTTCAATTCTCTCACCAGCTATAACTTCACCGAAAAAACTGGTGGAAGAGAAAGCATCAAGCCTGTTAATATAAGTTCCCTGCAAGGTGTTCATAAACATGTCAGCCATTTCTCTTTCAGACATGGGTGGCTGGACAGCAGCAGCAAGCTGTCTCCACCTCTGAGCATAATCCCGAAAGCTTTCCCTTGAAGACTGAGACATGCCCATTAGAAGAGTTCTATTGGGAGCCATGTCTAGGTTGTACTGGTATTGCCGGATGAAGGCTTCAGCCAAGTCTTTCCAACATCTTATAGTGGCCCTGGTCAGATGCGAATACCATTATCTTGATGCTCCAGTCAGGTTGTCCTCAAAATAAAACATCCATAACTTCTCGTCCATGGTATAAGCCTTGCATCTCCCTAAGAATGATTGCAGATAAGTACACGGGCAGGAGGTACCATTATAGTTTTCAAAGCATGGGGGTTTGAATTTGTGGGGAATCCTCACCCCATCTACCAGCCCCATATCCATTACGTCAAAGCCTAAAGAATTCTGGGATTCCAAAGACCTTAGCTTTTCAGCAATCTCATCCAACCTTCTGTCATACACTTCATCCCCAGCCCCAATAACTGTGAACTTCTCCTCCTGAGGATCTTCTTGCAAGATCCTGCCTGCAGCAGTGTTTCCTTGAATATTCCTTGAGATATTAACATCTGGGTTCAAATGGGGCCCAAACTCCGGTGGGTCGATGCGAGGCTGCCCGCGTTCATTATTGCTGGTCCCTCCTGTTCCAGGGTGGGGCTCCTCAGGAGTCTGCCTTTCCACCAGCTCTCTTAGCCTTTCCTGGCTCTGAGCTAAGCCAGTCATCACAGCCATAAACTAGGTCATTTGATTTCTCATCTCGACCTTTTCGTTTGCCATTTGATTTCTTACTTCATTCAGGTCCTGCTGTACCTGATCCATCTAAATGCCTGGAAGGTTGTTTCGCGTTGGGTACCGATGCGTTCAGTTGAAAGGGAACACTCTGCGACGAGCAATGTTTCCTGAAACCACAACAAAGTGAGAAACAAAATAACTAACAAAAACCTACAAAACAAAGAAAGTGTTAGTATGCAATGCAATATGCTTATTTGTCTTCCAAGGTATCCGGTTTGGTTCCTTGGTTTTGACCTTTCCAGACATCGAGGAAATGCTTGATGATGTTGAGAGAAAGCCCACCAAAATAAAACAAACTGATATATTACAAATGATGGAAATACATAGTCTATTTACAATACATGCCCATGGTGGGTCAAAAAAAATACAACAATCAAAAGCAAAAAGTACATCAAAAGGAAAGAAATACAAACAAAAGGAATCAGACATCCAATCCAAAGTCATCCTCCCTGACTTCCTTCAGGAGGGCCTCCGTCACTGGACCAGCTGGGTGCTCTGTAATAGTCCTAATGAGGAGGTTCCTGGTAGCAATGGCATTAGTCAACTTCTTATGCCGGTCCTGATCCTTTGATCTATTTAACCCTGCCCGAAGTTTCAATTCTGATATCTCCTTCTGAGCTACCAACAAAGCCTCCTGCTGCATCTTCTCATTGGCCTCCAGCTGCTCAATCTTGGCCTGGGTCCTCTGGTCTTCTTGTGCACGGGCTTCAGTGATCCTGATCCACCTAGCCTGGCTTTCCTCTAGGTAATGCTCAGCCCTAGCTTTTTGAATCTTGGCCTCCTTACAAGCATTCTTCAAAACCAACTCTCCTGCTCTTGCTTTCCTTATGTAGTCATCTGTCCTTTCAATCTTGGTCAGATGCTCAGTCTTGAGCCTTTCCAATCTTTCAATGTCCAGACGAACGTCATTTCTCTCCCAGAGAGTCTTCTTCAAGGCTTTGGATAGCTGATTATTCCTCTCTTTCAGCTTTTCAAATTCCTCCAGGATAACAGTTGTTGCAGGCTGTATCGTAGAAGGTCCAGGTGTGTCTTCCAAGGTGAAAGGCATCCTGGTGATCTGAGCTCTAGTACGGGACCAGTCAGAGTACTGGGCTGAAGCAATATTGTTGCACCTTCCAAGGTGTAAACACCCCAAATTTGCCCTCACTAAGTTCACACCATAGCTTGTGATCTTTCATATTTGCATTAGTTCAATCATATCATATCATGTGGCATTTTTGCTTCACTGCATTAGTTCAAGTTCATCTGCATCTAGGGTTTGTGATTTGAGCCATCTAGGATCCATCTGAGCCACTCCAAAGGCCATCAATCATCTAAAGAGGGTCCATGTATGTTCAATCATCATATTTTACCCTCTAAAGATCAAGGAAGTCAAAGAATCACAAGAACTGGCAAAGCATGGAAGCAGAGCTAGGGTTTAACTGCACAAATGACCTAAAATTAAGGTTTTGGTTTCAGAGGCCATAACTCCAAATTTTTTGGTCATTCTTGTTTCTATTGGTCTTAATATGTTATAAGGATCATGCATACCAATTTTGATGAAGAAATTCATTGTGGAAGTCATCTGATCACTAGGTAACTTCTTGAGCAAGTTAAGTCAAAATCAGGGCATCTGAGGCCCCCAACATGGAACCAAAGTGGATTTTTCATCAAATTGAAGTTATATGGTCTTTATTTGATCATTGAAGTTCTTAGAAGTTCATAAATTTGAAGAAAAATGAGCTAAACCAGAAGTTACCAAAAATGGAAATGACTTGTAATGTAAACTTTCCATTTTGGGAAAGTTTTTCAACCTCCTCTTTCTCAACCAAAAATGCTTCAAATGAAAAAATGTTGGTCATGAAAGTTGTAGATTGGATCATTCCCTTTTCAAAAAGTACAAGAACAAGATCTAATTCATTTTAGAACTAAAGTTATGGCTTGTCAAAGTTGGCAAAAATCACATAATTTTCAAGAATGCACCAAAGAGGGATTTTTGCAAAACCTCTTGCCAATTCATTTTGTGACTTGAAACACACTTCTAAGCATCATACAAACATTGTGCAAAGTCTAAAACTCAGAATTGCCCAAAGAATTTCAAAATTTCATGCCTTGCCCATGAAGAAATCTCAAAGGGGCCAAAGTTTCATTAAATTGCAAAATGACCAAGAACCTTTCACAAACATGCTGAATTGCCTCTAAGTGAATTCCATGGACATCCTTAATCTCAGCTGAACCAAGACATGCCCAAATCCAAGCCTGCCACTTGCCCATACCTCAAGTACAAGAAATGTTGACTTTTTGCATTTCACACCATACCAATCAGCATAGCCCACACCAACTCCACAGACCTATCACAACTTGATATGTGGACTTTATACAAGCCATAACACACAAGAACACGGTCTGAAACCTCAGCATTCTCAAGTTCACAAAAATCACCTCTCTTGCATTTTTCTTCGAAACTCTCAGCACACTTAACAAAACTTCAAACTTTTTTCACAAAACAACTCAGCATCACAAGAGGACCATTTCCCACCCTTCAAACAAGCCTCAAAGCACCCATAGCCAAAACACGATTTCTGACCAGCAAGAGTGTAAGCTCTCAAACCAACCATAAAAAACTCCATCTAAGCATCAAAGCTTCATCAGAGGAACCATTGGAGAGTTTTTGCACAGGAGAGAAGGCCCAAAAGCTCCAAACTGAGGAAGCTCAAGCTCAGGTAACCTTCTTAAACTTTTTTTCCAGAATCCTTTTTTTTAAGTTATAGAAATGATCTACATGCTCCACTGATTACTCTGCACTTCTTATTTTTGAAAATGATTGATTATTGAGCCTGTACCGTATCTCTGAAAGTTTGGTGATTTTTAAGTTTTGATTCGTATCTTGTTCTTGAGGCAATATAAATTTGTTTTGGGAGTAGATTTGTGTTTAGGAAGGTTGGGAGGTTTGATCTGGAGCTTTACAACTCTTAAAATGGCCTAGGGGATTTTTTGTTCTTGAGAGGTCGCCGGAGAAGACGATCGGAACCACTGTTCCGGCCGTCTGAACTTGTTTTTCCCTAATTAGGGTTAGGCTGAGTAATTAGGGTAGTTTGAATCTGGAGCGTAGGATGAGGTTTCGCGCGCATGAACCTAGGGCCAGGATCCTCCAATTAATTTTTAATTCTGATTAATTAGAATAATTAATTAGGGTTAAGTTTAAATAAGCCAGTTTGAATTTAGACCGTCCATTTGCGCGCCAGGTCTTTCCCTCCACCCCAGATTTGAATCCTGTCCCTTGGATGTGATTACTTTCATTTAATTCATTTTTATTTCACATTTTTTCTCATTTATTTTGTACGAATTATTTAAAATAGTTAGAAAATCTCAAAAAATATATTTATTCTGCATTTTAATTCCAAATAATTTTCTCAACCCAAAAATATTTTTATTTTTATTTTTTGCATTTAAAAATCATTTTTAGACATTTAATTGTTTATTTTAATTAATTAATGAAAATTAATTAATTAAAATATCATTTAGGTTTCTAAAAAATCCCAAAAAATTCACATTGCATCTTTAAACATTTAGAGACATTGTCATACAACCCACACAAATTTCTTTTTGGTTTTGAATCATTTTGACATTTTTTCTTTGAATTTAGGGTTCATAAAATCCCATTTTTGAATCCTAACTTCAAGAATTATTTTCTGCCTAACCATGAATGGTATGACATTGATTCTTTTTGCATTGTTCTTCATTTGAAGTTTAGTTTCTAACATAATTTTGTCATGAATTTCTTGTGCCTTTTTGAATTGATTGGAATTTTTTCCCTTTAGGTACCTTAAAACCCTATATAACTTAGAAAAATCATAAGTCCGTTAGGGTTAAGAGTTAGGTCTCCTCCTTTGGGGTATGAAATCATATGGGGTTAGGGTTCTTTTGATTGCATTTTCAATTTTTTTATCTTGTCGTTTGCTTCTGATTTTGAGTTTTGCATCTCATGATGCATGAAAATCCTAATTTTGTATCTTCACTTGCATTCATCTTGCATATGCTTGCATTCATGAACTTGCCATGACATTTTATGCATTCAAATAACTTCTAAGACATCTTAGGACACATTAGAATCATGTTTGATCATTGCATCATCCACTTGCCATGTTATGCATCCATTTCATTTCATGTGCATTCATGAACTTTCATGCCCCTTTCATGCTTCATTTGCATCCTCATTACTTGTATGATCATTCACATCTCTTGATATACATATGTACCATCTCTTAGAATCATTTGCATCATGAATATGCTTCTGATTTTGGTTTGCATCCTTGCATTCATTTCATTTTCATTTCATTTCTTTTCCTTTTACTAACTTTTCAGGTGGTAAGTTACTTTGAGAAGTGAATTTGCCTTCACTTCTCACAATCTCTTATCATCTCTCTTATGCATTCATTGCTGCATTTTGTATTTGTATTAGAGTGAGCTTTCTCATTCATGTTCCCTCTTCACTTTCTTTCTTCAAGCAACTTATCTTCTTAAGTGAAGTAAGTTGACTTGTTTCTTCTGCTTCTCCTCCTTTCATCTGCTTCTTCCTTGGTGGCTCTTCTTGAAGATCTCTTGCAAGCTTCATAAACCCTAGGAATACTCAAGCATGTTAAAAATTAGGGTTTTATTAGTCCCCCCATTAGTTTTACCTTTGTGTCATCTTTTGTGTCTTCTCTTCTCATCTCATAATCAGAGATTAAACCTTCAAGGTGTTAAGGCTTTGTGGTTAAGGTTATGCCTGCATCCTTCTCTTAGGATGGAGTGTATAACATTAATCCTAAGTGTTAAACCCTTAATGTTGTTTAAATCTCTTAATCAATCCATCTAATAATCACTAAGACATCAAACTTGTAACTTGGGCCTTGCATTAGGGTTCTAATTCTTCCTTAATTGGTTAAGAAGGACTAACCCTAGTGTTAATGGACAAGTCCTCCTCAAATTGTCTTACAAACCCTAAAATTCACTTCTTAATCTTATTATTAACTAAAATCCACTTTAATAAAGGCTTGTTTTGTCATGAGATTAATCCCTAATCATGGATTAAGTTGAGGTATCTTCCTCAGCTTAAATGTTCTCATCTATTATCCTTCTATTAGGATGGTCTAATGGGGCCATTAAATCCTTGATTATGGCTTAAACTCATTACTTAACACTAAAAAAAACTCCAAAAACACCTAAATAATTGTAAGTAGGTTAATGATCTGAATTCTACATCATGGTGATTAAGTGTGAGGTGTTTATTTCATACTTAAGGTATTCTCATTACCCCTAATCAGAGGGAAGATGTGATGAGTTTACTAACCCTTGGTTTAGGCTTAAGCTCATTTTCTTATGACAAATTCCAAAAGCAATAAAAGATTGAAAATACAAAAAACAAACAATAACCGTCTCCTTTGGGATTGTTTTCTCACCTCACTCACTCATAAACGAGAACCCGCTTCTTTCGTCTAATGCAAGAAAGTTTGCACCTGAGCCAGACAGGTCATACACTTGAGCATAGGCAAGCAAGCAGTTCACAAGTCAATTTATCTTTCAGACTCTTTGAGTCGAACTACGGTGTTCTGACTTCCTCATTGCACGAGAGGATACGTAGGCATAACTTAACTGTTATCGAACAAAAGTCTCTGTATATTGCCCCTCCTCCAGCATTACTCTTTTAAGCCTCATTGTCTTGAGCATTACACTCTTTCCTTACATTGACACTCCTTTTCTTCACTTTACACTTCTTTTGCACTGACACTTGTATTCTTTTCCAGCCTTTGTATACAAAATAACACTGACACTACCCCTTTAAATACAAATCTTTCAAACGTGGATCCCGTCGAGTACGACGGACAACCTGGGTGCTAATACCTTCCCAGGTTGTAACCAACCCCCTTTCTCAGTTTCTCTGGTTCGCAACCGTCTTATCCATATCTTCCAAGGTTTATGCAGCATTACCTTTCCTTCGGGATAAAAATGCCTAGTTGGCGACTCTTTTCTGTTCATCTTCATGTTCTCTCTCCCTTCGCCGACCGTTCGCGTCTGTAACCCTTTTGACCAGGTGTTATTTGGTGGGAGCGACAGCTTGGCGACTCTGCTGGGGACCCTTATACTGCAACAAGGGCTTTTGGTTCTTTTTGTGGGTTCCTCCTAGCGCTTGTTTGATTTTTGTTTACCGGGGTGTTATGTGCTAATTGTGCTTGTTTATTTGCTTTATTTATTGCTTTATGTACAGTTTTATTTACTGCTTTCTTTACAGTTTTTTATACATCATACTGTCATTATCATTGCTGGATCTGGCTTCTGTTTTGGTGGGTGGGGTTCCATTGAGTGATTAAGTTCCTATACCTGGGACCTGAGTGACACCTAGGCTAGAGTGGTTCATATTCTTTCCCATTCCCTTTCGGTCTGGTGCGGGAATATGAAACACTGTTCATATGTGGGTTTCTTCTTGAGAACTCTGTGCTACAGATTTCTTGTAGTGCTAGGGCTATCTGGGAAGCCTGCTAAGTCTGGATGACCTTTATTTTGACCTTCAGAATCTGGGGTGAATTAGAGGAGGATCTTTTATGGTTATTGTAAACATTGTACCTCCGGGTTAGAAGTGTTTACACTTCTCATAACTGATCCAAGTCTGAGGATCTTTGTTCTAGAACATTACATGTGAGGGGGTTGGGTTGTTTACAGGTTTACAAGAACCCTTGGACACATCATACCCTGTTATAGTTTTGTTTAAGAATACTTCACTTTGGACAGTTCTTGTGATTAACCCTGGATATGTAACTCTTTATTTGAGTCCCTCACCCTGGTTACCGGATTTCTGAACCTCCATCCGGACCATTGAACATACATGGACTTTATACCAATACAGATAATCAGATCCAACTCTTGATTACAAACCTTTGCATATCATTTGCATATATCATCATTACATCATTTGACATTTGTTTATCTGTTTTTCAGGGTATCCATCATATCATTCTTGGTTTGGTTTTGACCCCTTCTATTGCTTAGACCTCTACTTCAGCTTTCTCCTTCAGCACCTCCTTCAGTCTGTCAGAGACTCACCTACATCAGTCTGTCAGAGACTTACCTCCAGCACTCCAGTCTGTGATCTTCATCAGCATTTATCTTCAGCTTCTTCACCAGCACTCATGGATGTTCCAAGGAAAAGCAACATATCTTATCACTTCTTTGAGCCTTCTTTGACTGGTATCAGGCAGGTCCAATCACTTATCACACCTGACCACATCCCACTGTTTAGAGAGCACTATGGGGGTATTTTGGACATGGTTATGGATCTTGATTCATCTCAGAGGAGCATGATCCACACATGCTTGCAGTTTTATGACCCTCCACTAAGATGCTTCACCTTTCCTAAATTTCAGATGGGGCCTCTACTGGAAGAGTTTTCCTTATTGATTGGAGTACCTATTAGAGGAGGGATCCCCTTCAACCCAGAGATGACTGCTCCCAGAAGTGAAGAGATAGCAAGGGCATTGCACTTGGAGCCTGCCCTCATTGAGCAAAATATGACCACAAAAGCTGGGATTCCTGGTTTACATCTAGACTTCTTGATTTCTCAAGCCATCCTAAAGGCTACATTGGGAGAATGGAGGGCAGTCTGTGCACATTTAGCCCTCAGCATATATGGGGTTATATTGTTTGCAGATGAGCCTAAATTTGTGAGTAAGAATGCCATCCACTTGTTTCTGTTGAGGAACCCAGTGCCTACATTTCTAGGGGATTTTTACTACTCCATCCATCAGAGAAATGAAAAACAAAGGGGGAAGTTAGTTAGATGTTGTGCTCCCTTGTTCTACTCTTGGCTACTCATACACCTGCCTAAATCAGATGCTTTCTTGAACCCACACCAGCAGAAGAATTGGGCCAAGAGGTTCATTTCCTTAACATCAGATGATATCAGATGCTGCACCCAGAGCACCAAAGGCAATGATATTATTACCAGCTGTGGACAGTACCCTAATGTGCCTCTAATAGGAGTAAAAGGTTGCATCAACTACAACCCTTTGGTGTTTAAGAGACAATTGGGATATGCCTTGGTTCACCCTCCCAGAGGACATGATTTAGTTGAGACCCTATACTATGAAGTGCAACCTAATTCAGTTGTTGTCAGGCAAGCTGCCTGGGCTGGGACAACATCCAGACCAAAGGGACAGCCATCCTTGGATGGTGCAACAATGTTGCTTCAACACAGTACTCTGACTGGTCCCGTTCTAGAGCTCAGATCACCAAAATTCCTTTCACCTTGGAAGACATACCTGGACCTTCTACAGTACAGCCTACAGCAACTGTTAGCCTGGAGGAATTTGAAAAGATGAAAGAGAGGAATAATCAGCTATCTGAGGCCCTGAAGAAGACTCTTTAGGAAAGAAATGACAATCGTCTGGACATTGAGAGATTGGAAAGACTCAAGACTGAGCATCTTACCAAGATTGAAAGGACAGATAACTACATAAGGAAAGCAAGAGCCGGGGAACAGATATTGAAGAATGCCTGCAAGGAGGCCAAGATTCAGAAAGCTAGGGATGAGCATTACCTGGAGGAGAGCCAGGCTAGGTGGATCAGGATCAACGAAGCCCGTGCACAAGAAGACCAGAGGACTCAGGCCAAGATTGAGCAGCTGGAGGCCACTGAGAAGAAGCAGCAAGAAGCTTTGTTGGCAGCTCAGAAGGAGATATCATAATTGAAGCTCCGAGCAGGGTTAAAGAGATCAAAGGATCAGGACAGGCATAAGAAGCTGACTAATGCCATTGCTACTAGGAACCTCCTCATTAGGACCATTATAGAGCACCCAGCTGGTCCGGTGACTGAGGCACTCCTGAAGGAAGTCAGGGAAGATGACTATGGATTGGATGTCTGATTCCTCTTTGCTTGTATTTCTTTTTTATGTACTTTTTCTTTTGATTGTTGTATTTTTTTGACCCACCATGGGCATGTATTGTAAACAGACTATGTATTTTTCATCATTTGTAATATATCAGTTTGTTTTATTGGGCTTTCTCTCGACATCATCAAGCATCTCCTCGAGGTCTGGAAAGGTCAAAACCAAGAACCAAACCGGATAACTTGGAAAGCAAATAAGCATACTGCATTGCATACTAACACTTTCTTTGTTTTGTAGGTTTTTGTTTATTATTTGTTTCTCACTTTGTTGTGGTTTCAGGAAACATTGCTCGTCACAGAGTGTTCCCTGTCAACCGCACACACCGGTACCCAACGCGAAACAACCTTTCAGGCATTCAGATGGATCAGGTACAGCAGGACCTGAATGAAGTAAGAAATCAAATGGCAAACGAAAGGGTCGAAATGAGAAACCAAATGACCCCGTTTATGGCTGTGATGACTGGCTTAGCCCAGAGCCAAGAGAGGCTGAGAGAGCTGGTAGAAAGGCAGACACCTGAAGAGCCCCACCTTGGAACAGGAGGAACCAGCAATAATGAACGAGGGCAACCTCGTATCGACCCACCAGAGTATGGGCCCCATTTGAACCCAGATGCTAATGGAACAAGGAATGTTCAAGGTAATACCGCTGGGGGTAGAATCCTGCAAAAGGATCCCCAAGAGGAAAAATTCACAGTTATTGGAGCTGGGGATGAAGTGTATGACAGAAGACTGGATGCGATTGCTGAAAAGCTAAGGTCTTTGGAATCTCAGAACTCCTTAGGCTTTGACGTAATGGATATGGGGTTGGTAGATGGGGTGAGGATTCCCCACAAATTCAAACCCCCTTGCTTTGAGAAATATAATGGTACCTCATGCCCGCGTACACATCTGCAATCCTTCTTAGGGAGACTCAAGGCTTATACCATGGATGAGAAGTTATGGATGTTCTATTTTGAGGAAAGCCTGACAGGAGCGTCAAGAGAATGGTATTCGCATCTGACAAGGGCCACAATAAGATGTTGGAAATACTTGGTCGAAGCCTTCATCCGGCAATACCAGTACAACCTAGACATGGCCCCCAATAGAAATCTTCTAATGGGCATGTCTCAGTCTTCAAGGGAAAGCTTTCGGGATTATGCTCAGAGGTGGAGACAGCTTGCTGCTACTGTCCAGCCACCCATGTCTGAACGGGAAATGGCTGACATGTTTATGAACACCTTGCAGGGAACTTATATTGATAGACTTGCTGCTTTCTCTTCCACCAGTTTTGTCGATGTAGTTATAGCTGGTGAGAGAATTGAGAGTCTTTTGAAGATGGGAAAAATCACTGACAATGGTGCAAGTTCCTCCAACAACCCCAGAAAACCTTTTGCAGGACCCCGTAGGGCGGGTGAAACAAATGCTATCCATGCAGGCAGGGGCAGACCCCGGTATTCTCACAGATCAGTAGCAACCGTTACTATCTCGGCTCCGGTTCCACAGCAACCACTTTTTCCTCACCAACAACCACAACAACATCACTATCAGCAACACTCTCATTTTCCGCAACAAAGAATGTACAACAACAACAATAGCAACCAACAGCAGCACCCCTTTCAACAGAGGCCATCTCAGGCAAATAGGGTGATTGACCCTATCCCTATGCCTTATGCTGCTCTACTACCACAACTCCTGAAGCTTAACCTAGTTGAGTTAAGGACGTTGGCTCCACCAGATCCTCTCAACCTCCCAAAGAATTACGATGCTAATGCCAGGTGTGCCTTTCACTCCAACACACCTGGTCACAATACTGAGAAGTGTAGAGCCTTGCAAATGAAGGTTCAAGTTCTGGTCGATTCCAAAGCTCTCAATTTCGCACCTCCTCCGAATTTAAACAGAAATCCTATGCCTAATCATGATGGGCCCATGATTAACGCCATAGAAGAGGACCAACCATCTTCACTAATTGACAATGTTGCACAGATTCAAACACCATTGGTAGAAGTCAAAGCTCAACTCCTAAGATACCAAGTGTTCCCGGGCTGTGGGGCTTGCTGCGAATCGTGCAAGACTGCTATCAATGGTTGTGAGAAGATAAGGCTTGGCATAGATGGCCTTGTCAGAGACGGAATCTTGCAAATTACCACAACATCTCCTTCAATAACTCTTTCTTCAGCAACAATGGATTCTCCTACAACATCAACAATTTTTCCTTCAGCAAATCCTCCTACAACAGCAACAACTATCATTCCCACTGATTCATCAACAACTCCAGCAATCACTCCGTCCATTATTTCAACAGACCAGAGTTCAACAATATTTACTTCTACAACATCAGCACCCATCTTATCAACGGAAACGCCTACAACACCAGCAAACATTAATGAAGATGTCTCAACGGTCACGATCTATTATGACCCAGCAAATGTTCATCCCAACAACAATTTCTAACAACAAAGTGCAACATCTTCTGTCAGATCTCCAGTCACAATCTATTACGACCTACATACCATCACAGTTCCTTCCGGTGCAGCAATCAGTCCGGTCACCATTACGGTGCCTGGACCTGTTCCTTATGAAAGCAGTAATGCCATACCTTGGCACTACGGCTCTGATCTCTACTGCGACGGAAAGAAAATCACTCTAGATTCATCAACCTCGTCACCACAAGTTGACAATGTTGGGGGAGGCGGAGGCTTCACCAGAAGCGGACGCCTTTTTGCCTCACAAACACTGAGGCCCAATGCCGAAGCAGAAGCTGCTGCTAAGGCAAAAGGGAAGAATGTGGTACTGGAAGAGCCAACTGTTAAAGAAACTCCGAAGACGTCTTTTGAACAAGAGGTGGACGAGTTCATGAGAATAATCAAAAAGAGTGATTACAAAGTGGTGGACCAGCTTCATCAGACACCCTCCAAAATCTCTATATTATCACTGTTAATGTGTTCCGAAGCCCATAGGAATGCATTGTTGAAGGTCCTGCACGCAGCATACGTGCCGGAAGAGATTACGGTTAATCAGCTGGAAACGGTGGTTGCCAATGTTAACACCAGTCATGGGCTGGGCTTCACAAATGTTGATTTAACGACGGAGGGGCGCAATCATAACAAGGCTTTACATATCACCTTAGAATGCAAATGTGCTGTTCTTTCTCATGTGCTGGTAGACACTAGGTCTTCGACAATGTCCTCCCAAAGAAAGCCTTGGTGAAGCTTGAGTATGATGGTTTGGCATTGCGTCCAAGTAATTTGGTGGTGAGAGCATTTGATGGCTCTAAGAGATCAGTGCTTGGAGAGATTGATCTACCTGTGTTGATTGGCCCACAGACCTTTAAAACTACCTTCTTCGTGATGGACATACAGCCGGCCTACATCGTTCATTGGGTAGACCCTGGATTCACGCCGCTGGTGCTGTTACATCTACCCTTCACCAGAAGTTAAAATTTGAGTGGGAAGGCCAGATCATTACAATCTGCGGGGAGGAAGACATCTTCGATAGCCAGCTGGCTACTTACAAGTATATAGAGATGGATGGGGAGATCCATGAGACTATGAGTCAGGGGTTTGAGGCCCTTAACATCAATGAAGCAACTGCTGTGTCTGGAACTTCCATCACTTCATATCAGCAAGCCCGGAAGGTTGTTGAGGAGGGTACCGCTCAAGGCTGGGGCAAGCTGCTGCCAGTAGAGAAGAAAGAAGACAGATTCGGGTTGGGTTACATACCAACTCGACAAGATCAACCAGAGGCTGCAACGGAGCCCAAATTTGTCAGCGGGGGAATGCTTACCCCGGATGCTGTGAACATTCTTGAAGACGAGGAAGAAGACGAACACAACCTGGAAAACTGGATACGTCCAAGGATCCCGGGGAACCAAGTCTCAAACTGGTCTTCCCAGGAAATTATAAGAGTTACTCCTGCAGAGTAATTATTATTTCATGTCTTTAAGCATGCATCAAGTCCTGCATCTTGCCCAAGGTGTCAGGAATCATTTTGTAATCGGACCATCTTGTATTTTGTGCAAACGATCAATTAATGAATATCAGGACATCTTTTGCAAATGAGTCTCTCTTTTTCCGCTCACTGTTTTTCATTTTTCGTTTCTTTTGTACAAAAATAAAATGGCAATGTTTTTCGAAATAATAACTTCATTTTTACTTTTTCTAAACAAGATAAAATTGATCACTAAAATGAACAAATCTAAACCCTTGCAGAGAGTGCCCTCCAGACTGCACCGACAACGACACTGCTATGACTTCGTATGACTTCGACAATCCGATTAATCAAGTCGATGAAGGGGTTGAAGAAGATTATGAGCTACCTGAAGAACTAGCCAGACTGTTAAGGCAAGAGGAGAAGGTTATCACTCCTCATCAGGAGGAAGTTGAGACAGTTAATCTTGGTACCGAAGAAGATTTGAAAGACGTGAAAATCGGGGCCCGTCTGCAAGATTCAATGAAAGAACAACTTATTGACATGCTTCGAGAATACATTGACGTCTTTGCTTGGTCTTATCAAGATATGCCAGGTCTGGATACTGACATTGTTATGCACAAGCTGCCTCTAAAGGAAGACTGTCCTCCAGTAAAACAGAAATTGCGCCGTACTCGTCCGGATATGGCCATAAAGATAAAAGAAGAGGTACAAAAACAGTGGGACGTCGGTTTCCTTGCTGTAACTAGTTACCCGCCGTGGGTTGCTAACATTGTACCAGTGCCTAAAAAGGATGGCAAAGTACAAATGTGTGTGGATTACCGGGATCTGAACAGAGCTAGCCCAAAAGATGATTTCCCATTACCTCACATTGATGTATTGGTCAACAATACGACTCAGTTCTCGGTGTTTTCTTTCATGGATGGATTTTCAGGATATAACCAGATTAAGATGTCACCTGAAGACATGGAGAAGACAACTTTCATGACACCCTGGGGCACATTCTGTTATAAGGTAATGCCATTCGGACTGAAGAATGCTGGTACCACTTATCAACGGGCTATGATAACATTGTTTCATGACATGATCCACAAAGAAATTGAATGTTATGTGGATGACATGATTTCCAAGTCCCTCACAGAAGAAGACCACCTAGTGAATCTGTTGAAGCTATTCAAGCGTCTGAGAAAGTATCAGCTGAAGCTAAACCCCAACAAATGCACATTCGGGGTGCATTCCAGTAAGCTGTTGGGGTTCATTGTAAGTGAAAAGGGAATTGAAGTTGACCCTGACAAAGTCAAAGCCATTCAAGAAATGCCTGCACCAAAGACTGAAAAAGAAGTTCGGGGGTTCTTAGATAGATTGAACTACATTTCACGGTTCATATCTCATCTTACTGCAACCTGTGAACCTTTGTTCAAGTTGTTAAGAAAATAGCAAACGGTCAGGTGGAATGAAGACTGCCAGAAGGCTTTTGACAAAATCAAGGAGTACTTACAAGAGCCTTCAATCCTTATGCCTCCAGTTGAAGGAAGACCTCTAATAATGTACCTGACAGTATTAGAAGAGTCAATGGGGTGTGTGCTAGGCCAATATGACGAGTCTGGTCGAAAAGAGTATGCAATATACTACCTAAGAAAAAAGTTTACCGACTGTGAACAACGTTATTCACTGCTCGAGAAAACTTGTTGTGCTTTAGCGTGGGCTGCTCGCCGACTAAGGCAGTATATGTTGACCCACACTACCTTATTGATCTCAAAGATGGATCCAGTCAAGTACATATTTGAGAAGCCAGCACTTACCAGAAGGGTTGCAAGATGGCAAATGATTCTGACAGAATATGACATTCAGTATACATCTCAAAGGGCCATCAAAGGCAGTGTACTGTCTGACTATCTAGCTGAGCAACCCATTGATGATTACCAGCCTATGAGATTTGACTTCCCTGATGAAGACATCATGTTCATAAAAGCAAAAGATCATGAAGAGCCTGTTCACACTGAAGGGCCTGACCCAGAAGAAGAATGTACAATGATGTTTGATGGGGCTCTTAATATGAATGGTCGTGGAGTTGGTGCCGTGCTCATTACACCTAAGGGAGTTCACATGCCTTTCTCGGCAAAACTCACCTTTAACTGCACTAAGAACGAAGCTGAATACGAAGCCTGTATCATGGGTCTTGAGGAAGCCATTGACCTCAGGATCAAGACTTTAACTATATTCGGAGATTCAGCTCTGGTAATCAATCAAACCAATGGCAAATGGTACACTCACCAGGAGCATCTGATTCCATACCGGGATTATACGAGGAGACTACTGACTTTCTTCACCACAGTCAAACTTGAGTATATCCCTCGAGATGAAAATCAGTTTGCAGATGCTCTGGCTACCATTTCCTCCATGATCAAAGTTCAAGCTGCCAATTTTGTGCCTCGGATTTCAGTATCCAGACTTGACAGACCAGCATACATTTTCTCAGTAGACATTGCTAAAGATGACAAGCCTTGGTTCCATGACATCAAATGCTTCTTGGAGGATCAAACATACCCACCTGGGGCATCATCCAATGATACGAAGACATTAAGAAGGCTACCTGGTAGTTTCTTCCTGAATACTGATGGTTCCTTGTACAAGAGAAACTTTGACATGGTACTTCTCAGATGTGTTGACAAAACAGAGGCATACTTGTTGATGCACGAGGTGCATGAAGGATCTTTCGGTACCCATGCTGGAGGGCATGCAATGGCTAAAATGTTATTGAGATTAGGTTACTACTAGATCACAATGGATGCAGACTGTTGTGCCTATGCCAGAAAGTGCCACAAATGCCAGATTTGTGCAGACAAAATGCATGTGCCTCCGAATCCTTTGAATGTGATGTCTTCACCCTGGCCCTTCGCCATGTGGGGCATTGATATGATTGGAAAGATTGAGCCGACTGCTTCAAATGGCCACAAATTCATCCTGGTAGCCATTGACTATTTTACCAAGTGGGTTGAAGCAGCTTCATATGCAAATGTCACCAGGCAAGTGGTAGCCCAATTCCTAAAGAGAGACATCATCTGTCGGTATGGAGTGCCCGAGCGAATCATTACTGATAATGGTTCCAACTTGAACAACAAAATGATGGCAGAACTGTGCCGGGACTTCAAAATCCAACACCACAATTCTTCTCCTTACAGGTCAAAGATGAATGGCGCTGTTGAGGCAGCTAATAAGAACATTAAGAAGATTGTGCAAAAGATGGTGGTCACTTACAAAGACTAGCATGAAATGCTACCATTTGCCTTGCATGGGTACCGTACATCAATCAGAACGTCTACTGGGGCAACACCGTATCAGCTTATGTATGGTATGGAGGCACTCCTACCTATTGAAGTTGAATTACCCTCCTTACGGGTACTGATGGATGTCAAGTTGAACGAAGCAGAATGGGTCCGGTCTCGGTACAATCAACTGAATCTAATCGAAGAGAAGTGGTTAGCTGCAATCTGTCATGGGCAGTTATATAAGAAAAGAATGAAGAAAGCTTTCGATCAGAAAGTCAGGCTGTGGGAATACCAAGTGGGAGATCTTGTGCTGAAAAGACTCCTCCCTCCTCATACAGACCACAGGGGCAAGTGGACTCCGAATTATGATGGTCCATTCATAGTAAAGAAAGTTTTCTCTGGTGGAGCACTGATGCGCACTATTATGGATGGTGAAGATTTCTTATCCCCTGTGAATTCGGATGCAGTTAAAAAATACTTCGCATAAAATGACCCGCTGGACATAAAAACAGAATGTAAGTCCAGGCAAAAATAGGGCATCCCGGAGAGTCAAAAACATAATAAAATACTTGGGAAAAAATAAGGGAAAATAAAGAAAAATGTACACCCGCTGAGTTGAAAATCCGCATTGGACAGCTCAGGCAAAAATGGGTATCCCGGTGGATTGAAAACCCGAAAGGGCGATCCACGCAAAAATAAGGGAATAAGCAAACAACTGCATTCTGAATTCGTCTGTATCACTTACCACTTGGCAAGCTTCGAAAGGCTAAAGCATCGGTCTGAACCAGCCTTCTTCAGAAAGCAAGATAAGAAGAACATCAATGTCATACGATTCATAGCAAAAGGGAAGCTCACTAAAGCGTCGTCAACATTGCCATCACCTTTTGTTTCTCAATTTTGTAACAATCTCCTCATTTCAGGGGATCTGTTTCTTTGACTGTATTTGCCAATTCAGGGCACCAGAATTAATAAAATCAGATTTTCAGTCACACTCCGTCTTGTACATTTTAATCACTTTCAAAAAAATGTACGATATCTTTGATATAATGTTTGCATAAAAAAACAAAGGTGCCTTTCTAACCACATGCTTGCAGGAAATATATTACTTACTCCAAGGAGTGTCTAAACTCCTGTGATGGAATCCAGTAAGGGATACCTCGGGGTACTTGTGCGTTTCTTTGTCATAACAGGATTGCAGGTATTCAGAGCGCAACATGGAGCATGAAAGGTTTTCCCCAGCAAAGTTGCCAAATCATTATCTCCTCATCACATCTTCCAGACAGCACCAGAAATGCTTTCCCCCCATCAGAGTTGCCAGGCATCACTTCTCCAGCACATCTTTCAGAGCAATACCAGAAGATGCCCATATCCCCAGCCGAGTTATCAAGCAGCATCATCCTCAGCAGGATCCCCATGAAAAAACTCTAAAAAGACCGTTCAGTGGTCCTTCCTCTCCCAACAAAGTGCTAGACAGGGAACCCTCTCTCCACAGAACTCCAGCCTCTCCCAGATGAGCAATGTCTGAAATTCTCACACAACAAAGTGACGGAAGCTTCCACATTCCCAGTTGGGCTCCTCATTACAAAGATAGGTCTATCAGTGACCTATTTCCCCAAGCAGAGTCATACATCTTACAGATCTACCAATGATCTCATCCCAGCTGGGATCTTCTTTCAAGCAGATCAGCCAGAGATCATCACAACAGCAGGATCCGAGTCCCGGATCAGTATCTTTTGCATAATCATAGCATTTACATCATATTTCCCCTCAAAGCGTAGCATTCCGTCTAATACGGAGCATTACGGAAAAAATCAAACATATTGCATAATCACAAGTCAGGTTCGAACCAGTCGCCTGTAAATGCCAACAGTACCTCCTCATCAATATATAGAATACATCCCTTGTACATAAAAACCAAAGCGCCCCCTTTGCACTCTCAAATACAGATACATGCTCTTTTGGACACTCGTCCGTGTCACCTTTTCCCCAGTAAAGTCGCCAGTACACTCTCTACAAACAGATACCTATACGCACTCCTGACACCCGTGCGTGTCACCACTCCCCCAGCATGGTTGCCAAACACTTGTTTATAATACACTCTTGTTGACACCCTTCCGTGTCATCACATTCCCACATATCACTGGATTACCTTTTACACTCAAGTTCATAATTTATACACTTTCTCTTTTGACACCCGTCTGTGTCACTCTCCCCAGCAAGTTGAACACTCGTCTGTGTCTCACTCATGCTTATCTTTACTCATACAGATACTCGTCAGTATCTTGTATACACACTTATTTCCCCTCAGATTCGACTTTCGTCTGTGTTCTTTGTTAACTAGTTGATACTCTTCTGTATCATCATCTCTGAACATGCGTCAGCGTTGTTTCTACCGATACTCGTCTGTATCGTAGTCTTAAGGATGCTCGTCCGCATCTTTAATCTATACACAGTGTCAAACACTCATACCTTTCATTTCTTGAATGTAAGCACTCGTCCGTGTTTACTATTCCCCAGCGAAGTCCCCAGCAAAACCTCTCTTCTATCCGACATTCGTCCTATGTCGTGATATTTTCGACAGCCGTACCCTTCCAGGTGATTGTCCTTCACCTTTTGATGACCGTCCCTCATCCTTATCCCCAAACAGAGCAGTCGTCCCCTGCTAGGTGATCGTCCTTCACCTTCTTAATGATCGTCCTTCATCATTTTATCTGATGGTCGTCCCCATCGTTGATCTTGTTATCTGACGTTCATCCAATGTCATGATAAAACCCTGAGAGCAGCCGTACCCTGCTAGGTGATCGTCCTTCACCTCTTGATGATCGTCCTTCATCATGCTTATCCGATGGCCGTCCCCGTCGTTGACCTTTTCTATCTGACATTCGTCCTATGTCGTGATAAAGAGCAGCCGTCCCCTGCTAGGTGATCGTCCTTCACCTTTGATGACCGTCCCTCATCATTTATTTCAGTTATTCGCTGAACCCGATGGCCGTCCCCATCATTGCCTTTACTTTAAATCCCCAGAGAATTTTATTTGATGGTCGTCCCCATCATGATCCCTTTATTTTCACAACATGTCGGTCGTACCCGTCACTGCTTTATCCCCAGCAGTCGTCCTCTGCTCGATGGTCGTCCTCCATCGCCCGCACTTTACAAACATATTATACTCTCTTTTTACAATCTATATCCCTTTTCTTCCTCTCCCCAGTGAGTGAAAATTTTGGATTGTCTTTGGTTTTCAACGACAAGTTATCTTGTTTGTTTGTTAAGCCAGGCGCTTACACCATGCACAACTAACTCATGCTTGAATAGGGGCAGCTGTAAACACCCCAAATTTTCCCTCACTAAGTTCACACCATGGCTTGTGATCTTTCATATTTGCATTAGTTCAATCATATCATATCATGTGGCATTTTTGCTTCACTACATTAGTTCAAGTTCGTCTGCATCTAGGGTTTGTGATTTGAGCCATCTAGGATCCATCTGAGCCACTCCAAAGGCCATCAATCATCTCAAGAGGTTCCATGTATGTTCAATCATCATATTTTACCCTCCAAAGATCAAGGAAGTCAAAGAATCACAAGAACTGGCAAAGCATGGAAGCAGAGCTAGGGTTTAACTACACAGATGACCTAAAATTAGGGTTTTGGTTTCAGAGGCCATAACTCCAAATTTTTTGGTCATTCTTGTTTCTATTGGTCTCAATATGTTATAAGGATCATGCATACCAAGTTTGATGAAGAAATTCATTGTGGAAGTCATCTGATCACTAGGTAACTTCTTGAGCAAGTTAAGTCAAAATCAGGGCATCTGAGGCCCCCAACATGGAACCAAAGTGGATTTTTCATCAAATTGAAGTTATATGGTCTTTATTTTATCATTGAAGTGCTTAGAAGTTCACAAATTTGAAGAAAAATGAGCTAAACCAGAAGTTGCCAAAAATGGAAATGACTTGTAATGTAAACTTTCCATTTTGGGAAAGTTTTTCAACCTCCTCTTTCTCAACCAAAAATGCTTCAAATGAAAAAATGTTGGTCATGAAAGTTGTAGATTGGATCATTCCCTTTTCAAAAAGTATAAGAACAAGATCTAATTCATTTTGGAACTCAAGTTATGGCTTGTTAAAGTTGGCAAAAATCACATAATTTTCAAGAATGCACTAAAGAGGGATTTTTGCAAAACCTCTTGCCAATTCATTTTGTGACTTCAAACACACTTATAAGCATCATACAAACATTGTGCAAAGTCTAAAACTCAGAATTGCCCAAAGAATTTCAAAATTTCATGCCTTGCCCATGAAGAAATCTCAAAGGGGCCAAAGTTTCATGAAATTGCAAAATGACCAAGAACCTTTCACAAACATGCTGAATTGCCTCTAAGTGAATTCCATGGACATCCTTAATCTCAGCTGAACCAGGACATGCCCAAATCCAAGCCTGCCACTTGCTCATACCTCAAGTACAAGAAATGTTGACTTTTTGCATTTCACACCATACCAATCAGCATAGCCCACACCAACTCCACAGACCTATCACAACTTGATATGTGGACTTTATGCAAGCCATAACACACAAGAACACGGCCTGAAACCTCAGCATTCTCAAGTTCACAAAAATCACCTCTCTTGCATTTTTCTTCGAAACTCTCAGCACACTTAACAAAACTTCAAACTTTTTTCACAAAACAACTCAGCATCACAAGAGGACCATTTCCCACCCTTCAAACAAGCCTCAAAGCACCCATAGCCCAAACACGATTTCTGACCAGCAAGAGTGTAAGCTCTCAAACCAGCCATAAAAAACTCCATCTAAGCATCAAAGCTTCATCAGAGGAACCATTGGAGAGTTTTTGCACAGGAGAGAAGGCCCAAAAGCTCCAAACTGAGGAAGCTCAAGCTCAGGTAACCTTCTTAAACTTTTTTTCCAGAATCCTTTTTTTTAAGTTATAGAAATGATCTACATGCTCCACTGATTACTCTGCACTTCTTATTTTTGAAAATGATTAATTATTGAGCCAGTGCCGTATCTCTGAAAGTTTGGTCATTTTTAAGTTTTGATTCATATCTTGTTCTTGAGGCAATATAAATTTTTTTTGGGAGTAGATTCGTGTTTAGGAAGGTTGGGAGGTTTGATCTGGAGCTTTACAGCTCTTAAAATGACCTAGGGGAGTTTTTGTTCTTGAGAGGTCCCCGGAGAAGACGACCGGAACCACTGTTCCGGCCGTCTGAACTTGTTTTGCCCTAATTAGGGTTAGGCTGAGTAATTAGGGTAGTTTGAATCTGGAGCGTAGGATGAGGTTTCGCGCGCATGAACCTAGGGCCAGGATCCTCCAATTAATTTTTAATTCTGATTAATTAGAATAATTAATTAGGGTTAAGTTTAAATAAGCCAGTTTGAATTTAGACCGTCCATTTGCGCGCCAGGTCTTTCCCTCCACCCCAGATTTGAATCCTGTCCCTTGGATGTGATTACTTTCATTTAATTCATTTTTATTTCACATTTTTTCTCATTTATTTTGTACGAATTATTTAAAATAGTTAGAAAATCTCAAAAAATATTTTTATTCAGCATTTTAATTCCAAATAATTTTCTCAACCCAAAAATATTTTTATTTTTATTTTTTGCATTTAAAAATCATTTTTTAGACATTTAATTGTTTATTTTAATTAATTAATGAAAATTAATTAATTAAAATATCATTTAGGTTTCTAAAAAATCCCAAAAAATTCACATTGCATCTTTAAACATTTAGAGACATTGTCATACCATCCACACAAATTTCTTTTTGGTTTTGAATCATTTTGACATTTTTTCTTTGAATTTAGGGTTCATAAAATCCCATTTTTGAACCCTAACTTCAAGAATTATTTTCTGCCTAACCATGAATGGTATGACATTGATTCTTTTTGCATTGTTCTTCATTTGAAGTGTAGTTTCTAACATAATTTTGTCATGAATGTCTTCTGCCTTTTTGAATTGATTGGCATTTTTTCCCTTTAGGTACCTTAAAACCCTAGATAACTTAGAAAAATCATAAGTCCCTTAGGGTTAAGAGTTAGGTCTCCTCCTTTGGGGTATGAAATCATATGGGGTTAGGATTCTTTTGATTGCATTTTAAATTTTTTATCTTGTCATTTGCTTCTGATTTTCAGTTTTGCATCTCATGTTGCATGAAAACCCAAATTTTGTATCTTCACTTGCATTCATCTTGCATATGCTTGCATTCATGAACTTTCCATGACATTTTATGCATTCACATGACTTCTAAGACATCTTAGGAAACATTAGAATCATGTTTGATCATTGAATCATCCACTTGCCATGTTATGCATCCATTTCATTTCATGTGCATTCATGAACTTTCATGCCCCTTTCATGCTTCATTTGCATCCTCATTACTTGTATGATCATTCACATCTCTTGACATACATATGTACCATCTCTTAGAATCATTTGCCTCATGAATATGCTTCTGATTTTGGTTTTCATCCTTGCATTCATTTCATTTTCATTTCATTTCTTTTCCTTTTACTAACTTTTCAGGTGGTAAGTTACTTTGAGAAGTGAATTTGCATTCACTTCTCACAATCTCTTCTCATCTCTCTTATGCATTCATTGCTGCATTTTGTATTTGTATTAGAGTGAGCTTGCTCATTCATGTTCGCTCTTCACTTTCTTTATTCAAGCAACTTATCTTCTTAAGTGAAGTAAGTTGACTTGTTTCTTCTGTTTCTCCTCCTTTCATCTGCTTCTTCCTTGGAGGCTCTTCTTGAAGATCTCTTGCAAGCTTCATAAACCCTAGGAATACTCAAGCATGTTAACAATTAGGGTTTGATTTGTCCCCCAATTAGTTTTACCTCTGTGACATCTTTTGTTTCTTCTCTTCTCATCTCATAATCAGAGATTAAACCTTCAAGGTTTTAAGGCTTTGTGGTTAAGGTTATGCCTGCATCCTTCTCTTAGGATGGAGTGTATAACTTTAATCCTAAGTGTTAAACCCTTAATGTTGTTTAAATCTCTTAATCAATCCATCTAATAATCACTAAGACATCAAACTTGTAACTTGGGCCTTGCATTAGGGTTCTAATTCTTCCTTAATTGGTTAAGAAGGACTAACCCTAGTGTTAATGGACAAGTCCTCCTCAAGTTGTCTTACAAACCCTAAAATTCACTTCTTAATCTTATCATTAACTAAAATCCACTTTAATAAAGGCTTGTTTTGTCATGAGGTTAATCCCTAATCATGGATTAAGTTGAGGTATCTTCCTCAACTTAAATTTTCTCATCTATTATCCTTCTATTAGGATGGTGTAATGGGTCTATTAAATCCTTGACTATGGCTTAAACTCATTACTTAACACTAAACAAAAACTCCAAAAACACCTAAATAATTGTAAGTAGGTTAATGATCTTAATTCTACATCATGGTGATTAAGTGTGAGGTGTTTATTTCATACTTAAGGTATTCTCATTACCCCTAATCAGAGGGAAGATGTGATGAGTTTACTAACCCTTGGTTTAGGCTTAAGCTCATTTTCTTATGACAAATTCCAAAAGTAATAAAAGATTGAAAACACAAAAAACAAACAATAACCGTCTCCTTTGGGATTCTTTTCTCACCTCACTCACTCATAAACGAGAACTCGCTTCTTCCGTCTAATGCAAGACAGTTTGCACCTGAGCCAGACAGGTCATACACTTGAGCATAGGCAAGCAAGCAATTCACAAGTCAATTTATCTTTCAGTCTCTTTGATTCGAACTACGGTGTTCTGACTTCCTCATTGCACGAGAGGATACGTAGGCATAACTTAACTGTTATTGAACAAAAGTCTCTGTATATTCCCCCTCCTCCAGCATTACTCTTTTAAGCCTCATTGTCTTGAGCATTACACTCTTTCCTTACACTGACACTCCTTTTCTTCACTTTACACTTCTTTTGCACTGACACTTGTATTCTTTTCCAGCCTTTGCACACAGAATAGCACTGACACTACCCCTTTAAACACAAATATTTCAAGCGTGGATCCCTTCGAGTACGACGGACAACCTGGGTGCTAATACCTTCCCAGGTTGTAACCAACCCCCTTTCTCAGTTTCTCTAGTTCGCAACCGTCTTATGCAGCATTACCTTTCCTTCGGGATAAAAATGCCTAGCTGGCGACTCTTTTCAGTTCATCTTCATGTTCTCTCTCCCTTCGCCGACCGTTCGCATTTGTACCCCTTCTGGCCAGGTGTCATTTGGTGGGAGCGACACAAGGATGGCTGTCCCTTTGGTCTGAATGTTGTCCCAAGCCCAGGCAACTTGTCTGACAACAGCAGAGTTAGGTTGAACTTCACAGTATAGGGTCTCAGCTAAATCCTGTCCTCTGGGAGGATGAACCAAGGCATATCCCAATTGTCTCTTAAACAGTAAAAGATTGTAATTGATGCAACCTTTTACTCTTATTAGAGGCACATTAGGGTATTGCCCACAGCTGGTAATAATATCCTTGCCATTGGTGCTCTGGGTGCACCATCTGATATCATCTGATGTTAAGGCAATGAACCTCTTGGACCTATTCTTCTGTTGATGTGGGTTCAAGAAGGTATCTGATTTAGGCAAGTGTTTGAGCAGCCAAGAGTAGAACAGAGGAGCACAACATCTGACTAGCTTCCCCCTTTGCTTTTCATTTCTCTGGTGGATGGAGTAGTAAAAATCCCCTAGCAATGTAGGCACTGGGATCCTTAGCGAGAAAAAGTGTATGGCATTCTTACTTACAAACTTGGGCTCATGTGCAAACAATATAACCCCATATATACTGAGAGCTAAAAGTGCACAGACATCCTTCCATTCTCCCACTACAGCCTTCAGGGTGGCCTGAGAAATTAAGAAGTCCAGATGTAAACCAGGAATCCCAACTTTTGTTGTCATGTTTTGCTATATGAGGGCAGCCTCCAAATGCAATGCCCTTGCTATCTCTTCATTTCTGGGAGCAGTCATCTCTGGATTGAAAGGGATCCCTCTTCTAATAGGCACTCCAATCAACAAGGAAAACTCTTCCAACAGAGGCCCCATCTGGAAATCTGGAAAGGTGAAGCATCTGAGTGGAGGGTCATAAAACTGCAAGCATGTGTGGATCATGCTCCTCTGGGATGAATCAAGATCCATGACCATGTCCAAAATACACCCATAGTGCTCTCTAAACAGTGGGATGTGGTCAGGTGTGATAAGAGACTGGACCTGCCTGATACCAGTCAATATGGGCTCAAAAAAGTGATAAGATATGTTGCTTTTCCTTGGAATATCCATAAGTGCTGATGAAGAAGCTGAAGTCAAATACTAATGAAGATCACAGACTGAAAAGCTGAAGGTGAGTCTCTGGCAGACTGATGCAGGTGCTGAGGGAGATAACTGAAGCAGATGCTGAAGAAGATAACTGAAGCGGAGGTCTAAGAAGTAGAAGGGGTCAAAACCAAACCAAATATGATATGATGGATACCCTGAAAAACAAATAAACAAATGTTAAATGATTCAATGATGATATATGCAAATGATATGCAAGGGTTTGTGATCAAGAGTTGGATCTGATTATCTGTCTTGGTATAAGGTCCATGTATGTTGAAAGGTCCGGATGGAGGCTCAGAAATCCAGTAACCAGGGTGGGGGACTCAAATAAAGAGTCACATGTTTAGGGTTAATCACAAGAACTGTCCAAAGTGAAGTATTCTTAAACAATACAGTAACAGGGTATGATGTGGCCAAGGGTTTCTGCAAACCTGTAAACAACCCAACCCCCTCACATGTAATGTTCTAGAACAAAGATCCTCAGACTTGGATCAGTTATGAGAAGTGTAAACACTTCTAACCCGAAGGTACAGTGTTTACAATAACCATAAAGGATCCTCCTCTAATTCACCCCAGATTCTGAAGGTCAAAATAAAGGTCATCCAGACTTAGCAGGCTTCCCAGATAGCCCTAGCACTACAGGAAATCTGTAGCACAGAGTTCTCAAGAAGAAACCCACATTTGGACCGTGTTTCATATTCCCGCACCAGACCAAAATGGAATGGGAAAGAATATGAACCACTCTAGCCTAGATGTCACTCAGGTCCCAGGTATAGGACCTTAATCACTCAGTGGAACCCCACCCACCAAAACAGAAGCCAGATCCAGCAATGATAATGACAGTATGATGTATAAAAAACTGTAAAGAAAGCAGTAAATAAAGTTGTACATAAAGCAATAAATAAAGCAAATAAATAAACACAATTATCACATAACACCCCTGTAAACACAAAATCAAACAAGCGCTAGGAGGAACCCACAAAAAGAACCAGAAGATGAACTGAAAAGAGTCGCCAACTATACATTTTTATCCCGAAGGAAAGGTAATGTTGCATAAACCTAAGAAAAGAAATGGATAAGACGGTCGCGAACCATAGAAACTGAGAAAGGGGGTTGGTTACAACCTGGGAAGGTATTAGCACCCAGATTGTCCGTCGTACTCGACGGGATCCACGTTTAAAAGATTTGTGTTTAAAAGGGTAGTGTAAGTGCTATTCTGTGTGCAAAAGCTGGAAAAGAATGTACAAGTGTCAGTGCAAGAGAGTGAACTGAAGTGCTCAGGAATGAGGCTTAAAGGAATAATGCTGGAAGAGGGGGAATGTACAGAGACTTTTGTTCGATAACAGTTAAGTTATGCCTACGTATCCTCTCGTGCAATGAGGAAGTCAGAACACCGTAGTTCGACTCAAAGAGACTGAAATATAAATTGACTTGTGAACTGCTTACTTGTCTATGCTCAAGTGTATGACCTGTCTGGCTTAGGTGCTAACTGTCTTGCATTAGACGACAAAATAAAGTTCTCGTTTATGAGTGAATGAGGTGAGAAAAGAATCCCGAAGGAGTCGATTATTGTTTGTTTTTGTGTTTTCAATCTTTTATTGCTTTTTGGAGTTTGTCATAAGAAAATGAGCTTAAGCCTAAACCAAGGATTAGTAAATTCATCACATCCTCCCTCTGATTAGGGGTAATGAGAATACCTTAAGTATGAAGCAAGCACCTCACACTTAATCACCATGATGTAGGATTAAGATCATTAACTTATTTGCAATTATTTAGATGTTTTTGGAGTTTTTGTTTAGTCTTAAGTAATGAGTTTAAGCCATAATCAAAGATTTAAAGGACTCATTACACCATCCTAATAGAAGGATAATAAATGAGAACATTTAAGCTGAGGAAGATACCTCAACTTAATCCATGATTAGGGATTAACCTCATGACAAAACAAAGCCTTTATTAAAGTGGATTTTAGTTAATGGTAAGGTTAAGAAATGGATTTTATGGTTTTTAAGACAACTTGAGGGGGACTTGTCCATTAACACTAGGGTTAGTCCTTCTTAACCAATTAAGGAAGAATTAGAACCCTAATGCAAGGCCCAAGTTACTAACTTATTGTCTTAGTGATTATTAGATGGATTGATTAAGAGATTTAAACACATTAAGGGTTTAACACTTAGGATTAAAGTTATACACTCCATCCTAAGAGAAGGATGCAAGCATAACCTTAATCACAAAGCCTTAAAACCTTATAGGTTTAATCCCTGATTATGAGATGAGAGGAGAGACACAAAAGATGACACAAAGGTAAAACTAATGGGGGACTAATCAAACCCTAATTGTTAACATGCTTGGGTGTTCCTAGGGTTTATGAAGAAATGATCAAGCATGATTCTAATGTGTCCTAGGATGTCTTATATGTCATGTGGATGCAAGAAATGTCATGGCAAGTTCTTATATGAATGCTTATGCAAGATGTATGCAAAAGAAGATGAGAAATTAGGGTTTTTATGCAACATGAGATGCAAAACTCAAAAATAGAAGCAAATGACAAGATAAAAAATTTAAAATGCAATAAAAAGAACCTTAACCCCATATGAGACCACACCCCAAAGGAGAAGACCTAACTCTTAACCTAATGAAAGTTATGATTTTTCTAAGTTTTCTAGGGTTTTAAGGCACCTAAAGGGAAAAAAATGCAAATCAATTCAAAAAGGCAGAAGAAATTTGTAACAAAATTATACTAGAAACTACATGTCAAATGAAGATCAATGCAAAAAGAACCATTGTCATACCATTCTTGGTTAGGCAGAAAATAATTCTTGAAGTTAGAGTTCTAAAATGTAAATTTTATGAACCCTAAATTCAAGAAAATTATCAAAGATGGTTCAAAACCAAAAATAAATTTGTGTGGATGTAAGACAATGTCTCTAAATGTTTAAAGATGCAATATGAATTTTTTGGGATTTTTTAGAAACCTAAATGATATTTTAATTAATTAATTTTCATTAATTAATTAAAATAAACATTTAAATGTTTTAAAAATGATTTTTTAATGTGAAAAATAAAAATAAAAATATTTTTGGGTTGAGAAAATTATTTGAAATAAAAATGCAGAATAAAAATATTTTTGGAAATTTCTTGCTATTTTAAATAAAATGTACAAAATAAATAAGAAAATATGAAATTAAAATTGAATTAAATGGGAGTATGCTGATCCAAGGGATGAGGTTGATTCTGGGGAAATCCATGGTTGACTTGGCGCGTGATCCTACGACCTAAATTCAAATTCTATTAATCCTAATTAATTAATTCTTAAACCCTAATTTTAAACTAATGAAACAATCCTAGCCACACAGCACACGCGGGAAGCTCAGATCTAAGGGTCCACATTCAAACCAAAACCCTAACCCTAATTATCAAACTAATCACTTTCAGGTCACCGGAGAAGAACTCCGGTCGTCTTCTCCGGTGACACCCTCACCTGAAAATCTCCAACTTCTTCCCTAGGTTATTTCTGGAGCTCTAAAGCTCCAGATCAACTCCCCTCACTCCCCTAAACTCAAATCCACCTTCAAATCACATTTATTCATGCTCATAAAAAAGATTCGAAGAAAAGATCAAACATGGAAAAAATTTCAGAGGTTTAGTACATACTCATTTCTACACCATTTTCGAAAATTCAAAGCTCAATGTGATCAGTGAATCATGCTTTATCATATTGTAATATAAAAAGAGAGTTCTGGAAAAATGAATTCAGATGGCTACCTGAGATGGAGCTTTCCAAACATGAGCTTTCTGGCCACTTCCTTTGTGCAAATAGACTCCCTTTGACCTCCTGAGGCTAATGGAATGCTTCAAAGGCTTTGAGAAAGGCTGGTTTGTGAGTTTGCACTCCAACTGGCTGAGAATCGTGTTTTGTATATGGTGTGTTCTTGGCTGATTTGAGGGTTGCTTTGGGGTCAGTGAGTGATTTAGAGATGAATGGTGGAATTGGTTTTGAGTTTGAGTAAGTGAGCTGGGATATTCGAAGGAAAATGCAAGAGGGAGAGATTTTGGGAACTTGATCAATCTTAGGTTTCAGCTTGCAATGTTGTGTGTTATGATCAGCATTTGGTCCACATATCAAGTTGTGATAGGTCAGAGAAGTGGTTGTGGCATATGGTGATTGGTATGGCCTTCTTGCAAAAAGTCACCAACTTGTGTACTTGAGGTATGGGCAAGGATACAACTGGCCTTTTGGCATGTCCATGTGCAGCTGAGATCAAGGATGTCCATAGAATCCATTTTGAGACAATTCCGCAAGTTGAAACAAAGTTATGGGGTGTTTTGCAATTATGTGAAGTTTTGGCCCCTTTGAGAAATCTTGATGTTCAAGGCATGTAATCTTGCAATTCTTTGGGCAATTTTGATCTAGAGGCAATGCACTATGATGTTATGATACTTTGAAGTGTGTTTGAAGTCACAAAAAGCCTTGGCAAGTGGTTTTGCAAAGAATCCCTTTTGGTGCAAAAAGCCTTGATCTTTGAAGGATATAATATGATGATTGAACATACATGGACCCTCTTAGAATGATTGAAGACCTTTTGGAGTGGCTCAGATGAATCTTGGATTGCTCAGATCACAAACCCTAGATGTAGATGAACTTGACCTAATGCAGATGAAACAAAAATGCAATATGATATGATATGCTTAAACTTATGTAAATGTGAAAGATCACAAGCCATGGTGTGAACTTAGTGAGGGAAAATTTGGGGTGTTTACAGCTTATGATGTCATGATGTTATGATGTTATGTTCAATCACAAACATGTGGCACACACAAACAAGTCACCCCATAGCCCTAGGTTTAGAGGCTTGCATGAGGTTTAAAGGTAAGTACCCTCCCCTGAAGTTTAGTTGGTTCATCCTGTCCTACAAAAGTAACCGGGTTCTAAGGGATCTTAATATCATTGATCCTTCCCAAGGGTGGTTGTTCAGTAGGCAACTTACTTGCCAACCAAAACCTTCCAAGTTTAGGATCTCAATGAGTGTAGTATCGAGTATCAAACAACTTCAGTCTTCACCAAAGCCGGCTATCTCACTACTTTCTAAAGGCCAAGATGGGATAACTAGGGTTCTAAAAGTCAGTTAGTGTATTGACAACATATGGCAACCTCATATTATCCTTAACTTACTTAAGAAACATAAGCACCAACAAAGAAGTCACACTAACTATGGCCACCAGATCAACCATATCGGTATACGCCGTATAGTTTCCTTGGTCTATTGCCATTTACCTAGGGTACACTAGATCCGGGTTAGGATCTTTCACACATAAAGCCCAACAAGTAATATAAAGCAAACAAAGCAAACAATTTAAGTGATCTAATTCCTAAGGGTACCCCTCTTTTATTAAGTCCCCAGCAGAGTCGCCAGTTCTGTATCACGGTGGGAGAACTGACTTTCTATAAATGTTACGGATAGCAAGAGTCGCCAGCGACTTTTATTTTATCCAAGTGGAAAGGACATAAAAGAACAGGAAAGACCTATTTTAAAAGACTTGAGTTCGGGGGGTAGGTTATATAAAGGGAAGGTATTAGCACCCTTTATATCCATGGTTATCCATGGGCTCTTAGTTACTTAGCTCACTTTGTTTGTTTTCAAGAATGTAGTGTGTGATTAGAAAAATTCTAAGTACTTTGTAATGATCCTCGTATAGATGTATACAAAGCCTTGTTTTTGAAAATTGTTTGAAAAGTGGGGTGTAAAGAGTATTTTGAAATCTGAGCAAGCAACTTAAGAGAAACCTACCATAGATTAAGTCTTTCATGTTCTCGTATGTTCTTTCAATGGTAAGACTATCCCTATTATTAAGGAATAGGTAGTCATTACCTTGGATGTGATTAAGGGACATGTGTAGGGACATCTGGATATAGGCAACTGTAGGGTGTCTTTAGCAATTCGTAGGGACTTATCATCTTTTATTTGAAGGAACACGATCATTTATCATAGGCAACCTCGAAGGGACTTGATCTTTAAAACTATAGGAACTTGATGATATTTATGGAGGGACTTTTTCTTAAGACACCCTATTTGACCTTTTGAATTAGGCAACTGAGAGGCAACCCTAGGAAGTGCAAGATGGCGATCAAAGATCGACTTACGTGTGTGCGTGTTCATATTCAAATATTTATCTTATTTAAATTAATTTTTCTAAGTTGATTTTTAATTACAAACATGTTATACACACCCTAAATTACTAACCATACAATAAATATATTTATAATAAATAAAGCAAAAATATAAACCTATAAATATTACAAGGCTTTGGGACAATTACAATATAATCGAGAAATAATAATAATGATAAATAATAATAAATAAGCAATAATTAAATATTAGTAATAATAAAATAAGAATAAATGTTAGAATAATAAGATAAAAGAAATAAGAAATTTAGCAAGAAAAATTAATATTAAAAAAGTTTTTAAGAATTAATTAGAAGAATAAGATTAATAATAAATAAACAAATAATAAACCATTTACATATTATAAAAAAATGATTAATGTTTTAATTAGGGTTTAGAAAAAATTAGGTTAAATATTAGGGTTGATAAAAAATTAGGGTTAGGAAAATTAGGGTTAAGAAAATTAGGATTAACTAAATTAGGGTTTTGATTATAATTAAAATATATTATTAATCTATTTACAAAAAATATAATAATTATATATATAAACATTTTATAAAATAAATACAAACAATTTATATTTAATAAAATAAAATATGATTTTTTTTGAAAATGTAAGATTTTAGTAAAATACTATTAAATATCATTTAGAAGGTTTTATTTTTTATAAAAATTTAAATAAGTTAAATAATATATATAAACAAATAAATATAAACAAAATTAAAAAAAAAAGCAAAATACCTGGGGCTGGGATTCGAACCCACGCCCTAGGCTTTCACCCTCTTAGACCAACATCACTACCACCAGGCCAACTGCATTTGGTAAATATATGTTGGGTATTAATTCTTTTGTATTAAACCTGCAAAATAAAAGAGATTTTGAACAAAATGAATAACCTGGGGATCGAACCCAGGCCTTCTGCCTCATCCGCGCTCACGCTTACCACTACATCACATGCCACCAACTGATATAAAACACCAAATGTTAATTAAATATTAAAATCACGTTCAAATTATGAAATTCGCGCGCGCAGTCATCTTCTTCCTCCAACCGTCGTATTAGGCTATAGTGACACTTCATTCGTCACTAGAGTTTATAGTGATGGATTTTTTCCGTAGCTACATGACCTGGAAATTCAAAAACGCAGCATCACTACGCCTAAAATGACTTTTAACAGCGCATCTTAGACAACGCTTTTAAAAGAAAGCGCTGTCTAAGGTTAAAATTAAAATAAAACACGGAAAATGTTCCAAAAAAATAATGAAAGCGCTGTCTAAGGGGGGGTCTTAGACATCGCTTTCTCAAAAGCGATGTTTAAGACCCTCCCTTAGACAGCGCTTTTAAATATAGACCTTAGACAGCGCTTTTGAAAAAGCGCTGACTAAAGTCTTTAAATTAAAAAAAAAATTAAAACCAAAAGCGCTGTCTAAGGGGGGTTTTAGAAAGCGCTTTTGGAAAGCGCTGTCTAGGGCATACCTTAGAAAGCGCTTTCCACAAAGGCGCTGTCTAAGGTCTAATTAAAATAAAATTTCAGACTCCATTTGTATTTTCATTCTCTGTTCTTTTGTTTTCCCTCCCGCGAACGTTGAAACCCTAACAGCGAAAACCATAACAGCGAACATGAATACACTTCCATTTTTCGGTTTCAATCATTGAACGTGTTTGAAGAATCGTATGTGTCTCGACATTTGGGTGTTGACTTCGTTTTTCGTTTCTACTGTTCTTCATTTCTTGCGGTATGTTCTTCATTTCTTATGGTTTTTATAAGTTGTTATTAATCTTTCTACTAAGTTTAGAAGTAGTTTACTAATGTTGAGAATGTGCATAATCTTGTTGAATGAGTTTAGTGTATTATTCTTGTTGAAGTTGTTTTGATTCATTCTAGCTATTTTTGTAAAAACTGAGTTTAGAAGTTGAGTTTAGAACCCTTATTGTAGAAACTGAGTTTTGACTCATAAGGTACATTGTTGTTGTTATGTTTGATAAGTAATAATGTTGATAATAGAAAAATGTTGATAATAGAATAATGTTGATAAGAGAAAAGTTTGATTCTTGTAATAGAAAAAATGAAAGTGATGAGGTAATTAAAGTTGTTATGTTTGATAAGTAATAATGTTGTAATAGAAAAATGTTCTTCCTTGAAAAATGTTGTAATACAAAAATGTTTGGTAATAGAAAAATGTTGTAATAGAAAAATGTTTGATAATAGAAAAATGTTTGATAAGTAATTAACGTTAGTTATAGAAAATTTAAAGTTGTAGAAAATTATAGGTATAGTTATAGTTATAGGTATAGTTATAGGTATATTCTAATAGA
The DNA here is from genome assembly GCA_963966055.1 of Lathyrus aphaca. Lineage (NCBI taxonomy): Eukaryota > Viridiplantae > Streptophyta > Magnoliopsida > Fabales > Fabaceae > Lathyrus > Lathyrus aphaca. Next base: position 409,253,746 of record OZ014524.1, on the reverse strand, counting down.
AAATTAAAGTTAGTTATAGAAAAATTAACGTGTTATAGGTATAGTTATAGGTATATTGTAATAGAAAAAGTTTGATTTTTGTAATAGAAAAAATGAAAGTGATGAGGTAATTAAAGTTGGTATATCTGCGTATCGGATACGTTATTGAAGTTTATATTAACATTGGTTACGTATACGTTATTGAAGTTTAAAATGAATTGAACTTTAAAATTGGTAGAATATTCAAAGATACTACCTTAGTTATGTATTTTCGTCTGGATTGATTGCTTACCTTAATAAGTAGGAAAACCATGGATAAAACATGGATCTGTGCCGATCGAATGACCAAAGAGTATGAGAGTGGGGTTGCGGAATTCGTTAAGTATGCTGTTCAACACGCTGAAAACCCCAGACGAATGCATTGTCCTTGCTTGCGTTGTTGTTATATTGGTAAAGTTGACACACATGGATTGAAATTGCATTTGCTGAGGCATGGAATTGATCAAAGTTATCATTTTTGGATATTTCATGGTGAGAAAATTAACGAGAATGTTGAATCGAGTGGAAAAAGTAATATGACCTATGCTTCATACGACAAAGACACGGAAACATACGATTGTGATCGAGTTGAAGATATTGTAGAAGTACTAGAAGAAGATCTTCATGATTGTCCTGAAATGTTTGAGAGGATGGTAAGAGATGCAGAGAAACCGCTGTACAAAGGTTGCACTAAATTCTCAAGACTGTCTGAGGTATTAAAATTGTACAACTTAAAGGCGGGCAATGGATGGTCGGATAAAAGTTTCACAGAGTTGTTGGCCCTTATGAGAGAAATGCTACCGGATGATAATGTTCTTCCTAATCGAACCTATGAGGCAAAAAAAATGTTGTGCTCTATTGGCATGAGCTATGATAAGATACATGTTTGTCCTAACGATTGCATTTTGTTTCGTAACGAATATGCAACGTTAACTGAGTGCCGTAAATGCGGTTTGTCTCGATATAAGAAAAGATTGTCTCCCGCAAAAGTCTTATGGTATTTTCCGATAATTCCGAGATTTAGGCGCATGTTTCGTAGTGAAACCGATGCAAGACATCTTACTTGGCATGCAGATGAAAGAATTATTGATGGAAAGTATCGGCATCCGGCTGATTCACCACAGTGGTCGAAGATTGATAATGATTATCCTGAGTTTGGATCAGAAGCAAGAAACCTTCGATTGGCATTATCTACTGATTGAATGAACCGACATGGTCTTCAAAGTATCTCACATACCACATGGCCTGTGATTCTTATGATTATAACCTACCTCAGTGGCTATGTATGAAGCGTAAGTACATGATGTTATCTATGTTAATCTCTGGGCCTAAACAACCAGGGAATGACATAGACGTATACTTGACACCTTTGATCGAAGATTTAAAGATTTTGTGGGAGAACGGTGTGGAGGTTTATGATGGATATAGGAAAGAAAGTTTCAATTTGAGGGCGATGTTGTTTGGCACAATTAATGATTTTCCAGCATACGGGAATCTATCTGGGTATAGCATTAAAGGTCAACGTGCGTGTCCTGTTTGTGAAGACAGAACCGATACGATTCGATTGGAACTTTGCCAGAAGAATGTGTTTCTCGGTCATCGTAGATTCTTACATTCTAAACATCACTACCGTGGGTGGAGAAAAGCATTCAATGGAGACACCGAACATCGTAGAGCTCCACCCGCATTGTCAGGTGAACAAGTTTTTGAAAAGGTGAAAAATGTGCGTACTGAGTTTGGCAAGCCTTTTGCACATAAGGTTGTGAAAGGTGGGTGGAAGAAAAGGTCGATATTTTTTGAATTGCCATATTGGAAGTCTTTGTACGTGAGAAATTTTCTCGATGTTATGCATATTGAAAAAAAATGTATTTGAAAGTGTTATCGGTACATTACTCAATATAAAAGGCAAGTCTAAGGATGGCCTTAAAGAAAGGGAGGACATGTTAAAAATGGGAATGAGAACTGAATTAGCACCCGTGAAGAAAGGAAGACGAACATATCTACTACCTGCTGCTTTTACTTTATCTAGAAAGGAGAAAAAAAATTTGTGTAAGTCTCTGAGTGAAGTTAAGGTTCCAGAAGGATACTCATCAGATATCAGAAGACTTGTTTCTATGAAAGACCTCAAGTTGAAGAATTTGAAGACACATGATTTCCATGTTATAATGGAACATTTTCTACCGATAGGTATACATTCTATTTTGCCAGAAAAAGTAAGAAGTACCATAACTAAATTGTGTTTTTTCTTTAGGTAAATCTGTAGTAAGGTGATCGATCCCGAGATCTTACCAACACTACAAAAAGAGATTGTAATTACCTTGTGTGAGCTTGAAATGTATTTTCCTCCGTCTTTTTTTGACATAATGGTTCATCTAGTTATTCATCTTGTGAAAGAGACACAGTTGTGTAGACCAGCTTATATGAGATGGATGTACCCTGCTGAACGGTATATGAAAATATTAAAAGGGTACGTGAAATCCCGAAGACGACCAGAGGGTTGTATTGTTGAACGATACATTATTGAAGAAGCTGTTGAGTTTTGTACTGAATATTTGTCTAACGTTCAATCGATTGGACTCCCCAGAGCTCAGATTTTCGAAAAAATGGAAGGTAAAAAATTAATTGGGAATAAAATTGTGACAATATAAAGAGATGAACGGGATCAAGTTCATTTGTATATTCTGCACAATAATAATGAGCTTGAGCCATATGTTGAAATGAACAAGGATGTACTCCGAAGGTTAAATCCGAACAGAAATGAAAATTGGATAGTTATAGAGCACAATCAAAGTTTCATACAATGGTTGAAGGATCATATTTATTCGAAGCACTCTTCAGATCCTTCTTCGGTAACAGAAAGGTTGAGATGTTTGGCATATGGTCCAAGTTTGCATGTGTTTTCTCATAGCGCATACTCAATTAATGGATACACATTTTATACCAAAGAACAAGATGATAAGAGTACTATGCAAAATAGTGGTGTCACCGTGCTAGCTGAAGCAATGCATATATCAAGTATGAAGGACTTAAACCCCAAATATGCAAATTTGTCATATTTTGGAGTTATTGAGCACATTTGGGTGTTTGATTACGAGAAGTTTCAGATTCCCATCTTTGGTTGCAAGTGGGTGAATAGTAGTGGCATACGAATGGATAAGTCTGGATTTTTGCAAGTTGATCTTACTAGGGTGGGGTACAAAGATGAACCTTTTATTCTAGCATCTCAAGCTAAACAAGTGTTCTATGTGAATGACCCGAAGAGTACAAAATGGTCTATAGTGCTTTTCTCTAACAAAGTGACTGATGATAGCGGTGTCGATCAATGTGATATTGATGTTGAGAATGAGTCATGCATTATATGGAATGAGTTGAATAGAAATGATGAAGTTGAGGATCTTATACCCGATGAGTCATATATAAGAAATGATCATAATGAGGGAATTTGGATCAATTCATCCGTACGCATTGCTAAGAAACAAATTATTAATATTCCAACAAAGAAAAGAAAGAGATGTTAGTGACTGAGGTAAATTATGCATGATTTCTTTATTTTTTTGTTTTCAATTGCTTTGATTATAAGTTATATCTGATAATGCATGATTTCGTTATATTTTTGTTTTCAATTGATTTGATTATAAGTTATATCTGATAATGCATGATTTCTTTATTTTTTTGTTTTCAATTGCTTTGATTATAAGTTATATCGGATAATGCATGATTTCGTTATATTTTTGTTTTCAATTGCTTTGATTATAAGTTATATCTGATAATGCATGATTTCTTTATTTTTTTTGTTTTTAATTGCTTTGATTATAAGTTATATTTGATATTTGATGGTTTCCTTGGTTTATTATAGGTTAGACATGGATGATAACCAACATGAGGAAGTTAGTAAAAAAGTATCTGCGGAAGAAGAGATTCGAAGAGGCATAACAGTAATGCGAAGGGTGGTCCAAGGAAGATCTCGAGGCATCATACTAGATGTCTATTCGAGCCACCAGGGACAACTTGTAGAACCTAATGGGCATACCTTAACTAGTTTTATCGGTGCACTAGTAAGGAATGAAATTCCCATTACCTGTGATGATTGGAGAAACAAAGAGCTGAATGACTCCAAAGAAAAAATTTGGAGTGAGATAAAGGTACAATCATTTGGCCTTTAATTATACGGTATCAATTATGTTTTTTCAATTACTGGTACTAACTATCAATCTGTATGTTTTTCTTAGAGATTTTTTAACATCGAAGAAGAAAGAAGAGGTTTTTGTATGAAATTGGCCGGAAAGCTTTTAAGAGGGTTTCGAACATTTTTATCATCCAAGTTCCTTAGGGATGCGGATGGTAATTATGTGGATGCGGAGCTTCCAAAAAAATATGAAAGTTTGATATCAGTTGGAGAATGGGAAACTTTCAAATCCAAAATACAAGACCTGGTTTTTAAAAGAATAAGTGCCACAAATCGGGAAAGAGCATCAAGTCCCGCATATCCGTAGCGAAAAGGACGTGTCGGATATGGACGCTTAGAACAATCCATGGTAAGTATTTATAAATTGCGATAAAAAATTTGTTCATCATATATTAGTTTTATCTGATCAAATTGTATGACTTAATGTGTAGCTGCAGAAGGAGAAAAGTTCAGAAACATCTCTTCCTGCACATGTTTTGTGGAAGGAAGCCCGTGTGGGCAAATCTGGAGTTCCTCAAGAAGACGTTTTACACGTATACCAGAAATGTGTAAGTATAACATTTTTTCATTAATTGAATAACATTTTTTATACACAAATATTTGACAAGTATACGGTATTCATCTGATTTTTCAGGAGGCGCTATCTCAGTCTTTATCTCCCGATAATACTAGGAGCATACTTAGTCGGGCATTAGATATCCCTGAGTATTCTGGTCGGGTGAGGGGTAAGGGATTTGGAGTCACTCCGACCTCCCTGAGTGTTAAAAAAGGAAAGGCTCCTAGTAATCGGGAGCTTCATGCAAAATTGGAAGCCATGCAAGCTGAGCTTGATGCATTCAGGAGAGAAAGAGAGGCTAGCGCCTCAGCATGTTTCAAAGATGGTTCGGACAAAGACAATATCAACTGTACCTTTCAGCCGAACATTCCAGAGGTAATTACATATAATTGTCTTAAATTGAACTATTTTCTTAAATTATGTATTTGACATATATACACATTAACAATTTCTTGTTATTATTGGTTTTAGGGCATTTCCCATTGTCAGCTATATTTGTCGTCACCATACTATCGGATGGTTGGCAAGGGAAAAGTGCATAACGTTAGCGGAGTATTACTCCACTCTAGAGAGCTCCCTGCTGGATGTTTGAAAGTATCGGTTGATATTGTAGTTGAGCCGAATGCATCATTACCATATCCTAACGATGATTCAGATAAAACAACGGTGGACGAAGCAGTAGGTTCGTTTGTTGCATGGCCGACAAACCTCATATGCGTAGGATATGAGGTATGCCTAAAACCTATGTTAACTTTAATGTGTATATTCAAATTTGTTACGCGCATTTTACGTACATATTTTCCTTGGTTATGTTAAATAGACTCCCACAAAATCCAAATCAAAAGATAATGCTATTCCGCGGCATACCGAGTCCGTGGTTTCAAGAAAACAGGTACAATACAATTATATGGCATATATTCATGGAAGTTGTTACATTCTTAATTTGATCTAACTATTTATATGATATATAGCTTCAAGAAAATGAGGTTAGCAACGCCTCGGCACAACAAAAAAAGGAGGTTAGCAACGCCTCCGCACGGGTAAAAAGTGCTGGTGCTAAGAAGACTGTAGCTAGGAAAAAACCTACCACCAAGTATAGGTCGTGCCTCAAGACATTTCTAGAGATGACCGATATACCGACCTGAGGTGTTCGGCTTGTGCATATGGAGGTAGGTATTTTCGACTTTGATTACGACCAAATGATTGGTAATGAAGACTTCATGCAAGTTTTTGGTCGTGAAGAAATCGGCGTCACTGTTGTCAATACATATATCAGGTAAATCCGGTCTACTTTGTTATATTAATTGAACAACTTATTTACTTTATGTTTCAAAAGAGGTGTCTAATGTTAATGATGTTTTTATATAAGGTTTTTGTATGACAAATTGATGCGCCCCAATGGTTTGGACGTGTCATTTGGATTCTTAGCACCCGCGACCCTCAACTTAAGTTCAATCTTAAGTAGACCGGATACCGTGACGGAGTACGTTCTTAGGATCCTCATGGCCAACAAAGATGCAGAGAAGTTGTTCTTTATACCGTTCAATACCGGGTTAGAATTTCATTCTAAATTCATCTATTATAATATTTTTCCAAGTTGACATCTAAGATTTGCTTAATCATTACAGTGGACATTGGTTGTTGCTCGCAATCAATCCTATCATAGAAATCGTTTATTATCTTGACTCGTTAGGAAATGTTTGGACAACATACCCGAATATGAAGGTCATAATTGACACGTAAGTGAGAATGTTCAAATATTTTTTGTGTGCATTTCTTAGTTTATGTGAATTGTTCTAATTACTTCATTTTTATTTTATTAGCATCCTACAAGCTTTTCGAGCCCAACGAGATATCCAAACATCAAAGAGGGGCGCCAACTCCATTACATGGATTCGAGTGGCGGTATATTTTTAATTATCACATTTTTTATTATATTAGTGATGACACTTGATAAAACTAAGGATTTATCCAAAAAAAATTTCATATGTAGTGTCCTCAACAACGTAATCAAATAGATTGCGGGTATTTCATGTTGAGGTTTATGCGAGATACTCTTGTTTTGGGCCGATTAGAGATTCCCACCGATGTATGTATTTCTAACTTATGAGTTATTTTTATATTTACACATATCTCATATAATTAAATAGTTGAAATTAAATCAAACTATGTTATATTATTATGTAGTACTTTGATGAATTCAAGTGTGCATATTATACAAAAGATCAAGTGGACGAAATCAAAGAGGAATGGTGTCAATTCATTATAGAGCTCAATGTTTTATGTAATGACTTGTAAATTTGTAGTATATTGTACATGACTTGTAAATTTGTACATAAATTTGTGTAATTATATTGTACATTTGTAGTATATGTAATGACTTGTAAATTTGTACATAAATTTGTATATATTTTGATACATTTAAGCCAAAATTGGCTTGAATTGGTATATATATATTTGTTAGCCAAAAATTGGTAGGAAAAAGGCCAAAATGGTTTGAAATGGCATATATAAAATATGATATTTGTCTGCCAAAATTTGGTTGAAAACAGGTAGAAATTTTGGTTTATAAACCTGGAAAAAATGTGGTTTAAAACAAAAGCTGCAAAAATTTTCGTATACCTTAAACAACGCTTTACACAAAAGCGCTGTCTAAGGGGGGGCTTAGAAAGCGCTTTCAGCAAAAGCGCTGTCTAAGGGGAGGGGATTAGGCAGCGCTTTTGAAAAGCACTGTCTAATGTATACCAAAAAAAATTAAAATAGGAGGGGATTAGACAGCGCTTTCACCAAAAGCGCTGTCTAAGGTATAGGGGTTTAGAAAGCGCTTTTTCAAAAGCGCTGTCTAAGATATTCCTAAAAGCGTTGTCTAAGGGTACCTTAGACAGCTCTTAGACAGCGCTTTTATGATTTAAAAAAGAGTTGTCTAAACCTTTAGCATCGGAGGTTTAGACAGCGCTTTAAAGCGCTGTCTAAGGCTAAAAAAAGCGCTGTCTAAGGTCTTGTTTGGTGTAGCTCCCCGGATTTCCATCCTGGTACAAACGCGAAAGTGGCGCGGAAGAAGAATTGAGTCGCCAGCCAGGCATTTTTATCCCGAAGAGAGGGAATGATAATGCTGCACAAACCAGAAGAAAGAAAGAGGAAGGACATAGGTCCTACGAACCAAAGAGATTGAGTTCGGGAGTCGGTTACGACCTGGGAAGGTATTAGCACCCAGATCGTCTGCCGTACCCGACGGGATCCACGCTTGCAAAGAAACTGTTTCAAAGGGTGAGGGTATGAAAGCTGCAGCAAAGAAATGAAAATGAAAAGAAAAGAAACTGAGGAAAGGATTGAATAAGAAAACAAAGGAAAAATGTAGGGAAAATAAAGATTGTGCTCGAACGGGCCCTACCCCGCTGCCTACGTACCTCATCAGGATAATGAGGATCAGAGACGCCGTAGTTCCCCTAACTAGGGGTACTAAAAGGAAATTGCTTGTGAATTAAGGCTTGAACTGCCTATGCCATTGCTCAGGTGTTGCAGACTCGGACGACGAGTGCGTCACCGTCTTGCAAAGTGACAAGTAGGAGCAAGTTCGCGTACAGAGCGAAGGAGGTGAGAAAAGAATTCCCGAAGGAGAGACGCTTATTATTTGTTTGGTGTTTTTTAGAAGCTTTTATGAGTGTGTCACAAGGAAGTGAACTCAAGCTCTCATCCATGGAATGTGCACTTGCCACTACATTCCAAGATGGAATAATAGAACAAGCACACTCAAGTAAGGAGAAGATCCCCAAATCTTGGACCCAAAGATTAGGGCTTAGGCTCACTAACTTGTTTACTTATTAAGTGTTTTGGTATTTACAATGAAGAAGTGTTTTTTATGCTTTTCTTTTATGAAGAAGATACCTTGATCAGACTTGTGCATCACAAGGTAAACTTGTACTATCCCAATATGGGAAGACTACAAGCATACCTCATGGAATAAGGCTATGGATCAATGCATCCCTTCAAAGTTATTAAATTGTTTTTTAGAGTTATGAGATGAGAAGATAAGAAGAACCAAAAGGATCTCAAAGGAAAATTTCTAAAGGGGGACTAAAATAATCCTAATATTCACATGCTCGGATGGTCCTAGGTTAGTGAGGTCTACTATCCTAAAGGAGGAGAAGAAATAAGAAGAGAAAAAGAAACTCCATGGTGGCCTAAGCACACCTCAAGCTAGAATAGAAAAAGATGAGGAATAAGAAATTGAGATGAATAAGAATGAAGATAAGGAGATGAGAATGCGAAATGAATGAGAAATAAGATAAAGAGATGAGAGTGTGATATGGAGATAAGATGAAAATGCACAAACAGAGCCTACACCAGTAGGACTTCCAGATGCAACATTTTTTGGTTTGAACAAAACCTTCATCTTGATCTCTCTATTTCGATGTCAATCTTCTTCCTCACATTCTGCATCTGTTTTCTTTTTCAAAGGTTGGAGATGGATGGTGATGGGCTTGAAGGTGATAATGACGAGTTGAGGGTTTCTCTCTATTCACCTATTTCTCCTTTTTTCCTTCTTTGGATATCTGCTAGTGTTGTTTGAACAAGTTTTTTTTTGAGGTTTTCGGATTTGTTATGCAGTGTTGTAGAAGAGTGAATGGAGGTATGAAGGTAGCGAAGCAATTCAGCATGTGTTGTGTGTGAGGAAACGCATCAATTGTGATTGTGTGTATATCGTTTTCTTGTGCTGAATGAGGGAGTGCTCTCTGTAGAAAAAAAATGCGAGTGGTTTTTTGCTGTTGTGTGTGAGTGGAATCAAAATGAGAGTGGAAAAAATCAGCAGGTTGTGCGTGTGTGTATGGCGTGTGTGGGGCCCGCATGAAGAAAAGGTGTGATATCAGTGCATTGCTTTCGGTGTGTGGGCCATGGTGAGATAGTGAATTTCTTGCGTGTGCTTGGTATAGAGAGGAAAGTACCAACTTTTGGTGTGAGAGCAATAATATTTCCTTGAATTTTTGTTGGCCAATGAATATAATATTTAATAAAAATGAAAAAAAATAATGACCAATGGGCTTTGGAATTATGGGCTTTAGAAACATTTAGAAGATTAAATGGGACAATACAATGAATACTTCTTGGATTAGAAAAATGGTTTTGTTAAAATGGATAAAGAACAAATTGGTTAAGAAATTGTGAAAAAATAAAACAATTAAATAAAATATGGACTTGAGATTAAATGATGAAAAAAAAGGTTGATTGGATATGAGAAAAAGGTTAGTGATTTGGGGATTTAAGAAATGGATATGGAATAGGAAAAAAATGGTTAGAAATATGGACAACTGGATTATGGGCAAAAAGGATAAAAAATTATATGGATTAAACGATAGATGATGAACTTGAATGACCCCACACCTTGACTGAAATTAATGCAACGAACGCACTCGCACCTCTACCAATCTAATTAACAATGGACCTCCCGAACAAACTGAAAGATTCTTCACCGATATAACAATCATCTGAATTGAATGTCCTCTGAATCATTGGCCGAATAAATCCTGAGCCACTTTAAATTCGCCTGAATTGATCACCAGGAAAATAAATCCACATAAGAACACAAACAAACTGATGGATCACCATGAACCTCGAAGTCAACTGACCATCAACACAAAGATGTCTCTGTCATGAAATTAGAACCAACATTTTCAATCCACAAACCCAGAGAGGTAAGGAACCATAAACCACTTGTATCGAATGCTCACTGAGGGAGAGAATAGGCTGATATGCTGAGAAGAAGAAACAACATCCTTGTAACTTATTGAAGAAAAGAATATCCTGATAATAGGCTAGATGCATCAGTGAATAGCTTTCAGATGTGAAATCCCTGAAAACCACTAAATAAGGGAAATAAACCCTAATATAGTGACAGGAGCACCAAAAGATGGTGTCATTGATTGTTGCATAGTGAAATCCTTAAATCCTCTGATAATCTGCAAACAAGGATGTGAAACCCTGATCTTCAGAAAACGATCCCATGTCTCAAGAGCCTATGCAAATGGTATGCAAAATGCGTATGAATGCAAAACGAAAAGCCAGAATAAAACTAGAAAAGCCAGAGGGCAAATTTAGGGTGTTACATTTGGCATAGTGCATACACAATATAAATTCATTCTAAGGGTTCAAATTAATCAATACATGTCCCCTAAGTCCAATTCAGGTCTCAATTTCAAATGAAATCACTCATAGCTAGGGTTCCTGATTTTGATCCTTCGAAACCCTAATAATGATGTTCCCTCAATCCTGCACTAAAACTCAAATTAAACCAACCAGAATCATTGCAAACATCAACATAAACAATAATATACAATCAAATTTCATTTATATAGCTTGTATAAGGGAAATCGAAAAATCAAATTTTAAGCTAAAAGATGAATTCAATTTGGGCATTCCAGGGTGTTTTTGATGATGCAAATGATGTAAATAGGTTCCATAATCATCCAACAATGTATTACAACCTTTAAAACTTCTTGATATGGCCTGCAACAAAGAATCGGATTGTGAGATTTTTTGTGAAATTTGAAGTTTTGTTCTTGGTCTTGGAGGCAGCAAATTCGTGTCCTTGTGATTGTCTTTAGTTTGTGTATATGTATGGAACAAAATTAGGTTAAAACTTTGTGGATTTGTGGGCTTTTGGTGGTTGCTTGATCATGAAGTTTCACCACTTTCAAATATCCTCAAAAATCTTATAAAAGCTTTCTAAATTGGGTGAGCACGAATATTTATGATTCCAATAAGCTTTGAATATCCTTTAAGAGTTTCTAGAATGAGAATCATATCAAATATTGAGCTTTTCATATTTTATTTTGATTTAAAATGATTTTTAATGTATAAAATCAAAATAAATAAAAATAAACTAATAAAAATCTGAATAAATGATATTTGATTAGTGCATGATGTCATGGTAGAGATTGGGTCATAAAAATGCAAGCCCATGTGGAAAGAATTGGTTCTAAGACCCCATTTGCTCAATAAACCTCTCAAAAATTTCCGAACTTTGCAAAGACACAAATCCATCAATTTTAAGGCTATGAAGGTGTTATTAGACATTTTGGAAATCTTAGAGAGTCTTCGAACCAACCTCATTGGTATCATGTCCATATCTTTTACCATTTTCAAGTTATACCCTTTGGAAGATGTTGACTTTTTGTTGACTTTTGAAATGACCTATAATGTCTTAGCTCATACCTTCCAAATGAAGAATTTTTAGGCTTAGCTTGTGAGACACAAAGTTGTAGAGAATTAAATTTCCTTCAAAATGAGATTTGGATGGGAAATTTTTGATGAAGCATGTGAAAGTTATGGCTGGTCAAAGTTCAGTTGACTTTTCCTGTGAAAACCCTAATTTAGAAACTCCTGATTCTTGATGATCTGAAATCTCCTTGATGAATCATGATCAACCCTTGCTAAAATGATGAATTTTACTTCATATACTTGATGTTGGCAAAAAATCATGAAGTTTGACTTTGGTTTGACCACAGTTGACCTCAGTTTGACTTTTTGACTACTTTGACTGATTTTAGCCTATCTGATCATTTGACTGAGCAAACCTTTTGGGAAAGCCTTGAAACTTGACATAGGGAATCTTGAAGACATGTAGGATGTTATGAAGCTCACTTGAATCCTTGGAAATCCATTTAGCGTGATGAAATCCAAAACACTAGTTTAGGGTGCATTGCTTAGGAGGATGCTTTGTTTGAGGGAATTGTCAAACTTTCTGACTAATTGTGAACCTTGTGAACCTCTTAGGACACCTTGTGAACCTCTTGGGACACCTTAATACATAATTTCTTGTCTAGGTGAGGGCAAATTTTGGGGTGCAACAGGAACCATCATTAGTTGTGTACAAAAGGGTCAACTGGCATAATTGAGTTAACCGAGGAACTACCCTGCCCCAGGTTTTGATTAAGGGTTTTAATTTGCATGAGAATGAAAACTCCTACTTCATAGACTCAAAAAGGTTGACTAGGGATTAACTTCCTTATATATCCACTGTATAGGAATCAAAATAATGCCTGCACATTGTCAGCATAGTCTGTTCAAAAGCATACTATATGAAATTATGGTATCATCTTCCTCATCCTCCCTCTAAAGGCTTACAACTTTAACAAGAGTTAAATATCACAAAAGAGAAGTAAGAAGCATAATTTAAATATAGTGAAACAAATGGATTAATTCAAAACAAACATATGCAATGCATTAACGTCAAAACAAAAGTTTGACATAATAGTAAGTGTTTAAGCCAACAAAAGAAATTATAAATGAAAATTCAAATGTTCTCAAAGCCTCTTCCTCTAAACTTGTCACTCTAGATGTTTGGAAGCTTTGATGTTTGTTGGACGATATAAGAATTCAATCTAGTCTTCCGGCGTAACCTCGAGGACTCCTTCATCAACCAGGTCTTGAATCTTATTCTTCAATGCCCAACAGTTATTAGTGTCATGTCCAGGACTATTGGATGGTTTGCACACCTTGCATTAGGATCATAGCGAGGAGAGGAATTAATGGGTCTCTAAGGAGGTTCTTTTAACGCAACCAGATTCATCTCTAACAGGCATTTCAAAGTTTGTGACATTGGCGTGTTGATTTTGGTAAACTGTCTTTTATATTACTTGTGTTGAGGCGAATTAACCCTATAAGACCTTCTTCCTTCAATTGAAAGACTATCAGTAGTAACCTGTCTCTTTCCTTCTCTCATCCTCATCTTCTTTTCGACCAAGTTAGCTTGTTTCACCGGAGGTTGACCAATGATTAGATTCCCAACTCCGTTGGCTTGAAGTTTATTGACGAAGACTCTCAGCTCTTCTTGCCCCTAGGCTAAGTTTTGGATGAGAGCCACCTGACCATTCATCTGGATTCTCATCTCTTCCATCTTGGCTTGCAGTTGTTTTAACTAATCATCCTTGTTGTCTTCAGGATTCTTCTTTTTCTTGTCTTTATTGAGGAGGGCTTTCAACTCTTCTTGCCCCTTGGAAACATTTAGGATCACTTCTTGAAATTGAGCATTCTGGGTTTGGATATCTTTGACAGTATGTTCAAGATCCATTTCAACTAAAATAAATAGCGAGAAGATAAGAGACCTGTCATGGAAACATTTTATGCAATGGTATGGCATGTAAATGCATATGCAATGTTTTCAAGGACCTCGTAGGATTTAAATTTGTTAAAGAAAAACAAAAACAAAACTTTTATTAGTAAGTTCAAAATATAATTGTCCCTTGGGCTTATAATGAAGGAAAAACAAGAAAAGTTACGAAGAAAATAAAAACATTTGAGACTCAAGTCTCCCATGGAAATTTCCTCTTTGTATTGAGATACGTATTGAGGTTTCACTCTTTGTAAAGTTGCCTTGTTAGCTCCAACACTTTCTCTTTCCTAACATAGAACTGAGCCTCAAAGGTATCCCTTTCCTCCTTCAGTTGGATCCAAGATTTATGTAGCTCTTCCAGGCCAGTAGGCATGTCTGGATGAAGAATGGTGTAAGGAACATCTCCTTCAATGATAGGCTCAACAATCACCGGTAGAAAAGCAGGATATGGCATCATAAGAGTTTGAGCACGAGACCGCACCCATCTGAGGTAAGGCTCCATAGGGATGGAATATTTTGGTTCCAGAGTGTTGCTATTAATCTTATTCACCATGCCCCAAGCATGTATAAACCTTTGACGGTAACCTTGAGGATCATTGTCATAATCGAACACAATACCTTGAATAATCATATCACGAGGACTGTCACTCCGAGCATAACCAAATTGACGTAGTGCTAAAGAAGTATTATAAGTAATTCATCCCCTTATGCTAAGGAGTGGCACATTAGGGAACTCCCCACATCGGTCAATGATAGTGATGTTTTCCATGGATCGGGAACACCTATGGATATCTAATGAGAGAGTGACATTATTCTTCTAGACCGCCTCAAACCTTGTTCATTCTTCATCACATATCGAGGAAGGTGTGAAATAAACCACCTTGATAATAGAGGTATGCAACACATTAGAGTCCCCCGCTCCTTCGTAGTACGAGTGTGAAGAGAATGCAAAATATCTCCAAGCAAAGTAGGCACAAAATTATGAGTCATAAATAATTTAATTACGTGCACATCTATGAATTGGTCCGGATCAAGGAACAACACCAAACCATAAATCAACAGGGCCAAGATCTCCTCAAAAGCGTAGTAAATCATAGCATCTAAGAACACCTGAGATTTCTCTATCAATACTTTAGGAATAAGGCCTTTAACTCCACTTCTTGTTTCCAATACAATATCTGACTTCTTCAGATATAAAGTTGCTGCATTAATTTCAGGTTTAGGCTCCTTCTCTAGAGCGGTGAAAGGTTTTTGATCAAGAATAGGTACACCAAGTAGCCTAGATAATTCTTCCATTGTGGACACCAACTGATAATCGGGAAATGTGAAACAGTGATGTTTAGGGTCAAAGAACTGGAACAAAACACTCATCATGTCTTCATTAAACCCTGAGGTAACCAAACCAAGTAGACAATCATGCCTTTCGGTGAATTGAGAGTTCTCAGGAACTTTTAAGACTAATTCCTTAAGCTTGGAAGGTATCCTTACAAATTTGATTCGGATAGTGTTTTTGTGAGTGAAATTCATAACCTGCAACAAAGAACAAATATAAATCCCTAGGTCCTTGAAATGGTTAGCGAAAATGTTATATTATGATGTCATGATGTTATGATGTTATGATGTTATGTTCATGTTTAAAGCAAGTAAATGGAAAGCACACACAAGTCACACAAAAGCCTTAGGTTTAAAGTTTTCATGAAGTTCATAGGTAAGTACCCTCCCCACTAAAGTTAGTTGGTTCAACCTGTCCTAACAATAGTAATCGGGTTCTAAGGAATCTCAATATCACTAATTCTTCTCAAAGGCTGTAGTTTAGTATGGCAACTGTCTTGCCAACCAAAACATCCCAAGATTAGAATCTCAATGAGCGTAGCATCGAGTATCAACCAACTTTAGACTACACCAAAGCCGGCTATCTCACTACTTTCTACTGGCCAAGATGGGTCAATTAAGGTTCTAAAGGGAAGTTAGTGTAAATGACACCATATGGCAGCCTGATATTGTCCTCAACCGACTTAAAGAACATCAGATCAACCATAGCGGTAAATGACACCACATGTCATACTAACTGTAGCTACCAGATCAATCATAGCGGTATACACCGTACAATTTCCTTGGTCTCTTGCTACTTACCTAAGGCACACTAGATAGGGGTTAGGATCTTTCTCACAGTAGCCCCAAAACAAGTACCCTTTAAAAATAAAGCATATAATTCAAACAAGTAAAGTTATATAACTCTAAGGTAACCCCTCTTTTTAAGAGTCTAAATTCCCCAGCAGAGTCGTCAGTTCTGTAACACGGTGGGAGAACTGACTTTTAATATTTGTCGCAAAATATGTTGCGGTAAGCAAGAGTCACCACCGACTTTTATTTCATCCAATTAGGAAAGGTATAAAAGAACAAGAAAGACCTTTAAAAGATTTTGAGTTCGGGGGGTAAGTTATACAAAGGGAAAGTGTTAACACCCTTTGTATCCATGGTTATCCATGGGATCTTAATTGCTTAGCTCACTTTATGCTTATTTTGTTTTTTTTTGAAAAGTGTAGTGTGTGATTAAAATAGTTTTGTAAAGATTTAACTTTGTAATGATTCTCGTATGAATATATACAGAGTGTTTACTTGTTTGAAAGTATTTTGAAAAAAGAGAGTGGGGTGTAAAAAGTATTTGTTTTGAAAGTTGTGAGCAAGCTTTTAAGAGTTACTTACCCTAAGTTATAAGGTCTTTCTTGTTATTTCATTTCCTTAGGCGTAGAATTGTCCTTACTAGTTAGTAAGTAGTCTCATCCTTGGATTTGAAGGGACAAGCACAGGGTCATCGTTATGGTCATAGAAGGAAACATGTATGGATACCTTAACAATTCAAAGGGACTATCATCATTCTTATAGGGACAAGATCATTTATTCGAAGGGTCATCAAGGGACTATGATCTTTTTTGTATGGACAAGATCATTTATTCGAAGGGTCATCGAGGGACTATGATCTTTTTCGTAGGGACAAGATCATTTATTCGAAGGCAACTTTGAAGGGTCATCGAGGGACTATGATCTTTTATTCGAAAGACAACTATGATGATTTATTTCTTTAGGCAACAAGTTAAGGTATCTCTACGTTTGAGGGACTTGACCATTTATTGTAAGGCAACAAAGAGAGATTACCCTAAAGGTATAGGTGTGCAAGTGTATTTAATTCAATTATTTTAGTCTTGGAAATTAGGGTTTACTAACGGTTGTCTTACCATACAATCCTATTAAGCATACATCTAACAGTTTATAATACGGAAAATAAACCCTAATTTAAACTATTACAAGGCTTTGGGAGAGATACATAAAAACCTGATTGAAAATATAAAGTGCGAAAAATAAACCTAAACTATTACAAGGCTTTAACAGTTACATTATTTAAGAAAGAAAATCGGGCGAGAAAAATAAATCTACTTACTACAAGTTTTCGTGTAACATATACAATTATCCTAAGAAATAAAATCGAGCAGAAAAATATGAAGGAAATAAAAGTTTCGGAAATCAATTAATTGATTTTTTATTAAAAAGATAAATGTTTGATTAAAAAGAATTAATTTAATAAAAATAAATCTAATTTGATTTAATTATGTGAATAAAATATTTTTTGGCATTTTATGATTTTTTATGAAAAAACATTATTAGGTTACCTATTTTTCATGTTGGTTAAAAAATTAATTGAATTAAATAATTAATTTTAATGAAAAATAAAAGAAATAAGAAATAAGGAAAAACAAATAAAAAAGAAAGAAGAAAAGATGTAAAAAAATAGAGGGAGGGACGATGGGAATAGTCCTTTGAGTTCATTGGTCCATTCAATTTCGTCTGAAATTGCTTCTAGCTAGGGTTCCCCAAACTCACGGCTTCCAACCCTAACAATGGAAGATCATGATTCTTACACCTGGACTTCAATTCGATTGCCCAAATAGCTTGCTCACATATTACAAAACACAAATATGCAAAGAGATTAGATGTATCATGTGTAAAAGTATGAAATCGAAAAATTGAAAAATAAACCAAAAAAATAAATTCGATTATGGCATTGTAAGAGTCTTTGGAGCAAGGTGATGATTGGGACACCTTCAGAGGAACCTCATGAACGTGTTTGGACCTTCAAATCTCCTTCAAAATGGCTGCAACCTTAAAACCGAATCCCACTTACTCTTGATTTTTTTTGAAGTTTTGTGTGCTCTCTTTGATCAAAAATTTCGTGTCCTTGCTATATGAAGGTGTTATGTATTTATAGAGGAAGGATTTAGGTCAACTTGTGGGCCTGTGTTCAATTTATTTTGGGATTGAAGTTTGATTTGAAAACTTTCTATTTTGGTCATATTTGGCCATCATATCTTTCTCCTCTTGTTTTTCACGAATTTTGGATAAAATATTATGTAAATAAATCTCAAAATCTGGTCCTAAAATAATCCATAGATCAAATATTTGATTTTTCAATATTTATTTTAATTAAAATTGAATTTAAATGAATTAAATTCAATAAAATATAAAATAAACAAAGAAAATCAAAATATATGACATATAGGTCGTGGATCATCTTAAAATTAAGTTTTGACTGTGAAAACATTGGCCTATTTGGCAAAAATTCAAGTTTGGTCATTGTTTGCCTTATACACACCTCAAATTTGCTCAACTTTAACAATGCACAACTTCCTCAATTTTTATCATTTGAATGTACTCCTAGACTTTTTAGAAATCATAAAATATCCTTTAATCACTACTTTTGGTCCCATGTCCATTTTATCTTCCATGTTCAAGTTATGAGATTTTGAAAAAGTTGACTTTTTGTTGACTTTTTAGAGGACCAGTAATGTCCTGGCCCATATCTCTGAAATGAAGCATTTTTGGCATTGGCTTGTGAGACACAAAGTTGTAGGGAATTGAATTTCCTTCACAATGAGATTTGGATGGGAAATTTATGATGAAGTATGTGAAAGTTAGATCTGGTCAAAGTACAATTGACTTTCTCCTTAAGAAACCCTAATTTAGCAACTTTTGCCTTGTGATGAATTTGAGGTTTTCTTGATGAATCATGATCAACCCTTGATCAAATGATGAATATTACTTCATAATCTTTATGTTGACCAAAAATATTGAAGTTTGACTGTATGTTGACCATAGTTGACTTTTTACCAAAGTTACCTAATTATTGATCATCTGAGCATCTGACTGACCAAACTTATAGGGAAAGTCTTGAAACTTGACATGAGGATCCTTTGAAGTATATGGGATACCATGAAATTCACTTGAGGCTTTAGAAGTATAATTTTCTTTGAGAAATACAAAACCCTAATTTGAGATTCACTTTTTAGGAAGAGGCTTTGTCTTATGAAACCTTGAGTTCTTTTGAGAAATTGAGAATCTTATGAACATTAAGAGACCTCTTGAGACTATTTTCTTGAAGATATGAGGGAAAATTTTGGGGTACAACACATAGGTAGGCCCTTATAAACACTCCATGTGGATATCTTTGGCCCATCTAGAACTTTAACCCTCGGTGGTAACATTTATGCCCTTGTTATTGTGGATGAATACTCTCATTACAGCTTTACACCAAGGCATTATTCTTATTTCAAAAAAGAGAAACATTTAATTCCTTTCAAAAAATAGGTAAGGTTATCCATAACGAGAAAAGATTAAGTATTGCATCCTTCAGAAGCTACCACAATAGATAATTAAAATTTAGGAATTTGAAATATTATATAATAATAACAATATTTGATATACTTTCTCCATTCCATGAATTCCCCTGAAAAAATGGGTAGTAGAGGGGAAAACAAATCTCTATTAGAGCTTTCGAGGATGATGCTCAATGAGACAAAAGAATCCTAACGGAAAATCTAGTGAAGGCATATTTATAGGATATTTCACTTCTAGAAAAGGCTTTAGAGTATTTTATAAAGGGATCCCGACTACAGAAAAATTTGTTCACATTACTTTTGATGAAACTAACCTTAAGCCTACAGAAGTGGAGGTTATTGATTATGCATGTATTATGGAAAATACAAGCCTAGAATAAAAGGATTAAGAAGTAAAACAAAGTCAAGATGAAGATTTAGATAAATAACATGTTCAAGATATAAATAGGAAACTCCTATAAATTGTCAAGATCTCCTAATGGAATGGAGGACGACAAAGGATTATCCTATTTAGAATGTCACTGGAAACATCTCTAAGGGAGTTACTACTCGACACTCCTTTAACAAGGTATGTAAATTTGTGTCCATTTTTTTTCAAAAATTGAGCCAAAAAGAATTGATGTGATTGTAACACCCTTCTAACCTAACATAATATATGCGAAAATTATGCATAAAATAAATCAGAATACTTCATAAAAGGTGTTACATTTCTTAATTAAACACCAATTCAAAACATTTTTAAAATAATAATCTCTCTAGTAATATCCGCATCAACTAAATTCAAAACTTTGCAGCAGAATCATAATTCAAAATATCTTCTTTTATTTCATCAAAACATCAAGACCTTTTGGTCATTGTTAACAATCATCATCAACTCAAATCGCCAATAATAACTCATAAAAATCATTCTAACAAAACAACAGAATAATCACTTAAGTATTTTCCTATCCGATGTTACATATACCAGAGCAAGATACCATAAAACTCTACATGATTAAGCTAAATAGCTTCAAGCTAGAATTTCACGCACCGCAAACTAATCTTGGTTATCTGCATGTTGCCCACGTAAAGGCAACATTCAAAAGGGAAAGGTGAGTAATCACATTTCATTATACGAGATATAAAGAAATAGATATCATATGTATAATAATTAAATAACCACAACATAACATCATATACTTCATACTTAGAACAACAACAACTTTAAAGTCTTCATATAAAATGTCATACTGTAAGGATTAATCACATAATTCACCTAACACAAACATCATACAATGACATAATTAATGCAAATGCAATATCATTAGACTCATGCATATGGTACTGAAACATTACTGGTGACTTAGTCATCGTTATCTTCAAAGATCCCCACCAATATGATCCAATCTCGCTTGGAACCAGAGCAAATCATAACTTGCACTTAATACTCACAATGGGATTAAGGCCATCACTGGACCAAAGCATCCTAGCAATCTTCATTGGATTTATCATCCTGCAAAACGTCACTGGACTATTCTCCCTAAAAATGCTATGAATGCATAATGCACAACAACACATAATTTATGACCACGACTAGTCAAAACGCATCATCATTCATCATAATCATCACATTCTCTTCAAATACCTCATACACACATAATATTCAACACATCATCATTCATCATAACAAACACCAAATAATTCACTTCAAAACATCATCATGACAATTTATACAGTAAAACACACAAAATTAATCCGACATGTAATCTTATCACTTAAATCACGACACAATCATTGGATAACCACATCTTATGCTTCATATTATTTTACTAGGGTATTAGATCATTGTTGTATCTTTCCAACACTTCGAATGACATGTGAAACCAACTCACGAATTGAAAGTTAGGATCACACACATCACATATTATTATACATAAACCACAACCAACACATCATTAATTCATTATAACAGACACCAACCAATTCATTATAACAGACATCATACAATTCATTATAACAAAACAACAACCAATTTGCTTCAGAATATACTCATAGCCTTTCATACACTAAGCACACATATATCTGATTCTGGCATATATACCTAGTCTTGTCACAATTACTGAATAATCCTTATTATTTTTCTATAATGTAGATTATCATGGTATTTTCCAATATCTTAGACTATATGTAAAACTGACTCACGATCTCAAAAATAGAAATATTCCAAAAATGAAAATAGTGCAAGGTGAATGTGGCACTCGCCACATATGAATGTAGTTGTCGCCGCATCTGGTTGTTGGTGGCACTCACCACATATGAAGATATCAATTGGAATTTGATAAAATGAGTTACAATAACATTTATACAAAATATTACTTTTTCGTTTTACTTAAGAAACAAATGGATATATGTGTTACTTTAACATTATTACGAGGAACTATTTTAATGCTAGAGTCATTAATTTGTAGAAACACAATTTATATTATTTGGTTTATAAACACATTTGAATGACATATGACAATAGCCACATTTTAATGTGGCAGCCGCCATTATGTGCAACTTAAGGTGGCAGACACCACATGCACTGGTGGCTCTCGCCACCTACTGTAACACCGCCATCTTATACCCCAAAATAATCAAGTAAATCATTTAGGCATAAATAAAAATGTCATCAGAGTATAATTAAATCATGGTATAAAAGGAGCATGCCACATTATACGTGGAATTAAAACATACAACACCTGCTCATTTAAAGATATGCAACAAACGGGGTAACTTGCAACAGAAGGATTTCATCCTTACACCCATATTCAAAAGATTCAAATAACAACGGAAACTAACATTAACAACATCAAACTTATATACTTGTATAAATATATCAACAAGTTTGATTCACAAAATATTTCATGTTTACATAAACAGTCACCAAAATACATATACAAAAGGTATCACAAAAAGGCATTAAGCCGACCCTAGCTACCCGGTGCTACATATCAGAGTCGATCGACCAAAAGAATGAAGATAAGATTCATAAAAAGACCTCGAGCAACCTACTCTACAATGCCTCATAGAGCATCATAAAACAGCAGAAGGGTGAGAAACATTATCATAATGACATTGTAAAACATGTTCTCACCACAAATCATCTCTAACATACATAACCTCAAGCATACTTATCATGCATACTTTCACCACTTTGTTCAGATCACATAAACATACATCATTCATGTTTATTCACACATATACACTACAATGTACACACACACACACACACACACACATATATATATATATATATATATATATATATATATATATATATATATACATACATATATACTCAAGTATGTTTTCATCAATACATACTTTCATCTCCATATTGTCGCACCTCGAAAAATACGACCTCGCAATAAAAAATATCGCGGATAAAAATTAAAACAACATAGTCGCCACCGAACTTATTTTATTTCAATTAAGGAAAAGGAAAATATCGAGAAACCTTTTGAAAAACGGATAGAACATGGCCTTTGAATCCAGATTCTAAGTTCGGGAATCAATTCCGTAAGAGGAAGGTATTAGCACCTCTTACGTCCGTTGTACTCAATGGGAACCTCTAGTTTAATTTGCAATTTAATGTTGACAATTGCTTTCTGTTTTCTTCGAATAATAAAATAAATACGAACGATTCTAATATAAGGTTAATAGGGGAAATGGGTTGTTTTGTTCCTAGGGTGCTCGGCAAGGAGTAAAATCTGTGTGCCTACGTATTCCCTTGTGCAATGAGAAAGTCAGAGCCTCGTAGTTCGTGGTTCTAAGGTTGATCGGTTTGTTTTAATGAACGATTATTTAGACCGCATTCTAACTGGTAAGCGTTGGCTTGTCTGCTCGCGATAGGAGACGGAAGCGCTAGCTTGTGTGCGAGATAGAAAGGATTTAAATAATGTTCGCTCTTAAAAGATGTTTGATCTGGTTAGGGTTTTTAAGAATAAAAGGGTAAATAAACTGTGTCCTGAGGGGCGGGCCTTAGGAGAGTTTATTCGAGAATTCGAGGAATGCTAGACTCCAGAATTCAATTCTTTCATTATTTGATGTGTGGATTAAGTATTTTAATTACGGAAAGTCGAATGAACCACGTCCCGTGGGGCGAGCCTCAGGAGCGTTCATTCAAGAATTTGAGGAATGCGAGACTCCAGAATTCAGTTTTTCCGTTATTTAATTAAGAAAATATTTGAATAATTTGCGTTTGGAAATATTTAGTGGAAATATTTGTTTTGTTGTAATTGAATAATATAATAAATTAAATAAAAGGCCTCATATTAATTAAATTCTCCAATTTAAGATATTGGAAATAATTTAATAATTTTTTATATCATTGGCCCAAAATAAAATGAACTATAAAACAATTATTTTTTCTAAAATATCTATTTTGAAAGAAAGATATATTAATGTGATGGTTAAAAAAAAAATAAGACCTGAAAAAGAAATGAAACAAGAAAATTGTTTTAAAAAAAATTATATAATAAATAAAAAATAAATAAACATAAGGGAAGGTGTGCAAAACTGCTTATGGGTCTATGATCGCAATTCATGGGTCAAACTGCCCATTAACAATAATCAGCAAGATAAATAGAATAAAATTAAAAAAAAATCAGTAGAATGGAGGTGATGGATCAGTCAAAGTGAAACCATGGGCTAGAGGTTCAGTCAACCAACAAAACGTATAATGTAACACCCTTCTACCCCAAAATTTAATATTTAAATACTATCAGAGTAATCATAAAAAAGGGTATCACATTTTCATCATAAATAAACACAAACAGTGTCCTGTCCCGTAACACGGGTTAATCAACATCAAAATATCATAAACATTTCGCAGCGGAATTTTACTTCATAAATTCAAAAACTTCATAATAATAATTTTCACCATCCTGAATTTAACATCTTAAACTGGAAAACATTATCCAGATAACAACATACTGAAAACAGTTTAACAAAAGAAACCCATCCCAGTGTTACATGACACAGAGCAGGACACATAACCATAACCACTCCTAAGGAACACTAAAGCATGCTTCGAGACTCATGAATTACTCCTATTGCACTGCAGGACTATTCTTCGACATCTGCAAGTTACCCACGAAGGAGGCAACATTTCCAAGCAGGAAGGGTGAGTAATCATAATATATCATAAACATATAAGAATATGAAATATAATTAATTAGATTAACATGTCATAACATCATTAACAATTAAACTCAGCAACAACCACAACACTATCATAAAATAGATCAACACAAACACAGTCATGAAATTCATCCAGAATATGCAGTTCTAACATCCTGATATGCAATATGCATGTGGTACCATTTTCACCATAAGATGGATACATGACCATCAACCCTCCACAAGGGAGCACACCATAATCATCGAGACACTTCAATCCACACAATGGGATTGAAGCAATTAAATAGGCCGAAGCCCCATCGTGAATGTTATGAAATGCAATGATGCGCTACATCGAAAAATTCACCAAAATAATTCGCATCATTCATTTCAATCAGCAAAACAACCATCAAATATTCATATATATCATCATGACATACACCCTGAACATTGGTTCTATAACCACTCTGACACATCAAAGATTAACCCGTACCCGGTAATTATATGGGAATTATAAGGTTATATCACAAATCATTTATAAAAAATTGTTGCATTTTTCTCGTTTCTATTCATCAAAATAAATTTCAATTTGTACTCTTTCCGACGCTTCAAACGGAATGCGAATCGGACTTACGGTTTAAAAGATATGAATTTTCAAAGAATTAAAATTTGTCATTCCAACAGTGTTAACCGGTTAACCCATAGCGTTAACCGGTTAACGCCGACGAATTTCCAGAATTTCCCAAAAATTACAATGGTTAACCGGTTAACCCATAGCGTTAACCGGTTAACGCACGTTTTCCAGCAGTTCTCTGCTATACAATTGCAGACTGTTCCAATTCCAAAAACTCCCAAACCCCATTACGGATTTCACATCATAACACCCAGAAACCATTCAAAAACATCAATTAAACCTCAACAACATCCAAACAACAATTATACAAACAAATATACGATTATAACTCATTCTAATCACTCTAATTCATCAAGATTTCTCATAAAAACTCAACCTAACTCAAAACCCCAAAAACCTCTAAAACTCATACCATTCTAATCCATTCATATTCCAATTCCTATACATTTATCATAGATTATGAAAACTCCCCATACCTTAGAGAATTTCTCCGCTTTACACGCTTCTCTGGGGTTCTCCACAACCTCCTGACTCTGAGCTTCTCCTTTCTTCAGAGTACTTCCCAAACACGATAGGAAACAACCAAATGAGAAACTCATCGTACTCTCTCTTTTACAAAACTATTCCAGTTTATGTTTTTCCCAACTTAACCTTACTTTTTCCTCATAAAGACCATCTTGCCCTTTTCCTCAATATTTTTATTAAATAATACTAATATAATAATATACTAATTATTCATATTATATAAAAGTACTCCTCATATTCCTAATTGACCAACATAACCTCCATACCCCCACTTTTATTATTATCTAATAATAAACCATAATTTCGAATAATACTACATGATTATTCTTATTATTAATAATATTAAAATAATATCACCACAATGCATCTGGCCACATAACCACTTATTTTCCAAAATTATCATATATCCTCAATTAAGCAACAATTTCTCATAATCGAATTTGGGGTGTTACAACTCTCCCCCAAGAAATGTGCCGACTTAGTTAACCGATCAACAATTACCCAAATCGAATCATTACTTCTAGCAGTCTTAGGTAACCCAGTCACGAAATCCATGGAAATACTATCCCATTTCCACTCAGGAACATTCAATGGTTGCATCATACCTGAAGGTCTCTGAGTTTCTATCTTTGACTTCTAGCATGTCAAACAAACATATACAAATTCAACAATACCATTTTCATACCCGGTCACCAAAATAACCTGCGTAAATCCTAATACATCTTTGTAACGCCATGATGAATACTCAGTCGACTTTTATATCCTTTAAAAAAAACACTTTCTTTAATTTCCGAAATGTCTGGAACACACAGTTTAAATCCAACATCAAAACAATCGAATATCAACATCGTCTTCATTCGCAAACAACAACTACACTGCACCACGCATTCGCTGCGCACTCTGATTACTCTGCAAAGTTCCAGGACTACCAAGATTATTTCCAACTTCTTCAATCACCAAACCAACACATTCATAACACCTTCTACTTAACTTTTCTGAATTTCGTTTCAATAGGTAATCTACTCTTGTAGTTACCGAATACATCCAACTTAAATTCATAAGGCAACACCTTCGAACGTTCAATCATAAATACAACCGCGACCACTTCCAAACTTTCGGTCAAAATTTACATACTTCATGAATTTCCAATTATCCTCAACACAACTACAACTTTACCATCTTAAATAATACATCCTTCAAAAATTACCTTAAACACACTACATCATTATGACAATATAAGATACAGGGGTCCAACGAATCTCCATTAGATAACTCATACCCTTTACTTCCAACTAATTTAACTTACCGAATCCTCGATTCTTACTCATACCGACAAATCCTTTTATAGATTCTTATTCGAATAGACACAACCAAACAACTCCTCTTATTCCAACCAAAACCGTTATTTAATAAACCCACTTATAATTTCACTTCTAATACTTGCAACTTAACTATGTCCGACATTCTTGTCAAATCATCGTTTTACATTTCCACCTACTTTCCCTTCTAATCATCTCAAGGAAGCTTCACGTCTTATGCCACTTAACTCATCACCAAAACAACATTCAAATCCCTCAGAGTTCAACTATGAATTTTCTTATTACAATTCAATCCAAGCGCAACTTCATACTTCCCTCTTAAATTCCAACTAATACTCTCATATAATAACTTGCATCAACAAAACAAATGATACTCAAGCACTCGACTTGACTTCAACCAATTCGACGTACATACTATACTAGTTGGCATGGCACATCTATCCATCAATTATGATTACGTCTGCTATCAACAATAGATTAAGGGTGATCAGTTCCTCAATTTGTCAATAGACGTCCGACAACCATAACGGTGGCATAAATCATCATTACCCAACACAATAGCATACTTCAACTTGTGCCCAGAGTCCATAAGCATAATGCTCCGCCAACTCTCCACGGCTTATCAACTCCTTCTTAGTCCCCTTAATTCCAACTTCATCAACGATACAAAACGTCCAAAAAAAATCACGTACACATTCTCTTGTACAAACATATTACCACACGACTTTCAATATCCCTCTAACATTGGAATCACTACAACAAGTATCATTCAAAGTGGTTAGCTCTAATTACAACTTCCAACCAAGTTACGATTCTTAACAACTCCAATCAAACATCCATCTTCTTCTCAACATCACCATCATCTAGCATAGGCACTTTAATTACCCTCATTCGACATAAATCGTATCTCTATGCATTCTCCGATACCAACATTTTATTATTTTCCCAACATTTTCATCTTTCTAAAATTTCCAGCAACACACGCTCCACTTAGAATGCAATTATCTTCTCCAATACAGACCTCCAAATCACAAAATTATATTCTATCATGAAGAAAAATTTGTGCAGATTCCAGAACTTCAAGAATCACTCGAATCCGACTTACGAGTAAAAAGTTATCATCCTTGCAATGAGGCTGGTCGACAATTCCCGTATGCAGAATTTTCTAAAAATCAGCAGCAGACCCAACTATTAAAATGCACTTATATCCCTCATTATAAACCTCCTGAATGCAAATCTTATATTCAAACTGTAGGGAATTTCGTAAGCTTTCCAAAAAGTCCAGAACCGCTTCAATCCGAATCACGGTTAAAAAGTTATGCCACTTCTCGTGACAGCTGTTCCAAGATTGCAAAAACCAGAATTTTTGAGATTGATGAATGTAATTTCCACCTCTCTCCATCTTACTTCCAAGTTCTACCAAAAAATCTTGCTCTACATCCAACTTCAAAAATTGCTCGACTTTAATCCAACTACACTCAAGGCATAGCAATCTACCGACTTGATCCTTCAACTTAATTCATCAACTCGTCTTTTTATTTTGAATAAATCCTTCTTTCATAAACAATCTCCATCCATAAAGCCACGCACTTCTCAACCCGACCGATACAAATTCATGAATACATGCTCTCCCTGGTCCACAACAACATCTCTTGAACAACCTTGTACTCTTGTAATCAACATCAACTTTGAACTAACTGCGACATTTCAACAACAGTCCAGGTGTCAAGCTACTCCCCCACTTAATTCCAACCAACACCTGCAGACAACGACTAAAACTAACAACAAGTACCAACAGTGTTTCACACACATGTTGCGTACTAAGGGATTAACAACACTAGACAACATTGGCCGGACGGACCGACCTGCTCTGATACCACTAATGTAACACCCTTCTACCCCAAAATTTAATATTTAAATACTATCAGAGTAATCATCAAAAAGGGTATCACATTTTCATCATAAATAAACACAAACAGTGTTCTGTCCCGTAACACGGGTTAATCAGCATCAAAATATCATAAATATTTCGCAGCGGAATTTTACTTCATAAATTCAAAAACTTCATAATAATAATTTTCACCATCCTGAATTTAACATCTTAAACTGGAAAACATTATCCAGATAACAACATACTGAAAACAGTTTAACAAAAGAAACCCATCCCAATGTTACATGACACAGAGCAGGACACATAACCATAACCACTCCTAAGGAACACTAAAGCATGCTCCGAGACTCATGAATTACTCCTATTGCACTGCAGGACTATTCTTCGACATCTGCAAGTTACCCACGAAGGAGGCAACATTTCCAAGCAGGCAGGGTGAGTAATCATAATATATCATAAACATATAAGAATATGAAATATAATTAATTAGATTAACATGTCATAACATCATTAACAATTAAACTCAGCAACAACCACAACACTATCATAAAATAGATCAACACCAACACAGTCATGAAATTCATCCAGAATATGCAGTTCTAACATCCTGATATGCAATATGCATGTGGTACCATTTTCACCATAAGATGGATACATGACCATCAACCCTCCACAAGGGAGCACACCATAATCATCGAGACACTTCAATCCACACAATGGGATTGAAGCAATTAAATAGGCCGAAGCCCCATCGTGAATGTTATGAAATGCAATGATGCGCTACATCGAAAAATTCACCAAAATAATTCGCATCATTCATTTCAATCAGCAAAACAACCATCAAATATTCATATATATCATCATGACATTACACCCTGAACACTGGTTCTCTAACCACTCTGACACATCAAAGATTAACCCGTACCCAGTAATTATAAGGGAATTATAAGGTTATTTCACAATTCATTTATAAAAAATTGTTGCATTTTTCTCGTTTCTATTCATCAAAATAAAGTTCAATTTGTACTCTTTCCGACGCTTCAAACGGAATGCGAATCGGACTTACGGTTTAAAAGATATGAATTTTCAAAGAATTAAAATTTGTCATTCCAACAGTGTTAACCGGTTAACCCATAGCGTTAACCGGTTAACGCCGACGAATTTCCAGAATTTCCCAAAAATTACAATGGTTAACCGGTTAACCCATAGCGTTAACCGGTTAACGCACGTTTTCCAGCAGTTCTCTGCTATACAATTGCAGACTGTTCCAATTCCAAAAACTCCCAAACCCCATTACGGATTTCACATCATAACACCCAGAAACCATTCAAAAACATCAATTAAACCTCAACAACATCCAAACAACAATTATACAAACAAATATACGATTATAACTCATTCTAACCACTCTAATTCATCAAGATTTCTCATAAAAACTCAACCTAACTCAAAACCCCAAAAACCTCTAAAACTCATACCATTCTAATCCATTCATATTCCAATTCCTATACATTTATCATAGATTATGAAAACTCCCCATACCTTAGAGAATTTCGCCGCTTTACACGCTTCTCTGGGGTTCTCCACAGCCTCCTGACTCTGAGCTTCTCCTTTCTTCAGAGCACTTCCCAAACACGATAGGAAACAACCAAATGAGAAACTCATCGTACTCTCTCTTTTACAAAACTATTCCAATTTATGTTTTTCCCAACTTAACCTTACTCTTTCCTCATAAAGACCATCTTGCCCTTTTCCTCAATATTTTTATTAAATAATACTAATATAATAATATACTAATTATTCATATTATATAAAAGTACTCCTCATATTCCCAATTGACCAACATAACCTCCATACCCCCACTTTTATTATTATCTAATAATAAACAATAATTTCGAATAATACTACATGATTATTCTTATTATTAATATTATTAAAATAATATCACCACAATGCATCTGGCCACATAACCACTTATTTTCCAAAATTATCATATATCCTCAATTAAGCAACAATTTCTCATAATCGAATTTAGGGTGTTACAACTCTCCCCCACTTACAAAATTTTCGTCCTCGAAAATTACCAGGAGTAGACATAGTCAGATACAACTCCCCTATCTAATCTTCTCGCTTGGAACTCAAGTTCTTTTCTTCCCTCAACATGATAACTCTTTTGACAACTCTGCGACGTCTTCAACCTTTTCCCGAATCATTCTTATCTTCTCAGTTGTTTCTTAGACAATCTCAGACCCAAGCACCAACTCTCTCCTGACTCATACCAACACAACAGAGTACGACAATGTCTACCATACAACGCTTCATATGGGGCCACCCCAATACCAGCATGAAAACTTGTTGTTGTATGTAAACTTAACCAACGGCAATTGACTATCCCAAGATCCTCCTTGATCCAAAACACAAGCTCTCAGCAGATCTTCTAAAGATTGGAATGTCCTTTCCGTCTGACCACCCGCCTGTGGATGATAAACAAAATTCATTCCTCAATTTAGTACCCAAAGCATCCTGCAAACTCTTCCAAAACCTCGATGTAAACCGCAGATCTCTATCCGATACAATGCTTGAAGGTACACCATGCAACTTCACAATTTCCTCAATATAAATCTCAGCTAACCTTTGCATGGAATGGTTAATCCTCATCGACAAGAAATGTGCCGACTTAGTTAACCGATCAACAATTACCCAAATCGAATCATTACTTCTAGCAGTCTTTGGTAACCCAGTCACGAAATCCATGGAAATACTATCCCATTTCCACTCAGGAACATTCAATGGTTGCATCATACCTGAAGGTCTCTGAGTTTCTATCTTTGACTTCTAGCATGTCAAACAAACATATACAAATTCTGCAATACCCTTTTCATACCCGATCACCAAAATAACCTGCGTAAATCCTAATACATCTTCGTAACGCCATGATGAATACTCAGTCGACTTTTATATCCTTTAAAAAAACACTTTCTTTAATTTCCGAAATTTCTGGAACACACAGTTTAAATCCAACATCAAAACAATCGACTATCAACATCGTCTTCATTCGCAAACAACAACTACACTGCACCACGCATTCGCTGCGCACTCTGATTACTCTGCAAAGTTCCAGGACTACCAAGATTATTTCCAACTTCTTCAATCACCAAACCAACACATTCATAACACCTTCTACTTAACTTTTCTGAATTTCATTTCAATAGGTAATCTACCCTTGTAGTTACCGAATACATCCAACTTAAATTCATAAGGCAACACCTTCGAACGTTCAATCATAAATACAACCGCGACCACTTCCAAACTTTCGGTCAAAATTTACATACTTCATGAATTTCCAATTATCCTCAACACAACTACAACTTTACCATCTTAAATAATACATCCTTCAAAAATTACCTTAAACACACTACATCATTATGACAATATAAGATACAGGGGTCCAACGAATCTCCATTAGATAACTCATACCCTTTACTTCCAACTAATTCAACTTACCGAATCCTCGATTCTTACTCATACCGACAAATCCTTTTATAGATTCTTATTCGAATAGACACAACCAAACAACTCCTCTTATTCCAACCAAAACCGTTATTTAATAAACCCACTTATAATTTCACTTCTAATACTTGCAACTTAACTATGTCTGACATTCTTGTCAAATCATCGTTTTACATTTCCACCTACTTTCCCTTCTAATCATCTCAAGGAAGCTTCACGTCTTATGCCACTTAACTCATCACCAAAACAACATTCAAATCCCTCAGAGTTCAACTATGAATTTTCTTATTACAATTCAATCCAAGCGCAACTTCATACTTCCCTCTTAAATTCCAACTAATACTCTCATATAATAACTTGCATCAACAAAACAAATGATACTCAAGCACTCGACTTGACTTCAACCAATTCGACGTACATACTATACTAGTTGGCATGGCACATCTATCCATCAATTATGATTACGTCTGCTATCAACAATAGATTAAGGGTGATCAGTTCCTCAATTTGTCAATAGACGTCCGACAACCATAACGGTGGCATAAATCATCATTACCCAACACAATAGCGTACTTCAACTTGTGCCCAGAGTCCATAAGCATAATGCTCCGCCAACTCTCCACGGCTTATCAACTCCTTCTTAGTCCCCTTAATTCCAACTTCATCAACGATACAAAACGTCCAAAAAAAATCACGTACACATTCTCTTGTACAAACATATTACCACACGACTTTCAATATCCCTCTAACATTGGAATCACTACAACAAGTACCATTCAAAGTGGTTAGCTCTAATTACAATTTCCAACCAAGTTACGATTCTTAACAACTCCAATCAAACATCCATCTTCTTCTCAACATCACCATCATCTAGCATAGGCACTTTAATTACCCTCATTCGACATAAATCGTATCTCTATGCATTCTCCGATACCAACATTTTATTATTTTCCCAACATTTTCATCTTTCTAAAATTTCCAGCAACACACGCTCCACTTAGAATGCAATTATCTTCTCCAATACAGACCTCCAAATCACAAAATTATATTCTATCATGAAGAAAAATTTGTGCAGATTCCAGAACTTCAAGAATCACTCGAATCCGACTTACGAGTAAAAAGTTATCATCCTTGCAATGAGGCTGGTCGACAATTCCCGTATGCAGAATTTTCTAAAAATCAGCAGCAGACCCAACTATTAAAATGCACTTATATCCCTCATTATAAACCTCCTGAATGCAAATCTTATATTCAAACTGTAGGGAATTTCGTAAGCTTTCCAAAAAGTCCAGAACCGCTTCAATCCGAATCACGGTTAAAAAGTTATGCCACTTCTCGTGACAGCTGTTCCAAGATTGCAAAAACCAGAATTTTTGAGATTGATGAATGTAATTTCCACCTCTCTCCATCTTACTTCCAATTTCTACCAAAAAATCTTGCTCTACATCCAACTTCGAAAATTGCTCGACTTTAATCCAACTACACTCAAGGCATAGCAATCTACCGACTTGATCCTTCAACTTAATTCATCAACTCGTCTTTTTATTTTGAATAAATCCTTCTTTCATAAACAATCTCCATCCATAAATCCACGCACTTCTCAACCCGACCGATACAAATTCATGAATACATGCTCTCGCTGGTCCACAACAACATCTCTTGAACAACCTTGTACTCTTGTAATCAACATCAACTTTGAACTAACTGCGACATTTCAACAACAGTCCAGGTGTCAAGCTACTCCCCCACTTAATTCCAACCAACACCTGCAGACAACGACTAAAACTAACAACAAGTACCAACAGTGTTTCACACACATGTTGCGTACTAAGGGATTAACAACACTAGACAACATTGGCCGGACGGACCGACCTGCTCTGATACCACTAATGTAACACCCTTCTACCCCAAAATTTAATATTTAAATACTATCAGAGTAATCATCAAAAAGGGTATCACATTTTCATCATAAATAAACACAAACAGTGTCCTGTCCCGTAACACGGGTTAATCAGCATCAAAATATCATAAATATTTCGCAGCGGAATTTTACTTCATAAATTCAAAAACTTCATAATAATAATTTTCACCATCCTGAATTTAACATCTTAAACTGGAAAACATTATCCAGATAACAACATACTGAAAACAGTTTAACAAAAGAAACCCATCCCAATGTTACATGACACAGAGCAGGACACATAACCATAACCACTCCTAAGGAACACTAAAGCATGCTCCGAGACTCATGAATTACTCATATTGCACTGCAGGACTATTCTTCGACATCTGCAAGTTACCCACGAAGGAGGCAACATTTCCAAGCAGGCAGGGTGAGTAATCATAATATATCATAAACATATAAGAATATGAAATATAATTAATTAGATTAACATGTCATAACATCATTAACAATTAAACTCAGCAACAACCACAACACTATCATAAAATAGATCAACACCAACACAGTCATGAAATTCATCAAGAATATGCAGTTCTAACATCCTGATATGCAATATGCATGTGGTACCATTTTCACCATAAGATGGATACATGACCATCAACCCTCCACAAGGGAGCACACCATAATCATCGAGACACTTCAATCCACACAATGGGATTGAAGCAATTAAATAGGCCGAACCCCATCGTGAATGTTATGAAATGCAATGATGCGCTACATCGAAAAATTCACCAAAATAATTCGCATCATTCATTTCAATCAGCAAAACAACCATCAAATATTCATATATATCATCATGACATTACACCCTGAACACTGGTTCTCTAACCACTCTGACACATCAAAGATTAACCCGTACCCAGTAATTATAAGGGAATTATAAGGTTATTTCACAATTCATTTATAAAAAATTGTTGCATTTTTCTCGTTTCTATTCATCAAAATAAAGTTCAATTTGTACTCTTTCCGACGCTTCAAACGGAATGCGAATCGGACTTACGGTTTAAAAGATATGAATTTTCAAAGAATTAAAATTTGTCATTCCAACAGTGTTAACCGGTTAACCCATAGCGTTAACCGGTTAACGCCGACGAATTTCCAGAATTTCCCAAAAATTACAATGGTTAACCGGTTAACCCATAGCGTTAACCGGTTAACGCACGTTTTCCAGCAGTTCTCTGCTATACAATTGCAGACTGTTCCAATTCCAAAAACTCCCAAACCCCATTACGGATTTCACATCATAACACCCAGAAACCATTCAAAAACATCAATTAAACCTCAACAACATCCAAACAACAATTGTACAAACAAATATACGATTATAACTCATTCTAACCACTCTAATTCATCAAGATTTCTCATAAAAACTCAACCTAACTCAAAACCCCAAAAACCTCTAAAACTCATACCATTCTAATCCATTCATATTCCAATTCCTATACATTTATCATAGATTATGAAAACTCCCCATACCTTAGAGAATTTCGCCGCTTTACACGCTTCTCTGGGGTTCTCCACAGCCTCCTGACTCTGAGCTTCTCCTTTCTTCAGAGCACTTCCCAAACACGATAGGAAACAACCAAATGAGAAACTCATCGTACTCTCTCTTTTACAAAACTATTCCAATTTATGTTTTTCCCAACTTAACCTTACTCTTTCCTCATAAAGACCATCTTGCCCTTTTCCTCAATATTTTTATTAAATAATACTAATATAATAATATACTAATTATTCATATTATATAAAAGTACTCCTCATATTCCCAATTGACCAACATAACCTCCATACCCCCACTTTTATTATTATCTAATAATAAACAATAATTTCGAATAATACTACATGATTATTCTTATTATTAATATTATTAAAATAATATCACCACAATGCATCTGGCCACATAACCACTTATTTTCCAAAATTATCATATATCCTCAATTAAGCAACAATTTCTCATAATCGAATTTAGGGTGTTACAACTCTCCCCCACTTACAAAATTTTCGTCCTTGAAAATTACCAGGAGTAGACATAGTCAGATACAACTCCCCTATCTAATCTTCTCGCTTGGAACTCAAGTTCTTTTCTTCCCTCAACATGATAACTCTTTTGACAACTCTGCGACGTCTTCAACCTTTTCCCGAATCATTCTTATCTTCTCAGTTGTTTCTTAGACAATCTCAGGCCCAAGCACCAACTCTCTCCTGACTCATACCAACACAACAGAGTACGACAATGTCTACCATACAACGCTTCATATGGGGCCACCCCAATACCAGCATGAAAACTTGTTGTTGTATGTAAACTTAACCAACGACAATTGACTATCCCAAGATCCTCCTTGATCCAAAACACAAGCTCTCAGCAGATCTTCTAAAGATTGGAATGTCCTTTCCGTCTGACCACCCGCCTGTGGATGATAAACAAAATTCATTCCTCAATTTAGTACCCAAAGCATCCTGCAAACTCTTCCAAAACCTCGATGTAAACCGCAGATCTCTATCCGATACAATGCTTGAAGGTACACCATGCAACTTCACAATTTCCTCAATATAAATCTCAGCTAACCTTTGCATGGAATGGTTAATCCTCATCGACAAGAAATGTGCCGACTTAGTTAACCGATCAACAATTACCCAAATCGAATCATTACTTCTAGCAGTCTTTGGTAACCCAGTCACGAAATCCATGGAAATACTATCCCATTTCCACTCAGGAACATTCAATGGTTGCATCATACCTGAAGGTCTCTGAGTTTCTATCTTTGACTTCTAGCATGTCAAACAAACATATACAAATTCTGCAATACCCTTTTCATACCCGATCACCAAAATAACCTGCGTAAATCCTAATACATCTTCGTAACGCCATGATGAATACTCAGTCGACTTTTATATCCTTTAAAAAAACACTTTCTTTAATTTCCGAAATTTCTGGAACACACAGTTTAAATCCAACATCAAAACAATCGACTATCAACATCGTCTTCATTCGCAAACAACAACTACACTGCACCACGCATTCGCTGCGCACTCTGATTACTCTGCAAAGTTCCAGGACTACCAAGATTATTTCCAACTTCTTCAATCACCAAACCAACACATTCATAACACCTTCTACTTAACTTTTCTGAATTTCATTTCAATAGGTAATCTACCCTTGTAGTTACCGAATACATCCAACTTAAATTCATAAGGCAACACCTTCGAACGTTCAATCATAAATACAACCGCGACCACTTCCAAACTTTCGGTCAAAATTTACATACTTCATGAATTTCCAATTATCCTCAACACAACTACAACTTTACCATCTTAAATAATACATCCTTCAAAAATTACCTTAAACACACTACATCATTATGACAATATAAGATACAGGGGTCCAACGAATCTCCATTAGATAACTCATACCCTTTACTTCCAACTAATTCAACTTACCGAATCCTCGATTCTTACTCATACCGACAAATCCTTTTATAGATTCTTATTCGAATAGACACAACCAAACAACTCCTCTTATTCCAACCAAAACCGTTATTTAATAAACCCACTTATAATTTCACTTCTAATACTTGCAACTTAACTATGTCTGACATTCTTGTCAAATCATCGTTTTACATTTCCACCTACTTTCCCTTCTAATCATCTCAAGGAAGCTTCACGTCTTATGCCACTTAACTCATCACCAAAACAACATTCAAATCCCTCAGAGTTCAACTATGAATTTTCTTATTACAATTCAATCCAAGCGCAACTTCATACTTCCCTCTTAAATTCCAACTAATACTCTCATATAATAACTTGCATCAACAAAACAAATGATACTCAAGCACTCGACTTGACTTCAACCAATTCGACGTACATACTATACTAGTTGGCATGGCACATCTATCCATCAATTATGATTACGTCTGCTATCAACAATAGATTAAGGGTGATCAGTTCCTCAATTTGTCAATAGACGTCCGACAACCATAACGGTGGCATAAATCATCATTACCCAACACAATAGCGTACTTCAACTTGTGCCCAGAGTCCATAAGCATAATGCTCCGCCAACTCTCCACGGCTTATCAACTCCTTCTTAGTCCCCTTAATTCCAACTTCATCAACGATACAAAACGTCCAAAAAAAATCACGTACACATTCTCTTGTACAAACATATTACCACACGACTTTCAATATCCCTCTAACATTGGAATCACTACAACAAGTACCATTCAAAGTGGTTAGCTCTAATTACAATTTCCAACCAAGTTACGATTCTTAACAACTCCAATCAAACATCCATCTTCTTCTCAACATCACCATCATCTAGCATAGGCACTTTAATTACCCTCATTCGACATAAATCGTATCTCTATGCATTCTCCGATACCAACATTTTATTATTTTCCCAACATTTTCATCTTTCTAAAATTTCCAGCAACACACGCTCCACTTAGAATGCAATTATCTTCTCCAATACAGACCTCCAAATCACAAAATTATATTCTATCATGAAGAAAAATTTGTGCAGATTCCAGAACTTCAAGAATCACTCGAATCCGACTTACGAGTAAAAAGTTATCATCCTTGCAATGAGGCTGGTCGACAATTCCCGTATGCAGAATTTTCTAAAAATCAGCAGCAGACCCAACTATTAAAATGCACTTATATCCCTCATTATAAACCTCCTGAATGCAAATCTTATATTCAAACTGTAGGGAATTTCGTAAGCTTTCCAAAAAGTACAGAACCGCTTCAATCCGAATCACGGTTAAAAAGTTATGCCACTTCTCGTGACAGCTGTTCCAAGATTGCAAAAACCAGAATTTTTGAGATTGATGAATGTAATTTCCACCTCTCTCCATCTTACTTCCAAGTTCTACCAAAAAATCTTGCTCTACATCCAACTTCGAAAATTGCTCGACTTTAATCCAACTACACTCAAGGCATAGCAATCTACCGACTTGATCCTTCAACTTAATTCATCAACTCGTCTTTTTATTTTGAATAAATCCTTCTTTCATAAACAATCTCCATCCATAAATCCACGCACTTCTCAACCCGACCGATACAAATTCATGAATACATGCTCTCGCTGGTCCACAACAACATCTCTTGAACAACCTTGTACTCTTGTAATCAACATCAACTTTGAACTAACTGCGACATTTCAACAACAGTCCAGGTGTCAAGCTACTCCCCCACTTAATTCCAACCAACACCTGCAGACAACGACTAAAACTAACAACAAGTACCAACAGTGTTTCACACACATGTTGCGTACTAAGGGATTAACAACACTAGACAACATTGGCCGGACGGACCGACCTGCTCTGATACCACTAATGTAACACCCTTCTACCCCAAAATTTAATATTTAAATACTATCAGAGTAATCATCAAAAAGGGTATCACATTTTCATCATAAATAAACACAAACAGTGTCCTGTCCCGTAACACGGGTTAATCAGCATCAAAATATCATAAATATTTCGCAGCGGAATTTTACTTCATAAATTCAAAAACTTCATAATAATAATTTTCACCATCCTGAATTTAACATCTTAAACTGGAAAACATTATCCAGATAACAACATACTGAAAACAGTTTAACAAAAGAAACCCATCCCAATGTTACATGACACAGAGCAGGACACATAACCATAACCACTCCTAAGGAACACTAAAGCATGCTCCGAGACTCATGAATTACTCATATTGCACTGCAGGACTATTCTTCGACATCTGCAAGTTACCCACGAAGGAGGCAACATTTCCAAGCAGGCAGGGTGAGTAATCATAATATATCATAAACATATAAGAATATGAAATATAATTAATTAGATTAACATGTCATAACATCATTAACAATTAAACTCAGCAACAACCACAACACTATCATAAAATAGATCAACACCAACACAGTCATGAAATTCATCAAGAATATGCAGTTCTAACATCCTGATATGCAATATGCATGTGGTACCATTTTCACCATAAGATGGATACATGACCATCAACCCTCCACAAGGGAGCACACCATAATCATCGAGACACTTCAATCCACACAATGGGATTGAAGCAATTAAATAGGCCGAAGCCCCATCGTGAATGTTATGAAATGCAATGATGCGCTACATCGAAAAATTCACCAAAATAATTCGCATCATTCATTTCAATCAGCAAAACAACCATCAAATATTCATATATATCATCATGACATTACACCCTGAACACTGGTTCTCTAACCACTCTGACACATCAAAGATTAACCCGTACCCAGTAATTATAAGGGAATTATAAGGTTATTTCACAATTCATTTATAAAAAATTGTTGCATTTTTCTCGTTTCTATTCATCAAAATAAAGTTCAATTTGTACTCTTTCCGACGCTTCAAACGGAATGCGAATCGGACTTACGGTTTAAAAGATATGAATTTTCAAAGAATTAAAATTTGTCATTCCAACAGTGTTAACCGGTTAACCCATAGCGTTAACCGGTTAACGCCGACGAATTTCCAGAATTTCCCAAAAATTACAATGGTTAACCGGTTAACCCATAGCGTTAACCGGTTAACGCACGTTTTCCAGCAGTTCTCTGCTATACAATTGCAGACTGTTCCAATTCCAAAAACTCCCAAACCCCATTACGGATTTCACATCATAACACCCAGAAACCATTCAAAAACATCAATTAAACCTCAACAACATCCAAACAACAATTATACAAACAAATATACGATTATAACTCATTCTAACCACTCTAATTCATCAAGATTTCTCATAAAAACTCAACCTAACTCAAAACCCCAAAAACCTCTAAAACTCATACCATTCTAATCCATTCATATTCCAATTCCTATACATTTATCATAGATTATGAAAACTCCCCATACCTTAGAGAATTTCGCCGCTTTACACGCTTCTCTGGGGTTCTCCACAGCCTCCTGACTCTGAGCTTCTCCTTTCTTCAGAGCACTTCCCAAACACGATAGGAAACAACCAAATGAGAAACTCATCGTACTCTCTCTTTTACAAAACTATTCCAATTTATGTTTTTCCCAACTTAACCTTACTCTTTCCTCATAAAGACCATCTTGCCCTTTTCCTCAATATTTTTATTAAATAATACTAATATAATAATATACTAATTATTCATATTATATAAAAGTACTCCTCATATTCCCAATTGACCAACATAACCTCCATACCCCCACTTTTATTATTATCTAATAATAAACAATAATTTCGAATAATACTACATGATTATTCTTATTATTAATATTATTAAAATAATATCACCACAATGCATCTGGCCACATAACCACTTATTTTCCAAAATTATCATATATCCTCAATTAAGCAACAATTTCTCATAATCGAATTTAGGGTGTTACAACTCTCCCCCACTTACAAAATTTTCGTCCTCGAAAATTACCAGGAGTAGACATAGTCAGATACAACTCCCCTATCTAATCTTCTCGCTTGGAACTCAAGTTCTTTTCTTCCCTCAACATGATAACTCTTTTGACAACTCTGCGACGTCTTCAACCTTTTCCCGAATCATTCTTATCTTCTCAGTTGTTTCTTAGACAATCTCAGGCCCAAGCACCAACTCTCTCCTGACTCATACCAACACAACAGAGTACGACAATGTCTACCATACAACGCTTCATATGGGGCCACCCCAATACCAGCATGAAAACTTGTTGTTGTATGTAAACTTAACCAACGGCAATTGACTATCCCAAGATCCTCCTTGATCCAAAACACAAGCTCTCAGCAGATCTTCTAAAGATTGGAATGTCCTTTCCGTCTGACCACCCGCCTGTGGATGATAAACAAAATTCATTCCTCAATTTAGTACCCAAAGCATCCTGC
Organism: Lathyrus aphaca; assembly: GCA_963966055.1. Taxonomy (NCBI): domain Eukaryota; kingdom Viridiplantae; phylum Streptophyta; class Magnoliopsida; order Fabales; family Fabaceae; genus Lathyrus; species Lathyrus aphaca. The sequence goes on along the minus strand of OZ014524.1, from coordinate 409,211,355 downwards.
AAACTCTTCCAAAACCTCGATGTAAACCGCAGATCTCTATCCGATACAATGCTTGAAGGTACACCATGCAACTTCACAATTTCCTCAATATAAATCTCAGCTAACCTTTGCATGGAATGGTTAATCCTCATCGACAAGAAATGTGCCGACTTAGTTAACCGATCAACAATTACCCAAATCGAATCATTACTTCTAGCAGTCTTTGGTAACCCAGTCACGAAATCCATGGAAATACTATCCCATTTCCACTCAGGAACATTCAATGGTTGCATCATACCTGAAGGTCTCTGAGTTTCTATCTTTGACTTCTAGCATGTCAAACAAACATATACAAATTCTGCAATACCCTTTTCATACCCGATCACCAAAATAACCTGCGTAAATCCTAATACATCTTCGTAACGCCATGATGAATACTCAGTCGACTTTTATATCCTTTAAAAAAACACTTTCTTTAATTTCCGAAATTTCTGGAACACACAGTTTAAATCCAACATCAAAACAATCGACTATCAACATCGTCTTCATTCGCAAACAACAACTACACTGCACCACGCATTCGCTGCGCACTCTGATTACTCTGCAAAGTTCCAGGACTACCAAGATTATTTCCAACTTCTTCAATCACCAAACCAACACATTCATAACACCTTCTACTTAACTTTTCTGAATTTCATTTCAATAGGTAATCTACCCTTGTAGTTACCGAATACATCCAACTTAAATTCATAAGGCAACACCTTCGAACGTTCAATCATAAATACAACCGCGACCACTTCCAAACTTTCGGTCAAAATTTACATACTTCATGAATTTCCAATTATCCTCAACACAACTACAACTTTACCATCTTAAATAATACATCCTTCAAAAATTACCTTAAACACACTACATCATTATGACAATATAAGATACAGGGGTCCAACGAATCTCCATTAGATAACTCATACCCTTTACTTCCAACTAATTCAACTTACCGAATCCTCGATTCTTACTCATACCGACAAATCCTTTTATAGATTCTTATTCGAATAGACACAACCAAACAACTCCTCTTATTCCAACCAAAACCGTTATTTAATAAACCCACTTATAATTTCACTTCTAATACTTGCAACTTAACTATGTCTGACATTCTTGTCAAATCATCGTTTTACATTTCCACCTACTTTCCCTTCTAATCATCTCAAGGAAGCTTCACGTCTTATGACACTTAACTCATCACCAAATCAACATTCAAATCCCTCAGAGTTCAACTATGAATTTTCTTATTACAATTCAATCCAAGCGCAACTTCATACTTCCCTCTTAAATTCCAACTAATACTCTCATATAATAACTTGCATCAACAAAACAAACGATTCTCAAGCACTCGACTTGATTTCAACCAATTCGACGTACATACTATACTAGTTGGCATGGCACATCTATCCATCAATTATGATTACGTCTACTATCAACAATAGATTAAGGGTGATCAGTTCCTTAATTTATCAATAGACGTCCGACAACCATAACGGTGGCATAAATCATCATTACCCAACACAATAGCGTACTTCAACTTGTGCCCAGAGTCCGTAAGCATAATGCTCCGCCAACTCTCCACGGCTTATCAACTCCTTCTTAGTCCCCTTAATTCCAACTTCATCAACGATACAAAACGTCCAAAAAAAATCCCGTACACATTCTCTTATGTACACACATATTACCACACAACTTTCAATATCCCTCTAACATTGGAATCACTACAAAAAGTACCATTCAAAGTGGTTAGCTCTAATTACAACTTCCAACCAAGTTACGATTCTTAACAACTCCAATCAAACATCCATCTTCTTCTAAACATCACCATCATCTAGCATAAGCACTTTAATTACCCTCATTCGACATAAATCGTATCTCTATGCATTCTCCGATACCAACATTTTATTATTTTTCCAACATTTTCATCTTTCTAAAATTTCCAGCAACACACGCTCCACTTAGAATGCAATTATCTTCTCCAATACAGACCTCCAAATCACAAAATTATATTCTATCATGAAGATAAATTTGTGCAGATTCCAGAACTTCAAGAATCGCTCGAATCCGACTTACGAGTAAAACGTTATCATCCTTGCAATGAGGCTGGTCGACAATTCCCGTATGTAGAATTTTCTAAAAATCAGCAGCAGACCCAACTATTAAAATGCACTTATATCCCTCATTATAAACCTCCTGAATGCAAATCTTATATTCAAACTGTAGGGAATTTCGTAAGCTTTCCAAAAAGTCCAGAACCGCTTCAATCCGAATCACGGTTAAAAAGTTATGCCACTTCTCGTGACAGCTGTTCCAAGATTGCAAAAACCAGAATTTTTGAGATTGATGAATGTAATTTCCACCTCTCTCCATCTTACTTCCAAGTTCTACCAAAAACAAATCTTGATCTACATCAAACTTCGAAAATTGCTCGACTTTAATCCAACTACACTCAAGGCATATCAATCTACCGACTTGATCCTTCAACTTAATTCATCAACTCGTCTTTTTATTTTGAATAAATCCTTCTTTCATAAACAATCTCCATCCATAAATCCACGCACTTCTCAACCCGACCGAGACAAATTCATGAATCCATGCTCTCGCTGGTCCACAACAACATCTTGTAAACACCCCAAATTTTCCCTCACCAATTCACACCATGGCTTGTGATCTTTTCATATGCATAAGTTCAATCATAGCATCTCATATTACATATTTGCTTCACTGCATTGGTTCAAAGTCATCTGCATCTAGGGTTTGTGATCTGAACAATCCAGGAGCCATTTGAGCCATTCCAAAGGTCTTCAAACACTTCAAAGGGGTCCATGTATGTTCAAGCATCATATTATATCCTCTCAAAGTCAAGAAAATCAAAGAATCACAAGAACTGGGAATGGCATGGAAGCAGAGCCAGGTTTAACTGCACAGATGACCTAGAATTAGGGTTTTGGTTTCAAAGGCCATAACTCCAAATTTTTTGGTCATTCTTGTTTCTATTGGTCTCTATATGGTATAGGGATCATTCATATCAATTTTCATGAAGAAATTCCATGGGGAAGACATCTAATCAAGAGTTGACTTTTTGAGCAAGTCAGTGCAAAATCAGGGCATCTGAGGCCCTCAATGACCCAACCAAAGGGTGTTCTTCATCATTTTGATTGTGTATGATCTTTATTTGATCATAGAAGATGTTATAAGTTCACAAAATTGAAGAATTTCAAGCCATTTGCAAAGTTGACTTTTTGGGAAAATGACTTGTAATGGAAACTTGCCATTTTGGGAAACTTTTTCAACCCTTACTTTTTGATTCAAAAATGCTTCAAATGGGAAAACTTTGGTCATGAAAGTTGTAGAATGGATCATTCCCTTTTCAAAAAGTACAAGAAATCATTCTAATTCATTTTGGATCAAAAGTTATGGCTTGTCAAAGTTGGCAAAAATCACATAATTTGATGTTTTCTACCAAAGAGGCATTTTGCAAAATGGTTTGATAAGGCATTCTAAAGGCTTCAAATGTACACAAACACTTCATAACATGTCAAATGGACCTCTAAGGATCAGAATGGTACTTTGAATTATTCCATTTCATGCCTTAAACTTGAAGAATTTCCAAAAGGGGCAAAGTTGTGCCAAATTGCAAAATAGATCAAAACTTCTCATCCACTTGCCTCAGTTCACAAAATCAGATTCACAAGCACTCCATGATCTCAGCTGAACCAAACCATGCCCCTAGGCCAGCCTGCCATGACCCATACCTCAAGTACACCAACTTTTGACATTTTGGCAACTTGCCCATACCAATCAGCATAGGCCAGCACCCACTCTCTGACCTATCACACTTCTTTATGTGGATCAAATACAAGCAAAAGCACATAACAACACAGCCTGAAAACTCCAAGAACACAACACACTCAAAAATCCCCAAATTTGCAAAAGCTTTCGAATCTCTTGATTCAGCCATCAAACCTTCAAACTTTTTCCAGCATTCAACTCCATAAACCTCACTGATCATTTCCCACCCTCCATTTTGCCCTAAAACCTCCACAATCAAAAACACGATTTTCACATTTCACAAACTGAACTTCTGCCATTTCCATTTCAAGGCCATATAAACCCCAGTCAAGCATCTCAAGCTTCAAAGGAGGATCATTGGAGTGGATTTGAAGCAAAGAACTGGCCAGAAAGTCCCTGTTTCGAAAGCTCAAGCTCAGGTAGCCATGGCATTTATTTTTCCAGAACTCTCATTTTCTGTTATAGAATGATTCTACGTGCTTCACTGATTGCCATGATGTGTTTAGTTTTGAAAATAGTTGAGAAATAAGCATTTCATGAGCTTCTGAAATTTCTGAGTTCTTTTCCGTTTTGCTTTGATTCACGAATTTGATGATGAATAAATGAATTTGGATGACTGATTCTTGTTGGGGTTGGGGAGAGGATCATTTCTGGAGAGTTTTAGGGCTTGAGGGTGCGTATTAAGAGAGATAGCATGAATGGTTGGTCGGAGAAGATGACCGGAACACTGTTCCGGTCATCTGAAAGTAATTAGGGTTTTGGATTAGGGCTTAATCATAATTAGGCCAGTTTGAATGTGGGCCGTGCATTAGCGCGCGTAGTCAATTCCCGCCCCTGTGAGTTTGAATCTCATCCATTGGATTGGCTGACTTTCTTCTTTTTTATTTAAAATTCATTTTATTTTCATTTGTTTTGATTTATTTTGTACGAATTAATTAAAATAGCAAAAAATGTTTAAAAATTATGAAAATTTTTGTCAAGGTTTTCATTATTTTTCAGAACACAAAAATATTTTTATTTTTATTTTTTGCATTAAAAATTATTTTTAAAACATTTAAAAGTTTATTTTTAATTAGTTAATGAAAATTAATTAATTAAAAATACTTTTAGGTATTTAAAAATCACAAAAAAATTCATATAACATTTAGGAACATTTAGAAACATTGTCCAACTCTCAAACCAAATTTATTTTTTGTTCTTGATGCCTTTTGATTATTTTCTTTGGAATTAAATTCATTTTGAGGCAATATTTTGTGACAAACTTCAAAAATTCATTTCTGCCTAACCATTGAGAGTTGGATGATGATTCTTTTTGCATTGAATCTTGTATAGCATGTAGTTTATAGGATAAAATTGACATGAATTGATCTTGCATTTTCAATTTGTTTTCTATTTTTCTTGGTAAGGTACCTTAAAACCCTAGCAATCTTAGAAAATTCATAACTCTCACTAGGTTAAGAGTTGGATCCCCTCCTTTGGGCAATGAGTTTGTATAGGTCTAAGGTTCCTTTGATTGCATTTTCAAATTTTTATCATGTCATTTGCTTCTGGTTTTGGATTTTTGCTTTGTATGTTGCATATAACCCTAATTCATGCCTTCCTTTGCACCCATCTTCCATTTGCTTGCATACCATGACTTGCCATGACATTTTGTGCATCAATTTGATTCATAACACATCTTAGGACATATTAGAATCATGTTTGATCATTGCATCTTTCATTTGCCATGTTATATGTCTTTTGAATTCCATAACTTTTCATGAACATCCATGGTTCAAAACATGCTTCTCTTGCATCCATATGTTTGTATGATCATTCTAATGCCTTTCCTCATGTTTGCATCATCTCTTAGCATCATTAACATCATACTTATGCTTCTGGTTTTGGTTTGCATCATCACATTTCATCTCATTTGCATTACATTTGATTTCTTTTGCTAACTTTTCAGGTGGTAAGTTGTTTTGAGAAATGGATTTGCCTTCACTTCTCACAATCTCTTTTCATCTCTCTTATGCATCATTGCTGCATTTTATCTTGTGCTTTGGATTGAGCTTGCTCATTTTTGTTCATCTTACTTTCTTTCTTCAAGCAAACTTGACTTCTTAAGTGAAGCAAGTTGTTTTGCTTCTCTTTGCTCCTTTCATCTGCTTCTCTCCTTGGTGGTTCCTTGAAGATTTCCTTTTTAAAACCCCACAAACCCTAGGAATGACCAAGCATGATAACAATTAGGATTTGATTAGTTCCCCACTTAGTTTTTAGCTTTGTGTCTCTTTGAGTCTTCTCTTCTCATCTCATAATCAGGGACTAAACCCTAAAGGCTTTAAGGCTTTGTGATTAAGCTTATGCCTGCATCCTTCTATTAGGATGGAGTGTATAACTTTAATCCTAAGCGTTAAACCCTTAATGTGTTTAAATCCTCTAATCAATTCACTTAATAATCATCAAGACATCAAGCTTGTAACTTGGGCCTTGCATTAGGGTTCTAATTCTTCCTTAATTGGTTAAGAAGGACTAACCCTAGTGTTAATGGACAAGTCCCCCTCAAGTTGTCTTACAAACCATAAAACTCACTTCTTCATCTTATCATTAACTAAAATCCATCTAATAAAGGCTTTGTTTTGTCATGAGGTTAATCCCTAATCATGGATTAAGTTGAGGAGTCTTCCTCAGCTTAAACATTCTCATCTATTATCCTTCTATTAGGATGGTGTAATGAGTCTGTTTAATCCCTGATTATGGCTTAATCTCATTACTTAACACTAAACAAAAATAACAAAAAAACATCTAACTAATCACAAGTAGGTTAATGATCTTAATCTTACACCATGGTGACTAAGTGTGAGATGCTGACTTCACACTTAAGGTATTCTCATTACCCCTAATCAGAGGGAAGATGTGATGAGTTTACTAACCCATTGGTTCAGGCTTAAGCTCATTAACTTATGACAAATCTCCAAAAGCAATAAAAGATTGAAAATACAAAAAAACAAACAATAATCGTCTCCTCCGGGATTCTTTTCTCACCTCATTCACTCATAAACGAGAACTTGCTTCTTCCGTCTAATGCAAGACAGTTTGCACCTGAGCCAGACAGGTCATACACTTGAGCATAGGCAAGTAAGCAGTTCATTAGTCAATTTACCTTTCAGTCTCTTTGGGTCGAACTACGGTGTTCTGACTTCCTCATTGCACGAGAGGATACGTAGGCATAACTTAACAGTTATCGAACAAAAGTCTCTGTATATTCCCCCTCCTTCCAGTATCATTCTTTTAGCCTCATTATCTTGGGCATTTCACTCCTGTTCTCACACTGACACCTCTCTTATACACTTCACTTTCTTTTTTACACTGACACTTGCATTTCTTTCCAGCTTTGATACACAAATTGCACTGACACTACCCCTTTAAGCACAAATCTTTTAAGCGTGGATCCCGTCGAGTACGACGGACAATCTGGGTGCTAATACCTTCCCAGGTTATAACCAACCCCCTTTCTCAGTCTCTCTGGTTCGCAACCGTCTTATCCATACATTTCTTAGGTTTATGCAGCATTACCTTTCCTCCGGGATAAAAATGCCTAGCTGGCGACTCTTTTCTTTTCCCTTGAGTTCACTCCTGTGTGTTCTCATTCTCCTTTCGCCGACCGTCCGCGTCTGTACCCCTTCTGACCCTGGTTGTCATTTGGTGGGAGCGACAGCTTGGCGACTCTGCTGAAGACCCTTATACTGTAACCAGGGCTTCTGGTTCTTTTTGTGGGTTCCTCCTAGCGCTTGTTTGATTTGTGTTTATTGGGGTGTTATGTGCTAATTGTGTTTGTATATTTGTATTTATTTTTGCTTTATGTACAGTTATTTATTGCTTTCTTTACAGCTTTATATATCATACTGTCATACTGTTATCTGGCTGGATCTGGTTTGTTGTCTTGATGGGTGGGGTTCATTGAGAGTTTAAGGTCCTATACCTGGGACCTGAGTGACACCTAGGCTAGAGTGGTTCATGTTCTTTCCCATTCCATTTCGGTCTGGTGCGGGAATATGAAACACGGTTCAGATGTGGGTTTCTTCTTGAGAACTCTGTGCTACAGATTTCCTGTAGTGCTAGGGCTATCTGGGAAGCCTGCTAAGTCTGGATGACCTTTATTATTGACCTTCAGAAACTGAGGTGAATTAGAGGAGGATCTTTTATGGTTATTGTAAACACTGTACCTCCGGGTTAGAAGTGTTTACACTTCTCATAACTGATCCAAGTCTAAGGATCCTTGTTTTAGAACACTACCTGTGAGGGGGTTGGGCTGTTTACAGGTTTGCAGGAACCCTTGGCCACATCATACCCTGTTACTTGTTATGGTTTAAGAATACTCCACTTTGGACAGTTCTTGTGATTTAACCCTGGACATGTGACTCTTTATTTGAGTCCCCCACCTTGGTTACTGGATTTCTGAACCTCCATCTGGACTTCTTAAAGACATACATGGACTTATATCAAGACATTAATCAGATCCAGCTTGATCACAAACCCTTGCATATCATTTGCATACTCATCATTTGCATCATTTAACATTTGTTTATTTGTTTTTCAGGGTATCCATATTTCATTCTGGCTTGGTTTTGACCCCTTCATCTTCATAGACCCTTTATTCATCAGCTATCTGCTTCAGCTATCTTCATCAGTTGCCTGCTTCAGTTACCTCCATCATCATCCTCAGCCTATCAGTGGCCCACCTCCAGTATCAGTCTTCATCATCAGCATTTGTTTCAGCTCTTCATCAGCAGTCATGGCACCCAAGAAGAGCAACATCTCATACCATTTCTTTGAGCCTGAGCTGACTGGCATCAGGCAGGTCCAGGCACTTATCACTCCAAACCACATCCCATTATTCAGAGAGCATTATGGAGGCATCCTTGATATGGTTATGGACTTGGACCCTTCTCAGAGGAGTTTGATTCACACTTGCCTACAGTTTTATGACCCTCCTTTGAGATGTTTCACTTTTCAGAACTTTCAGTTGGGACCTCTGTTGGAGGAGTTTTCATCATTGATTGGAGTACCTGTCAGGGGTGGGATCCCCTTCAACCCAGAAATGACTTCTCCCAGCAATGAAGAGGTGGCAAAAGCACTGTACCTGGAGCCTATTTTGATTGAGCAGAACATGACAACAAAAGCTAGCATCCCTGGTCTACACTTGGATTTCTTGACTTCTCAGGCCATCCTGAAGGCCTCCTTGGGAGAATGGAAGGCAGTTTGTGCATTGTTAGCCCTCAGTATATATGGGGTTATACTTTTTGCAGATGAGCCCAAGTTTATCAGCAAGAATTCTATTCATCTTTTCCTTCTGAGGAACCTAGTGCCCACATTACTGGGAGATTTTTATTATTCTGTTCACCAAAGGAATGAGAAGCAGAGAGGGAGGTTGGTGAGGTGCTGTGCTCCTCTGTTTCATACTTGGCTGCTCAAACACTTACCCAAGACTGATGCCTTCCTGAATCCTCACCAACAGAAGAATTGGGCTAAGAGACTTATTGCTTTGACCTCAGATGACATCAGATGGTGCACCCAGGGCACCAAAGGCAGGAACATAATTACTAGCTGTGGACAGTTCCCCAATGTACCTCTGATAGGAGTGAAGGGTTGCATCAACTACAACCCTTTGCTGTTTAAGAGACAGTTAGGCTATGCTTTGATTCACCCTCCTAGAGTGCAAGACTTGGCTGAAACCCTTTATTGTGAGATAAAACCTAACCTAGCTGTTGTTAGGCAAGCATCCTGGGCTTGGGACAACATCCAGACCAAGGGGAGGGCCATTCTTGGGAGATGCAATAATGTGGCTTCAGCTCAGTATTATGAATGGTCTCATGCTAGGGCTCAAATTTCTGGGATTCCCTTCACCATTGAGGATGCACCTGGACCATCCACAGTACCACCTCCAGCCACTGTCAGCCTGGAAGAATTTGAGAAACTGAAGGAGAGGAATGAGAATCTGTCTCAAGCTCTAAAGAAGACCCTCTGGGAGAGGAGTGATGGTCTTCTAGACATTGAGAGGTTGGAAAAGCTTAAGGTGGAGCATCTAGCCAGGATTGAGAAAGCAGAGGACTACATCAAGAAATCAAGAGCTGGGGAGAAAATTTTGAAGAATGCCTGTAAAGAGGCCCAGTTTCAGAAGGCTGGGACTGATCTTTATCTAAAAGAAAGTCAAGATAGGTGGGTCAGAATCGCTGAAGCTCGCACTCAAGAGGATAAAAGAACTCAAGCCAGGATTGAGCAGTTAGAGGCCATTGAAAAGAAACAACAGGAGGCTTTGCTAGCAGCCCAGAAGGAAATTTCAGAATTGAAGATTAGGGCTGGTGTGAAGAGGTCAAAGGACCAAGACAGGCACAAGGAGTTGACCACTGCTATTGCCACCAGGAACCTTCTTATCAGAAACATTACAGAGCATCCGGCTGGTCCTGTAACTGAAGCACTTTTGAAGGAGGTTAAGGAGGATGAGTTTGGCTTAGATGTTTGACTATTTTGCTTGTTGTTATTTCCATTTGATGTACTTTTCTATTTATGTTGTATTTTGACCCCTCAGGGGCATGTGTTGTAAAAACAAACTATGTATGATCCACCTTTTGTAATATATTTGTTAGTTTGTTTCATTGAGATTCTTTTCTCAAGCAACAGCAAAGCATACTCCTCAGGGTCTGGAAAGGTCAAAACCAAGAGCCAAGCCGGATACCTTGGAAAATAAATAAGCATACTGCATTGCATGCTAACTTTTGTTTTGTTTTGTAGGTTTTTGTTTTGTTTGTTACTAACTCTGTTGTGCTTCAGGAATTATTGCTCGTCGTCGGGTGTTCCCTCTCAACCGTCCGCACAGATATCCTACTCGCAACAACCTTCCTGGTATCCAGATGGATCAAGTACAGCAAGATCTGACGGAGGTCAGAACCCAGATGGCTAATGAAAGGCTGGAGATGAGAAACCAAATGACCCAATTCATGGAAGTAATGAATGGCTTGGCCCAAAGTCAAGAAAGGTTGAGGGCATTGGTAGAAAGACAAACCCCGGAAGAACCTCCTCTGGGAACTGGAGGAACAAGTAACAATGAAAGGGGTCAGCCTCATGTTAACCCACCAGTATATGGGCCTCATCTACATCCGGAAGTCAACATCCCGGGTAATGTGCAAGGAAATACCACTGGAGGAAGGCTCTTACAGGAAGACCCCCAGGAAGAACAGTTCACTGTGATGGGAGCTGGGGATGAAGTTTATGATAGGAGGTTTGATGAAATTGCTGAGAAATTGAGATCTCTGGAGTCTCAAAACTCCTTGGGTTTTGATGTCATGGATATGGGGTTAGTGGATGGGGTAAGGATTCCTCACAAGTTTAAACCCCCGTGTTTCGAGAAATACAATGGAACTTCCTGTCCACGAACTCACTTGCAATCTTTTCTGGGGAGACTCAAGGCATACACCATGGATGAAAAACTATGGATGTTTTACTTTGAAGATAGTTTGACTGGGGCTTCAAGGGAGTGGTACTCTCACTTGACCAGAGCTACCATCAGATGCTAGAAGGACTTAGCTGAAGCTTTCATCAGGTAGTACCAATACAATCTAGACATGGCTCCTAATAGAACCCTTCTGATGGGAATGTCTCAATCCTCCAGGGAAAGCTTCAGGGAATATGCCCAAAGGTGGAGACAGCTTGCTGCTGCTGTCCAGCCACCCATGTCGGAAAGAGAAATGGCCGACATGTTTATGAATACTCTGCAAGGAACATATATTGATAGGCTAGCTGCCTTTTCTTCCACCAGCTTCGCTGACGTAGTTATAGCTGGAGAAAGAATTGAGAGCCTTCTGAAGATGGGCAAAATTACTGATAATGGTGCAAGTTCGTCGAGTAATCCCAGGAAGCCTTTTGTGGGACCTACAAGAACCGGTGAGACAAATGCCATTTATGCCAACAGGGGCAGACCTCAGCATGTTCATAGATCAGTGGCAGCTGTCACTATTCCAGCTCCGATTCCTCAGCAACCAGCATATCAACCACAACAACAACCACTTTATCAGCAGCAAGTTCAGTACCCACCACAAAGGACCTACAACAACAACAACAACAATCAATAGCAAAGACCCTTTCAGCAAAGACCATCACAGGTAAATAGGGTGATTGACCCTATCCCTATGCCTTATGCCGCTTTATTGCCACAACTCCTGAAACTCAACTTGGTTGAATTAAGGACATTGGCACCACCAGATCCCTCCAATCTGCCGAGAAATTATGATGTCAACGCCAGATGTGCTTTCCATTCCAATGCACCTGGCCACAATACGGAAAAATGCAGGGCTTTACAAATGAAGGTACAAGATCTGGTGGATTCCAAAGCCCTCAACTTTGCACCCCCTCCAAGTGTCACCAAGAATCCCATGCCCAGTCATGGAGGGCCAAGAATTAATGCCATTGGGGAAGACAAGCCATCTTTCTTAATCACCAGTGTTGGACAGATTCGAACACCCCTGGTTGAGATCAAAGCCCAGCTTCTAGAGTGCCAGATGTTCCCCGGGTGTGAGCTCGGTTGTGGTTATTGCAACATTTCGGTCAACGGGTGTGATAACTTGAGAAGCGGCATAGATGGTCTTATCAAAAGTGGTATACTTCAGATCACAACAACGGCACCTACAAATCCAGCAATCCCTTTGGCAACAATTCCTGACTCTTCTACAACTGCAACAACAATCATTCCGACCAATTCATCGATATCATCAACAATGACTTCATCCATCACTTCAACAAATCAAATGTCAACAACCATTTCTTCTACAACATCATCATCCCTTTATTCTGCAGAATCTTCTACAACATCAACATCCATTTATCCAGCAAGATCTTCTACAATGCCAACAGAAAATAGTGAAGATATCTCAGCAGTCACCATTTATTATGATCCCTCAAATGTTCCTCCAAACAACAACTTTCAACAACAAGCAGTGGCATCTCCTGCCAGGTCACCATTCACCATTTACTACGATCCGCACACCATTTCAGTACCCTCCTCTGCTGCAGTCAGTCCAGTTACCATCACGGTGCCTGGACCCGTTCCATATGAAAGTAGTAATGCCATACCTTGGCATTATGGCTCTGATCTTTACTGCAACGGGAGAAAATCACTTTGGATTCTTCAACCTCTTCTCCACAAATTGATAATGTTGGGGGAGGCGGAGGCTTCACCAGAAGCGAACGCCTTTTTGCCTCACAATTGCAAAGACCTAATGCCGAAGCGGAAGCTGCTGCCAAAGCAAAAGGAAAGAGTGTGGTATTTGAAGAGCCGGCTGTCAAAGAAACTCAGAAGACATCTTTTGAGCAAGATGTGGACGAGTTTATGAGGATTATAAAAAGAAGTGATTACAAGGTGGTGGATCAGCTTCACCAAACTCCCTCAAAGATCTCCATATTATCCCTGTTAATGTGTTCTGAAGCTCACAGGAATGCATTACTGAAGGTCTTGCACGCAGCATACGTGCCAGAGGAGATCACTGTTAATCAGCTAGAAACTATGGTGGCAAATGTCAACACCAGTCATGGACTGGGCTTTACCAATGCTGACTTAACAACTGAGGGACGTAACCACAACAAGGCTTTACACTTCACCCTAGAATGCAAGGGTGCTGTTCTATCTCATGTACTGGTGGACACTGGGTCTTCACTCAATGTTCTACCAAAGAAAGCCTTGGTGAAGCTAGAGTATGATGGCTTGGCATTGCGTCCAAGTAATTTGGTGGTGAGAGCATTTGATGGCTCTAAAAGATCAGTGCTAGGGGAGATTGATCTTCCTGTGATGATTGGCCCGCAGACTTTTAAAATTACCTTCTATGTGATGGACATTCAGCCGGCCTACAGCTGTTTGTTGGGTAGACCCTGGATCCATGCCGCTGGCGCTGTTACGTCTACCCTTCACCAGAAGCTGAAATTCGAGTGGGAAGGCCAGATCATCACCATATGTGGTGAGGAAGATATCTTTGTTAGCCATCTGGCTACATACAAGTACATAGAGATGGATGGAGAGATCCACGAAACCATGAGCCAGGGATTTGAGGCCCTGAACGTAAATGAAGCATCTGCTGTACTGGGAACCTCCATGACATCTTATCAGCAAGACAGGAAGGTTGTTGAAGAGGGTACTGCCCAAGGCTGGGGCAAGCTGCTACCTGTGGAGAAGAAGGAGGACAGATTTGGGTTGGGTTACAAACCAACTCAACAAGATCAATCAGAGGCTGCTAAGAAGCCCAATTTTGTCAGCGGAGGGATGCTCACCCCGGATGCAGTGAACAACTTGGAAGATGAGTCGGAAGATGAGCGCAACCTGGAGAGCTGGATACGTCCAAGGACCCCGGGGAGCCATATCTCAAACTGGTCTTCCCAGGAAATTATAAGGGTTACTCCTGCAAAGTAATTATTATTTCCTGTATATTTTAAGCATGCATCAAGTCTTGCATCTTGCCCAAGATGACAAGACTCATTTTGTAATCGGGCCATCTTGTAATTTTGTGCAAACAGATCAATCAATGAATATCGGACATCTTTTGCAAATGAGTCTTTTTCTTTTCCGCTCACTGTTTTTCCATTTTTCTTTTTGTACAAAAATAAAATGGCAATGTTTTCCAAAATGACAACTTCATTTCACTTTTTTCTAAACAAGATTAAAATCGATCACTAAAACGAACAATCTAAACCCTTGCAGAGAGTGCCTTTCAGACTGCACCGACAACAGCACAGCTATGACTTCGTATGGCTTTGACAATCCAATCAATCAAGCCGATGAAGGGGTTGAAGAAGATTATGAGCTTCCTGAAGAGCTAGCCAGGTTGTTAAGGCAAGAGGAGAAGGTTATCACTCCTCATCAGGAGGAGATTGAAACGGTTAATCTTGGTACGGAAGAAGATGTGAAAGAAGTTAAGATCGGGGCCTGCCTACAAGATTCAGTAAAAGAACAACTGATTGATATGCTTCGAGAATATGTAGATGTCTTTTCTTGGTCTTATCAGGATATGCCAGGGTTAGACACCGACATTGTCATGCACAAGCTGCCTTTAAAAGAAGACTGCCCACCGGTAAAACAGAAACTGCGCCGTACTCGCCCAGATATGGCAATGAAGATCAAAGAAGAGGTACAAAAGCAGTGGGACGCCGGGTTCCTTGCTGTGACTAGCTATCCGCCGTGGGTTGCTAATATTGTACCTGTGCCTAAGAAGGATGGCAAGGTAAGGATGTGTGTAGATTATCGGGATCTGAACAGAGCCAGCCCGAAAGATGACTTCCCTTTACCTCACATTGATGTATTGGTTGATAATACGGCTCAATTCTCGGTATTCTCCTTCATGGATGGATTTTCAGGATACAATCAGATCAAGATGTCACCTGAAGACATGGAGAAGACAACTTTCATCACACCTTGGGGCACGTTATGTTATAAGGTGATGCCATTCGGACTGAAGAATGTTGGTGCAACGTATCAACGGGTTATGGTAACATTATTCCACGACATGATCCATAAAGAAATTGAATGTTATGTGGATGACATGATTGCCAAGTCCCTCACAGAAGAAGACCACCTGGTAAATCTGTTGAAGTTATTCAAACGTTTGAGGAAGTATCAATTGAAGTTAAACCCCAACAAATTCACATTCGGGGTACGATCCGGTAAACTGCTGGGATTTATCGTAAGTGAGAAAGGGATTGAAGTTGACCCTGATAAAGTCAAAGCCATTCAAGAAATTCCTGCACCGAAGTCAGAAAAAGAAGTTCAGGGGTTTCTAGGTAGATTGAACTACATTTCACGGTTCATATCTCACCTTACCGCAACCCGTGAGCCCTTGTTCAAGCTGCTAAGAAAAGAATGAAAACGGTCAGGTGGAACGAAGACTGCCAAAAGGCTTTTGACAAGATCAAGGAATACTTACAAGAGCCTCCTATCCTTATGCCTCCAGTTGAAGGAAGACCTCTAATCATGTACTTGACAGTATTAGAAGAGTCAATGGGGTGTGTGCTAGGCCAGCATGACGAGTCTGGTCGAAAAGAGTATGCAATATACTACCTAAGCAAAAAGTTTACCGACTGTGAACAACGTTATTCACTGCTCGAGAAAACTTGATGTGCTTTAGCGTGGGCTGCTCGCCGACTGAGACAGTATATGTTGACCCACACTACCTTGTTGATCTCAAAGATGGACCCAATTAAGTACATATTTGAGAAGCTAGCACTCACCGGACGGGTTGCAAGATGGAAAATGATTCTCACAGAATATGACATTCAGTACACATCTCAAAAAGCCATCAAGGGCAGTGTATTGTCTGATTATCTTGCTGAGCAACCTATTGATGATTACCAGCCTATGAGATTTGACTTCCCTGATGAAGACATCATGTTCATAAAAGCAAAAGATCATGAAGAGCCTGTTCACACCGAAGGGCCTGACCTAGAAGAAGAATGGACTATGATGTTTGACGGGGCTGTTAATATGAATGGTCGTGGTGTTGGTGCAGTACTCATTACACCTAAGGGAGTTCACCTGCCTTTCTCGACAAAACTCACCTTTAACTGCACTAACAACGAAGCTGAATACGAAGCTTGTATTATGGGTCTTAAGGAAGCCACTGACCTCAGGATCAAGACTTTGACTGTGTTCGGAGATTCAGCTCTGGTAGTTAATCAAACCAACGGCAAATGGTACACTCACCAGGATCATCTGATACCTTATAGGGATTATACAAGGAGGTTATTGACTTTCTTTACAACGGTCAAGCTTGAGTATATCCCTCGGGACGAGAATCAGTTTGCAGATGCTCTTGCCACCATTTCATCCATGATCAAAGTTCAAGCTGCCAACTTTGTGCCTCGGATTTCAGTGTCCAGACTTGACAGACCAGCATATGTATTCTCAGCAGATGTTGTTAAGAATGATAAGCCTTGGTTCCATGACATTAAGTGCTTCTTGGAGGATCAAACATACCTACCTGGGGCATCTTCCAATGATTAGAAGACATTAAGAAGGCTAGCTGGTAGTTTCTTCCTGAATACCGATGGTTCCCTGTACAAGAGAAACTTTGATATGGTACTCCTCAGATGCGTTGATAGAACAGAAGCAGACTTGTTGATGCACGAGGTGCATGAAGGATCCTTTGGTACCCATGGCAAAGAAGTTGCTAAGATCAGGTTATTACTGGATCACAATGGATGCCGACTGTTGTGCCTACGCCAGAAAATGCCGCAAATGCCAGATTTATGCAGATAAAGTGCATGTGCCTCCCAATCCTTTGAATATAATGTCTTCACCCTGGCCCTTTGCCATGTGGGGCATTGATATGATTGGCAAGATTGAACCGACTGCTTCAAATGGCCACAGATTCATCCTGGTTGCCATTGACTATTTCACCAAGTGGGTCGAAGCAGCTTCCTATGCAAATGTTACAAGGCAAGTGGTAGCCCGATTTCTGAAGAGAGACATCATCTGTCGGTATGGAGTTCCCGAACGAATCATTACTGATAACGGTTCCAACTTAAACAACAAAATGATGGCAGAACTGTGCCGGGACTTTAAAATCCAACACCACAATTCTTCTCCTTACTGGCCAAAGATGAATGGTGTTGTTGAAGCAGCTAACAAGAATATCAAGAAGATTGTGCAAAAGATGGTAGTTACCTACAAAGACTGGCATGAAATGCTACCATTTGCCTTTCATGGGTACCGTACGTCAATCAGAACATCCACTGGGGCAACACCGTATCAACTTGTGTATGGTATGGAAGCGGTCCTACCTGTTGAAGTTGAATTACCCTCCCTGCGGGTATTAATGGATGTTAAGTTGAACGAAGCAGAGTGGGTCCGATCCCGATACGAACAACTGAGTCTGATTGAAGAAAAGAGGTTGGCTGCAATCTGTCATGGGCAGCGATATCAGAAAAGAATGAAGAAAGCCTTCGATCAGAAAGTTAGACTCTGAGAGTACCAAGTAGGAGATCTTGTGCTGAAATGACTCCTCCCTCCTCATACAGACCACAGGGCCAAGTGGACTCCGAATTATGAAGGACCATTCGTAGTAAAGAAAGTTTTCTCCGGTGGAGCACTCATGCTCAGTACTATGGATGGTGAAGACTTCCCGTCCCCTGTGAATTCAGATGCAGTTAAAAAATACTTCGCATAAAAATGACCCGCTGGACATAAAAACAGAATGTAAGTCCAGGCAAAAATAGGGCATCCCGGCGAGTCAAAAACAGAATAAAAGACTCGGGCAAAAATAAGGGAAAATAAACAAAAAAAAATGTACACCCGCTGAGTTGAAAAGCCGCATTGGACAACTCAGGCAAAAAAGGGTATCCCGATGGATTGAAAACCCGAAAGGGCGATCCATGCAAAATAAGGGAATAAGCGAACAACTGTACTCTGAATTCATCTGTATCACTTACAACTTGGCAAGCTTCAAAAGGATCAAGCTTCTTTCAGAATCAGCCTTCTTCAGAAAGCAAGATAAGAAAAATGTCAAATGTCATACGAGTCATAGCAAAGGAAAGCTCCCTGAAGCGTCGTCAACATTGCCGATAACTTTTGTTTCTCAATTTTTAACAATCTCCTCATTTTAGGGGATTTGTTTCTTTGACTGTATCTTGCCAATTCAAGGCACATGAATTAATAAAATCAGACTTTCAGTCATGTTTCGTCTTATACATTCTATGTTCGTTTGCAAAATGTCCGATGTTCTTAAGATATTGATTGCATAAATACAGATGTTTCTCTAAAAAATACGTGCTTGCAGGAAATATACTTACTCCCAGGTGTGTCTAAACTCCTATGATGGAATCCGGTAAGGGATACCTCGGGACTACTTGTGCGTTTCTATGTCTTTTCAGGATTTCAGGTATTCAAGGCACAACTTGGGGCATGAAAGCTTCACCCCAGCATGCTGGCAAATCATTATCTGCTCAGTCTTAGCACCTGAGGTGCCTTCTCCCCAGCTGAGTTGCCTTTCATCATTCCTCCTCAACTAAGTGCAAAGCCAGGGAACCATCTCCCCACAGAGCTTCAGCCTCCATCCAGAAGAGCAACGCCTGAAGATCTCACAACAGAGTGAAGATAGCTTCTACAAACCCCAGCTGGGTCCCTCATTACCAAAGATAGGTCTATCAGTGACCTATATCCCCAAGCAGAGTCCCATATGTCAGATATACCAATGATTTCATCCCCAGCTGGGATGTCCATTTCAAGCAGAACAGCCAGAGATCTACGCAGCCACAGGATCCGAATCCCGGACGGTTACCTCTTGCATAATCATAGCATTCGCATCATTATTCTCCCCGCAGAGCGTAGCATTCCGTCTAATACGGAGCATTACGGAAAAAATCAAACATATTGCATAATCATAAGCCGTGTACTGGATCAAACACTTGTGAATACTGACAATTCATCAACGATATACAGAAAACTCCCCAGAATCCCCGGAGAACCAAAGCACTTTCCTTACACCCATAAATACAAATGCACACTCCTCTTGGCACCCGTCCGTGTCATCATTCCCCAATAAAGTCGCCCGGGCATTCTTTACAAACAGACACTTATATAGTACAGATACTTCCTGACACCCGTCCGTGTCATATCCCCAGCAAAAAGCCAAGGCATCCCCTTTTTGCACTCACAGATACATATACTTATACAAATTCCCTGACACCCATCCGTGCCGCTTTCCCCAGCATAGTTACCTAAACATTTTATAAACCATACACTTATACTTTCCTCTTTTGAAACTCGTCCGTGTCGCTCTCCCCAGCAAGTTAAACACTCATCTATACACCGCTCATACTTGTTACCCCTGTTTTACTCATACAGATACTCGTCCGTATCTTGTATACACCACTTGTATCCCCTCAGAATCAACACTCGTCTGTGTTCTTTATTAACCAGTTGGTACTCGTCCGTATCATCATCTCAGAACATGCGTCAAGCGTTTGTATCTACCTGATACCCGTCCGTATCATGGTCTTAAGGATGCTCGTCCGCATCTTTAATCCATACACGTGTCAAAAACTTATGTCTTCTTGAATTTAGACACTCGTCTGTGTCTACTATTCCCCAGAAGAGTCCCCGCAGAACCAATACTCGTCCGTGTTCTTTGTTAACCAGTTGATACTCGTCCATATCATCATCTCTGAACATGTGTCAATTTTGTTTCTATCTGATACTCGTCCGTATCATAGTCTTAAGGATGCTCGTCCGCATCTTTAATCTATACACCGTCCCCAAACACAGATACCTCTCATTTCTTGGATGTAAACACTCGTCCGTGTTTACTTTTCCCCAACGAAGTCCCCAACAAAACTTGTTGAACTATTTCCTTTCTATCTGACATTCGTCCTATGTCATGATACCTTTTCAGAGCAGCCGTACCCTGCCAGGTGATCGTCCTTCACCTTTGGATGACCGTCCCTCATCCTTTCCCCAGCGGGGTCTCCTTTATTGGAACCCCTTCTTATCCGGCATTCGTCCTATGTCGTGATATTTGAGCAGTCGTACCCTGCTAGGTGATCGTCCTTCACCTCTTTGATGATCGTCCTTCATCAACCCCCAGCGGAGTCTCCATTATTGGAACCCTTTCCTATCCGACATTCGTCCTATGTCGTGATTTTTAGCAGCCGTCCCCTGCTAGGTGATCGTCCTTCACCTCTTGATGATCGTCTTTCATCATGCTTATCCGATGGCCATCCCCATCGTCGACCTTGTTATCCGACATTCGTCCTATGTCGTGATACTTCCGGCAGCCGTACCCTGCTAGGTGATCGTCCTTCACCTTAGATGACCGTCCCTCATCTTATCCCCAACAGAGTAGCCGTCCCCTGCTAGGTGATCGTCCTTCACCTTTGATGACCGTACCTCATCATTCATTTCGTTTACCTTTAATCCCCAGAGAGTCTTATATCTTCACTTGATGGCCGTCCCCATCATAATCTCTTATATCCCCAGCATGTCGGTCGTCCCCGTCATTGCTCTTTCCCCAGCAGTCGTCCTCTGCTCGACGGTCGTCCTCCGTCGCCCGCACTTTATAAATAATTTATTTTTTTCTTTTACAATCTATTCCCTTTTCTTCTTCATTCTGTGAGTGCAAATTTTGGATTGTCTTTGGTATTCAACCACAAGTTATCTTGTTTGCCTGTTAAGCCGTTGCTTACATCTTACACAGCTAACTCATGCTTGAATAGGGGCAGCTGTAAACACCCAAAATTTGCCCTCACCCATTCACACCATGGCTTGTGATCTTTTCATATGCATAAGTTCAATCATAGCATCTCATATTACATATTTGCTTCACTGCATTGGTTCAAAGTCATCTGCATCTAGGGTTTGTGATCTGAACAATCCAGGAGCCATTTGAGCCATTCCAAAGGTCTTCAAACACTTCAAAGGGGTCCATATATGTTCAAGCATCATATTATATCCTCTCAAAGTCAAGAAAATCAAAGAATCACAAGAACTGGGAATGGCATGGAAGCAGAGCCAGGTTTAACTGCACAGATGACCTAGAATTAGGGTTTTGATTTCAAAGGCCATAACTCCAATTTTTTTGGTCATTCTTGTTTCTATTGGTCTCTATATGGTATAGGGATCATGCATATCAATTTTCATGAAGAAATTCCATGGGGAAGGCATCTAATCAAGAGTTGACTTTTTGAGCAAGTCAGTGCAAAATCAGGGCATCTGAGGCCCTCAATGACCCAACCAAAGGGTGTTCTTCATCATTTTGATTGTGTATGATCTTTATTTGATCATAGAAGATGTTAGAAGTTCACAAAATTGAAGAATTTCAAGCCATTTGCAAAGTTGACTTTTTGGGAAAATGACTTGTAATGGAAACTTGCCATTTTGGGAAACTTTTTCAACCCTTGCTTTTTGATTCAAAAATTCTTCAAATGAGAAAACTTTGGTCATGAAAGTTGTAGAATGGATCATTCCCTTTTCAAAAAGTACAAGAACTTGTTCTAATTCATTTTGGATCAAAAGTTATGGCTTGTCAAAGTTGGGGAAAATCACATAAATTCATGTTTTACACCAAAGAGGCAATTTGCATAATGGTTTGATAAGGCATTCTAAAGGCTTCAAATGTACACAAACACTTCATAACATGTCAAATGGACCTCTAAGGATCAGAATGGTACTTTGAATTATTACATTTCATGCCTTAAACTTGAAGAATTTCCAAAAGGGGCAAAGTTGTGCCAATTTGCAAAATAGATCAAAACTTCTCATCCAC
Organism: Lathyrus aphaca; assembly: GCA_963966055.1. NCBI lineage: Eukaryota > Viridiplantae > Streptophyta > Magnoliopsida > Fabales > Fabaceae > Lathyrus > Lathyrus aphaca. The sequence goes on along the minus strand of OZ014524.1, from coordinate 409,189,267 downwards.
TTGCCTCAGTTCACAAAATCAGATTCACAAGCACTCCATGATCTCAGCTGAACCAAACCATGCCCCTAGGCCAGCCTGCCATGACCCATACCTCAAGTACACCAACTTTTGACATTTTGGCAACTTGCCCATACCAATCAGCATAGGCCAGCACCCACTCTCTGACCTATCACACTTCTTTATGTGGATCAAATACAAGCAAAAGCACATAACAACACAGCCTGAAAACTCCAAGAACACAACACACTCAAAAATCCCCAAATTTGCAAAAGCTTTCGAATCTCTTGATTCAGCCATCAAACCTTCACACTTTTTCCAGCATTCAACTCCATAAACCTCACTGATCATTTCCCACCCTCCATTTTGCCCTAAAACCTCCACAATCAAAAACACGATTTTCACATTTCACAAACTGAGCTTCTGCCATTTCCATTTCAAGGCCATATAAACCCCAGTCAAGCATCTCAAGCTTCAAAGGAGGATCATTGGAGTGGATTTGAAGCAAAGAACTGGCCAGAAAGTCCCTGTTTCGAAAGCTCAAGCTCAGGTAGCCATGGCATTATTTTTCCAGAACTCTCATTTTCTGTTATAGAATGATTCTACATGCTTCACTGATTTCCATGATGTGTTTAGTTTTGAAAATAGTTGAGAAATAAGCATTTCATGAGCTTCTGAAATTTCTGAGTTCTTTTCCGTTTTGCTTTGATTCACGAATTTGATGATGAATAAATGAATTTGGATGACTGATTCTTGTTGGGGTTGGGGAGAGGATCATTTCTGGAGAGTTTTAGGGCTTGAGGGTGCGTATTAAGAGAGATAGCATGAATGGTTGGTCGGAGAAGATGACCGGAACACTGTTCCGGTCATCTGAAAGTAATTAGGGTTTTGGATTAGGGCTTAATCATAATTAGGCCAGTTTGAATGTGGGCCGTCCATTAGCGCGCGTAGTCAATTCCCGCCCCTGTGAGTTTGAATCTCATCCATTGGATTGGCTGACTTTCTTCTTTTTTATTTAAAATTCATTTTATTTTCATTTGTTTTGATTTATTTTGTACGAATTAATTAAAATAGCAAAAAATGTTTAAAAATTATGAAAATTTTTGTCAAGGTTTTCATTATTTTTCAGAACACAAAATATTTTTATTTTTATTTTTTACATTAAAAATTATTTTTAAAACATTTAAAAGTTTATTTTTAATTAGTTAATGAAAATTAATTAATTAAAAATACTTTTAGGTATTTAAAAATCACAAAAAATTCATATAACATTTAGGAACATTTAGAAACATTGTCCAACTCTCAAACCAAATTTATTTTTTGTTCTTGATGCCTTTTGATTATTTTCTTTGGAATTAAATTCATTTTGAGGCAATATTTTGTGACAAACTTCAAAAATTCATTTCTGCCTAACCATTGAGAGTTGGATGATGATTCTTTTTGCATTGCATCTTGTATAGCATGTAGTTTATAGGATAAAATTGGCATGAATATATCTTGCATTTTCAATTTTTTTTGCATTTTTCTTGGTAAGGTACCTTAAAACCCTAGCAATTTAGAAAATTCATAACTCTCACTAGGTTAAGAGTTGGATCCCCTCCTTTGGGCAGTGAGTTTGTATAGGTCTAAGGTTCCTTTGATTGCATTTTCAAATTTTTATCATGTCATTTGCTTCTGGTTTTGGATTTTTGCTTTGTATGTTGCATATAACCCTAATTCATGCCTTCCTTTGCACCCATCTTCCATTTGCTTGCATACCATGACTTTCCATGACATTTTGTGCATCCATTTGATTCATAACACATCTTAGGACATATTAGAATCATGTTTGATCATTGCATCTTTCATTTGCCATGTTATATGTCTTTTGCATTCCATAACTTTTCATGAACATCCATGGTTCAAAACATGCTTCTCTTGCATCCATATGTTTGTATGATCATTCTAATGCCTTGCCTCATGTTTGCATCATCTCTTAGCATCATTAACATCATACTTATGCTTCTGGTTTTGGTTTGCATCATCACATTTCATCTCATTTGCATTACATTTCATTTCTTTTGCTAACTTTTCAGGTGGTAAGTTGTTTTGAGAAGTGGATTTGCCTTCACTTCTCACAATCTCTTTTCATCTCTCTTATGCATCATTTCTGCATTTTATCTTGTGCTTTGGATTGAGCTTGCTCATTTTTGTTCATCTTACTTTCTTTCTTCAAGCAAACTTGACTTCTTAAGTGAAGCAAGTTGTTTTGCTTCTCTTTGCTCCTTTCATCTGCTTCTCTCCTTGGTGGTTCCTTGAAGATTTCCTTTTTAAAACCCCACAAACCCTAGGAATGACCAAGCATGATAACAATTAGGATTTGATTAGTTCCCCACTTAGTTTTTAGCTTTGTGTCTCTTTGAGTCTTCTCTTCTCATCTCATAATCAGGGACTAAACCCTAAAGGCTTTAAGGCTTTGTGATTAAGCTTATGCCTGCATCCTTCTATTAGGATGGAGTGTATAACTTTAATCCTAAGCAATAAACCCTTAATGTGTTTAAATCCTCTAATCAATTCACTTAATAATCATCAAGACATCAAGCTTGTAACTTGGGCCTTGCATTAGGGTTCTAATTCTTCCTTAATTGGTTAAGAAGGACTAACCCTAGTGTTAATGGACAAGTCCCCCTCAAGTTGTCTTACAAACCATAAAACTCACTTCTTCATCTTATCATTAACTAAAATCCATCTAATAAAGGCTTTGTTTTGTCATTAGGTTAATCCCTAATCATGGATTAAGTTGAGGAGTCTTCCTCAGCTTAAACATTCTCATCTATTATCCTTCTATTAGGATGGTGTAATGAGTCTGTTTAATCCCTGATTATGGCTTAATCTCATTACTTAACACTAAACAAAAAAAACAAAAAAAACATCTAACTAATCACAAGTAGGTTAATGATCTTAATCTTACACCATGGTGATTAAGTGTGAGATGCTGACTTCACACATAAGGTATTCTCATTACCCCTAATCAGAGGGAAGATGTGATGAGTTTACTAACCCATTGGTTCATGCTTAAGCTCATTAACTTATGACAAATCTCCAAAAGCAATAAAAGATTGAAAATACAAAAAACAAACAATAATCGTCTCCTCCGGGATTCTTTTCTCACCTCATTCACTCATAAACGAGAACTTGCTTCTTCCGTCTAATGCAAGACAGTTTGCACCTGAGCCAGACAGGTCATACACTTGAGCATAGGCAAGTAAGCAGTTCATTAGTCAATTTACCTTTCAGTCTCTTTGGGTCGAACTACGGTGTTCTGACTTCCTTTTTGCACGAGAGGATACGTAGGCATAACTTAACAGTTATCGAACAAAAGTCTCTGTATATTCCCCCTCCTTCCAGTATCATTCTTTTAGCCTCATTATCTTGGGCATTTCACTCCTGTTCTCACACTGACACCTCTCTTATACACTTCACTTTCTTTTTTACACTGACACTTGCATTTCTTTCCAGCTTTGATACACAAATTGCACTGACACTACCCCTTTAAGCACAAATCTTTTAAGCGTGGATCCCGTCGAGTACGACGGACAATCTGGGTGCTAATACCTTCCCAGGTTGTAACCAACCCCCTTTCTCAGTCTCTCTGGTTCGCAACCGTCTTATCCATACCTTTCTTAGGTTTATGCAGCATTACCTTTCCTCCGGGATAAAAATGCCTAGCTGGCGACTCTTTTCTTTTCCCTTGAGTTCACTCCTGTGTGTTCTCATTCTCCTTTCGTCGAACGTCCGCGTCTGTACCCCTTTTGACCCTGGTTGTCATTTGGTGGGAGCGACACATCTCTTGAACAACCTTGTACTCTTGTAATCAACATCAACTTTGAACTAACTGCGACATTTCAATAACAGTCCAGGTGTCAAGCTACTCCCCCACTTAATTCCAACCAACACCTGCAGACAACGACTAAAACTAACAACAAGTACCAACAGTGTTTCACACACATGTTGCGTACTAAGGGATTAACAACACTAGACAACATTGGCCGGACGGACCGACCTGCTCTGATACCACTAATGTAACACCCTTCTACCCCAAAATTTAATATTTAAATACTATCAGAGTAATCATCAAAAAGGGTATCAAATTTTCATCATAAATAAACACAAACAGTGTCCTGTCCCGTAACACGGGTTAATCAGCATCAAAATATCATAAACATTTCGCAGCGGAATTTTACTTCATAAATTCAAAAACTTCTTAATAATAATTTTCACCATCCTTAATTTAACATCTTAAACTGGAAAACATTATCCAGATAACAACATACTGAAAACAGTTTAACAAAAGAAACCCATCCCAGTGTTACATGACACAGAGCAGGACACATAACCATAACCACTCCTAAGGAACACTAAAGCATGCTCCGAGACTCATGAATTACTCCTATTGCACTGCAGGACTATTCTTCGACATCTGCAAGTTACCCACGAAGGAGGCAACATTTCCAAGCAAGCAGGGTGAGTAATCATAATATATCATAAACATATAAGAATATGAAATATAATTAATTAGATTAACATGTCATAACATCATTAACAATTAAACTCAGCAACAACCACAACACTATCATAAAATAGATCAACACCAACACAGTCATGAAATTCATCAAGAATATGCAGTTCTAACATCCTGATATGCAATATGCATGTGGTACCATTTTCACCATAAGATGGATACATGACCATCAACCCTCCACAAGGGAGCACACCATAATCATCGAGACACTTCAATCCACACAATGGGATTGAAGCAATTAAATAGGCCGAAGCCCCATCGTGAATGTTATGAAATGCAATGATGCGCTACATCGGAAAATTCACCAAAATAATTCGCATCATTCATTTCAATCAGCAAAACAACCATCAAATATTCATATATATCATCATGACATTACACCCTGAACACTGGTTCTCTAACCACTCTGACACATCAAAGATTAACCCGTACCCGGTAATTATAAGGGAATTATAAGGTTATTTCACAAATTCATTTATAAAAAATTGTTTCATTTTTCTCATTTCTATTCATCAAAATAAAGTTCAATTTGTACTCTTTCCAACGCTTCAAACGGAATGCGAATCGGACTTACGGTTTAAAAGATATGAATTTTCAAAGAATTAAAATTTGTCATTCCAACATTGTTAACCGGTTAACCCATAGCGTTAACCGGTTAACGCCGACGAATTTCCAGAATTTCCCAAAAATTACAATGGTTAACCGGTTAACCCATAGCGTTAACCGGTTAATGCACGTTTTCCAACAGTTCTCTGCTATACAATTGCAGACTGTTCCAATTCCAAAAACTCCCAAACCCCATTATGGATTTCACATCATAACACCCAGAAACCATTCAAAAACATCAATTAAACCTCAACAACATCCAAACAACAATTATACAAACAAATATACGATTATAACTCATTCTAACCACTCTAATTCATCAAGATTTCTCATAAAAACTCAACCTAACTCAAAACCCCAAAAACCTCTAAAACTCATACCATTCTAATCCATTCATATTCCAATTCCTATACATTTATCATAGATTATGAAAACTCCCCATACCTTAGATAATTTCGCCGCTTTACACGCTTCTCTGGGGTTCTCCACAGCCTCCTGACTCTGAGCTTCTCCTTTCTTCAGAGCACTTCCCAAACATGATAGGAAACAATCAAATGAGAAACTCATCGTACTCTCTCTTTTACAAAACTATTCCAATTTATGTTTTTCCCAACTTAACCTTACTCTTTCCTCATAAAGACCATCTTGCCCTTTTCCTCAATATTTTTATTAAATAATACTAATATAATAATATACTAATTATTCATATTATATAAAAGTACTCCTCATATTCCCAATTGACCAACATAACCTCCATGTCGCTCCCAATAAATGAGACTAACTCAAATAAGGTACAGACGCGAACGGTCGGCGAAAGGATGAAATGAAAAGAGTCGTCAGCTAGGCATTTTTATCCCGAAGGAAAGGTAATGCTGCATAAACCTAAGGAAAGATATGGATAAGACGGTTGCGAACCAGAGAGACTGAGAAAGGGGGTTGGTTACAACCTGGGAAGGTATTAGCACCCAGATTGTCCGTCGTACTCGACGGGATCCATGCTTAAAAGATTTGTGTTTTAAAGGGGTAGTGTCAGTGCAATTTGTGTATAAAAGAACTGGAAAAGGATGTACAGGTGTCTGTGTAAGAGAAGTGTGAAGTGTATATAAGTGGAGTGTCAGTGTAAGAACAGGAATGAAATGCCCAAGAATATGAGGCCAAAAGAATAATGCTGGAAAGAGGGGGAATAAACAGAGACTTTTGTTCGATAACTGTTAAGTTATGCCTACGTATCCTCTCGTGCAATGAGGAAGTCAGAACACCGTAGTTCGACCCAAAGAGACTGAAAGGTAAATTGACTTGTGAACTGCTTACTTGTCTATGCTCAAGTGTATGACCTATCTGGCTCAGGTGCAAACTGTCTTGCATTAGACGGAAGAAGCAAGTTCTCGTTTGTGAGTGAATAAGATCAGAAAAGAATCCCGGAGGAGACGATTATTATTTGTTTTTGAGTTTTCAGTCTTTTATTGCTTTTGAAAGTTTGTCAGAAGTTAATGAGCTTAAGCCTAAACCAATGGATTAGCAAATTCATCACATCCTCCCTCTGATTAGGGGTAATGAGGATACCTTAAGTGTGAAGTCAGCATCTCACACTTAATCATCCTGATGTAGGATTAAGATCATTAACCTACTTGTGATTATTTAGATGTTTTTGTTGTTTTTGTTTAGTGTTAAGTAATGAGACTAAGTCATAATCAGGGATTAAACAGACTCATTACACCATCCTAATAGAAGGATAATAGATGAGAATGTTTAAGCTGAGGAAAGCTCCTCAACTTAATCCATGATTAGGGATTAAACTCATGACAAAACAAAGCCTTTATTGAGTGGATTTTAGTTAATGATAAGATGATGAAGTGATTTTTAGGGTTTTTAAGACAACTTGAGGGGGACTTGTCCATTAACACTAGGGTTAGTCCTTCTTAACCAATTAAGGAAGAATTAGAACCCTAATGCAAGGCCCAAGTTACAAGCTTGATGTCTTTATGATTATTAGATGGATTGATTAAAGGATTTAAACACATTAAGGGTTTAACACTTAGGATTAAAGTTATACACTCCATCCTAATAGAAGGATGCAGGCATAAGCTTAATCACAAAGCCTTAAAGCCTTTAGGGTTTAGTCCTTGATTATGAGATGAGAAGAGAAAACTCAATGAGACACAAAGGTAGAATCTAAGTGGGGGACTAATCAAACCCTAATTATTGTCATGCTTGGTTGCTCCTAAGGTTTGTGAGGTTTACAAGAGAAATCTTCAGAGAAACCACCAGGAAGCAGATGAAAAAAGCCAAGAGAAGCAAAGTAACTTGCTTCATTTAAGAAGACAAGTCACTTGAAGAAAGAAAGTAAGATGAAGAAGAATGAGCAAGCTCAATCTCAAGCACAAGACAAAATGCATCAATGATGCATAAGAGAGATGAAAAGAGATTGTGAGAAGTGAAGGCAAATTCACTTCTCAAAGTTACTTACCACCTGAAAAGTTAGTGAAAGGAATGAAATGCAATGCAAATGAGATGCAGTGACATGATACAAACCAAAACCAGAAGCATGTGTGTGATGTTGATGATGCTAAGAGATGATGCACATATGAGGCAAGGCATGGGGATGATCATACAAACACATGGATGCAAGAGAAACATGCTTTGAACCATGGATATACATGAAAAGTTATGAAATGCAAATGACATACAACATGGCAAATGAATGATGCAATGATCAAACATGATTCTAACATGTCCTAAGATGTGTTATGAATCAAATGGAGGCACAAAATGTCATGGCAAGTTATGGTATGCAAGCAAATGGAAAATGGATGCAAAAGAAAACCCAAATTAGGGTTTATGATCAATGCACAAAACAAAAATCAAAACCAGAAGCAAACATCATGATAAAAAATTGAAAATGCATTCAAAGGAACCCTAAACCTATACAAACTCACTGCCCAAAGGAGAGGATCCAATTCTTAACCTAATGCAAGTTATGAATTTCCTAAGATTGCTAGGGTTTTAAGGTACCTTGTCAATAAAAATGCCAAACAAATAGGAAATGCAAGATCAATTCATGCCAATTTAATCCTATAAACTACATGCTATACAAGATGCAATGCAAAAAGAATCATGATCCAACTCTTAAAGGCTAGGCAGAAATGAATTTTTGAAGATTGAATCAAAATAATGCCTTGAAATGAAATTAATTCCATGGAAAATTGTCAAAAGACATCAAGATCAAAAAAGAAATTTGGTTTGAGAGTTGGACAATGTTTCTAAATGATTTTAAATGTTTCATGAATTTTTTTGTGATTTTTAAATACCTAAAAGTATTTTTAATTAATTAATTCTCATTAATTAATTAAAAATAATCTTTTAAATGATTTAAAAATATTTTTTAATGAAAAAATAAAAATAAAAATGTTTTTGGTTTCTGAAAATTAATAAAAGCTTGAATAAAAATTTCCAGAATTTTTCAATGATTTTTACTATTTTTAAATAAATGAACAAAACAAATGAATTTAAATGAAAATAAAATTGAATTTAATGGGAAGTAAGCAGGATCAAGGGCCAGCATTCAAACTGGACGCGCGGGAGTTGACTGCGCGCGTCATCCAGTGGCTGAGGTTCAAGTGACAAATCTGGACCACACACGCGCGCGGGAGATTGACTTAGTCAACCAGATCAACGCTCCACATTCAAACTTCATTTAATTACAAAATTAGGGCTAATGACTTTCAGACGACCGGAACAGTGGTTCCGGTCGTCTTCTCCGACGAGCCAAATCTCTAACTCGCTCTAAAATTCATGAAAATGAAATCTAATTGCCCAGAATCAAACCCCATTCAACACATAATCAAAACCCCCAAACAAAAATCATTTTTCATTCATCAAACATGTGAATCGAAGCAAAACAAATTTAGGGCAGAAAGTTTCAGACAACTCATACATGCTCAATATTCCACCATTTTCATTTTTAAACACATCATGATGATCAGGATAACATGTAGAATCAATTTATAACAAGTAAAATGAGTTCTGGAAAATTTGTTCTTGATGGATACCTGAACTGAAGTCCTTCAAACAGGAGCTTTCTGACCCTTTCTCCTATGCAAACTCACTCCTTTGGTCCTCCTGAGCTCAATGGGATGCTTCACAACTCTTGTTGATGGCTGATTTTGGAGATGGCAGAAGTTCTGTTCAAGGGGGGGGGGTGATCGTGTTTTGGTTTCAGTGACTTTTAGGCTGTTTTAGTGGTTGGTTTGTGATCAGTGGAACTTCTCAAGATCAATGGTGAAGTTTGTTTATGTGTTTGAAGGCTGTGCTGAGTGTTTCGAATGGTTTTGCAACTTGGAGCAAAAATGATAACTATGGCTTGGAGTGTGTTTCAGCTTGAAGTGTGTGGTGTGTTATGCTGGATTTGGTCCATGTATCAAAAGGTGATAGGTCAGAGAGTTGTTGGTGGCCTATTGTGATTGGTATGGGTCTTTGGCCAAAATGTCAACTTGATTTGTACTTGAGGTATGGGCAATGGTACAACTTGCTTTTTGGCTTGTCTTGGTTCAGCTGGGTTTAGGGAGAACCATGGAATTGTTTATGAGATGATTCAGCAAGTTGATCAAGGTTTGTGTAGTGTTTTGCAAATTTCACAAAGCTTGGCCCCTTTGGAAATTCTTGCGATTCAAGGCATCAAAATGCAAAGTCCCTTGGCCCATTCTGAATTTTAGAGGTCATGTGATCATGTTGTGAAGAATTGGTACACATTTGAGGCCCTTAGAACACTTGATCATACCATTTTGCAAAATGCCTTTTTGGTAGAAAACTTCAAATTATGTGATTTTGGCCAACTTTGACAAGCCATAACTTTTGATCCAAAATGAATTAGGTCAAGTTCTTGTACTTTTTGAAAAGGGAATGATCCATTCTACAACTTTCATGACCAAAGTTTTTCCATTTGAAGCATTTTTGAATCAAAAAGCAAGGGTTGAAAAAGTTTCCCAAAATGGCAATTTTCAATATAAGTCAACTTTCCCAAAAAGTCAACTTTGCAAATGACTTGAAATTCTCCAATTTTGTGAACTTCTAACATCTTCTATGATCAAATAAAGATCATACACAATCAAAATGATGAAGAACACCCTTTGGCTGGGTCATTGGGAGCCTCAGATGCCCTGATTTTACACTGACTTGCTCAAAAAGTCAACTCTTGATCAGATGACTTCCCCATGGAATTTCTTCATGAAAATTGATATGCATGATCCCTATACCATATAGAGACCAATAGAAACAAGAATGACCAAAAATATTGGAGTTATGGCCTCTGAAACCAAAACCCTAATTCTAGGTCATCTGTGTAGTTAAACCTGGCTCTGCTTCCATGCCATTCTCAGTTCTTGTGATTCTTTGACTTTCTTGACTTTGTGGGGATATAAAATGATGCTTGAACATACATGGACCCCTTTGAAGTGATTGATGACCTTTGGAGTGGCTCAAGAAGCTCTTGGATTGCTCAGATCACAAACCCTAGATGCAGATGACTTTGAACCAATGCAATGAATAAAAAATGTGATAGGAGATGCTATGATTGAGTTTATGCATATGAAGAGATCATAAGACAAGGTGTGAATGGGTGAGGGCAAATTTGGGGTGTTTACAGCTGCCCCTATTCAAACATGAGTTAGCTGTGCAGAATGTAAGCGACGGCTTATCAGGCAAGCGAGATAACTTGTGGTTGAATACCAAAGACAGTCCAAAATTTGCAATCACAGAATGAAGAAGAAAAGGGATATAGATTGTAAAAGAAAATAAAGTGTATTTATAAAGTGCGGGCGACGGAGGACGACCGCCGAGCAGAGGACGACTGCTGGGGGAAGAGTAATGACGGGGACGGCCGGCATGCTGGGGAGAATGCGGGAAATAAAGCAATGACGGGGACGACCGACATGCTGGGGATATAAAAGATTATGATGGGGACGGCCATCAAGTAAAGCTGTAAGGTTCTCTGGGGAATATGTAAAAAGTAAATGATGAGGTACGGTCATCAGGTTCATAAAGTAATGCAAACAACGATGGGGACGGCCATCGGGCTAAACCGATGAAGGACGATCATCAGGAAAAGGAAAAGGGACCACGACGGGGACGACCATCGGTTTAAAGAATAAATGAAATAATGATGAGGGACGGTCATCAAAGGTGAAGGACGATCACCTAGCAGGGGACGGCTGCTCTGAGGGGGATAAGATGAGGGACGGTCATCTAAGGTGAAGGACGATCACCTGGCAGGGTACGGCTGCCGAAAGTATCGCGACATAGGACGAATGCCGGATAAAAGGTCGACGATAGGGACGGCCATCGGATGAGCATGATGAAGGACGATCATCAAGAGGTGAAGGACGATCACCTAGCAGGGGACGGCAGCTCTCAAGGTTTATCATGACATAGGACGAATGTCAGATAACAAGATCAACGATGGAGACGGCCATCGGATAAAATGATGAAGGACGATCATCAAAAGGTGAAGGACGATCACCTAGCAGGGGACGGCTGCTAAAAATATCACGACATAGGACGAATGCCGGATAGAAAAGATCAACGATGGGGACGGCCATCGGATGAGCATGATGAAGGACGATCATCAAGAGGTGAAGGACGATCACCTAGCAGGGTACGGCTGCTCTCAGGGTTTATCATGACATAGGACGAATGTCAGATAGAAAAGAAATTCTGCTTTGCTAGCGACCTACTGGGGAATAGTAAACACGGACGAGTGTTTATATCCAAGAAATAAAAGGTATAAGTGTTTTGGCGTTGTGTATAGATCAAAGATGCGGACGAGCATCCTTAAGACTACGATATAGACAAGTATCGGGTAGAAACGAATACTGACACGTGTTCAGAGATGATGATACGGACGAGTATCAACTGGTTAACAAGGAACACGGGCGAGTGTTGATTCTGAGGGGACTCTTCTGGGGAAAAGTAGACACAGACGAGTGTCTAAATACAATAAGACATGAGTGTTTGACACAGTGTATGGATTAAAGATGCGGGCGAGCATCTCTAAGACTATGATACGGACGAGTATCAGGTAGAAACAAACGCTTGACGCATGCTCTGAGATGATGGTACGGACGAGTACCAACTGGTTAACAAAGAACACGGACGAGTGTCGAATATGAGGGGATATAAGTGGTGTATACAATGATACGGACGAGTATCTGTATAAGTGAACAGTATGAGTGGTGTATAGTTGAGTGTTCAACCTGCTGGGGAAAGTGACACGGACGAGTGTCAAAAGATGAAAGTGTAATATAAACAAGTATAAGGGTTACAAAATGCTCAGGTAACTATGCTGGGGAAGGTGACACGGACGGGTGTCAGGGAAGTTATATATATATGAGTATCTGCGAGTGCAAAGGGGACGCTTTGGCTTTCTGCTGGGGGTATGACACGGACGGGTGCCACAAGGAGTATGTACTGGTGTTTGTGAGTGTAAGGCAACTGCTTTAGCTTTAGCTCTCTGCTGGCGAATATGGGGAGCCTTCTGTGTATTGTTGATGGATTGTCATTGTTCACAAGTGTTTGATTCAAAACATGGCTTATGATTATGCAATATGTTTGATTTTTGCCATAATGCTCCGTATTAGACGGAATGCTACGCTTTGTGGGGTGAATATGATGCGAATGCTATATTTATGCAAAAGATAACGATCCGGGATTCGGATCCTGTTGCCACGAAGATCTCTGGTTGATCTGCTTGGAGTGGACATCCCAGCTGGGGATGAGATCATTGGTAGATCTGATGAGATGTATCTGCTTGGGAGAATGGGTCACTGATAGACCCATCCTTGGTAACGAGGGACCCAGCTGGGGTTTGTAGAAACTTCCATTACTCTGTTGTGATTCCTCCATGCGTTGCTTTTCTGGATAGAGGATGAAGCTCTGTGGGGAGATGGTTCCCCGACTTTCGTACTTGACTGTGGAGGAATAGTAAATGGCAATTCGGCTGGGGAAGAAGAGAGACCATGGGAAGGTCTTCCCAGAGATTTCTGTAAGGGGCCTGCTAAGGATGATGCTGGAGGACTCAGCTGGGGAGAAACCATCTCTGGTGTTGAGTGGGTAATGATTTGCCAGCTCGCTGGGGTGAAGTTTACATGCCCCATGTTGCGTTTTTGAACACCTGCAATCCTGCAAAGACAGAGAAACGCACAAGTAATCCCGAGGTATCCCTTACCGGATTCCGTCGTGAGAGTTCAGACACTCCCGGGAGTAAATATATTTCCTGCAAGCACGTATTCTTTAGGAGAGAAACATCTGTATTTATGTAATCAGTGTCTTATAGACATCGGACATTTTGCAAATGAAAAATAAAATGTACGAGACGAGACATGACTGAAAATCTGATTTTATTAATTCACATGCCCTGAATTGGCAAGATACAGTCAAAGAAACATATCCCCTAAAATGAGGAGATTGTTACGAATTGAGAAACGAAATGTTGGCAATGTTGACGGCGCTTCAAGGAGCTTCCCTTTTGCCATGACTCGTATGACTTTTGACGTTCTTCTCGTCTTGCTTTCTGAAGAAAGCTGATTCTGACAGAAGCTTGATCCTTTCGAAGCTTAACAAGTTGTAAGTGATACAGGTGAATTCAGAATGCCGTTGTTCACTTATTCCCTTATTTTGCATGGATCGCCCTTTCGGGTTTTCGATCCATCGGGATACCCATTTTTTCCTGAGTTGTCCAATGTGGCTTTTCAACTCAGCGGGTGTACGTCTTTTTGTTTATTTTCCCTTATTTTTGCCCGAGTCTTTTATTCTGTTTTTGACTCGCCGGGATGCCCTATTTTTGCCTGGACTTACATTCTGTTTTTATGTCCAGCGGGTCATTTTTTATGCGAAGTATTTTTTAACTGCATCTGAATTCACAGGGGACGGGAAATCTTCCCCATCCATAGTGCTGAGCATGAGTGCTCCACCGGAGAAAACTTTCTTTACTACGAATGGTCCTTCATAGTTCGGAGTCCATTTGCCCCTGTGGTCTGTATGAGGAGGGAGGAGTCTTTTCAGCACAAGATCTCCTACTTGGTACTCTCGGAGCCTGACTTTCTGATCGAAGGCTTTCTTCATTCTTTTCTGATACAACTGCCCATGACAGATTGCAGCCAATATTTTCTCTTCAATCAGACTCAATTGTTCGTATCGGGATCGGACCCATTCTGCTTCGTTCAGCTTAACATCCATCAGTACCCGTAGGGAGGGTAGTTCAACTTCAACTGGTAGGACTGCCTCCATACCATACACAAGCTGATACGGTGTTGCCCCAGTGGATGTTCTGGTTGACGTGCGGTACCCATGCAAGGAAAACGGTAGCATTTCATGCCAGTCTTTGTAGGTGACTACCATCTTCTGCACAATCTTCTTGATATTCTTATTAGCTGCCTCAACAGCGCCATTCATCTTTGGACTGTAAGGAGAAGAATTGTGGTGTTGGATCTTGAAGTCCTGGCACAACTCTGCCATCATTTTGTTGTTTAAGTTGGAACCATTATCAGTAATGATTCGCTCGGGAACTCCGTATCGACAGATGATGTCTCTTTTCAGAAATCGGGCTACCACTTTCCTTGTAACATTTGCGTAGGAAGCTGCTTCAACCCACTTGGTAAAATAGTCAATGGCTACCAAGATGAATCTGTGGCCGTTTGAAGCAGTCGGTTCAATCTTGCCGATCATATCAATGCCCCACATGGCGAAGGGCCAGGGAGAAGACATCACATTCAAAGGATTGGGAGGCACATGCACCTTATCTGCATAAATCTGGCATTTATGACACTTCCTGGCATAAGCACAACAGTCGGCATCCATTGTGATCCAGTAATAACCTGATCTTAGCAACTTCTTTGCCATGGAATGCCCTCCTGCGTGGGTACCAAAGGATCCTTCGTGCACCTCGTGCATCAACAAGTCTGCCTCTGTTCCATCAACACATCTGAGGAGTACCATATCAAAGTTTCTCTTGTACAGGGAACCATCAGCATTCAGAAAGAAACTACCAGCTAGCCTTCTTAATGTCTTCTTATCATTGGAAGATGCCCCAGGTGGGTATGTTTGATCCTCCAAGAAGCACTTAATGTCATGGAACCAAGGCTTATCATCTTTGGCAACATCTGCTGCAAATACATATGCTGGTCTGTCAAGTCTGGACACTGAAATTCGAGGTACAAAGTTGGCAGCTTGAACTTTGATCATTGATGAAATGGTAGCCAGAGCATCTGCAAACTGATTCTCATCTCGAGGGATATACTCAAGCTTGACCGTTGTAAAGAAAGTCAATAACCTCCTTGTATAATCCCTATAAGGTATCAGATGATCCTGGTGTGTGTACCATTTGCTGTTGGTTTGATTAACTACCAGAGCTGAATCTCCGAATACAGTTAAAGTTTTGATCCTGAGGTCAATGGCTTCCTCAAGACCCATAATGCAAGCTTCGTATTCGGCTTCGTTGTTAGTGCAGTTAAAGGTGAGTTTTGCCGAGAAAGGCAGGTGAACTCCCTTAGGTGTAATGCGTACTGCACCAACACCACGACCATTCATATTAACAGCCCCATCAAACATCATAGTCCATTCTTCTTCTGGGTCAGGCCCTTTAGTATGAACAGGCTCTTCAAGATCTTTTGCTTTTATGAACATGATGTCTTCATCAGGGAAGTCAAATCTCATAGGCTGGTAATCATCAATAGGTTGCTCAGCAAGATAATCAGACAATACACTGCCCTTGATGGCTTTCTGAGATGTGTACTGGATGTCATATTCTGTGAGGATCATTTTCCATCTTGCAACCCGTCCGGTAAGTGCTGGCTTCTCAAAAATGTACTTAACTGGGTCCATCTTGGAGATCAATAAAGTAGTGTGGGTCAACATATACTGTCTCAGTCGGCGAGCAGCCCACGCTAAAGCACAACAAGTTTTCTCGAGCAGTGAATAACGTTGTTCACAGTCGGTAAACTTTTTGCTTAGGTAGTAAATTGCATACTCTTTTCGACCAGACTCGTCATGCTGGCCCAGCACACACCCTATTGACTCTTCTAATACTGTCAAGTACATTATCAGAGGTCTTCCTTCAACTGGTGGCATAAGGATTGGAGGTTCTTGTAAGTACTCCTTGATCTTGTCAAAAGCCCTCTGGCAGTCTTCGTTCCACCTGACTGTCTGTTCTTTTCTTAACAACTTGAACAAGGGTTCATAGGTTGCTGTAAGGTGAGATATGAACCTTGAAATGTAGTTCAATCTACCTAGAAACCCTCGAACTTCTTTCTCAGTTTTCGGTGCAGGCATTTCTTGAATGGCTTTGACTTTATCAGGGTCAACTTCAATCCCTTTCTCGCTTACAATAAATCCCAGCAGCTTACCAGATCGCACCCCGAAGGTGCACTTGTTGGGGTTTAACTTCAATTGGTACTTCCTCAGACGCTTGAATAGTTTCAACAGATTTACCAGGTGGTCTTCTTCTGTGAGGGACTTGGCAATCATGTCATCCACATAGCATTCAATTTCTTTATGGATCATGTCGTGGAATAATGTTACCATAGCCCGTTGATATGTTGCACCAGCATTCTTCAGTCCGAATGGCATCACCTTATAACAAAACATGCCCCAGGGTGTGATGAAAGTTGTCTTCTCCATGTCTTCAGGTGACATCTTGATTTGATTGTATCCTGAAAATCTGTCCATGAAGGAGAATATCGAGAACTGAGCCGTATTATCAACCAATACATCAATGTGAGGTAATGGGAAGTCATCTTTCGGGCTGGCTCTGTTCAGATCCCGGTAGTTAACACACATTCTTACTTTGTCGTCTTTCTTAGGCACAGGTACTATATTAGCAACCCACGGTGGATAGCTAGTTACAGCAAGGAACCCGGCGTCCCACTGCTGTTGTACCTCTTCCTTTATCTTCATTGCCATATCGGGGCGAGTACGGCGCAACTTCTGTTTAACCGGCGGGCAGTCCTCTTTCAAAGGCAGCTTGTGCATGACGATATCGGTGTCCAACCCTGGCATATCCTGATAAGACCAAGCAAACACATCCACGTACTCTCGAAGCATATCAATCAGTTGCTCTTTCACTGAATTTTGCAGGCAGGCCCCGATCCTAACTTCTTTCACATCTTCTTCCGTACCAAGATTAACCGTTTCAATCTCCTCCTGATGAGGAGTGATAACCTTCTCCTCTTGCCTTAACAACCTGGCTAGCTCTTCAGGAAGCTCATAATCTTCTTCAACCCCTTCATCAGCTTGATTGATTGGATTGTTAAAGTCATACGAAGCCATAGCTGTGCTGTTGTCGGTGCAGTCTGAAAGGCACTCTCTGCAAGGGTTTAAATTGTTCATTTTAGTGATTGATTTTAATCTTGTTTTAGAAAAAAGTGAAATGAAGTTATCATTTTGAAAACATTGCCATTTTATTTTTGTACAAAAAGAAAAATGAAAAACAGTGAGCGGAAAAGAAAAAGACTCATTTGCAAAAGATGTCCGATATTCATTGATTAATCTGTTTGCACAAAAATTACAAAGATGGACCGATTACAAAATGAGCCTTGTCATCTTGGGCAAGATGCAAGACTTGATGCATGCTTAAAAATACAGGAAATAATAATTACTCTGCAGGAGTAACCCTTATAATTTCCTGGGAAGACCAATTTGAGATACGGCTCCCCGGGGTCCTTGGACGTATCCAGCTCTCCAGGTTGCGTTCATCTTCCGACTCATCTTCCAAGTTGTTCACTGCATCAGGGGTGAGCATCCCCCCACTGATAAAACTGGGCTTCTTAGCAGCCTCTGATTGATCTTGTTGAGTTGGTTTGTAACCCAACCCAAATCTGTCCTCCTTCTTCTCCACAGGCAACAACTTGCCCCAGCCTTGGGCAGTCCCCTCTTCAACAACCTTCCTGGCTTGCTGATAAGATGTCATGGAAGTTCCAAGTATAGCAGATGCTTCATTAATATTGAGGGCCTCAAACCCCTGGCTCATGGTTTCATGGATCTCTCCATCCATCTCAATGTATTTGTATGTAGCCAGGTGTCTAACAAAGATATCTTCTTCACCATAGATGGTGATGATCTGGCCCTCCCACTCGAATTTCAGCTTCTGGTGAAGGGTAGACGTAACTGCGCCAGCGGCATGGATCCAAGGTCTACCCAACAAACAGCTGTAGGCCGGCTGAATGTCCATCACATAGAAGGTAATTTTAAAAGTCTGTGGGCCAATCATCACAGGCAGAACAATCTCTCCTAGCACTGATCTCTTAGAGCCGTCAAACGCTCTCACCACTAAATTACTTGGATGCAATGCCAAGCCATCATACTCCAGCTTCACCAAGGCTTTCTTTGGTAAAACATTGAGTGAAGACCCAGTGTCTACCAATACATGTGATAGAACAACACCCTTGCATTCCAGGGTGATGTGTAAAGCCTTGTTGTGGTTGCATCCCTCAGTCGTTAGATCAGCGTTGGTAAAACCCAATCCATGGATGGTATTGACATTTGCTACCACGGTCTCCAGCTGATTAACGGTGATCTCCTCTGGCACATATGCTGCGTGCAAGACTTTTAGTAATGCATTCCGGTGAGCTTCGGAACACATCAGCAGGGATAAAATGGAGATTTTTGAGGGAGTTTGGTGAAGCTGATCCACTACTTTGTAATCACTCCTCTTTATAATTCTCATAAACTCGTCTATATCTTGCTCAAAAGACGTCTTCTGAGTTTCCTTGAGAATGGGTTCTTCGGATATTACACTCTTTCCTTTTGCTTTGGCAGCAGCTTCTGCTTCAGCATTAGGTCTTTGTGCTTGCGAGGCAAAAAGGCGTCCGCTTCTGGTGAAGCCTCCGCCTCCCCCGACATTATCAATCTGTGGAGAAGAGGTTGAAGAGTCAAGAGTGATTTTCTCCCCATTGCAGTAAAGGTCAGAGCCATAATGCCAAGGGATGGCATTACTGCTTTCATATGGAACGGGCCCAGGTACCGTGATGGTAACCGGACTGACTGCAGCAGAGGAGGGTGTTGAAATAGTGTGCGAATCGTAGTAGATGGTAACTGGTGATCTGGCAGGAGATGCCACTGCTTGTTGTTGAAAATTGTTGTTCGGAGGAATATATGACGGATCATAATAAATGGTGACTGCCGAGATGTCTGTTGGCGTTGTAGAAGATTCTGAATAAAGGGGTGCTGATGTTGTAGAAGAGATGGTTGTTGATTTTTGGTTTGTTGAAGTGATAGATGAAGCATTTGTTGATGAGATTGAAGAATTGTTTGGAATAATTGTTGTTGCAGTTGTAGGAGACTCAGGAATTGTTGTCAAAGAGTTTGCTGGATTTGAAGGTGTTGATGTTGTGATTTGAAGTAGGCCACTTTGGATAAGACCATCTATGCCGCTTCTCAAGTTATCACACCCGTTTACTGAAATGTTGCAATAATCGCACCCAAGCTCACACCCAGGGAACATCTGGCATTCTAGGAGTTGAGCTTTAATCTCTACCAGGGGTGTCCGAATCTGCCCAATACTGGTTATTAAGAAAGACGGCTTGTCTTCCTCAATAGCATTAATTCTTGGTCCTCCGTGGTTGGGCATGGGGTTCTTGTTGACATTTGGCGGGGGTGCGAAATTGAGGGCTTTGGAATCCACTAGATCCTGTACCTTCATTTGTAAGGCCCTGCATTTCTCTGTACTATGGCCAGGTGCATTGGAGTGAAAAGCACATCTGGCGTTGGCGTCATAATTTCTGGGCAAACTGGAAGGGTCTGGTGGTGCCAACGTCCTTAACTCAACAAAATTGAGCTTCAGGAGCTGTGGCAATAAAGCGGCATAAGGCATAGGGATTGGATCAATCACCCTATTGGCCTGAGATGGTCTCTGTTGAAATGGTCTTTGTTGATTGTTGCTGTTGTTGTTGTTGTAGTTTCTCTGAGGCGGATATTGAACTTGTTGCTGGAAGTGGGGTTGTTGCTGTGGTTGATACGCTGGTTGCTGAGGAATTGGAGTTGGAATAGTGACAGTTGCCACTGACCTATGAACATACTGTGGTCTGCCCCTGCTGGCCTGAATAGCATTAGTCTCACCGGTTCTTCTTGGCCCCACAAAAGGCTTTCTGGGGTTGTTGGATGAGCTTGCACCGTTATCAGAGATTTTGCCCATCTTTAATAGGCTCTCAATTCTTTCTCCAGCTATGACTACGTCAGCGAAGCTGGTGGAAGAAAAGGCAGCTAGCCTGTCAATATATGTCCCTTGAAGGGTGTTCATGAACATGTCGGCCATTTCCCTTTCCGACATGGGTGGTTGGACAGCAGCAGCAAGCTGTCTCCACCTCTGGGCGTATTCCCGAAAGCTTTCTCTGGATGATTGAGACATTCCCATCAGGAGGGTCCTGTTAGGAGCCATGTCCAAGTTGTACTGGTACTGTCTGATGAAGGCCTCAGCTAGGTCCTTCCAGCATCTGATGGTTGCTCTGGTCAAGTGAGAGTACCATTCCCTTGAAGCTCCTGTTAAACTGTCTTCGAAATAAAACATCCACAGTTTTTCATCCATGGTGTATGCCTTCAGCCTCCCCAGAAAGGATTGCAAGTGGGTTCGCGGACAGGAAGTTCCGTTGTACTTCTCGAAGCACGGGGGTTTAAACTTGTGGGGAATCCATACCCCATCCACCAAACCCATGTCCATGACATCAAAGCCCAGGGAATTTTGAGACTCCAGAGATCTCAATTTCTCAGCAATTTCATCTAGCCTTCTGTCATAGGCTTCATCCTCAGCTCCCATCACAGTGAATTGATCCTCTTGGGGGTCTTCTTGTAATACTCTGCCTGCAGTGGCATTCCCTTGTACATTAGCAGGGATGTTGATCTCTGGATGAAGATGAGGCCCATACACAGGTGGATTGACATGAGGTTGAACCCTTTCATTGTTACTCGTTCCTCCAGTCCCCAGATGGGGTTCTTCCTGGGTCTGCCTCTCTACCAATGCCCTTAATCTCTCTTGGCTTTGAGCCAAGCCATTCATCACCTCCATGAACTAGGTCATCTGGTTTCTCATTTCTAGCCTCTCATTGGCCATTTGAGTCCTGACCTCTGTAAGGTCCTGCTGTACTTGGTCCATTTGTATACCCGGAAGGTTGTTGCGAGTGGGATATCTGTGCAGACGGTTGAGAGGGAACACCCGTCGTCGAGCAATAGTTCCTGAATCACAACAGAGTTAGTAACAAACAAAACAAAAACCTACAAAACAAAACAAAAAGTTAGTATGCAATGCAGTATGCTTATTTGTTTCCAAGGTATCCGGCTTGGCACTTGGTTTTGACCTTTCCAGACCCATGAGGAAGGTGCTTTGATGTTGCTTGAGAGAAAAAGAACTCAGATGAAACAAACTAATGAATATATTACAAATGGTGAATCATACATAGTTTGTTTTTTACAATACATGCCCTCTGAGGGGTCAAAAAATACAACATAAGAGAAAAGTACATGAAATGAAAGCAACAACAAGCAAATGTCAGACACCAAGACCAAACTCATCCTCCTTAACTTCCTTCAGAAGTGCTTCAGTTACAGGGTCAGCTGGATGCTCTGTGAGGTTTCTGATAAGAAGATTCCTGGTGGTGATAGCAGTGGTTAGCTTCTTGTGTCTGCCTTGGTCCTTTGACCTCTTCACACCAGCCCTAAGCTTCAATTCTGAGATTTCCTTCTGGGCTGCTAGCAGGGCTTCCTGTTGCTCCTTTGCATTAGCCTCCAACTGCTCAATCCTGTCCTGAGTTCTCTTATCTTCCTGAGTGCGAGCTTCAGTGATCCTGACCCTCCTAGCTTGGCTTTCTTTCAGATAGAGATCAGTCCTAGCCTTCTGAAACTGGGCCTCTTTACAGGCATTCTTCAAAATCTGCTCTCCAGCCCTTGACTTCTTGATGTAGTCCTCTGTTTTTTCAATCTTGGCTAGATGCTCCACCTTAAGCTTTTCTAACCTCTCAATGTCCAGACTACCATCACTCCTCTCCCAGAGGGTTCTCTTCAGGGCTTGAGACAAATTCTCATTCCTCTCTTTCAGTTTTTCAAACTCTTCCAGGCTGACAGTGGCTGGAGGTGGTGCTGTGGATGGTACAGGTGCATCCTCAATGGTGAAGGGCATCCCAGAAATTTGAGCCCTAGCATGAGACCAATCATAATACTGAGCTGAGGCCACATTGTTGCATCTCCCAAGAATGGATACCCCTTTGGTCTGAATATTGTCCCAAGCCCAGGATGCTTGCCTGACAACAGCTAGATTAGGCTTAATCTCACAATAAAGGGTTTCAGCCAAGTCTTGCACTCTAGGAGGGTGAACCAATGCATAGCCCAATTGTCTTTTGAATAGCAAAGGGTTGTAGTTGATGCAACCCTTCACTCCTATCAGAGGTACATTGGGGAACTGCCCACAACTAGTAATGATGTCCCTGCCTTTGGTGCTCTGGGTGCACCACCTGATGTCATCTGAGGTCAAAGCAATAAGTCTCCTAGCCCAATTCTTCTGTTGGTGAGGATTCAAGAATGCATCAGTCTTGGGAAAGTGTTTGAGCAGCCAGGTATGGAACAAGGGAGCACAGCATCTCACCAACCTTCCTCTTTGCTTTTCATTCCTTTGGTGAACAAAGTAGTAGAAATCTCCCAGTAAGGTGGGCACTGGGTTCCTCAGAATGAAAAGATGAATGGCATTCTTGCTAATAAACTGAGGCTCATCTGCAAATAATATAACCCCATATATGCTGAGGGCTAATAATGCACAGACTGCCTTCCATTCTCCCAAGGAGGCCTTCAGGATAGCCTGAGAAGTCAAGAAATCCAAGTGTAGACCAGAGATTCCAGCCTTTGTTGTCATGTTCTGCTCAATCAGTATAGGTTCCAGATACAGTGCTTTTGCCACTTCTTCATTACTGGGAAAAGCCATCTCAGGGTTGAAGGGGATACCACCCCTGATAGGTACTCCAACCAGTGATGAATACTCCTCCAACAGGGGTCCCAACTGAAAATTCTGGAAGGTGAAGCACCTCAAAGGAGGATCATAGAACTGTAGGCAAGTGTGAATCAAGCTCCTCTGAGAAGGGTCCAAATCCATAACCACATCAAGGATGCCTCCATAATGTTCTCTGAATAGTGGTATATGGTCTGGAGTGATAAGGGCCTGGACCTTCCTGATGCCAGTCAGCTCAGGCTCAAAGAAATGGTATGAGATATTGCTCTTCTTAGGTGCCATGTTTGCTGATGAAGAGCTGAGACTGATGTTGATGGTGATGACTGATACTAGAAGAGAGCCACTGATAGGCTAAGGATGATGATGGAGATGACTGAAGCAGGTAGCTGATGAAGGTAGCTGAAGCAGATAGCTGGTGAACAAGGGCCTATGCAGATGAAGGGGTCAAAACCAAGCCAAATGCAATATGGATACCCTGAAAAACAAATAAGCAAATGTTAAATGATGCAAATGATGAGTATGCAAATGATATGCAAGGGGTTTGTGATCAAGCTGGATCTGATTACTGCTTGGATATAAGTTCATGTATGTCTAAGAAGTCCAGATGGAGGTTCATAAGTCCAGTAACCAAGGTGGGGGACTCAAATAAAGAGCCCATATCCAGGGTTAAATCACAAGAACTGTCCAAAGTGGAGTACTCTTAATCAAAACAAAGTATCAGGGTATGCTGAGGTCAAGGGTACCTGCAAACCTGTAAACAGCCCAACCCTCTCACAGGTGATGTTCTAAAACAAGGATCCTCAGACTTGGATCAGTTATGAGAAGTGTAAACACTTCTAACCCGGAGGTACAGTGTTTACAATAACCATAAAATATCCTCCTCCAATTCACCTCAGTTTCTGAAGGTCATAATAAAGGTCATCCAGACTTAGCAGGCTTCCCAGATAGCCCTAGCACTACAGGAGATCCGTAGCACAGAGTTCTCAAGAAGAAACCCATATCTGAACCGTGTTTCATATTCTCGCACCAGACCGAAATGGAATGGGAAAGAACATGAACCACTCTAGCCTAGGTGTCACTCAGGTCCCAGGTATAGGACCTTAAACTCTCAATAGAACCCCACCCACCAAGATAGAAAACAGATCCAGCCAGATAACAGTATGACAATATGATGATATAAAGCTGTAAAGAAAGCAATAAATAATTGTACATAAAGCAGTAAATAAAGCAAATATACAAACACAAATAGCACATAACACCCTAGTAAATACAAATCAAACAAGCGCTAGGAGGAACCCAAAAAAAAGAACCAGAAGCCCTGGTTACAGTATAAGATTCCCCAGCAGAGTCGCCAAGCTGTCGCTCCCAATAAATGAGACTAACTCAAATAAGGTACAGACGCGAACGATCGACGAAAGGATGAAATGAAAAGAGTCGCCAGCTAGGCATTTTTATCCCGAAGGAAAGGTAATGCTGCATAAACCTAAGGAAAGATATGGATAAGACGGTTGCGAACCAGAGAGACTGAGAAAGGGGGTTGGTTACAACCTGGGAAGGTATTAGCACCCAGATTGTCCGTCGTACTCGACGGGATCCACGCTTAAAAGATTTGTGTTTTAAAGGGGTAGTGTTAGTGCAATTTGTGTATAAAAGAACTGGAAAAGGATGTACAGGTGTCTGTGTAAGAGAAGTGTGAAGTGTGTATAAGTGGAGTGTCAGTGTAAGAACAGGAATGAAATGCCCAAGAATATGAGGCCAAAAGAATAATGCTGGAAAGAGGGGGAATAAACAAAGATTTTTGTTCGATAACTGTTAAGTTATGCCTACGTATCCTCTCGTGCAATGAGGAAGTCAGAACACCGTAGTTCGACCCAAAGAGACTGAAAGGTAAATTGACTTGTGAACTGCTTACTTGTCTATGCTTAAGTGTATGACCTGTCTGGCTCAGGTGCAAACTGTCTTGCATTAGACGGAAGAAGCAAGTTCTCGTTTGTGAGTGAATAAGATGAGAAAAGAATCCCGAAGGAGACGATTATTGTTTGTTTTTGAGTTTTCAGTCTTTTATTGCTTTTGAAAGTTTGTCATAAGTTAATGAGCTTAAGCCTAAACCAATGGATTAGTAAACTCATCACATCCTCCCTCTGATTAGGGGTAATGAGAATACCTTAAGTGTGAAGTCAGCATCTCACACTTAATCATCCTGATGTAGGATTAAGATCATTAACCTACTTGTGATTATTTAGATGTTTTTGTTGTTTTTGTTTAGTGTTAAGTAATGAGACTAAGTCATAATCAGGGATTAAACAAACTCATTACACCATCCTAATAGAAGGATAATAGATGAGAATGTTTAAGCTGAGGAAAGCTCCTCAACTTAATCCATGATTAGGGATTAAACTCATGACAAAACAAAGCCTTTATTGAGTGGATTTTAGTTAATGATAAGATGATGAAGTGATTTTTAGGGTTTGTAAGGCAACTTGAGGGGGACTTGTCCATTAACACTAGGGTTAGTCCTTCTTAACCAATTAAGGAAGAATTAGAACCTTAATGCAAGGCCCAAGTTACAAGCTTGATGTCTTGATGATTATTAGATGGATTGATTAAAGGATTTAAACACATTAAGGGTTTAACACTTAGGATTAAAGTTATACACTCCATCCTAATAGAAGGATGCAGGCATAAGCTTAATCACAAAGCCTTAAAGCCTTTAGGGTTTAGTCCTTGATTATGAGATGAGAAGAGAAGACTCAATGAGACACAAAGGTAGAAACTAAGTGGGGGACTAATCAAACCCTAATTATTGTCATGCTTGGTTTCTCCTAAGGTTTGTGAGGTTTACAAGAGAAATCTTCAGAGAAACCACCAGGAATCAGATGAAAGGAGCCAAGAGAAGCAAAGTAACTTGCTTCATTTAAGAAGACAAGTCACTTGAAGAAAGAAAGTAAGATGAGGAAGAATGAGCAAGCTCAATCTCAAGCACAATACAAAATGCAGCAATGATGCATAAGAGAGATGAAAAGAGATTGTGAGAAGTGAAGGCAAATTCACTTCTCAAAGTTACTTACCACCTGAAAAGTTAGTGAAAGGAATGAAATGCAATGCAAATGAGATGCAGTGACATGATACAAACCAAAACCAGAAGCATGTGTGTGATGTTGATGATGCTAAGATATGATGCACATATGAGGCAAGGCATGGGGATGATCATACAAACACATGGATGCAAGAGAAACATGCTTTGAACCATGGATATACATGAAAAGTTATGAAATGCAAATGACATACAACATGGCAAATGAATGATGCAATGATCAAACATGATTCTAACATGTCCTAAGATGTGTTATGAATCAAATGGAGGCACAAAATGTCATGGCAAGTTATGGTATGCAAGCAAATGGAAAATGGATGCAAAAGAAAACCCAAATTAGGGTTTATGATCAATGCACAAAACAAAAATCAAAACCAGAAGCAAACATCATGATAAAAAATTGAAAATGCATTCAAAGGAACCCTAAACCTATACAAACTCACTGCCCAAAGGAGAGGATCCAATTCTTAACCTAATGCAAGTTATGAATTTCCTAAGATTGCTAGGGTTTTAAGGTACCTTGTCAAGAAAAAGGCCAAACAAATAGGAAATGCAAGATTAATTCATGCCAATTTAATCCTATAAACTACATGCTATACAAGATGCAATGCAAAAAGAATCATGATCCAACTCTTAAAGGCTAGGCAGAAATGAATTTTTGAAGATTGAATCAAAATAATGCCTTGAAATGAAATTAATTCCATGGAAAATTGTCAAAAGACATCAAGATCAAAAAAGAAATTTGGTTTGAGAGTTGGACAATGTTTCTAAATGATTTTAAATGTTTCATGAATTTTTTTGTGATTTTTAAATACCTAAAAGTATTTTTAATTAATTAATTCTCATTAATTAATTAAAAATAATCTTTTAAATTATTTAAAAATATTTTTTATTGCAAAAAATAAAAATAAAAATGTTTTTGGTTTCTGAAAAATTAATAAAAGCTTGAATAAAAATTTCCAGAATTTTTCAATGATTTTTTCTATTTTTAAATAAATGAACAAAACAAATGAATTTAAATGAAAATAAAATTGAATTTAATGGGAAGTAAGCAGGATCAAGGGCCAACATTCAAACTGGACGCGCGGGAGTCGACTGCGCGCGTCATCCAGTGGCTGAGGTTCAAGCTTGACTAAAGCTGATTAATTAAATTAATTAATTGGGATTAGGGCTAAGTGACAAATCTGGACCACACACGCGCGCGGGAGATTGACTTAGTCAACCAGATCAACGCTCCACATTCAAACTTCATTTAAATACAAAATTAGGGCTAATGACTTTCAGACGACCGGAACAGTGGTTCCGGTCGTCTTCTCCGACGAGCCAAATATCTAACTCTCTCTAAACTTCATGAAAATGAAATCTAATTGCCCAGAATCAAACCCCATTCAACACATAATCAAAACCCCCAAACAAAAATCATTTTTCATTCATCAAACATGTGAATCGAAGCAAAACAAATTTAGGGCAGAAAGTTTCAGACAACTCATACATGCTCAATATTCCACCATTTTCATTTTTAAACACATCATGATGATCAGGATAACATGTAGAATCAATTTATAACAAGTAAAATGAGTTCTGGAAAATTTGTTCTTGATGGATACCTGAACTGAAGTCCTTCGAACAGGAGCTTTCTGACCCTTTCTCCTATGCAAACTCACTCCTTTGGTCCTCCTGAGCTCAATGGGATGCTTCACAACTCTTGTTGATGGCTGATTTGGGAGATGGCAGAAGTTCTGTTCAAGGGGGGGGGGGGTGATCGTGTTTTGGTTTCAGTGACTTTTAGGCTGTTTTAGTGGTTGGTTTGTGATCAGTGGAACTTCTCAAGATCAATGGTGAAGTTTGTTTATGTGTTTGAAGGCTGTGCTGAGTGTTTCGAATGGTTTTGCAAGTTGGAGCAAAAATGATAACTATGGCTTGGAGTGTGTTTCAGCTTGAAGTGTGTGGTGTGTTATGCTGGCTTTGGTCCATGTATCAAAAGGTGATAGGTCAGAGAGTTGTTGGTGGCCTATTGTGATTGGTATGGGTCTTTGGCCAAAATGTCAACTTGATTTGTACTTGAGGTATGGGCAATGGTACAACTTGATTTTTGGTTCAGCTGAGTTTAGGGAGAACCATGGAATTGTTTATGAGATGATTCAGCAAGTTGATCAAGGTTTGTGTAGTGTTTTGCAAATTTCACAAAGCTTGGCCCCTTTGGAAATTCTTGCGATTCAAGGCATCAAAATGCAAAGTCCCTTGGCCCATTCTGAATTTTAGAGGTCATGTGATCATGTTGTGAATAATTGGTACACATTTGAGGCCCTTAGAACACTTGATCATACCATTTTGCAAAATGCCTTTTTGGTAGAAAACTTCAAATTATGTGATTTTGGCCAACTTTGACAAGCCATAACTTTTGATCCAAAATGAATTAGGTCAAGTTCTTGTACTTTTTGAAAAGGGAATGATCCATTCTACAACTTTCATGACCAAAGTTTTTCCATTTGAAGCATTTTTGAATCAAAAAGCAAGGGTTGAAAAAGTTTCCCAAAATGGCAATTTTCAATATAAGTCAACTTTCCCAAAAAGTCAACTTTGCAAATGACTTGAAATTCTCCAATTTTGTGAACTTCTAACATCTTCTATGATCAAATAAAGATCATACACAATCAAAATGATGAAGAACACCCTTTGGCTGGGTCATTGGGGGCCTCAGATGCCCTGATTTTACACTGACTTGCTCAAAAAGTCAACTCTTGATCAGATGACTTCCCCATGGAATTTCTTCATGAAAATTGATATGCATGATCCCTATATCATATAGAGACCAATAGAAACAAGAATGACCAAAAATATTGGAGTTATGGCCTCTGAAACCAAAACCCTAATTCTAGGTCATCTGTGTAGTTAAACCTGGCTCTGCTTCCATGCCATTCTCAGTTCTTGTGATTCTTTGACTTTCTTGACTTTGTGGGGATATAAAATGATGCTTGAACATACATGGACCCCTTTGAAGTGATTGATGACCTTTGGAGTGGCTCAAGAAGCTCTTGGATTGCTCAGATCACAAACCCTAGATGCAGATGACTTTGAACCAATGCAATGAATCAAAAATGTGATAGGAGATGCTATGATTGAGTTTATGCATATGAAGAGATCACAAGCCAAGGTGTGAATGGGTGAGGGCAAATTTGGGGTGTTTACACTCCATACCCCCACTTTTATTATTATCTAATAATAAACAATAATTTCGAATAATACTACATGATTATTCTTATTGTTAATATTATTAAAATAATATCACCACAATGCATCTGGCCACATAACCACTTATTTTCCAAAATTATCATATATCCTCAATTAAGCAACAATTTCTCATAATCGAATTTGGGGTGTTACAACTCTCCCCCAATTACAAAATTTTCGTCCTCGAAAATTACCAGGAGTAGACATAGTCAGATACAACTCCCCTATCTAATCTTCTCGCTTGGAACTCAAGTTCTTTTCTTCCCTCAACATGATAACTCTTTTGACGACTCTGCGACGTCTTAAACCTTTTCCCGAATCATTCTTATCTTCTCAGTTGTTTCTTAGACAATCTCAGGCCCAAGCACCAACCCTCTCCTGACTCATACCAACACAACAGAGTACGACAATGTCTACCATACAACGCTTCATATGGGGCCACCCTAATACCAGCATGAAAACTTGTTGTTGTATGTAAACTTAACCAACGACAATTGACTATCCCAAGATCCTCCTTGATCCAAAACACAAGCTCTCAGCAGATCTTCTAAAGATTGGAATGTCCTTTCCGTCTGACCACCCGCCTGTGGATGATAAGCAGAATTCATTCCTCAATTTAGTACCCAAAGCATCCTGCAAACTCTTCCAAAACCTCGATGTAAACCGCGGATCTCTATCCGATACAATGCTTGAAGGTACACCATGCAACTTCACAATTTCCTCAATATAAATCTCAGCTAACCTTTGCATGGAATGGTTAATCCTCATCGACAAGAAATGTGCCGACTTAGTTAACCGATCAACAATTACCCAAATCGAATCATTACTTCTAGCAGTCTTAGGTAACCCAGTCACGAAATCCATGGAAATACTATCCCATTTCCACTCAGGAACATTCAATGGTTGCATCATACCTGAAGGTCTCTGAGTTTCTATCTTTGACTTCTAGCATGTCAAACAAACATATACAAATTCAGCAATACCCTTTTCATACCCGGTCACCAAAATAACCTGCGTAAATCCTAATACATCTTCGTAACGCCATGATGAATACTCAGTCGACTTTTATATCCTTTAAAAAAAACACTTTCTTTAATTTCCGAAATTACTGGAACACACAATTTAAATCCAACATCAAAACAATCAAATATCAACATCGTCTTCATTCGCAAACAACAACTACACTGCACCACGCATTCGCTGCGCACTCTGATTACTCTGCAAAGTTCCAGGACTACCAAGATTATTTCCAACTTCTTCAATCACCAAACCAACACATTCATAACACCTTCTACTTAACTTTTCTGAATTTCGTTTCAATAGGTAATCTACTCTTGTAGTTACCGAATACATCCAACTTAAATTCATAAGGCAACACCTTCGAACGTTCAATCATAAATACAACCGCGACCACTTCCAAACTTTCGGTCAAAATTTACATACTTCATGAATTTCCAATTATCCTCAACACAACTACAACTTTACCATCTTAAATAATACATCCTTCAAAAATTACCTTAAACACACTACATCATTATGACAATATAAGATACAGGGGTCCAACGAATCTCCATTAGATAACTCATACCCTTTACTTCCAACTAATTCAACTTACCGAATCCTCGATTCTTACTCATACCGACAAATCCTTTTATAGATTCTTATTCGAATAGACACAACCAAATAACTCCTCTTATTCCAACCAAAACCGTTATTTAATAAACCCACTTATAATTTCACTTCTATTACTTGCAACTTAACTATGTCCGACATTCTTGTCAAATCATCGTTTTACATTTCCACCTACTTTCCCTTCTAATCATCTCAAGGAAGCTTCACGTCTTATGCCACTTAACTCATCACCAAAACAACATTCAAATCCCTCGGAGTTCAACTATGAATTTTCTTATTACAATTCAATCCAAGCGCAACTTCAAACTTAATACAATTCAATCCAAGCGCAATTCAATCCCACCCTCCTTTCACGATCGGTCTCGTCGGCGGTGGCGGAGGGTTTCAAGTGATTGTTGTGAGGCGTTACGGATTGAAGGTGGTCGGCGCATTTTGGATTCACGGTGGTTATTCGTGCCGGTTTCACGGTGGTTTACGGCTTTGTTGGTGGTAAACGACTTTGACGGTTTTGCGGATGGTTTATGTTGGATTTGAAAGAAGCAAAGGAAAATATGGTGGTTCAGGTATTATTCAAATCCTCATCTCTCAGTTTTCTTGTTTATTGGTTGTGTTTTTTTGTGCCATTTCTGCTTAGCCGATAGGTTTTCTCCCCTCTCCCCCCTTGATTGCTAAATGATTAGTGGTTTTATAGGAGAGTTTCTGAGGTATGTCATACGTGTGAAGAGAATGAAATTCATGTGTAATTTTGCTTGGCATGTGCAAACGTGAGCTGTATTTTTAGGAAACCATTAGGAATATTTGCATAGGATTTATGTGGTCCTCCTGCTGAGTCATAGAATTCGATTTTTTTTGTCTGTAGTACACCAACTATAATTCTTTCTAGAAGCATGTGTGGTCCCTCAAACTATATTTTTTACTGCAGAATTATTTCTTTTCACTGCAGAGAAATTGGTGTTCGACTGCTACTGACTTATGTTGTCATAGTTATCTTTGTGTATTTTGACATTACCATGTTTTATCATTTGCCTTGCGGTATCGTCATGGTTATGTTTTCTGAATGTTGCAGGGTACTAACTGTCTAAACATTCCAATGGACATCTTCAATTATATAATGGATGTTTTGATGAATTCCAAAGAGAAAAGCTCTACAAGGATGTTTCGTTGAACTAAATTTCAGAGGTAATGAACCAGGCTCTGAATTTATTTTGCATCCATGATAACTCTCATACTTGTAATGCTTCTATTTGTACTTGAAATGGCTATTAACTTCTTTTTTCGGTTGTATTTCAGCTAAGGTCCAAGCCATCGTGATTCAATTGATCATTTGACTGATGTGGCGCTTTCGGCAATGCTTGTATGCTTGCTCTTGTCATTTGGAGTATGAATGGTGAGAAACACTTTTTTAATGGTTTGCTCGTAATACTTCTTGCTGCATAACTATTGTAACTCTATTTTCAATAATCGGTTCGAGCTTTGACTTCCCTTTTGACTGCTTGTTGTATGTGCTCATGTTCTTTGTATATGGCACTAATTACTCATGCTTATTCTTTCATGTGCAAATTTCGGAGCGATTTTGGCATGATGATGTTTCACCAAAGATTACCAAGAGAAAGTCCTACAAGATGATGTTTATAAGAGTAGCAACAATTGGATTCCCACGTGATTCTTGTATTTCAACTTTTGTTTTGATAAACATGTTGTAGCAAGGCCTTGACATTCTTCCTCTGATTATTCATGGCAGGAATAGTGGCGGTTTGTGAATTAGAAGTGAGAATTGGGTGAGACTCTTATGAAAACCAAATGATACTCTTCCTTATGAAAAAGAAATGTTTCTTGTTGGTTAAATTCCTGCAGATTTCAACTGATTTTTCTTGTGTGATGAATCAATGATGAATATATGAATGGCTTTGTTTGTCTTGCAGGTTTGCTATGGGATCTCAATGCCATGAAGCATGATGGGAATGCAGAGTTGGAAATCTCGTGCACTAATACGGAACAGCAACTTGGTGAAGCATGAAGGTGGATTTCGAATTCAGAATTGGGTTAATGGTATGGCCTCAATAGGTTGGTTCAGAACTTGGAATTGTGCTTCGAAGGTAAGGAACTAAACCTTGAACTTGTGATTTGGTCTTCTTGTATTTGAACCGCGTGTTATGGTTTTTTGACTCATTTAGATCATTGTTACTGCTTGTAATGACTTAGCAGTATAGTCAAAAACATAATCCTGCACAATGTGAGGTTCCTCTTTGGAGCTGTTAAGGTCATGCATAAGTGAGCTCTCAACATAAGGAACTGGAGATTCCTTTTTATGATTTTCATTAACTTTATCAGCAAGAGTAGGAGCCCAGTTATTCTGAATAGTATCTCCAAATACCTGATGAGGCAGACGCATGCTAGACCCTTTACCGTCAACTGTATAACTTGTGTCTTGGCTGACTTTAAGATGCAAATTCATAGAAACAGTACCGAGTTCATTATTCACACTAGGAATTGGGATCTGGGAGCTCATATGAAAAGCATCTTGTGGGGCTTGAAGTTGGGAAGGATCAACACGCAAATGTCCCATTGGTAATGAACTTTGCAACTGTCCATAAGATGAATCGCCAAAGAGCTGGCTAGTCTGTTGGTCCTGCAACATTTTGGAAAGCAGTTGTTGTTGTTGCCTTAAGAACAGCTGCTGCTCCTCCTGCTTCTGCTGCTGCCAAAGAATTAGCTGAGTTATCCCCTAGAGACAGTAAATTGCATAAAGAAAGCGGATTTTGCAGTGTCGGCCTCTGTTGCTGAATTCCAAATGGCATTTGAGAGAAATTCTGATCATGAACTGAGTCAAATTTATTTTAAAGGAGATCCAATCCACCTTGTATGGGATTATTTGGCCATCCAGCAACACCATTATTTATGCTTGCAGATGTTCTTTCAGATAACCCTTAGATTACTGACAAACAATTGGTCTTTTGTAACTTTAATCCTTGTGTTTGGCTCAATGGTAACATGTGTTTTTTTGTTTTATCCTAATTCACCTATTATGGTTTTCAATTTGTAATCTTGAATTTTGTATCCATTTACAACGCCTACAGTTAGTAATATGGTAATTGGTCATGTTGTATCTTGCCTTTGACACCTTCTTGTCTAATAAAAAATAATAATTCAAGTGTATTTCCACCAACCTCATCATGGTATAATTTACTAACAAATTAACCATGTCTTAAAATCCAATTGAAAACAAACTTGAATTAGATTGAAACGAAACTTGAAACAACTCTTCTACCCATGATTTTTTTTTGCAAATAAACGCATGTCTTGAATATGACCAAAATTCACTTTGTAACAATCTTGAATTTTCACGCTTTGAAACCACCAAATTGAACGAAAATTTGTCACTCATTACTGCTTCATCAAACACAACTTCAATATGACCAAATTGAATTACAGTTAGATCACATAACTTGGTATATGGCTCGAGCATCTTAACAAGGCACTTCTTTCTTCTTTTCAAAAATTTGTTCCATAAGAAAATCAACTAATCCAACTATCAATAACCCCAATGCTGAGACAATTTATTAGCTAACAAGTACCCAAATTTGACTTGTGGTCTTTAATAATCCACGATTCTGCCTTGAACAATACATGATTCCAACTCAAAAATCCTAATCCACACAGGGAAAGAAATGGGAACCACACACACATTTGGTCTGATAACTTTGTTTGGCCCTGATAGCCAACTTACACAACCTGGACTTAATCAACTATTAAGACAAATAGAACCATAAACACATGTTTTTTTATCTTGTATGGTGGTTAGTAACATAGCAACAAAAATAAATAAATATATGGGTAGGACAAATTTGGGGTATGACAGATGCCCCTATCTAATTTTCTTAGACCGAGTAAAGTGAACTGACTTGCGTTCATACTTCCAAGGTATAAGACGATTAGATACTAAAACACTCCGAATTTGTCCGCAAAAAGAAAAAACAATTGTGCAGTAAATCGATGAATAAAAATTGGAAAAAAAGGCGATACGAAACAGAAAACAGGTTGACAGAAAATTAAATAATCGCTTACCACCGCAAGGATGATAAAGAGATCCCAAGCACTCGATGCTAGGTCGATGCTGGGTAACAGAAAACTAAATAACCGCTTACCACCGCAAGGATGATAATGCGACCGCTACATTTTAACTACGTCGATATAGATGCTGAGTGACAGGAAAATTAAATAATCGCTTACCATCGCAAGGATGATAATATGACCCCAGCACTCGAACTAGATCGATATGGATGTCGAGTGACAAAAAAATAAATAATTGCTTACCACCGCAAGGATGATAATACGACCCCAGCACTCGAACTAGGTCGATATGGATGACGAGGGACGGAAAAAATAAATAATCGCTTACCACCGCAAGGATGATAATACGACCCCAGCACTCGAACTAGGTCGATATGGATGCCGAGTGATTGAAAAAATAAATAATCGCTTACCACCGCAAGGATGATAATATGAACTCATCACTTGAACTAGATCGATATGGATCCCGAGTGACAGAAAAAATAAATAATCGCTTACCACCGCAAGGATGATAGTACGACCCCAGCACTCGAACTAGGTCGATACGGATGCCGAGTGACAGAAAAAATAAATAATCGCTTACCACCGCAAGGATGATAATACGACCCCAGCATACGAACTAGGTCG
This sequence comes from Lathyrus aphaca, assembly GCA_963966055.1. Lineage (NCBI taxonomy): Eukaryota > Viridiplantae > Streptophyta > Magnoliopsida > Fabales > Fabaceae > Lathyrus > Lathyrus aphaca. Next base: position 409,153,477 of record OZ014524.1, on the reverse strand, counting down.
ATATGGATGTCGAGTGACAGAAAAAATAAATAATCGCTTACCACCGCAAGGATGATAATACGAACTCAACACTCGAACTAGATCGATATGGATGTCGAGTGACAGAAAAAATAAATAATCGCTTACCACCGCAAGGATGATAAGACGACCCCAGCACTCGAACTAGGTCGATATGGATGCCGAGTGACAGAAAAAATAAATAATCGCTTACCACAGCAAGGATGATAATACGACCCCAGCACTCGAACTAGGTCGATATGGATGTCGAGTGACAGAAAAAATAAATAATCGCTTACCACCGCAAGGATGATAATACGAACTCAGCACTCGAACTAGATTGATATGGATGCCGAGTGATAGAAAAAATAAATAATCGCTTACCACCGCAAGGATGATAATACGACCCCAGCACTCGAACTAGGTCGATATGGACGCCGAGTGACAGAAAAAACAAATAATCGCTTACCACTACAAGGATGATAATACGACCCCAGCACTCGAACTAGGTCGATATGGATGCCGAGTGACAGAAAAAATAAATAATCGCTTACCACCGCAAGGATGATAATACGACCCCAACACTCGAACTAGGTCGATATGGATGCCGAAAGACAGAAAATTAAATAATCACTACCACCAAAGGATGATAGGCGAACTCGGCACTCGAACTAAGTCGATATGGATGCCGAAAGACAGAAAATTAAATAATCCCCGCCGCCAAAGGGAAAACCGGGCGACTGAAAGATAAACAACGATTTGGTTGAGAAATACAGGTAAAATGAGTAAAATGCTTGGGGAACAAAAAGGTTGAAGAGAATTATCCAATGGGGGACGACCACTGAATAATGTTTGGTAAAAAGATTATCTTGAGAAATAAAACTGAAGCCGAGGATCAGAGCTTTATTAACAAAAAGTAAAGAGAAAAGTTCCATGGGGAACGTCCACTAGAATTGCTGAGGAGATGCCTGAAACCTTCGATCGATCCTGGATCCTGACTTATGCATGTTTGCATGCTTGATTTTTTGAAGTGGCATTCCATAATGATGGAAATGCAATGCAAATGTTTATGCACTGGAATGAAAGTTGAAATGTTAGGGATATGAAAAGCTGATTTATTTAGGTATGCAAATGATGCGTATGTTGTAAATGATTGATGTAAATGATGTGTATGACGTTGATGATGCATAATGATGCATATGAGCGATTGAAAGGTGCCAGCTTGGTGGAATTTTGGTTTGGTAGTTGCCAATAATGATTGGACTTTTGGTGGGTGGAGGGCTTGATTCCCCAACACCCGGTCTTCGACATCATAGGATTAGAAGATGAATCTGAATGCTCCAAGTTTTTGGTCACTTGCTGATGAGCGAAGCAACTTAATTGACACATGAGAACTGATTTTGCTTTGAATGGTTGCCGACGTCTGGCAAGATATGCTTGTTCAGCTGGGGGTAGAGATAGGAAGATTTGCTCCTTGTTTGGTTGCCCCTGCCTGTAGGGTATTTGAAATAAATCTGGTGGGGAAGCTTTGACAGTGGCCACAACATGATTTGCCCCAATGTTTGGATTTAGTAGGTATCTGCCCCTGATTGAGCCTTTGAATGTGATCTTGCCCCTAATTGAGTTGTTAAGAATAATTTTGCCCCTGATTGAGCTGTTGAAGATGATTTGTCCCTGATCGGACTATTGAGGTAGTCTTGATTCATGTTGGCACCAATGAAGTTCAAATTTCTCTTTTGATTTCCCCTTGTTGGGATTGCACTGATGTCAAGCACTGAATTGCAATCAAAATATTCATACACAAATGGTAGTGTTAATGTAACGTTCGTGCGAGTTTTGAAAAAAATTCAATTTATTTGAATGCCGTGATAATGTGACGAATGGACCGTTGGTCCAAACGTGGTGCTGATTTAGAAAGTGCGTAAAAGATGCAGCAAGAATAATGTGCAATCGAGATTGAAGATTAGCAAATATACGGGAGTCAGTTTACGCAACCTTGTGGGTAGCATGCTTTCAAAATAAATCGTGCCTCAATTAGGACTTTCGAGGGTTGTAACGTGGTCTGGTTAATAGTTTGAGAAACAAAGATATAAGGCTCAAATTTTGATCTGTACCCATCCCTTCTTCGTAATGTTCTCCAGTCCTATTTTCAGTTAACTTTAAACATGCATTTGTTTTGACTTTGCAAGAGTGAAGATGAAGCTTTAAAGTTCGCTTGAAAATGGTAGTCATCTTATTTTGTTATTGGTGACCTTTTGATTCTTGATTTGGTGGTCACTGATATTTGTTTTTCTTTTGCTAAGGATTTGAATTCCTCCTTTGATTTTTTTCGACTAAGTCTCCCTCCGGGTGCTCAACTTAGTGGTTTTTTCTTTTCTTTTCTTTTTGTTTGAATGTTGTGACTGCCAAGTCATTTGTTGATTGTCCTCCGACGGGATGTCTCATCTTGCGATTTGAAGGTGTAGTCAGGCTAACTGAACAACTACCCTGCCCCGGGTTAGATGTAAGGGTTGTATCCGAAAGAAAACTCCTACTTCTAGGCTCGAAGTGGTTGACTAGGGATTAACTCCTTATACCTCCAGTATTTGGGAATTTGAAAGAATGCCTGTACATCATTGACGAGGTCTTATCTGAAAGCATACCACAACAGTTATGGGTATTTTGTTTTCATCATCCTCCCTTAAGTATTTGCTAAAGTGAAGTGAGAGAATATTTTTGTGATTTCGTGATAAATGATAAATAATGAGCGAATGCAGATAGACTACTTCAAAACATGCATAAACATAATATTAACAAAACCAAGTACAAACGATAATGTTCAAAGCAAATAGTACTTTAACAAACAGTACAAAATAACAACGACTGCGAAAATGATAAATGGCGACAACTGCCTTGATTTGATGAATAAACTTCTCTTGATTTGACTTGATTTGAAATTGGAGACTATTCAACTCGATTTTCAATAACGCCTCAAAACTTTCACTTGCTGGCACCGTGCGGTGGCATTGGATTGTTCTGGACATTTGGATTTCTCGGAGTGAAGGTGAGATCCTTAGAGTCGATCATGTCTTGAACTTTGTGCTTGAATACTCTACAGTTCTCAATTGCGTGACCTGGAGCACCCTTGTGATTCTCACAGCGAGCATTGGCATCATAATCTCGGGCGGTACTAGTTTGAGGTGGCATGTCCTTCAAAACAAGAGTTCCCTTTGCCATCAACCCATTAAAGATTTCTCCATATGACATAGGCAGTGGATCAAAATTTCTTTCAGGCCTTCTTTGCTGATATGGTGGGCGCTGTTGAGGAGCGTGTTGGTGTTGTTGACCAGGCCGTTGTGGATAAGCCGGTTGCTGGTATGGTCCGGGTGCATATTGAGCATCTGCAACTAGAGGATATGGACGTGGTTGATAAGCCATCTGAGATGGAAACAGAGCTTGAATAGATGGCTGGTAAGACATTGGAGAAACTGGTTGATATGGCACATGAGCGTATTGTGCAGCAGCAACATACGGGTACTGATAGTAGGGGATTGAAGTAGGCACACTCTGTTGAGGTTTCCCACTCGCAGTAGAAATGCCATTTGTTTTGCCCTTTTTGTACCCATTGAAAGGTTTCTTGACACTGGCTTGACTGCTAGAACCTCCTTGGATTTTTCCACTTTTCAGACCTTCTTCGATTCTTTCTCTGACGATTACCATGTCTGAAAATCCAGAAGATACACTGCTGATCAGCTTTTCGTAGTATTGCCCCTGCAAGGTACCCATGAAGATATCGATCAGTTCACGGTCAACCAAAGGTGGATGAACTCTAGCAGCTAGTTCCCTCCAGCGTTGTGCGTACTCTTTGAAGGATTCGTTTTCCTTTTGAGCCATACTCTGAAGTTAAGTGCGATTCGGAGCTAAATCAGTGTTGTACTTGTCGCTCCCACCAAATGACACCGGGTCAGAAGGGGTACAAACGTGAACGATCGACGAAAGGAGAGAGAACACACAAGGGTGAACTCAAAAGACAAGAGTCTCCAGCTAGGCATTTTTATCCCGGAGGAAAGGTAATGCTGCATAGACCTAGAAAGATATGGATAAGACGGTCGCAAACCAGAGAGACTGAGAAAGGGGGTTGGTTAAAACCTGGGAAGGTATTAGAACCCAGATCGTCCGCCGTACTCGACGGGATCCACGCTTAAAATATTTGTGTTTTAAAGGGGTAGTGTCAGTGCAATTTGTGTATCAAAGCTGGAAAGAATGCAAGTGTCAGTGTAAAAGAAGTGTGAAGTGTATAAGAGAAGTGTCAGTGTAAGAACAAGAATGAAATGCTCAAAACTATGAGGCTTAAAGACAATGCTGGAGGAGGGGGGATATACAGAGACTTTTGTTCGATAACTGTTAAGTTATGCCTACGTATCCTCTCGTGCAATGAGGAAGTCAGAACACCGTAGTTCGACCCAAAGAGACTGAAAGGTAAATTGACTTGTGAACTGCTTACTTGTCTATGCTCAAGTGCATGACCTGTCTGGCTCAGGTGCAAACTGTCTTGCATTAGACGGAAGAAGCGAGTTCTCGGTTGTGAGTGAATGAGATGAAAAAAGAATCTCGGAGGAGACGATTATTGTTTGTTTTTGTGTTTTCAGTCTTTTATTGATTTTGGAGTTTCTCATAAGAAAATGAGATTAAGCCTAAACCAAGGGCTAGTAAACTCATCACATCTTCCCTCTGATTAGGGGTAATGAGAATACCTTAAGAATGAAGTAAGCACCTCACACTTAATCACCATGATGTAGGATTAAGATCATTAACCTACTTGTGATTATTTAGATGTTTTTGTTGTTTTTGTTTAGTGTTAAGTAATGAGTTTAAGCCATAATCAAAGATTTAATGGACTCATTACACCATCCTAATAGAAGGATAATAGATGAGAACATTTAAGTTGAGAAAGACTCCTCAACTTAATCCATGATTAGGGATTAACCTCATGACAAAACAAAGCCCTTATTAGAGTGGATTTTAGTTAGTGATAAGATGAAGAAGTGATTTTTATGGTTTGTAAGACAACTTGAGGGGGACTTGTCCATTAACACTAGGGTTAGTCCTTCTTAACCAGTTAAGGAAGAATTAGAACCCTGATGCAAGGCCCAAGTTACAAGCTTGATGTCTTAGTGATTATTAGATGGATTTATTAAAGAATTTAAACACATTAAGAGTTTAACACTTAGGATTAAAGTTATACACTCCATCCTAATAGAAGGATGCAGGCATAAGCTTAATCACAAAGCCTTAAAGCCTTTAGGGTTTAATCCTTGATTATGAGATGAGAAGAGAAGACTCAATGATGACACAAAGGTAAAACTAACGGGGGGACTAATCAAACCCTAATTTTTATCATGCTTGGTTGTCCCTAGGGTTTATGAGGCTTGCAAAAGATCTTCAAGAGAGCAGCCACCAGGAAAGAAGCAGAGGGAAGCAAGACAACTTGCTTCACTTAAGAAGACAAGTTGCTTGAAGAAAGAAAGTGGGAAAGAGCAAGAATGAGCAAGCCCACACAAAGACAAGATAAAATGCAGCAATGATGCAAGAGAGGGATGAGAAGAGATTGTGAGAAGTGAAGGCAAATTCACTTCTCAAAACAACTTACCACCTGAAAAATTAGCAAAAGAAATGAAATGCAATGCAAATGAGATGAAATGTCATGATGCAAACCAAAGTCAGAAACAAAAACATGATGTTAATGATGTTAAGAGAATATGCAAACACATGACAAGAGATGAGAGTGGTCAAACAAGCATAAAGATGCAAATGAGGCATGCTTGAACCATGGAAGTTCATGAAAGTTTATGAAATACAATGGACATATAACATAGAAAATGAAAGATGCAATTATCAAACATGATTCTAAGATGTCCTAAGATGTCTTATGAATCATTTGGATGCACAAAATGTCATGGAAAGTCATTGGATGCAAGCAAATGAAAGATGGATGCAAAGGAAGACAAAAATTAGGGTTTATGCACAACACACAAAGCAAAATTCAAAATCAGAAGAAAATGACATGATAAAAAATTGAAAATAGGATCAAGGGAACCCTAACCCTACACAAGTTCACTCCCCAAAGAAGGGGACCTAACTCTTAACCTAGTGAAAGTTATGATTTTCTTAAGTCAATTAGGGTTTTAAGGTACCTTATCATGAAAAATGCAAAACAAATTGAAAATGGAAGATCAATTCAAACCAAATTTATCCTATAAACTAAATACCATGAAGGATGCAATGCAAGAAGAACCACCATCAAACTCTCAATGGTTAGGCAGAATGGATTTTTCAAAGTTTGCACAAAAATATTGCCTTAAAATGAATTTAATTCCAATGAAAATGATCAAAATGCATCAAGGACCAAAAAGAAATTTTCTTTGAGAGTTGGATAATCTTTCTAAATGTTTTAAAATGCAATGTGAATTTTTTGGTGATTTTTAAATACCTAAATGCATTTTTAACTAATTAATTTCCATTAACTAATTAAAAATAAACATTTAAATGATTTAAAAATGATTTTTAATGCAAAAAATAAAAATAAAAATATTTTTGGGTTCTGAAAATTAATGAAAGGTTTGACAAAAAATTTCAGAATTTTTAAATGTGATTTGCTATTTTAAATAATTCGTGCAAATAAAATGAAAAGAAAATGAAATAAAATAAAAATAAATGAAAGTAATCTAAAGGAGAGGCCAGGATTTGATCTGGGCTGGTGAGGGTTGACTTGGCGCCACATCCAAGGGCCCAGGTTCAAACTTGGCTAATATTTATTTAATAACTAATTAAACCTAGTTTAAGTTAATTAATTACTGATTAGGGCTAATCATGAAATCCCAGCAATCCAACACACGCGGGAACAACCAATCGCACGACCTATATTCAAACTCCCTTAATTACACCTGTTAAACCTAATTAGGGCTAATCACACTCAGACGGCCGGAACAGTGTTCCGGTTGTCTTCTCCGGCGAACCAAAAAACCTAGCTTCCTCTACAGGCCACCCCAACCTAAATTAATTGCCCAGAAACGTTCTCATATCCAAACTAAACCTAAATCCATCATCAAACATCATTTATCAAGAATGAGTAAAGAGAATCGAAGCCAAACATTTTCACGGGCAAAATTTCAGAGCCTGCATACATGGTGGTTTCTCAACCATTTTCAATAATAATCATATCCCCATGACCAGGGGAACTCAAGGAATCATAAATGAACTTAAAAACAAGCTTCTGAGAAAAAAGTTCATGAGGTATACCTGAGATTGAACCTTCTGGTTCTGGGCTTTCTGGACTCTCCTTTGTTGCAAATCCCCTCCTATGAACCTCTGGATGATGAAATGAGGCTTAGAATGAGTTTGTATGGCCTGGTTTGAAGGTTTTGGTTCTGGTGTAGCAGATTTGGAGAGTTGGGTATGTGATGTTTCAGGCTGTTTTAGAGGGTGCTTCTTGTTCTATGAGTGATTTGTGGTTTGTAGGTGAAGAAATTTTGGATGTTTGAAGGCTGTGTTGAGAGATTCGAAGAGGGAAAGTTTTTTGACAGTTTTTGTGTATGTTGCAATGTGGGAGTTTCTGGCTTGTGTATGGTGTGTTTTGGGTTGCTTGATGTCCACATATTTGACTCTGATTGGGCAGAGAGTTGGTGGTGGCACTGTGGGATTGGCATGGGCAAAAATGCAAAAATTCAAGATCTTGTGTACCATGAGTATGGCTCGGGTCAGAGGAGATCTTAGGGCTTGTCCTGCCTCAGCTTGAGTCAAGGAAGGCCTTTGGATCTGACTTTGTGAGCTGGCTAGCCTTGATCAAGGGTTTCCAAGGTTCTTGCACATTTCCCTCTTTGGATTTTCTCATGAACCAAGGCAAGGAAACTTGTGATATTTTGGGCAAAATGTGACAAAATGAGTCTTGTAATATTGTTATGATGTTTTGATACCAATTGGAGTTCAATTCAAACATGAGAGGTCCCTTTTGCAAAGTTTCAATTTTGTAGCTTTTATGAAAAATGCCTATGCAACTTGTGATCCAAGGCATGGAAATGAAAAAATCTTGGCACAAACTTGACTTTTCTAAGTTGTAACATGTTATAATGATGCAAAGAAGTCACTTAGAGGTCTTGAAAATGCTTGGAATTGGAATTTGCAAAAATCCCTCTTTGGCGCCAAAAGTGGAAATTTCATGATTTTTCCCAACTTTGCAAAGCCATAACTTTTGATCCAAAATGAATTAGAAAAAGTTCTTGTACTTTTTGAAAAGGGAATGATCCATTCTACAACTTTCATGACCAAAGTTTTCTCATTTGAAGCATTTTTGAATCAAAAAGAGGAGGTTGAAAAACTTTCCCAAAATGGCAAGTTTCCATTACAAGTCACTTTCCCAAAAAGGCAACTTTGAAAATTGCTTGAAGTTCTTCAATTTTGTGAACTTATAACATCTTCTATGATCAAATAAAGATCATACACATTCAAAATGATGGAGAATGTCCTTTGGTTGGGTCATTGGGGGCCTCAGATGCCCTGATTTTGCACTTACTTGCTCAAGAAGTCAACTCTTGATTAGATGCCTTCCCCATGGAATTTCTTCATGAAAATTGATATGCATGATCCTTATAACATATAGAGACCAATAGAAACAATAATGACCAAAAATTTGGAGTTATGGCCTCTGAAACCAAAACCCTAATTCTAGGTCATCTGTGCAGTTAAACTTGGCTCTGCTTCCATGCCTTTCTCAGTTCTTGTGATTCTTTGACTTCCTTGACTTTGTGGGGATATAATATGATGCTTGAACATACATGGACCCCTTTGAAGTGATTGAAGACCTTTGAAGTGGCTCAAATGGCTCATGGATGGCTCAGATCACAAACCCTAGATGCAGATGACTTAGAAGCAATGCAGTGAATCAAAAATGTGGTATGAGATGCTATGATTGAATATATGCAAATGAAAAGAATCATAAGCCATGGAGTGAATGGGTGAGGGAAAATTTGGGGTGTTTACAGCTGCCCCTATTCAAGCATGAGTTAGCTGTGCAGGATGTAAGCAACGGCTAAACAGGCAAACAAGATAACTTGTGGTTGAATACCAAAGACAGTCCAAAATTTGCACTCACAGAATGAAGAAGAAAAGGGATATAGATTGTAAAAGAAAGTAAAGTATAATTATAAAGTGTGGGCGACGGAGGACGACCGTCAAGCAGAGGACGACTGCTGGGGATGAAGTAATGACGGGGACGACCGACATGCTGGGAAAAATGCGGGAAACAAAGCAATGACGGGGGACGGCCAGCAGGCTGGGGACATAAGAGATTATGATGGGGACGACCATCAAGCTGGGGATATAAGAGATTATGATGGGGACGGCCTTCAAGTAAAGCTATAAGACTCTCTGGGGATTATAGGTAAAGTGAATGATGGGGACGACCATCAGGTTCAATGTATGAGTAAATGATGAGGTACGGTCATCAAAGGTGAAGGACGATCACCTAGCAGGGGACGGCTGCTCTGTTGGGGATAAGATGAGGGACGGTCATCTAAGGTGAAGGACGATCACCTGGCAGGGTACGGCTGCCGAAAGTATCACGACATAGGACGAATGTCGGATAAAAAAGGTCGACAATGGGGACGGTCATCGGACAAGCATGATGAAGGACGATCATCAAGAGGTGAAGGACGATCACCTAGCAGGGTACGGCTGCTCTCGAGGTTTATCATGACATAAGACGAATGCCAGATAACAAGATCAACGATGGGGATGGCCATCGGATAAAATGATGAAGGACGATCATCAGGAGGTGAAGGACGATCATCTAGCAGGGTACGGCTGCTCTCGAGGTTTATCATGACATAGGACGAATGCCAGATAACAAGATCAACGATGGGGACGGACATCGGATAAAATGATGAAGGACGATCATCAGGAGGTGAAGGACGATCACCTAGCAGGGTACGGCTGCTCTCGAGGTTTATCATGACATATGACGAATGCCAGATAACAAGATCAACGATGGGGACGACCATCAGATAAAATGATGAAGGACGATCATCAGGAGGTGAAGGACGATCACCTAGCAGGGGACGGCTGCTGGAAATATCACGACATAGGACGAATGTCGGATAGGAAGGGGTTCTAATGAATAGAGACTCTACTGGGGGTGATGAAGGGCGATCATCAAAAAGGTGAAGGACGATCACCTGGCAGGGTACGGCTGCCGAAAATACGGACGAGCGTTTACATCCAAGAAATGAAAGGTATAAGTGTTTGGCACTGTGTATAGATTAAAGATGCGGACGAGCATCCTTAAGACTATGATACAGACGAGTATCAGGTAGAAACAAACGCTTGATGCATGTTCAGAGATGATGATACGGACGAGTACCAACTGGTTAACAAAGAACACAGACGAGTGTCGGATCTGAGGGTGTTTAAGTGGTATATACAAGATACGGACGAGTATCTGTATGAGTAAAAAGTTGATAAGTAACAAGTATGAGTGAAACACGGACGAGTGTTTAACTTGCTAGGGAGAGTGCGACACGGACGAGTGTCAGAAAAAGTGTATTATAAACAAGTATACGGTTCCCAAAGTGTTTAGGCAACTATGCTGGGGGAAGGTGACACGGACGAGTGTCAAGGAATTGTGTGCATATGCATCTGTGAGTGCAAAGGGGACGCTTTGGCTTTCTACTGGGGATATGACACGGACGGGTGCCGAAGGGAGCATGTATCTGTATCTTTAAGGAAAATGCTTTGGCTCTCTGGTGATGAATTTGAGAGGTATTTTTGTATATTGTTGATGAATGGCCGGTATTTACAAGTGTTCAGTTCGACACATGGCTTGTGATTATGCAATATGTTTGAATTTTTCCGTAATGCTCCACATTAGACGGAATACTACGCTCTGTGGGGAAAATATGATGCGAATGCTATGATTATGCAAAGATAAAGATCCGGGACTCGGATCCCGTTGCTGAGAAGATCTCTGACTGATCTGCTTGAAGTGGACATCCCAGCTGGGGATAAGATCATAGGTAGATCTGACAAGATGTATCTGCATGGGGAAACAGATCACTGATAGACCTATCTCAGCAATGGGGGACCCAGCTGTGGTTTGTAGAAGCTTTCTTCACTCTGTTGTGAGTTCTTCAGGCGTTGCTCTTCAGGATAGAGGCTGAAACTCTGTGAGGAGGTAGTTCCCTGGTTGGAACTTGGTTGGGGAAGAAGAAAGATCACTGGAAGATCTTCCTAGAGATTTCTGTAGGGATCCTGCTGAGGATGATACTTGACAACTCAGCTGGGGAGAAAGCACCTCCGGTGCTAATCTGGAAGACGGACTGAGTAGATAATGATTTGACAGCTTGCTGGGGAGAAGCTTTCATGCCCCATGTTGCGCTTTGGATACTTGCAATCCTGTAAAGACAAAGGAACGCACAAGTACCCCGAGGTATCCCTTACTGGATTCCATCATAGGAGTTTAGACACTCCCGAGAGTTAATATATTTCCTGCAAGCATGTAGTTTTTAGAAGGTTAGCATCTGTTATTTATGCAATCAATATATTAATGACATCGGACATCTTGCAAATAAAAGAGTACGAGACGAAATATGACTGAAAATCTGATTTTATTAATTCGAGTGCCCTGAATTGGCAAGATACAGTCAAAGAAACGGATCCCCTGAAATGAGGAAATCGTTACAAATTGAGAAACAAAAGATGCTGGCAATGCTGATGACGCTCCAAGGAGCTTCCCTTTTGCTATGACTCGTATGACTTTTGACGTTCTTCTCGTCTTGCTTTCTGAAGAAGGCTGATTCTGACCGACGCTCAGACCTTTCAAAGCTTACCAAGTTGTAAGTGATACAGACGAATTCAGAATACAGTTGTTCGCTTATTCCCTTATTTTGCGTGGATCGCCCTTTCAGGTTTTCAATCCACCAGGATACCCATTTTTGCCTGAGTTGTCCAATGCGGCTTTTCAACTCAGCGGGTGTACATTTTTTATTTATTTTCCCTTATTTTTGCCCGAGTCTTTTATTCTGTTTTTGTCTCGCCGGGATGCCCTATTTTTGCATGGACTTACATTCTGTTTTTATGTCCAGCGGGTCATTTTATGCGAAGTATTTTTTAACTGCATTTGAATTTACAGGGGACAGGAAATCTTCACCATCCATAGTACTGAGCATCAGTGCTCCACCAGAGAAAACTTTCTTTACTATGAACGGACCTTCGTAATTCGGGGTCCACTTGCCCCTGTGGTCTGTATGAGGAGGGAGGAGTCTTTTCAGCACAAGATCTCCTACTTGGTACTCTCGGAGTCTGAATTTCTGATCGAAGGCTTTCTTCATTCTTTTCTTATACAGCTGCCCATGACAGATTGCAGCTAATCTCTTCTCTTCAATCAGACTCAGTTGTTCGTATCGGGATCGGACCCATTCTGCTTCATTCAGCTTGACATCCATCAGTACCCGCAGGGAGGGTAATTCAACTTCAACCGGTAAGACTGCCTCCATACCATACACAAGTTGATACGGTGTTGCCCCAGTGGATGTTCTGATTGACGTACGATACCCATGCAAGGTAAATGGTAGCATTTCATGCCAGTCTTTGTAGGTGACCACCATCTTCTGTACAATTTTCTTGATATTCTTATTAGCCGCTTCAACAGCGTCATTCATCTTTGGTCTGTAAGGAGAAGAATTGTGGTGTTGGATCTTGAAGTCCCGACACAGTTCTGCCATCATTTTGTTGTTTAAGTTGGAACCATTGTCAGTAATGATTCGCTCAGGCACTCCATACCGACAGATGATGTCTCTCTTAAGAAATCGGGCTACCACTTGCCTTGTAACATTTGCATAGGAAGCTGCTTCAACCCACTTGGTAAAATAGTCAATGGCAACCAGGATGAATCTGTGGCCATTCGAAGCAGTTGGTTCAATTTTGCCAATCATGTCAATGCCCCACATGGCAAAGGGCCAAGGTGAAGACATTACGTTCAGAGGATTGGGAGGCACATGCATTTTATCCGCATAAATCTGGAATTTATGGCATTTTCTGGCATAGGCACAACAGTCGGCATCCATTGTGATCCAGTAATAGCCTGATCTTAGCAACTTTTTAGCCATTGCATGCCCTCCTGCATGGGTACCAAAGGATCCTTCGTGTACCTCGTGCATCAACAAGTCTGCTTTTGTCCTATCAACGCATCTGAGGAGTACCATATCAAAGTTTCTCTTGTACAGGGAACCGTCAGTATTCAGGAAGAAACTACCAGCTAGCCTTCTTAATGTCTTCTTGTCATTGGAAGATGCCCCCGGTGGGTATGTTTGATCCTCCAAGAAGCACTTAATGTCATGGAACCAAGGCTTATCATCTTTGACAACATCTGCTGCAAATACATATGCTGGTCTGTCAAGTCTGGATACTGAAATCCGAGGCACAAAGTTGGCAGCTTGAACTTTAATCATGGATGAAATGGTAGCTAGAGCATCTGCAAACTGATTTTCGTCTCGTGGAATATACTCAAGCTTGACCGTTGTGAAGAAAGTCAGTAGTCTCCTTGTATAATCCCGATAAGGTATCAGATGATCCTGGTGGGTATACCATTTTCCATTGGTTTGATTAACTACGAGAGCTGAATCTCCGAACACAGTCAATGTTTTGATCCTGAGGTCTATAGCTTCCTCAAGACCCATAATGCAAGCTTCATATTCAGCTTCGTTGTTAGTGCAGTTAAAGGTGAGCTTTGCCGAGAAAGGCATGTGAACTCCCTTAGGTGTAATGAGTACTGCACCAACACCCCGACCATTCATGTTAACAGCCCCATCAAACATCATAGTCCATTCTTCCTCTGGGTCCGGCCCTTCAGTGTGAATAGGCTCTTCGTGATCTTTTGCTTTTATGAACATAATGTCTTCATCGGGGAAATCAAATCTCATAGGCTGGTAGTCATCAATGGGTTACTCAGCAAGATAATCAGATAATACACTGCCCTTGATGGCTTTCTGAGATATGTACTGAATGTCATATTCTGTGAGGATCATTTGCCATCTTGCAACCCGTCCGGTAAGTGCTGGCTTCTCAAAAATGTACTTAACTGGATCCATCTTTGAGATCAATAAAGTAGTGTGGGTCAACATATACTATCTTAGTCGGCGAGCAGCCCACGCTAAAGCACAACAAGTTTTCTCAAGCAGTGAATAACGTTGTTCACAGTCGGTAAACTTTTTGCTTAGGTAGTATATTGCATACTCTTTTCGACCAGACTCGTCATGCTGGCCCAGCACACACCCCATTGACTCTTCTAATACCGTCAAGTACATTATTAGAGGTCTTCCTTCAACTGGAGGCATAAGGATTGGAGGCTCTTGTAAGTATTCCTTGATCTTGTCAAAGTCCCTCTGGCAATCTTCGTTTCACCTGACCGTTTGTTCTTTTCTTAACAGCTTGAACAAAGGCTCGCAGGTTGCTGTAAGGTGAGATATGAACCTTGAAATGTAGTTCAATCTGCCTAGAAACCCCCAAACTTCTTTTTCTGACTTCGTTGCAGGCATTTCTTGAATGGCTTTGACTTTATCAGGGTCAACTTCAATCCCTTTCTCACTTACAATAAATCCCAGCAGCTTACCAGATCGCACCCCGAATGTGCATTTGTTGGGGTTTAACTTCAGTTGGTACTTCCTCGGACGCTTGAATAACTTCAACAGATTTACCAGGTGGTCTTCTTCTGTGAGGGACTTTGCAATCATGTCATCCACATAACATTCAATTTCTTTATGGATCATGTCATGGAATAATGTTACCATAGCCTGTTGATAAGTGGCACATGCATTCTTCAGTCCGAATGGCATCACTTTATAACAAAATGTGCCCCAGGGTGTGATGAAAGTTGTCTTCTCCATGTCTTCAGGTGACATCTTGATCTGATTGTATCCTGAAAATCCGTCCATGAAGGAGAACACCGAGAACTGAGCCGTATTATCAACCAATACATCAATGTGAGGTAAAGGGAAGTCATCTTTCGGGCTGGCTCTGTTCAGATCCCGGTAGCCCACACACATTCTCACCTTGCCGTCTTTCTTAGGCACTTGTACAATGTTAGCAACCCACGGCGGATAGCTAGTCACAGCAAGGAAACCGGCGTCCCACTGCTTTTGTACCTCTTCTTTAATCTTCATTGCCATATCAGGGCAAGTACGGCGCAACTTCTGTTTTACTGGCGGGCAGTCTTCTCTTAAAGGCAGCTTGTGCATGACAATATCGGTGTCCAACCCTGGCATATCCTGATAAGACCAAGCAAAAACATCCACGTATTCCCGGAGCATATCAATCAGTTTCTCTTTCACCGGGTCTTGTAGGCAAGCCCCGATCTTAACTTCTTTCACATCTTCTTCCGTACCAAGATTAACCGTTTCAACCTCCTCCTGATGAGGAGTGATAACCTTCTCCTCTTGCCTTAACAACCTGGCTAGCTCTTCAGGAAGCTCATAATCTTCTTCAACCCCTTCATCAGCTTGATTGATTGGATTGTCAAAGTCATACGAAGCCATAGCAGTGTTGTTGTCGGTGCAATCTGAAAGGCACTCTCTGCAAGGGTTTAGATTGTTCATTTTAGTGATCAATTTTAATCTTGTTTAGAAAAAGTGAAATGAAGTTATCATTTTGGAAAACATTGCCATTCTATTTTTGTACAAAAAGAAAAATGAAAAACAGTGAGCGGAAAAGAAAAAGACTCATTTGCAAAAGATGTCCGATATTCATTGATTAATCCATTTGCACAAAATTACAAGATGGCCCGATTACAAAATGAGTCTTGTCATCTTGGGCAAGATGCAAGACTTGATGCATGCTTATAAAATACAGGAAATAATAATTACTCTGCAGGAGTAACCCTTATAATTTTCTGGTAAGACCAGTTAAGGACTTGGCTCCCCGGGATCCTTAGACGTATCCAGCTCTCCAGGTTGCGGTCGCTTTCCTCCTCGTCTTCCAAGTTGTTTACAGCATCCGGGGTGAGCATTCCCCCGCTGACAAAACTGGGCTTTTTAGCAGCCTCTGATTGATCTTGTTGAGTTGGTCTGTAACCCAACCCAAATCTGTCCTCTTTCTTTTCTACGGGCAACAGCTTGCCCCAGCCTTGGGCGGTACCTTCCTCAACAACCTTTCGGGCTTGCTGATACGATGTTATGGAGGTTCCCAGTACAGCAGATGCTTCATTTATGTTCAGGGCCTCAAACCCTTGGCTCATGGTTTCATGGATTTCTCCATCCATTTCAATGTACTTATACGTAGCCAGATGGCTAACAAAGATGTCTTCTTCCCCACAGATGGTGATGATCTGGCCTTCCCACTCGAATTTCAGCTTCTGGTGAAGGGTAGACGTAACAGCGCCAGCGGCATGGATCCAGGGTCTACCCAACAAACAGTTGTAGGCCGGCTGAATGTCCATCACATAGAAGGTAATTTTGAAGGTCTGCGGGCCAATCATCACAGGCAGATCAATCTCTCCAAGCACTAATCTTTTAGAGCCATCAAATGCTCTCACCACCAAGTTACTTGGACGCAGTGCCAAGCCATCATACTCCAGCTTCACTAAGGCTTTCTTTGGCAGAACATTGAGTGAGGACCCAGTGTCCACCAGTACATGAGATAGAACAGCACCCTTGCATTCCAAGGTGATATGTAAAGCCTTGTTGTGGTTACGTCCCTCAGTTGTTAAGTCAGCATTGGTAAAACCCAGTCCATGACTGGTGTTGACATTTGCCACCACAGTTTCTAGCTGATTAACGGTAATCTCTTCTGGCACGTATGCTGCGTGCAGGACTTTCAATAATGCATTCCTGTGAGCTTCAGAACACATCAACAGGGATAATATGGAGATTTTTGAGGGAGTTTGGTGAAGCTGATCCACCACCTTGTAATCACTTCTCTTTATGATTCTCATAAACTCGTCTACATCTTGCTCAAAAGATGTCCTCTGAGTTTCTTTGACAGTTGGCTCTTCAAGCACCACGCTCTTTCCTTTTGCTTTGGCAGTAGTTTCTGCTTCAACATTAGGTCTTTGCACTTGTGAGGCAAAAAGGCGTCCGCTTCTGGTGAAGCCTCCGCCTCCCCCAACATTATCAATTTGTGGAGAAGAGGTTGAAGAATCCAAAGTGATTTTCTCCCCGTTGCAGTAGAGATCAGAGCCATAATGCCAAGGTATGGTATTACTGCTTTCATAGGGAACTGGTCCATGTACCGTAATAGTAACTGGACTGACTGCTGCAGAGGAGGGCACTGTAATGGTGTGCGGATCGTAGTAAATTGTAACTGGTGATCTGGCAGGAGGTGCCACTGCTTGTTGTTGGAAGCTGTTGTTTGGAGGAACATTCGGTGGATCATAGTAGATTGTTACTGCTGAGACATCTTCGTTATTTTCTGTTGGCGTTGTAGAAGATTTTGCTGATAAAATGGATGCTGATGTTGTAGAAGAAAAGGTTGTTGACATCTGGTTTGTCGAAGTGACGGCCGGAGCCATTGCTGATGATATTGATGAATCGGTAGGAATGATTGTTGCTGCTGTTGTAGAAGAATCAGGAATTGTTGTCAAAGGAATTGATGGATTTGTAGGCGCCGCTGTTGAGATCTGAAGGATACCATCCTTGATGAGACCATCTATGTCGCTTCTCAAATTATCACACCCGTTGACTGCAATGTTGCAATACCCACAACCGAGTTCACACCCGGGGAACACCTGGCACTCTAGAAGCTGAGCTTTAATTTCGACCAGAGGTGTTCGAATCTGTGCAACATTGGTGATCAGAGTAGATGGTTTATCTTCCTCAATGGCATTAATCCTTGGCCCACCATGATTAGGCATATGATTTCTGTTGACATTTGGAGGAGGTGCGAAGTTGAGGGCTTTAGAATCCACCAGATCTTGAACCTTCATTTGCAAAGCCCTGCATTTCTCAGTATTGTGGCCTGGTGCATTGGAATGGAAAGCGCATCTGGCGTTGACATCGTAATTCTTCGGGAGGTTGGGGTGATCTGGGGGTGCCAATGTCCTTAACTCAACCAAGTTAAGCTTCAGGAGTTGTGGCAATAAGGCAGCATAAGGCATAGGGATAGGATCAATCACCCTATTTGCCTGTGATGGTCTTGGCTGGAAGGGTCTTTGTTGTTGATTGCTGTTATTGTTATTGTATGTTCTCTGCGGAAGATACTGAACTTGCTGCTGATAGTGTGGTTGCTGTGGTTGTTTATATGTTGGTTACTGAGGAATCGGAGCTGGAATAGTGACAGCCGCTACTGATCTGTGGACATACTGAGGTCTGCCCCTGCTGGCATGAATGGCATTTGTCTCACCGGTCCTACGAGGTCCCACAAAAGGCTTCCTGGGATTACTGGACGAACTTGCACCATTATCAGAAATTTTGCCCATTTTTAGCAGACTCTCAATTCTTTCACCGGCTATAACTACGTCTGCGAAGCTGGTAGAAGAAAAGGCAGCCAATCTATCAATGTATGTTCCTTGCAAAGTATTCATGAACATGTCGGCCATTTCTCTTTCCGACATGGGTGGTTGGACAGCAGCAGCAAGCTGTCTCCACCTCTGGGCATATTCCCTGAAGCTTTCTCTGGAGGATTGAGACATTCCCATCAAGAGGGTCCTGTTAGGAGCCATGTCCAGATTGTATTGGTATTGTCTGATGAAATCCTCAGCTAGGTCCTTCCAACATCTGATAGTAGCTCTGGTCAAGTGTGAATACCACTCCCTTGAAGCCCCAGTCAAACTGTCTTCAAAATAGAACATCCACAGTTTTTCATCCATGGTATACGCTTTAAGTCTCCCCAGAAAAGACTGCAGGTGAGTTCGTGGACAGGAGGTTCCATTGTATTTCTCGAAACACGGAGGTTTGAACTTGTGGGGAATTCTCACCCCGTCTACTAACCCCATATCCATTACATCAAAACCCAAGGAGTTTTGAGACTCCAAAGATCTCAATTTCTCAGCAATTTCATCAAACCTCCTATCATAGACTTCATCCCCAGCTCCCATGACAGTGAATTGCTCCTTTTGGGGGTCTTCTTGTAAGATCCTCCCCCCAGTAGTATTTCCTTGCACATTGCCCGGGACATTGACTTCCGGATCTAGATGGGGTCCAAATACAGGTGGATTAACATGAGACTGTCCCCTCTCATTGTTACTTGTTCCTCCAGTCCCAGGATGAGGCTCCTTGGGAGTTTGTCTTTCTACCAATGCCCTTAACCTTTCTTGGGTCTGAGCCAGACCAGTCATCACAGTCATGAATTGGGCCATTTGGTTCCTCATCTCCACCCTTTCGTTATCTATCTGGGTTCTGACCTCGGGCAGGTCTTGCTGTACTTGCTCCATTATAATACCCGGAAGGTTGTTGCGAGTAGGATACCGATGTGCACGGCTGACAGGGAACACTCTTCTGCGAGCAATATTTCTTGAACCACAACAGAGTTAGAAACAAACAAAATAACAAAACCTACAAAACAAAACAAAAGTTAGTATGCAATGCAGTATGCTTATTTATTTTCCAAGGTATCCGGCTTGGTTCTTGGTTTTGACCTTTCCAGACCTCGAGGAAGATGCTCTGGTGTTGCTTGAGAAAAGAAACCCAATGAAAACAAACTAACAAATATATTACAAATGGTGAATAATACATAGTTTGTTTTTCACAACACATGCCCCTAAAGGGTCAAAATACAACAAAAGAAAAGTACATGAAATGGAAATGAACAACAAGCAAAGAAGTCAAACATCTAATCCAAACTCATCCTCCTTAACCTCTTTCAGAAGAGCCTCAGTTACTGGACCAGCCGGATGCTCTGTAATAGTCTTGATGAGGAGGTTCCTGGTGGCAATGGCAGTGGTCAGCTTTTTGTGCCTGTCCTGATCCTTTGATCTCTTCAAACCAGCCCTAAGCTTCAACTCTGAAATCTCCTTCTGGGCTGCCAGCAAAGCTTCCTGTTGCTTCTTTTCATTGGCCTCTAACTGCTCAATCCTGGATTGAGTTCTCTTATCTTCTTGAGTACGAGCTTCAGTGATCCTGACCCACCTAGCTTGACTTTCTTGCAGATAGAGATCAGTCCTAGCCTTCTGAAGCTTGGCCTCCTTACAGGTATTCTTCAATATTTGCTCCCCAGCTCTTGATTTCTTGATATAGTCCTCTGTTTTCTCAATCTTGGCCAGATGCTCCACCCTAAGCTTCTCCAACCTCTCAATGTCTAGACGACCATCACTCCTCTCCCAGAGGGTTTTCTTCAAAGCTTGAGACAGATTCTCATTCCTTTCTTTCAGTTTCTCAAACTCTTCCAGGCTGACAGTGGCTGCTGGCTGTACTGTAGAAGGTCCAGGTGTATCCTCAATGGTGAAGGGCATCCCAGAAATCTGAGCTCTAGCATGAGACCATTCATAATACTGAGCTGAAGCAACATTATTGCACCTCCCGAGAATAGCCATCCCTTTTGTCTGGATGTTGTCCCAAGCCCAAGATGCTTGTCTGACAACAGCCAGATTAGGCTTTATCTCACAATACAGGGTCTCAGCTAAATCTTGTACTCTAGGAGGGTGGACCAAAGCATAGCCCAGTTGTCTCTTAAACAACAAAGGATTGTAGTTGATGCAACCCTTTACTCCTACCAGAGGTACATTTGGGTATTGCCCACAGCTAGTGATGATGTCCTTGCCTTTGGTGCTCTGGGTGCACCATCTGATGTCATCTGAAGTCAAAGCAATGAGCCTCTTAGCCCAATTCTTCTGTTGGTGAGGATTCAGGAAGGCATCTGACTTAGGTAGGTGTTTGAGCAGCCAAGTGTGGAACAGAGGAGCACAACATCTTACCAACTTTCCTCTTTGCTTCTCATTTCTCTGATGAACAAAATAATAGAAATCTCCCAGCAAGGTGGGTACTGGGTTCCTCAGAAGGAAAAGATGAATGGCATTCTTACTGATAAATTTGGGCTCATCTGCAAACAGTATGACCCCATATATGTTGAGGGCTAACAATGCACAAACTGTCCTCCATTCTCCTAAAGAGGCCTTCAGGATGGCCTGAGAAATTAAAAAATCCAAGTGTAAACCAGGGATCCCAGCCTTTGTTGTCATGTTCTGCTCAATCAAAATAGGCTCCAGGTACAGTGCTTTTGCCACTTCTCCATTGCTGGGAGAAGTCATCTCTGGGTTGAAGGGGACACCACCCCTGACAGGTACTCCAATCAATGATGAAAACTCCTCCAGCAGAGGTCCTAGCTGAAAGTCTGGGAAAGTGAAGCATCTCAAAGGAGGGTCATAAAACTGTAGGCAGGTGTGGATCATACTCCTCTGAGAAGGGTCCAAGTCCATCTCCATATCAAGGATACCTCCATAACGCTCTCTGAATAATGGGATGTGGTCTGGAGTGATAAGTTCCTGGACCTGCCTGATACCAGTCAACACAGGCTCAAAGAAATGATATGAAATGTTGCTCTTCCTGGAAGCAGACATGAGTGCTGCTGAAGGTGATGAATATAACTGCTGATGAAGGTCAAGACTGATACTGGTGATGAGCCACTGATAGGCTGGTGCTAGTGATGAAGGCAGCTGAAGCAGGCAACTGATGAAGATAGCTGAAGCAGATAACTGATGAACAGAGGTCTATGCAGAAGAAGGGGTCAAAACCAAGCCAGATAAAATGTGGATACCCTGAAAAACAAATAAACAAATGTTAAATGATGCAATGATGATATATGCAAATGATATGCAAGGGTTTGTGATCAAGCTGGATCTGATTATCTGTCTTGATATATAAGGTCTATGTATGTTCAAGAAGTCTAGGTGGAGGTTCAGAAATCTAGAAACCAGGTGGGGGACTCAAATAAAGAGTCACATGTCCAGGGTTAAATCACAAGAACTGTCCAAAGTGGAGTACTCTTAAACAAAATCAGTAACAGGGTATGATGTGGCCAAGGGTACCTGCAAACCTGCAAACAGCCCAACCCCCTCACAGGTAGTGTTCTAAAACAAAGATCCTCAGACTTGGATCAGTTATGAGAAGTGTAAACACTTCTAACCCGGAGGTACAATGTTTACAATAACCATAAAAGATCCTCCTCTAATTCTCCTCAGTTTCTGAAGGTCATAATAAAGGTCATCCAGACTTAGCAGGCTTCTCAGATAGCCCTAGCACTACAGGAAATATGTAGCACAGAGTTCTCAAGAAGAAACCCATATCTGAACCGTGTTTCATATTCCCGCACCAGACCGAAATGGAATGGGAAAGAACATGAACCACTCTAGCCTAGGTGTCACTCAGGTCCCAGGTATAGACCCTTAAACTCTCAGTGAAACCCCACCCACTAAAACAGAATCCAGATCCAGTAATGACAATGACAATATGAAAAATGAAAAACTGTAAAGGAAAGCAATAAATAAAGCTGTACATAAAGCAATAAATAAAGCAACTATATAAACACAATTAGCACATAACACCCCAGTAAACACAAATCAAACAAGCGCTAGGAGGAACCCAGAAAAAGAACCAGAAGCCCTGGTTACAGTATAAGGGTCCCCAGCAGAGTCGCCAAGCTGTCGCTCCCACCAAATGACACCGGGTCAGAAGGGGTACAGACGCGAACGATCGGCGAAAGGAGAGAGAACACACAAGGGTGAACTCAAAAGACAAGAGTCGCCAGCTAGGCATTTTTATCCCGGAGGAAAGGTAATGCTTCATAGACCTAGAAAGATATGGATAAGACGGTCGCGAACCAGAGAGACTGAGAAAGGGGGTTGGTTACAACCTGGGAAGGTATTAACACCCAGATCGTCCTCCGTACTCGACGGGATCCACGCTTAAAAGATTTGTGTTTTAAAGGGGTAGTGTCAGTGCAATTTGTGTATCAAGGCTGGAAAGAATGCAAGTGTCAGTGTAAAAGAAGTGTGAAGTGTATAAGAGAAGTGTCAGTGTAAGAACAAGAATGAAATGCTCAAAACTATGAGGCTTAAAGACAATGCTGGAGGAGGGGGGATATACAGAGACTTTTGTTCGATAACTGTTAAGTTATGCCTACGTATCCTCTCGTGCAATGAGGAAGTCAGAACACCGTAGTTCGACCCAAAGAGACTGAAAGGTAAATTGACTTGTGAACTGCTTACTTGTCTATGCTCAAGTGTATGACCTGTCTGGCTCAGGTGCAAACTGTCTTGCATTAGACGGAAGAAGCGAGTTCTCGGTTGTGAGTGAATGAGATGAGAAAAGAATCCCGGAGGAGACGATTATTGTTTGTTTTTGTGTTTTCAGTCTTTTATTGATTTTGGAGTTTGTCATAAGAAAATGAGATTAAGCCTAACCCAAGGGCTAGTAAACGCATCATATCTTCCCTCTGATTAGGGGTAATGAGAATACCTTAAGAATGAAGTAAGCACCTCACACTTAATCACCATGATGTAGGATTAAGATCATTAACCTACTTGTGATTATTTAGATGTTTTTGTTGTTTTTGTTTAGTGTTAAGTAATGAGTTTAAGCCATAATCAAAGATGTAATGGACTCATTACACCATCCTAATAGAAGGATAATAGATGAGAACATTTAAGTTGAGAAAGACTCCTCAACTTAATCCATGATTAGGGATTAACCTCATGACAAAACAAAGCCCTTATTAGAGTGGATTTTAGTTAGTGATAAGATGAAGAAGTGATTTTTATGGTTTGTAAGACAACTTGAGGGGGACTTGTCCATTAACACTAGGGTTAGTCCTTCTTAACCAGTTAAGGAAGAATTAGAACCCTAATGCAAGGCCCAAGTTACAAGCTTGATGTCTTAGTGATTATTAGATGGATTGATTAAAGGATTTAAACACATTAAGGGTTTAACACTTAGGATTAAAGTTATACACTCCATCCTAATAGAAGGATGCAGGCATAAGCTTAATCACAAAGCCTTAAAGCCTTTAGGGTTTAATCCTTGATTATGAGATGAGAAGAGAAGACTCAATGATGACACAAAGGTAAAACTAATGGGGGGACTAATCAAACCCTAATTGTTATCATGCTTGGTTGTCCCTAGGGTTTATGAGGCTTGCAAAACATCTTCAAGAGAGCAGCCACCAGGAAAGAAGCAGAGGGAAGCAAGACAACTTGCTTCACTTAAGAAGACAAGTTGCTTGAAGAAAGAAAGTGGGAAAGAGCAAGAATGAGCAAGCCCACACAAAGAGAAGATAAAATGCAACAATGATGCAAGAGAGGGATGAGAAGAGATTGTGAGAAGTGAAGGCAAATTCCCTTCTCAAAACAACTTACCACCTGAAAAGTTAGCAAAAGAAATGAAATGCAATGCAAATGAGATGAAATGTCATGATGCAAACCAAATTTAGAAACAAAAACATGATGTTAATGATGTTAAGAGAAGATGCAAACACATGACAAGAGATGAGAGTGGTCAAACAAGCATAAAGATGCAAATGAGGCATGCTTGAACCATGGAAGTTCATGAAAGTTTATGAAATGCAATGGACATATAACATAGCAAATGAAAGATGCAATGATAAAACATGATTCTAAGATGTCCTAAGATGTCTTATGAATCATGTGGATGCACAAAATATCATGGCAAGTCATTGGATGCAAGCAAATGAAAGATGGATGCAAAGGAAGACAAAAATTAGGGTTTATGCACAACACACAAAACAAAATTCAAAATCAGAAGCAAATGACATGATAAAAAATTGAAAATAGGATCAAGGGAACCCTAACCCTAACAAGTTCACTTCCCAAAGGAGGAGACCTAACTCTTAACCTAGTGAAAGTTATGATTTTCTTAAGTCAATTAGGGTTTTAAGGTACCTTATCATGAAAAATGCAAAACAAATTGAAAATGGAAGATCAATTCAAACCAAATTTATCCTATAAACTACATGCCATGAAGGATGCAATGCAAGAAGAACCACCATCAAACTCTCAATGGTTAGGCAGAATGGATTTTTCAAAGTTTGCACAAACATATTGCCTTAAAATGAATTTAATTCCAATGAAAATGATCAAAATGCATCAAGGACCAAAAAGAAATTTGCTTTGAGAGTTGGATAATGTTTCTAAATGTTTTAAAATGCAATGTGAATTTTTTGGTGATTTTTAAATACCTAAATGCATTTTTAACTAATTAATTTCCATTAACTAACTAAAAATAAACATTTAAATGATTTAAAAATGATTTTTAATGCAAAAAATAAAAATAAAAATATTTTTGGGTTCTGAAAATTAATGAAAGGTTTGACAAAAAATTTCAGAATTTTTAAATGTGATTTGCTATTTTAAATAATTCGTGCAAATAAAATGAAAAGAAAATGAAATAAAATAAAAATAAATGAAAGTAATCTAAAGGAGAGGCCAGGATTTGATCTGGGCTGGTGAGGGTTGACTTGGCGCCACATCCAAGGGCCCAGGTTCAAACCTGGCTAATATTTATTTAATAACTAATTAAACCTAGTTTAAGTTAATTAATTACTGATTAGGGCTAATCATGAAATCCCAACCATCCAACACACGCGGGAACAACCAACCGCACGACCTATATTCAAACTCCCTTAATTACACCTGTTAAACCTAATTAGGGCTAATCACACTCAGACGGCCGAAACAGTGTTCCGGTCGTCTTCTCCGGCGAACCAAAAAACCTAGCTTCCTCTACAGGCCACCCCAACCTAAATTAACTGCCCATAAACGTTCTCCTATCCAAACTAAACCTAAATCCATCATCAAACATCATTTATCAAGCATGAGTAAAGAGAATCGAAGCCAAACATTTTCACGGGAAAAATTTCAGAGCCTGCATACATGGTGGTTTCTCAACCATTTTCAATAATAATCATATCCCCATGACCAGGGGAACTCAAGGAATCATAAATGAACTTAAAAACAAGCTTCTGAGAAAAAAGTTCATGAGGTATACCTGAGATTGAACCTTCTGGTTCTGGGCTTTCTGGACTCTCCTTTGTTGTAAATCCCCTCCTATGAACCTCTGGATGATGAAATGAGGCTTAGAATGAGTTTGTATGGCCTGGTTTGAAGGTTTTGGTTCTGGTGTAGCAGATTTGGAGAGTTGGGTATGTGATGTTTCAGGCTGTTTTAGAGGGTGCTTCTTGTTCTATGAGTGATTTGTGGTTTGTGGATGAAGAAATTTTGGATGTTTGAAGGCTGTGTTGAGAGATTCGAAGAGGGAAAGTTTTTTGACAGTTTTTGTGTATGTTGCAATGTGGGAGTTTCTGGCTTGTGTATGGTGTGTTTTGGGTTGCTTGATGTCCACATATTTGACTCTGATTGGGCAGAGAGTTGGTGGTGGCACTGTGGGATTGGCATGGGCAAAAATGAAAAAGTCAAGATCTTGTGTACCATGAGTATGGTTCGGGTCAGAGGAGATCTTAGGGCTTGTCCTGCCTCAGCTTGAGTCAAGGAAGGCCTTTGGATCTGACTTTGTGAGCTGGCTAGCCTTGATCAAGGGTTTCCAAGGTTCTTGCACATTTCCCTCTTTGGATTTTCTCATGAACCAAGGCAAGGAAACTTGTGATATTTTGGGCAAAATATGACAAAATGAGTCTTGTAATATTGTTATGATGTTTTGATACCAATTGGAGTTCAATTCAAACATGAGAGGTCCCTTTTGCAAAGTTTCAATTTTGTAGCTTTTATGAAAAATGCCTTATGCAACTTGTGATCCAAGGCATGGAAATGAAAAAATCTTGGCACAAACTTGACTTTTCTAAGTTGTAACATGTTATAATGATGCAAAGAAGTCACTTAGAGGTCTTGAAAATGCTTGGAATTGGAATTTGCAAAAATCCCTCTTTGGTGCCAAAAGTGGAAATTTCATGATTTTTCCCAACTTTGCAAAGCCATAACTTTTGATCCAAAATGAATTAGAAAAAGTTCTTGTACTTTTTGAAAAGGGAATGATCCATTATACAACTTTCATGACCAAAGTTTTCTCATTTGAAGCATTTTTGAATCAAAAAGAGGAGGTTGAAAAACTTTCCCAAAATGGCAAGTTTCCATTACAAGTCACTTTCCCAAAAAGGCAACTTTGCAAATGGCTTGAAGTTCTTCAATTTTGTGAACTTATAACATCTTCTATGATCAAATAAAGATCATACACATTCAAAATGATGGAGAATGTCCTTTGGTTGGGTCATTGGGGGCCTCAGATGCCCTGATTTTGCACTGACTTGCTCAAGAAGTCAACTCTTGATTAGATGCCTTCCCCATGGAATTTCTTCATGAAAATTGATATGCATGATCCTTATAACATATAGAGACCAATAGAAACAAGAATGACCAAAAAATTTGGAGTTATGGCCTCTGAAACCAAAACCCTAATTCTAGGTCATCTGTGCAGTTAAACCTGGCTCTGCTTCCATGCCTTTCTCAGTTCTTGTGATTATTTGACTTCCTTGAATTTGTGGGGATATAATATGATGCTTGAACATACATGGACCCCTTTGAAGTGATTGAAGACCTTTGAAGTAGCTCAAATGGCTCAGGGATGGCTCAGATCACAAACCCTAGATGCAGATGACTTAGAAGCAATGCAGTGAATCAAAAATGTGGTATGAGATGCTATGATTGAATATATGAAAATGAAAAGAATCATAAGCCATGGAGTGAATGGGTGAGGGCAAATTTGGGGTGTTTACAGTACTTGTACTGCTTTTTGAATGCATCAGATAGATCAAGCCAAGTACGAACAATGTTGCGTTCGAGCTGCATGTACCATTCTAGAGATGCTCCAGACAGGCTGTCTTGGAAGCAATGGATCATGAGTCTGTCGTCTTTGGCATGAGCGGCCATTTTTCTGTAGTACATCTTCAAGTGGAGTTCAGGACAACTAAGGCCTTTGTATTTTTTGAATTCTGGCAGTTTGAACTTAGCAGGGATCACAACATCTGGAACTAAGCACATGTCTGAGGTACTCAGAGAAGTTGAGTTGTGTCCTTCCATGATTCGGAGTTTTTCAGCTAACTCGCGACACATCTTCATAGCTTCGGATTCTTGGACAGCATAAGGTTTGATATTTGGAACAGTAGTATGCATCTCATACTCAAATTGATGATCCTCTTCAACATGAGGAAACTGGACTTGATTTGGAATAAGTTGAGCTTGAGGAATAACACCAACAATAACACCAGATGTAGGTATTGGTTGGGAAGTGACTTCCTCAACAGCAGGAGTGAAGCTGGGAGGCAAACCATAGACCAAAGGATTTGGAACTGGAACTGAAGGCATTGCGCGTGAGGCAGATCCTTGTACTAGAGCATTGTTCATTCCGGCAGCAGCTTCGTGACGTTCTTCCATCCTAGCCAAAGCTTGTATGGTCTCATAAATCTGGTCAATCTCTTCCCTCATAGCAGCTTGCTCTTCTTGAATCACGTCCATCAGTCTTCTAGTGTTGGCTCTAGTTAGATACGGTCGTCTAGCACGATACGGGCGTCGGGAAACCAGCTTGATTTACTGAAGATGGAGGAACATGAAATGAATTTACGGATTTGGAATGAAATTCAAGATGAACAATTATGCAAATGAAATTAATATGCGTATGGATGCAATGCAAGATCCAGGATCACGAGTATAATCTGCTCTAAGGTTAACCATAGTAACGAATAAATAACCGGTATCTCTGATAAAAGTAACCTTTACAGGTAGGATTGTTCTAAATTCTTTACCCATAAAACCACTCACAGGATAGTTTCTACAGTTATGGATAAGATACTCAAGGTCATGGATGCTAATCGTACTAACATCCTGCCACAGGCTAGCTGTATTATGACGATAATAATGATAAGATCTACCTTGAGTGGAGTCCTCATGTTAGCCGTATGAGGAGCGGGTCCTCGGAGACTAACACTACGCAACTACCAACATTGAAACCAGTTCTAAAAGTGGGTCCCAGAGTCACAGCCCTTTCATGAATCAAGTCATGCGACAGGCTAGCTGCATTATGACAAGATCTATGGATAGGTCTACTCTCTAGGGGGAGCTTTCATGCTAGGCTTGCAAGAAGCGAGTCCTTGGAGACTAACATTAATAACTTCCAATTCTAAACTAGGTGTTCCCTCTTCTTTTTCGCAAACTCAGTGGTCGTCCCAGGATCCAACAAGCAAGTATGATCATGATGATAATAAGAAGAACGCATAAACAAGCATAACAAAGCGTGAAGAAAACAGATAAGCAAAGTCGACATTGATCGCAAAGTAAACTAAGTTATGCTTGACTCTCTGTATGTCCCCAGTAGAGTCGCCATCTGTCTCACCTCGAAAAATACGACCTCGCGATAAAAAATATCACGGATAAAAATTAAAACAACAGAGTTACCACCGAACTTATTTTATTCCAATTAAGGAAAAGGAAAATATCGAGAAACCTTTTGAAAAACGGATAGAACATGGCCTTTGAAACCAGATTCTAAGTTCAGGAGTCGATTCCGTAAGGGGAAGGTATTAGCACCTCTTACGTCCGTTGTACTCAACGGGAACCTCTTAGTTTAATTTGCAATTTAATGTTGACAATTGCTTTCTGTTTTCTTCGAATAATAAAATAAATGCGAACGGTTCTAATATAAGGTTAATAGGGGAAATGGGTTGTTTTGTTCCTAGGATGCTCGGCAAGGAGTAAAATCCGTGTGCCTACGTATTCCCTTGTGCAATGGGAAAGTCAGAGCCTCGTAGTTCGTGGTTCTAAGGTTGATCGGTTTGTTTTAATGAACGATTATTTAGACCGCATTCTAACTGCTAAGCGTTGGCTTGTCTGCTCGCGATAGGAGACGGAAGCGCTAGCTTGTGTGCGAGATAGAAAGGATTTAAATAATGTTCGCTCTTAAAAGATGTTTGATCTGGTTAGGGTTTTTAAGAATGAAAGGGTAAATAAACTGCGTCCCGAGGGGCGGGCCTTAGGAGAGTTTATTCGAGAATTCGAGGAATGCTAGACTCCAGAATTCAATTCTTTCATTATTTGATGTGTGGATTAAGTATTTTAATTACGGAAAGTCGATTGAACCACGTCCCGTGGGGCGAACCTCAGGAGCGTTCATTCTAGAATTCGAGGAATGCGAGACTCCAGAATTCAGTTTTTCCGTTATTTAATTAAGAAAATATTTGAATAATTTGCGTTTGGAAATATTTAGTGGCGAGGCACGGTACTCAACTTACATTAATTCGCGATTCGATTAAAGCAACAAATTGTGAGAAATATAAATAAATGAATTAAATTAAATTGTAAAAAATTAAATTAAAATAAGGTTATAAATACAAATAATTGAATTAAATCGATAATAAATTTATTAAATGTTGAATAATCAAAATGATATGATAAAATAAAAACTAAATTAAATTTGTTTTGTTGTAATTGAATAATATAATAAATTAAATAAAAGGCCTCATATTAATTAAATTCTCCAATTTAAGATATTGGAAATAATTTAATAATTTTTTATATCATTGGCCCTAAATAAAATGAACTATAAAACAATTATTTTTTCTAAAATATCTATTTTGAAAGAAAGATATATTAATGTGATGTTTAAAAAAAAGAGACCTGAAAAAGAAATGAAACAAGAAAATTGTTTTTAAAAAAATGATATAATAAATAAAAAAATAAATAAACATAAGAGAAGGTGTGCAACACTGCTTATGGGTCTATGATAGCAATTCATGGGTCAAACTGCCCATTAACAATAATCAGCAAGATAAATAGAATAAAATAAAAAAAAATCAGTAGAATGGAAGTGATGGATCGGTCAAAGTGAAACCATGGGCTAGAGGTTTAGTCAACTAACAAAAAGTAGATAAATAAAATTTATAAAAAATAAATGATAAAAGAAGCAAATAAGGGTTTGTTGAAAAAAGAAAGCAGAAGAAAAAAACAAACACGCAAACACAACACGTTTTCAGAAACAACTCATTCCCAATTTTATACGATTTTGAGTGAGAGAAGGAAAAAATGATAACCCACCCTCCTTTCATGATCGGTCTCGTCGGCGGCGGCGGAGGGTTTCAAGCGATTGTTGTGAGGCGTTACAGATTGAAGGTGGTCGGCGCGTTTTGGATTCGCGGTGGTTGTTCGTGCCGGTTTCACGGTGTTTTACGGCTTTGTTGGTGGTAAACGGCTTTGACGGTTTTGCGGATGGTTTATGTTGGATATGAAAGAAGTAAAGGAAAATATGGTGGTTCAGGTATTATTGAAATCCTCATCTCTCAGTTTTCTTGTTTATGGGTTGTGTTTTTTTGTGCCATTTTTTGCTTAGCCGCTAGGGTTTTTCCCCTCTCCCCCCTTGATTGCTAAATGATTAGTGGTTTTATAGGAGAGTTTTTGAGGTATGTCATACATGTGAATAGAATGAAATTCATGTGTAATTTTGCTTGGCATGTGCGAACGTGCGCTGTATTTTTAGGAAACTGTTAGGAATATTTGCATAGGATTTATGTGGTCCTCCTGCTGAGTCATAGAATTCGATTTTTTTTGTCTGTTGTACACCAACTAAAATTCTTTCTAGAAGCATATGTGGTCTCTCAAACTATAACTTTTATTGCAGAATTATTTCTTTTCACTGCTGAGAAATTGGTGTTCGACTGCTACTGACTTATGTTGTCATAGTTATCTTTGTGTATTTTGACATTACCATGTTTTATCATTTGCCTTGCGGTATCGTCATGGTTACGTTTTCTGAATGTTGCAGGGTACTGACTGTCTAAACATTCCAATGGACGTCTTCAATTATATCATGGATGTTTTGATTAATTCCAAAGAGAAAAGCTCTACAAGGATGTTTCGTTGAATCAAATTTCAGAGGTAATGAACCAGGCTCTGAATTATTTTCGCATCCATGCTAACTCTCATACTTGTAATGCTTCTATTTGTACTTGAAATGGCTATTAACTTCTTTTTTCGGTTGTATTTCAGCTAAGGTCCAAGCCATCGTGATTCAACTGATCATTTGACTGATGTGGCGCTTTCGATAATGCTTGTATGCTTGATCTTGTCATTTGGAGTATGAATGGTGAGAAACACTTTTTTAATGGTTTGCTTGTAATACTTCTTGCTGCATAACTATTGTAACTCTATTTTCAATAATCGGTTCGAGCTTTGACTTCCCTTTTGACTGCTTGTTGTATGTGCTCATGTTGTAACACCCTTCTACCCCAAAACATAATTTTTAAATAATATCAGAGTAATCATCAAAAAAGGTATTACATATCTTCAAAATCAACACAACAATGTCCTGTCCCGTAACACGGGTTAATCAACATCAAAATAACATAAATCATTTCACAGCGGAATTTAACTTCAAAATTCAAAACTTCATAAAAAATCATTTTAACCATCCTGAATTTAACATCATAAAATGGAAAACATTATCCAGATAACAACATACTGAAAACAGTTTAACAAAAGCAACCCATCCCAGTGTTACATGACACAGAGCAGGATACATAACCCAGAACCACTCCTAAGGAACACTAAAGCACGCTCCGAGACTCATGAATTACTCCTATTGCACTGCAGGACTATTCTTCGACATCTGCAAGTTACCCACGAAAGAGGCAACATTTTCAAGCAGGCAGGGTGAGTAATCAGAATATATCATAAACTTACAAGAATATAGAATCATAAATAAATTAGTACACATATCATGACATCATCAACCACAAAATTCAGCAGCAACCACAACACAATCATGAAATCAATCAACACCAACACAGTCATGAAATTCATCCAAAATATGCAATTCTAACATCCTGATATGCAATATGCATGTGGTACCATTTTCATCATGAGATGGATACATGACCATCAACCCTCCACAAGGGAGCACACCGTAATCCTCGAGACACCTCAATCCACACAATGGGATTGAAGCAAATAAATAGGCCTAAGCCCCATCGTGAATGTTATGAAATGCAATGATGCGCTACATCAAAAAATTCACCAAAAAAATTCGCATCATTCATTTCAATCAGCAAAACAACCATCAAATATTCATATATATATATCATCATGACATTACACCCTGAACATTGGTTTTCTAACCACTCTGACACATCAAGAATTAACCCGTACCCGGTAATTTATAAGGTAATTAAAGGTTATTTCACAAATTCGTTTATAAAAAATTGTTGCATTTTTCTCCTTTCTATTCATCAAAATAAAGTTCAATTTGTGTTCTTTCCGACGCTTCAAACGGAATGCGAATCGGACTTACGGTTTAAAAGATATCAATTTTCAAAGAATTAAAATTTATCATCCCAACAGTGTTAACCGGTTAACCCATAGCGTTAACCGGTTAACGCTGACGAAATCCCAGAATTTTCCAAAATTTACAATAGTTAACCGGTTAACCCATAGCGTTAACCGGTTAACGCACGTTTTCCAGCAGTTCTCTGTTTTACAATTGCAGACTGTTCCAATTCCAAAGACCCCCAAACCCCATTACGGATTTCACATCATAACACTCAAAAACCATTCAAAAACATCAATTAAACCTCAACAACATCCAGACAACAATTATACAAACAATCATACATTTATAACTCATTCCAATCGCTCTAATTCTTCAAGATTTCTCATAAAACTCAACCTAACTCAAAACCCCAAAAACCCCTAAAACGCATACCATCCTAATCCATTCATATTCCAATTCCTATACATTTATCATAGATTATGAAAACTCCCCATACCTTAGAGAATTTTGACGCTTTACACTCTTCCCTGGGGTTCTCCACAGCCTCCTGACTCTGAGCTTCTCCTTTCTTCAGAGCACTTCTCCAAACACGATAGAAAACCAAAATATGAGAAACTGATCGTATTCTCTTCTTTGGATATATTATCCCAGTTTAGCCTTTTCCCACTTTACCCTCATAATTTCACAAAAAGACCACCTTACCCTTTTCTTTAATATATTTTTAATAATAATAATAAAATTGCATAATAAAACACTATTTATCCTTATTATATAAAATACTCATTTTCCCCAAAATTCTCAAAATAATCCAAACTCTCCAATTTTTCTAAATTAATTAAATAAATGATTAAATAATTAAATTTAGATTTTCGGGGCGTTACACATGTTCTTTCTATATGGCACTAATTACTCATGCTTATTCTTTCATGTGCAAATTTCGGAGCGATTTTGGCATGATAATGTTTCACCAAAGATTACCAAGAGAAAGTCCTACAAGATGATGTTTATAACAGTAGCAACAATTGGATTCCCACGTGATTCTTGTATTTCAACTTTTGTTTTGATAAACATGTCGTAGCAAGGCCTTGACATTCTTCCTCTGATTATTCATGGCAGGAATAGTGGCGGTTTGTGAATTAGAAGTGAGAATTGGGTGAGACTCTTATGAAAACCAAATGATACTCTTCCTTATGAAAAAGAAATGTTTCTTGTTTGTTAAATTCCTGCAGATTTCAACTGATTTTTCTTGTGTGATGAATCAATGATGAATATATGAATGGCTTTGTTTGTCTTGCAGGTTTGCTATGGGATCTCAATGCCATGAAGCATGATGGGAATGCAGAGTTGGAAATCTCATGCACTAATACGGAACAACAACTTGGTGAAGCATGAAGGTGGATTTCGAATTCAGAATTGGGTTAATGGTATGGCCTCAATAGGTTGGTTCAGAACTTGGAATTGTGCTTCAAAGGTAAGGAACTAAACCTTGAACTTGTGATTTGGTCTTCTTGTATTTGAACCGCGTGTTATGATTTTTTGACTCATTTGGATCATTGTTACTGCTTGTAATGACTTAGCAGTATAGTCAAAAACATAATCCTGCACAATGTGAGGTTCCACTTTGGAGCTGTTAAGGTCATGCCCAAGTGAGCTCTCAACATAAGGAACTGGAGATTCCTTTTTATGATTTTCATTAACTTTCTCAGCAGGAGTAGGAGCCCAGTTATTCTGAATAGTATCTCCGAATACCTGATGAGGCAGACGCATGCTAGACCCTTTACCGCCAACTGTATAACTTGTGTCTTGGATGACTTTAAGATGCAAATTCATAGAAATAGTACCGAGTTCATTATTCACACTAGGAATTGGTATCTGGGAGCTCATATGAAAAGCATCTTGTGGGGCTTGAAGTTGGGAAGGATCAACATGCAAATGTCCCATTGGTAATGAACTTTGCAACTGTCCATAAGATGAATCGCCAAAGAGCTGGCTAGTCTGTTGGTCCTGAAACATTTTGGAAAGAAGTTGTTGTTGTTGTTGCCTTAAGAATAGCTGCTGCTCCTCCTGCTTCTGCTGCTGCCAAAGAATTAGCTGGGTTATCCGCTAGAGACAGTAAATTGCTTAAAGAAAGCGGATTTTGCAGTGTCGGCCTCTGTTGCTGAATTCTGAATGGCATTTGAGAGAAATTCTGATCATGAACTGAGTCAACTTTATTTTGAAGGAGATCTAATCCACCTTGTATGGGATTATTTGGCCATCCAGCAACACCATTATTTATGCTTGCAGATGTTCTGTCAGATAACCCTTAAATTACTGACAAACAATTGGTCTTTTGTAACTTTAATCCTTGTGTTTGGCTCAATGGTAACATGTGTTTTTTTGTTTTATCCTAATTCATCTATTATGGTTTTCAATTTGTAATCTTGAATTTTTTATCCATTTACAACGCCTACAGTTAGTAATATGGTAATTGGTAATGTTGTATCTTGCCTTTGACACCTTCTTGTCTAATAAAAAAAAAGAATTCAAGTGTATTTCCACCAACCTCATCATGGTATAATTTACTCACAAATTAACCATGTCTTAAAATCCAATTGAAAACAAACTTGAATTAGATTGAAATGAAACTTGAAACAACTCTTCTACCCATGGTTTTTTTTGCAAATAAACGCATGTCTTGAATATGACCAAAATTCACTTTGTAACAATCTTGAATTTTCACGCTTTGAAACCACTAAATTGAACGAAAATTTGTCACTCATTACTGCTTCATCAAACACAACTTCAATATGACCAAATTGAATTAAAGTTAGATCACATAACTTGGTATATGACTCGAGCATCTTAACAAGGCACTTCTTTCTTCTTTTCAAAAATCTATTCCATAAGAAAATCAACTAATCCAACTATCAATAACCCCAATGCTGAGACAATTTATCAGCTAACAAGTACCCAAATTTTACTTGTGGTCTTTAATAATCCTAATCCACACAGGGAAAGAAATGGGAACAACACACACATTTGGTCTGATAACTTTGTTCGACCCTGATAGCCAACTTACACAACCTGAACTTAATCAACTATTAAGACAAATAGAACCATAAACACATGTTTTTTTATCTTGTGTGGTGGTTAGTAACATAGCAACAAAAATAAATAAATATATGGGTAGGAAAAATTTGGGGTATGACACACACATATATATATATATATATATATATATATATATATATATTCATGTTTATTTCATCAATTCACAATTCAGATGATAAATGCAAATCATAGAGACCTACTCGTGACTTTATGCAAACGCAATACGATACTGACTCAATCATTATCAAGTTCACTCAGGAACTAATTGGAACCATCACTCGTTACCTAAATTAACTCCCCGTCGGGCATACGATGTTCACCCATTGCTCACACCCCACATGGGAACACAATCTTTATGGATTGCTCACACCTCACATGGGCACACAACCCGATTACTCACAACCCACATGGGCACACAATCAATGTGAATAAATCACCTATTGTTCACACCCCACATGGGCACACGATTGTGTTATAGTCACCGCTCACACTCCACATGAGTACACGATGCTACAACAGATTCACAAAGAATCCCGCAACACAAGAATGCATACATCATGCTTCACATGTAAAATGACACACAACATTCTTGAAAATACATACATTATTCACAACATAATCATGCACTCATATTATTCAATTAGCATACATTTTCATTCAATCCAAGCAATGTATTCATTTGCCAAACAACCACAACATCACATCAAACCCACATTTCCATAACTAACTCATTTACATTTTATCAGAAAAGTCGGGCAAAAGTCGGCTAAAAATTACATTTCTTAGCATCATTAGTTTCTTCACATTTTTAGCTTCAAATCGATATAAAGAACGTCTAAAATGGATAACCGAAACTAAAGTTATGAATTAAAACACAAAACTCCCAAAAACCTCCAGGCTCGTTGAGCGAACTTCTCGCTCACTTAGCGAGAAAATCTCTGAAAAACTCGTTGAGCGACGTGTTGCTCGCTGAGCGAATACTGCGATTTCATAAATCTCAGTTGCGCATCAGTCCTCTCAAAACCCTCCAAAACTCAAATAAACCTCCAAAATCATGATCAATGACATATATTCAACAACATACTTTGATTATAACAACTTATAACCGATTAATCTATCATTTCTCACATCTTCATCAAAAACCCTAACATTTCATTCTCTCTAAACTTCACCAAAACAAAACCTATATAATCTAACACATACATAATCACATACAAGATTAAGATAACAATGTTTATCATCCTTACCCGATTGTTTCGATTCCTAGGAGCAATCTTGATGATTTTCCAACTTTTCCTCTTTTCTCTTCTTTTCTCTTCTCTTCCTTTTCTTACTCCTTTTTTTCTTTCTATTCTCTCTTTCTTTCTATTTTTCTCTCTTATAACTCTTATTAACTATTTCTACACTTAACTCATTTCTTCTCTTTCCCACCAAATATCATTTTCTCACAAAATAATAATTCTACACAAATTCTAATTTATTACTAATTAGCAAATGTCTAAAATACCCTCCAATCTAATTTTTACCCGAAAATTCACAAAACGGTAAAATCACATATCATACAACATATCACATTAACATATCAACATATCATATTATCATGTCAATTTCACAAATAAGACAATCATCACTTAAATAAAATAAAAGACTCAACAAAATTGGGAAATATCGAATCGGGGCGTTACAACTCTCCCCCACTTTAGAAATTTCCGTCCTCGAAAATATTACCTGATTCAAACAACTCCGGATACGACTCGCGCGTCCCACTCTCTAATTCCCAAGTCATATTGCCTTCCACAACGCCTCCCCACGCTACTTTCACAAGCGCAATATCATTGCCTCTTAGCTTCTTGAAATCACGGTCCAAAATTTTAACCGGCAAAGCTTCCACCGCAAGGTTATCTCTTACTTCAACCTCATCCATAGGAATAACATGTGACGGATCCGGAACATACTTCCGAAGTTGAGAAACATGGAACATATCATGCAAATTCGAAAGATTCGGAGGCAACGCCACACAGTAAGCTACAACACCAACTCGTGTAGTAATCTGATACGGCCCAATAAAACGAGAAGTCAACTTCTTCGACTTCAAAGCACGACCCACACCCGTAATCGGTGTAACTCTCAAAAACACATGATTGCCTTCCTGAAACTCAAGATACTTCCTTCTCTAGTCATGA
This sequence comes from Lathyrus aphaca, assembly GCA_963966055.1. Lineage (NCBI taxonomy): Eukaryota > Viridiplantae > Streptophyta > Magnoliopsida > Fabales > Fabaceae > Lathyrus > Lathyrus aphaca. The sequence continues at coordinate 409,114,977 of OZ014524.1, read as the reverse complement.
TAATTCTTTTGTCTACTTTGAGAAGCTCTCATCTTTTCCCGAATAAACTTCACCTTTTCCGTCGGTTGTTGTACCATCTCCGATCCAACTACCATTCTCTCTCCGGTTTCATGCCAACACAAAGGTGCTCAACATCTTCGACCATACAAAACCTCAAATGGTTCCATACCTATACTCGAATGAAAATTGTTATTGTAGGTGAACTCAATCAATGCTAAATAATTATCCCAAACACCAACTTGCTCTAGCTCACAAGCTCACAAGCACGCAACAAATCCTCCAACGATTGAATTGTCCTCTAGGTTTGACCGTCCGTTTGTGAATGGTAAGCCGAACACAATCTTAGCTTAGAACCCAAAGCCTTTTGCAAACTTTCCCAAAACCTCGATGTAAATCTAGGATCTCTATCCGATACAATACTCTTAGGAACTCCATGTAACTTCACAACCACAGAAACATAAATCTCGGCTAACTTCTCCAAAGGATAACTAATATCAATCGGAATAAAGTGAGCAGATTTAGTAAGTCTATCAACAATCACCCAAATAACATTATGACCTCTTTGCGTATTCGACAATCCCGTAACAAAATCCATCGATATACTATCCCATTTCCATTCTGGAATATCCAACGGTTGCATCAAACCACTAGGCTTCTGATGTTCCACCTTAGACTTCTGACAAGTCAAACACGCGTACACAAAATGAGTTACATCTCTCTTCAATCCGGACCACCAAAAGATCTTCTTCAAATCTTGATGCATCTTATTCGCTCCCGGATGAATACTTAAATTACTTCGGTGTCCCTCTTCCAATATCATTTTTGTCAACTCCTCATCATCGGGAATACAAATACGACCATGGAATCTCAAAACCCCAAAATTATCAACCTTGAAATCCTCATTCTCATTCATCATCAAATCGACAAATTTCAAATCCAACTTTTTCTTGAACACACAGTTGCAAGAAAATCATTTGTAACATGTAGCATACCAAGTCTCACACTTCTCGGCGTCATCTCACAAACTAAACTCAAGTCTCTAAAATTCTCCAAAATTTCCCATTCTCTTATCATCAATGCAGACATATGTAGCAACTTACGACTTAAAGCGTCGGCCACCACATTAGCCTTACCCGGATGGTAATTCAAACAAAAATCATAATCCTTCAAAAGCTCTAACCACCTCCTTTGTCTCATGTTCAATTCCTTTTGATCAAATAAATACTTCAAACTCTTGTGATCACTAAAAAGTTTGAATCTTGCACCATAAAGATAATGCCTCCAAATTTTCAAAACAAACACCGCGACTGCTAATTCCAAATCATGCGTAGGATAATTCTTTTCATGCACCCTCAATTGTCTTGAAGCATAAGCCACAACCTTTCCATATTGCATCAAAACACCGCCTAACCCAAACAATGAAGCATCACAAAACACCATAAATGGTTCCGTCGGATTTGGCAAAATCAAGATCGGAGCCCTTGTCAATCTTCTCTTAAGTTCCATGAAACTCTCTTCACAATGAATATCCCAAATGAAAGCCTTTCCCTTACAAGTCAACCGCGTTAACGGAAGTGCCAACTTTGAAAATCCTTCAATAAACCTCTGATAATAACCCACCAAGCCTAAAAAGCTTTGAATCTCCGTAACCAATCTAGGAACTTCCCATTGCATTACCGCATTAATCTTGGATGGATCCACACTAATACCACCATCAGAAATAACATGTCCAAGAAAACTTACCTTCGACAACCAAAACTCACACTTTGACAAGTTAGTATACAATTGCTTTTCTTTCAAAATATGTAACACAATCCTTAAATGCTCATCATGTTCCTCTTGAGACTTAGAATAAATCAAAATTTCGTCGATGAACACAACCACAAAACGATCCAATTGGTCATGAAAAATGCGATTCATATATTCCATAAACACACCCAGCGCATTAAAAACTCCGAATGGCATCACGGAATACTCGTAATGACCATACCGTGTTCTAAAAGCCATCTTTTGAATATCCTCTTCTTTCACACGAATCTGGTGATATCCTAATATCAAATAAATCTTACTAAAAACATGCGCACCAACCAATTGGTCCATCAAATCATCGATCCTTGGAAGCAGATACTTGTTCTTAATTGTCACCTTGTTCAACTATCGATAATCAATGCATAATCGCATACTTCCATCCTTCTTCTTTACCAATAATACCGGAGCACCCCAAGGAGAAACACTCGGCCTAACAAATCCCTTGTCCAACAAGTCATTCAATTGCTTCTTCAATTCTACCAACTCCGAAGCTGACATACGATATAGTGCCATCGAAATCGTTCTAGTACCCGGAACTAGATAAATAGAAAACTCAACTTCTCTTTCCGACGGTACATCTTCAATATCCTCCGGAAACACTTCTGGAAAATCACACACCACTAGAAAGACACTGAGCTCCACTTCGCTCTCCACTGACAATGATGCAAACAAACCAAATAATTGAGCTTCGTCCACTAAAAGTTTCTTCAACTCTTTCGTGGATAGGAAACTCTCATCTTCATCACCATCCAAAGAAGGAAACCTTACTAACTTATGATAGCAATCTATATGAACTCGATTAAATTGCAACCAGTTCATACCCAAGATTACGTCCAAACCCTCCAACGACAAACAAACTAAATCCATAACAAAATCTTTACCATACATGGTCAAAGAACAACTTACACCCATCAAAGAAGTAGTTACCGACCCTAAAGTAGGAGTCTCAATAACCATCTCACCACCCCAAGAAGTCAAAAACAAATTCAAACGCTTAGCACACTCAAGAGAAATGAACGAATGAGTCGCCCCCGTATCAATAATAGTAACTAAAGGCATACTATTAATAAAGCATGTACCTTTAATCAAACGGTCTGCACTAGTAGTGTCCTTCCCTGCTAATGCAAACACCTTTCCACTCGCTTGAGCTTTCTTCGGCTTAGTACACTTAGTACTAGTGTGACCCACTTCTCCACAATTGAAGCACTTCACAACATTCCTCTTACACTCGGTAGTAGCATGTCCAAGGCCTCCACACTTTGAACATTTCACTATGTTTTTCCCAAACTCAAAAGACTTATGACCCAAATCGCCACACTTGTAACACTTAACGGGACCAGAAATCCCTCCACCAGATCTCTTATCAAAGTTTCCCTTATGCTTGCCCTTATCAGCGGGTGTCACATAAGGTCTACTTCTAGCTTGTTGCTTTCCTTTCCTCTCATTCAAACTCTTGTAATGTGTAGAACGAGCTTTGCTATCTTCCTAAAAACTTCTACAACATTCCGTCAAATTTGAAAACCTTCTAATTCTTTGATATCCCACAACTTGCTTAATGTCAGGATGCAAACCATTCTCATACTTAATACACTTCGAAAGCTCAGCAGTAGCAGCAGCATAATGAGGATGAAACTGAACCAACTCCACAAACTTAGTAGTATAGTCCACCACAGACATACTACCTTGCTTCAGTTCAAGGAATTCCATCTCCTTCTTCCCCTTCACAATCTCATGGTAATAATTCCCTAAGAACTCAGTACAAAAACGTACCAAGTCATCTCTTTATCATCTTCCTCAAGAGCTTGACTTCTACCGACCCACCAATCATCGGCTTCTTCCTTCAGCATGTGAGAACCAAGCCTCACCTCACTCTCTTCAGCACAGTCCATGACTCTAAAGATTATTTCAATCTCTTTCAACCAATTCTGAGCACCATCGGGATCAAATCTACCTTTGAAGATCGGTGGTTGATTCTTCCTGAACTCATCATTAGCATTCACATTCGGTGCTCCCTGCACCGTCCTAGCCATCGCTTCCAAAGCAGCAGCCATTGCATTGCCATTTCTACCAACCATATTCTGATTATTCCCATAAACAACAACAATGGTAAACAACAGTTCAACCATCACAATAACAAGACAGACACAACTCACTCGAACACTGGCTCTGATACCACTTAATGTAACACCCCCATCTTATACCCCAAAATAATCAAGTAAATCATTTAGGCATAAATCAAAATGTCATCAGAGTATACTTAAATCATGGTATAAAAGGAGAATGCCACATTATACGTGGAATTAAAACATACAACACTTGCTCATTTAAAGATATGCAACAAACATGGTAACTTGCAACAGAAGGATTTCATCCTTACACCCGTATTCAAAAGATTCAAATAATAGCGGAAACAAACATTAACAACATCAAACTTATATACTTATATAAATATATCAACAAGTTTGATTCACCAAATATTTCATGTTTACATAAACAGTCATCACCAAAATACATATACAAAAGGTATCACAAAAATGCATCAAGCAGACCCTAGCTACCCGGTGCTACATATCAGAGCCGACCGACCAAAAGAATGAAGACAAGCTTCACAAAAAGACCTCCAGTAACCTACTCTGCAATGCCTCATAGAGCATCATAAAACAACAGAAGGGTGAGAAACATTATCATAATAACATTGTATATAATTATATATCTCAACATATAAAATACACGTAAAACATGTTCTCACCACAAATCATCTCCAACATACATAACCTCAAGCATACTTATCATGCATACTTTCACCAATTCATTCACATCACATAAACATACATCATTCATGTTTATTCACACATATACACTACAATGTACACACACACACACACACATATATATATATATATATATATATATATATATATATCCACACATACATATATACTCAAGTATGTTTTCATCAATACATACTTTCATCTCCATATAAACATATATATATATATATATATATATATATATATATATATATTCATGTTTATTTCATCAATTCACAATTCAGATGATAAATTCAAATCATAGAGACCGACTTACGACTCTATGAAAATGCAATGCGGTACCGACTCAATCATCATCAAGTTCACTCAGGAACTGATTGGAACCATCGCTCGTTACCTAAAGTAACTCCCCATTGGGCATACGATGTTCACCCATTGCTCATACCCCACATGGGCACATAATGTTTATGGATTACTCACACCTAGATGGGCACAAAACCCGATTGCTCACACCCCACACATGCACACAATCAATGTGAATAAATCACCCATTGCTCACACCCCACACGGGCACACAATGTTTATGGATTGCTCACACCCCACATAGGCACACGACCGTATTGTATTCATCGCTCACACTTCACATGAGCACACGATGCTACAACGGATTCACAAAGAATCCCGCAACATAATAATGCATACATCATGCTTTACATGCAAAATGACACACAACATTCTTGAAAATTCATACATTATTCACAACATAATCATGCACTCATCTTATTCAATTATCATACATTTGCATTCAATCCAAGCAATGTATTCATTTGCCAAATGGCCACAACATCACATCAAACCCACATTTCCATAATTAACTCATTTATGTTTAATCGGAAAAGTCGGCTAAAAATTACATTTCTTAGCATCATTAGTTTCTACACGTTTTTAGCTTCGAATCGATATAAAGAACGCCTAAAACGGATAACCGAAACTAAAGTTATGAATTAAAACACAAAACTCCCAAAATCTCCAGGCTCACTGAGCGAGAAAATCTCTGGAAAACTCGCTGAGCGACGTGTTGCTCGCTGAGCGAATACTACGATTTCATAAATCTCAGCTGCGCATCAGTCCTCTCAAAACCCTCCAAAACTCAAATAAACCTCCAAAATCATGATCAATGACATATATTCAACAACATACTTTGATTATAACAACTTCTAACCGATTAATCTACCATTTCTCACATCTTCATCAAAAACCCTAACATTTCATTCTATCTAAACTTCACCAAAACAAAACCTATATAATCTAACACATACATAATCACATACAAGATTAAGATAACAATGTTTATCACCCTTACCCGATTGTTTCGATTCCTAGGAACAATCTTGATGATTTTCCATCTTTTCCTCTTTTCTCTTCTTTTCTCTTCTCTTCCTTTTCTTTCTCCTTTTTTTCTTTCTATTCTCTCTTTCTTTCTATTTTTCTCTCTTATAACTCTTACTAACTATTTCTACACTTAACTCATTTCTTCTCTTTCCCACCAAATATAATTTTCTCACAAAATAATAATTCTACACAAATTCTAATTTATTACTAATTAACAAATGTCTAAAATACCCTTCAATCTAATTTTTACCCGAAAATTCACAAAACGGTAAAATCACATATCATACCAACATATCACATTAACATATCAACATATCATATTATCATGTCAATTTCACAAATAAGACCATCATCACTCAAATAAAATAAAAGACTCAACAAAATTGAGAAATATCGAATTTGGGCGTTACACCCACCAACTTGTGGCACTCGCCCCATGGAAAACAAGATTAGGGTGGTACTCGCCACCCTATTTTTAAGGGGTTCCCATTACCAGTCTTGCACAGATTCAGCAATTATAATACACTCTAACAGTCTCCAATATTTCACAATTACAGTTCCATTTCCTAATCGGCTTTGACAGTTACTCACCAATATGGAGTTTTGAATTGGTTATCCTTCAAATCAAACCGAGTTTTCATACCAGGCTATCCTGGTGTAAACACCCCAAATTTGCCCTCACTCATATCACACCATGGCTTGTGATCTTTCAAATTTGAATTAGCATAAGCATACCATCTCATATTGCATTTTATTTCATCTGCATAGTTCAAGTTCATCTACATCTAGGGTTTGTGATCTGAGCAATCCAAGATTCCATTTGAGCCACCCCAAAGGTCTTAAAGCATTCCAAGAGGGTCCATGTGTGTTCTATCATCATATTGTGTCCCTCAAAGTTCATGGAAGTCAAGAGATCACAAGAACTGGCAAGGCATGGAAGCAGAGCTAGGATTTTCACTACACAGATGACCAAAATTAGGGTTTTGGTTTCAGAGGCCTCAACTCCAAATTTTTGGGCCATTCTTATTTCTAATGTTCTTAAGATGTTATTAGGATCATATGTACCAAGTTGGATGAAGAAATTCATTGTGGAAGTCATATGTTCACAAGGTAGCTTCTTGAGCAAGTTAAGTCAAAATCAGGGAATCTGAGGCCCCCAACAATGGAACCAAAGGGTTATTTTCATCAAATTGAAGTTCTATGATATTTATTTGATCTTAAAAGAAGTTGGAAGTTCACTAGATTGAAGAATTTTGAGCCATTTGCAAAGCTGCCAAAAATGGAAATGACTTGTAATGGAAACTTTCCATTTTGGGAAAGTTTTTCAACCTCCTCTTTCTCAATCAAAAATGCTTCAAATGAAAAATTCTTGGTCATGAAAGTTGTAGATTATAACTTTCCCTTTTCAAAAAGTACAAGAACATGTCTTGATTCATTATAGAACTCAAGTTATGATCCTTCAAAGTTGGCAAAAATCCTATAATTTTCAAGAATGCACCAAAGAGGGATTTTTGCAAAACCACTTGCCAAGGCCTTAAATGACTTCAATTATGTACAAACACTTCATAACATGATCAAAAAACATCAAAGACTCAGAATTGGCCCAAGATTGGATTATTTGATGCCTTGAATCACAAGAAACACCAAAGAGGGAAAATTTGCAAAACACATAGAAACCCTAGCTGCAAGTGTTCCAGCTCATCAATTTCAATCCTATGGCCTTCCTTGATCCATGTTGAGCCCAGACACCCCAAAAACTTAGGCCTGTACCATGCCCATACCTCAAGTACACATTCTTGACTTTTTTGCAAATCACCCATACCAATCACACTATGCCACACCAACTCCTCTGACCAATCACAGTTGCATATAGAAACATTATGGAACACAAACACACAATGCTTGAAGCCTGAAACACACCCAAGCTCAGATTACACAAAATCCCCTCAAAAATTCATCTCTTTGAATCTCCCAACTCAGCCATCAAAACTTCAAAATTCTTTCACCAATTATCTCCACATAACCCAAGGATCATTTCCCACCCCTCACATTAGCCTGAAACCAACTCAAACAAAAACACGATTTCAACTTCCTCTGAACTGAAACCTTCAAAACAGCCTACATAAACTCCTTTCAAACATTCCAGAAGCATAAGGGGATCAAGTGGAGTGGATTAGCACCAAAGAAGGGCCCAGAAAGTTCCAGCTTCAAGAACTTCAACTCAGGTAGCCATCAAGAACTTATTTTTCCAGAAATGCATTTTTAAGTTCTTAAATGAATCCTTATGATGTGCTGATGATCTTGATGTATTTATTTTTCAAAATGGTTGAATATTGAGCATGTATGAAGTCTCTGAAACTTTTTGACCTAAAATTGATTTGCTTCGATTCAGCCTGAATACGTGAAATAAATGTGTTTTGGTTGATGATTCTTGTTGTATGATGTCTGGGGTTTGATTCTGGGTAGAGAAATTAGGTTTTAGAAGCTTGAGTAGAGAGATAGCATTTTGGCTCGTCGGAGAAGATGACCGGAACCACTGTTCCGGTCATCTGAAAGTTATTAGGGTTAATCAATGTAATTAGTGAAGTTTGAATGTGAGCCCTTAGATCCTGCTTCCCGCGCGTGTGTGAACGGTCTAGATCCTCCATTAAAACCCTAATCCAGTTTAATTAGATTAATTTTAATTAATTATCCAGATTAAATCCTAGTCATTGGATTACGCGCTGGTCAACCCCATTTCCCCCAGTTTGAATTTGGACTCTCAGATGTGATTACTTCCCCTTTATTTAATTTTTATTTCATTTTCTTTGTATTTTATTTCATATATTTATTTAAAATAGCAAAATCCATTTAAAAATTCTGAAATTTTATATCAAGACTTTTATTAATTTTCAAAAACCAAAAATATTTTTTATTTTTATTTTTTTCATTAAAAACATATTTTTAAATCATTTAAATGTTTTATTTAATTAATTAATTGATTTTAATTAATTAAAAATACATTTAAGTATTTAAAAATCACCAAAAAAATCAGAGAGCATTCTTAAACATTTAGAAGCATTTACAAACTTACCTTACAAATTTCTTTTTGGTTTTGATCACACTTTGAGATTTTTCAATGAATTAGGGTTCTTAAAAAGTTCATTTTTCTAACCCTAGCTTCAAAAATGCATAACCCTAAACCTAAGTTGAGTTTGTGAATGGTTCTTTTTGCATTGTTCTATGCATGTCTTCTAGCATCTAAAAACATTTTTGTTTCATTTTTACCTTGCATTTTCAAATTGTTTGGCATTTTACATTGAAGAACACCCAAAAAACCGTAGCAAACTTAGAAAATCCATAACTTCTTCTAGGTTTAGTTTCTGACCTCCCCCTCTGGATGGTAATCTAGTATACGTTTAGGGTTCCTTTGAGTGCATTTTAAATTTTTTATCTTGTATATTGCATCTATTTTGGTCATATGCATCTCATACATTCATAAAACCCTAATTTCTCATGTTCATATGCATTCATATTTGCATAAACATCAATACATGAACTTGCCATGACATTTCATGCATTCATATGTCACCTTAGGCATCTTAGGATATGTTAGAATCATGCTCGGTCATTTCTTCATTCATTTTCCATGATTTGTATTCATTTCCTTTCATTAACTTTCATGAACTTTAAAACTTCAAAGCATGCTTACATGACATCTCATTCTTGTATGATCATACATATGCATTTTGTATGCCTTTGCATCATCTCACATGACCATAACATTGCATAAACACTTATGACTTTGGTCATTTCATCTCATTTCATTTCATTTCTTTATGCTTTTACATCTTATGCATTCATGCTAACATTTTCAGGTGGTAAGTTACTTTGAGAAGTGGATTTGCCTTCACTTCTCATTTCTTCTTATCTCTTTCATATGCATTTTGCTGTTTTTTTTAAGTGAACTTGTTCACTTGTGTCCATTCTCTCTCATTTTCTTTCTTTAAGTTACTTATCATCTTCAATGAAGTAAGTAACTTATTCTTCTGCTTCCTCCTCCTTTCATCTGCTTCTTCCTTGGTGGCTTCCTTGAAGTTCTTTATCAAGCCTTATAAACCATAGGAACATCCAAGCATGATAATGATTAGGGTTGTGATTAGTCCCCCTTAGTTTTTACCTTTGAATCTCCTTGAGTCTCTCTTCTCATCTCATAATCAGAGACTAAACGTTTAAAGTTTTAGGACTTTGGAATTAGGGTTATGCCTGCATCCTTCTCTTAGGATGGAGTGTATAACTTTAATCCTAAGTGTTAAACCTTTAATTTTTTTAAACCTCTTAATCAAATCATCTTAATAATCACTAAGACTTCATCTTGTAACTTGGGCCTTACATTAGGATTCTAATTCTTCCTTTATGGTTAAGAAGGACTAACCCTAGTGTTTGCTGGACAAGTCCCCCTCAAGTTGTCTTACAAACCATAAAACTCATTTCTTAATCTCACCCTTAATTAAAATCCACTTAATAAAGGCTTTGTTATCTAATGAATTTAATCCCTAACCATGTATTAAGTTGAGGTATCTTCCTAAGCTTAAGTGTTATCATCTATTATCCTTCTATTAGGATGGTGTAATGAGCCCACTAATCTGTGATTAGAGATTAAACTCATTACTTAACACTAAACAAAAACCCATAAACAACTAATTAATCACAAGTAGGTTAATGATCTTAATCCTACATCATCATGGTAATTAAGTTGATATTCTTATCTTATACTTAAGTATTCTCATTATCCCTAATCAGGGAGGATATAATGAGTTTACAAGTCCCTTGATTTAGGATTAAGCTCATTAACTTATGAAAAACACCAAAAACAATAACAAAACTGAAAACACAAAAATCGTCTCCTTCGGGATTCTTTTCTCATCATCCTCACTCACAAGCGAGAACTTGCTTCTTCCGTCTAATGCAAGACAGTTAGCACTCGAGCCAGACGAGTCATACACTTGAGCATAGGCAAGTAGGCAGTTAACAGTCCATTTATCTTTCAGTCTCTTTGAGTCAAACTACGGCGTTCTGACTTCCTCATTGCACGAGAGGATACGTAGGCATAACTTAACTATTATCGAACAAAAGTCTCTGTGTCTTCCCCCCTCTTCCAGCATTCCTTTCTAAGCCTCAGTTCCTGAGCATTTCACCCTTTTGCACTGACACTTGTACATTCTTTTCCAGCTTTTGCACACAGATAGCACATACACTACCCCTTTAAACACAATTTTTTAAGCGTGGATCCCGTCGAGTACGACGGACAATCTGGGTGCTAATACCTTCCCAGGTTGTAACCAACCCCCTTTCTTAGTTTCTCTGGTTCGCAACCGTCTTATCCATCTTTTTCTAGGTTTATGCAGCATTACCTTTCCTTCGAGATAAAAATGCCTAGCTGGCGACTCTATTCAGTTCACCTTCATTTTCAATTTTCGCCGACCGTTCGCGTCTGCACCGGGATGCAAATTATCGGGATCGACAGCTTGGCAACTCTGCTAGGGACCCTTATATTGCAACCAGGGCTTCTGGTTCTTTTGGTGGGTTCCTCCTAGCGCTTGTTTGATTTGTGTTTACGAGGATGTTATTTGCTACTTGTGCTTATTTATTTGTTGCTTTATTTATTGCTTTCTGTATAGCTTTATTTATTGCTTTCATTTACAATTTTATGTATTTCATACTGTTATTATCATATCATTGGTGCTGGATCTGTGTTTACCTTGGTGGGAGGGATTTTTGAGTGATTAAGGTTCCATACCGGGGACCTGAGTGACAAATAGGCTAGAGTGGCTTCATATTATTTCCCATTCCATTTCGGTCTGGTGCGGGAATATGAAACACGATTTAGACATGGGTTTCTTCTTGAGGACTCTGTGCTACAGATTTCCTATAGTACTAGGGCTATCTGGGAAGCCTGCTAAGTCTGGATGACCTTTTATGACCTTCATCATCTGAGGTGAATTAGAGGAGGATCTTTTATGGTTATTGTAAACACTGTACCTCTGGGTTAGAAGTGTTTACACTTCTCATAACCGATCCAAGTCTGAGGATCCTTGTTCTAGAACAATACATGTGAGGGGGTTGGGATGTTTACAGGTTTGCAGGAACCCTTGGCCTTATCATACCTTGTTACTAGTTTTGTTAAGGTTGTATCATTTTTGGACAGTTCTTGTGAAAACCCTGGACTTGTGACTCTTTATTTGAGTCCCCCACCTGGTTACGGGTTTTCTAAGCCTCCATCCAGACTTATGAACACACATGGACCCTGTCAAGGCAGATAACAGACCCGTCACTTGATCACAAACCCTTGCATATCATTCTGCATACATCATTTTGCATCATTTAACATTTGCTTATTTGTTTTACAGGGTATCCATCTTCTTATCTTTGGTTTGGTTTTGACCTGTTCTGCTGCTCAGATTCCTCCAGTTATCTCCATCAGAGTTTCTTCTCCAGCACCTTCATCAGTTTTTCTTCATCAGAGACCTTTCTCCAGTTGTCTTCATCAGAGACTCTTCTCCAGCATCTATTTCAGTGGCTTTTGTCAGCAGTTGCTCTCAGTCTTCTTCATCAGCACCCATAGTCAGCATGGACACTTCCAGGAAGAGCAACATCACCTATCATTTCTTTGAGCCCACCCTGACAGGCATCAGACAGATCCAGTCTCTCATCACTCCTGATCATGTCCCATTATTCAGGGAACATTATGGAGGCATATTGGACATGATCATGGACCTGGATGCATCCCAGAGGTGCATGATCCACACTTGCTTGCCATTTTATGATCCTCCTCTCAGATGTTTTACATTCCCTGATTTTCAACTAGGACCATTGATGGAAGAGTTCTCCATGTTGTTAGGTGTCCCCATCAGGAGAGGGGTCCCCTTCAACCCTGAGATGGTTGCTTCCAAGAATGAAGATATAGCTAAGGCCTTGCACTTGGAGCATACCCTCATATATCAGAGCATGACCACCAAGGCTGGGATTCCAGGCCTTCACTTAGACTTTTTGATCTCCCAGGCCACCCTGCATGCTGCAGCAGGAAAGTGGGATATTGTTTGTGCACTCTTGGCACTCAGCATATATGGAGTTATCTTGTTTGCAGATGAGCCAAAGTTTGTAAGCAAGAATGATATTCACCTGTTCTTATTGAGGAACCCAGTTCCTACTTTGCTTGGAGACTTCTACTATTCAGTGCATCAAAGGAATGAGAAGCAAAGAGGAAGATTGGTCAGATGTTGTGCACCCCTCTTCTACTGTTGGTTGTTAATACATTTGTCGAAGTCAGACACTTTCCTGAATCCTCATCAGGCAAGGAACTGGGCCAAGAGATTGATTGCCCTTACATCAAAAGACATCAGATGGTGAACTCAGAGCACCAAGGGCAAGGACATCATTACTAGCTGTGGGAAATTTCCCAATGTACCCTTGATTGGAGTAAAAGGTTGCATCAACTACAACCCTTTGCTTTTCAAGAGACAATTAGGGTATGCTTTGGTTCATCCCCCAAGAGGGCAAGACTTGACAGAGACCCTCTATTGTGACATCCAACACAACTCAGCTACTATCAGACAAGTTGCTTGGGATTGGGACAACATTCAGACTAAAGGTACAGCTATCCTTGGCAAATGCAACAACATAGCTTCGGCACAGTATCTTGATTGGTCTCGTACCAGGGGACAGATCACCCGGATGCCATTCACCTTAGAGGATGTACCTGGTCCTTCAGCAGTGGAGCCTGCAGCTACTGTCAGTTTGGAGGAGTTTGAGAAATTGAAGGAAAGGAATACTCAACTCTCTGAAGCCTTGAAGAAGACCCTCTGTGAGAGGAATGACAGCTGTCTAGATAATGAGAGGTTAGAGAAGCTCCGGATTGAGCACTTGACCAATATTGAGAAGACGGATGACTACATCAGGAAGGCTAGAGCAGGAGAGCTAGTACTGAATAATGCTTGCAAAGAAGCTAAGACTCAGAAGGCTAGAGCTGAGCATTATCTAGAGGAGAGCCAGGCTAGGTGGATCAGGATCACTGAGGCTCGTGCACAAGAAGATCAGAGAACCCAATCTAGGATAGAGCAGCTGGAGGCTAGTGAGAAGAAGAATCAGGCAGCTTTGTTAGCAGCACAGAAGGAGATCTCTGAGTTAAAGCTCCGAGCAGGGTTAAAGAGGTCAAAGAATCAAGATAAGCATAAAAAGTTGACCAGTGCCATTTCCAGCAGGAACCTCATCATCAGAACCATCACAGAGCACCCAGTTGGTCCAGTGACTGAGGCTCTCCTGAAGGAAGTCAAAGAGGATGACTTTGGACTGGATGTTCGATTTCCCTGTACTTGTGTTTCCTTTTGTTTGTAATTTTGATTTTGTTGTTGTATTGTGACCCACCATGGGAATGTTATTGTAATCAAACTATGTATCTTCACTCTTTGTAATATATATGGTTTGTATTATTTTTGTGGGCTTAATCTCTCTTCAACGTCATCATTTCCTCGAGGTCTGGAAAGGTCAAAACCAAAGAACCAAAACGGATACCCTTGGAAGACAAATAGGCATCCTGCATTGCATACTAACATTTTCTCTTCGTTTTGTAGGTTTTTGTTTTGTTGTTGTTTCTCACTTTGTTGTGATTTCAGGAAACATTGCTCGCAGAAGAGTGTTCCCTATTAATAGAGTGCACCAGTATCCGACAAGAAACGACCTTCCGGGATTACAAATGGATCAGGTTCAACAAGACTTGACTGAAGTGAGAGCCCAAATGGCCAATGAGAGGACAAAGATGAGGGCCCAAATGAATCAATTCATGACAGTGATGACTGGTTTGGCTCAGACCCAGGAGAGACTGAGGGAGTTGGTTGAGCGACAAACTCCTGAGGAACACCATCCAGGTACAGGGGGTACCAGTAGCAACGATCACGTGCAGCCTCGCACTGATCCCCCAGAGTTTGTCCCTCATCTGAACCCAGACATCAATGCTATAAGAAACACCCAAGGTAACACTGGGGGAAGGGCTTTGCAGGAAGACCCTCAAGAAGAACAGTTTACTGTGGTTGGGTCTGGAGACGAAGTTTACGACCACCGGTTGGATGAAATAGCAGAGAAGCTAAGGTATCTTGAATCCCAAAACTCTCTAGGTTTTGATGTCATGGGCATGGGCTTGGTGGAAGGGGTTAGAATTCCTCACAAGTTCAAACGCCCTTGTTTTGAAAGATACAATGGCACATCCTGCCCACATACCCATCTTCAATCTTTCCTGGGGAGATTGAAAGCCTACACCATGGATGAGAAACTGTGGATGTTTTACTTCGAGGATATCTTGACAGGGGCATCCCGAGAATGGTACTCCCATCTAACCAGAGCCACAGTGAGAAATTGGAAAGACTTGGCTGAAGCTTTCATTCGTCAGTATCAGTATAATTTGGACATGGCTCTAAACAGAACCCTTCTGATGGGAATGTCACGGTCTTCCCGTGAAAGCGTTAGAGAGTATGCCCAAAGGTGGAGGAAACTGGCTGCTGCCGTGCAACCCCCGATGTCAGAGAGGGAGATGGCAGATATGTTCATGAATACTCTCCAGGGTACCTATATTGACAGATTGGCTGTGTTTTCTTCTACCAGCTTTGCAGACGTGGTGATAGCTGGGGAAAGAATTGAGAGCTTACTGAAGATGGGAAAGATCTCCGACAACGGTGCCAGTTCAAGCAGTGCAAGGAAGCCATTTGTTGGGCCCCGTAGATTCGGTGAAAAAAACTCTGTACATGTGGGAAGAGGAAGATCCCAATATCTGCCCAGATCAGTTGCTTCCGTCACTATTCCTACTCCACCTCCTCAGTATACTCAACAACCACAACACTTTCCTCAACAGCCACGGTTTCCTCAACAGAGATCCTACAACAACAATAACAACAATCAACAACAACGCCCTTTTCAACAGCGGCCATCTCAAATCAACAGGGTAATTGACCCTATTCCAATGCCATATGCCACATTGCTGCCATAACTCCAAAAGCTCAATCTGGTTGAGTCGAGGACATTGGCTCCACCGGATCCTCAAAACCTTCTGAGAAATTACAATGTCAATTCTAGGTGTGCTTTTCATTCTAATGCACCTGGTCACTCCACGGAAAAATGCAGGGCTCTGCATATGAAGGTCCAGGATCTGGTAGATTCAAAGGCCCTGAACTTTGCACCACCTCCCAATGTAATGAAAAATCCTATGCCAAGCCACAATGGGCCAAGGATTAATGCTATAGAAGAAGGCTCACCCATTATTTTAATTGAAGATACTGCAAGTATTCAGACACCTCTGGCAGAGGTTAAAGGTCAGCTCTTGAAATGCCAAGTGTTTCCAGGTTGTGAGGCCTATTTTGAATCTTGCCAGGTTTCTGCAAATGGGTGTGCAAGATTGAGGAATGGCATCAATGGCTTGATCAAATAAGGCATTCTGCAAATAACCACAACAGCTTCTACAACACTAGCAACTCCTTTTACATCAACAAATGATTCTTCTACAACTGCAATAACAATTGTTCCTACAGACTCGTCTACAACTTCAACAACCACTTCTTCCATCACTTCAACAAACAACAGTTCCATCTCATCTACTTCTACAACTACAACAATCACCAACAACAACATCTCCACAGTTACTATTTATTATGACCCTACAACGGTCCCAAACTCCAGTAACTTTCAACAACAATCTCAGCAACAGTCTCAGCAACAATCAAGCTTCAGTTCATCACCACCAACATCCATAAGAAGTCCTATCACCATCTTCTATGATCCGCAAACAATAATGATTCCAACCTCTGCTGCAGTTAGCCCAGTCACCATCACGGTACCAGGGCCTATTCCATATGACAAAGACAACGATGTACCATGGCACTATAGTGCAGACCTTTACTGCAACAGAGAGAAAGTCCTTCTTGATTCTTCGGTTCACATCCCCCAAGTGGATAATGTTGGGGGAGGCGGAGGCTTCACCCGAAGCGGACGCCTCTTCGCGTCACAAGCTCCAAGAACCAATACTGAGGCAGAGGCTACTGCCAAAGCCAAAGGGAAAAGTGTGGCACCAGAAGAACCTGCGCCAAAAGAGACTCATAAATCATCCTTTGATTAGGATGTGGATGAATTTATGAGGATAATTAAAAAAAGTGACTACAAAGTTGTGGATCAGCTCCACCAGACTCCTTCTAAGATCTCTATCTTATCCCTGCTGTTGTGTTCCGAGGCTCATCGGGATGCACTACTTAAATTCCTGCACGCTGCCTACGTGCCGAAAGAGATCACAGTGAATCAACTTGAAACAGTGGTGTCTAATGTAAATACTAGCCATGGTCTAGGTTTCACCAATGCTGACTTGACGACGGAAGGACGTCACCACAAAAAATCTTTGCACATAACCCTGGAGTGCAAAGGAGCTGTACTCTCTCATGTCCTTGTAGACACTGGGTCTTCGCTCAATGTCTTACCGAAGAAAGCTCTTGTCAAGCTCGAATATGATGGAATAGCTCTCCGACCAAGCAATCTTGTGGTCAGGGCTTTTGATCACTCCAAGAGGTCTGTTCTTGAAGAGGTTGAGCTTCTTGTGATAATCGGTCCGCAGGTCTTTCAGACTAATTTCTATGTGATGGACATTAAGCCGGCCTATAGTTGTTTGTTGGGTCGACCATGGATTCACGCCGCTGGCGTAATTACGTCGAACCTTCACCAGAAATTGAAGTATGAGTGGGAAGGACACATTATCACCATCTGTGGTGAAGAGGACATCTTTGTTATCCATCTGGCTACGTACAAATCCATTGAGATGGATGGTGAAATCCATGAAACTATGAGCCAAGGGTTCGAGGCCCTGAATGTCAATGAGGCGACGACTGAAGTATTTGCTGCATCCCAGGAGGATAGGATGGGTACTTCAATTGTCTCCTATCAACAAACCTGGAAGGTTGTTGAAGATGGAAGTGCCCAAGGCTGGGGCAAGCTACTACCAGTGGAGAAGAAGGAGGACAGATTTGGTTTGGGTTACAAACCATTCCAACAAGATCAATCAGAGGCTGCTAAGGAGCCCAAGTTCATCAGTGGGGGGATGTTCACCCTAGATGCTGTTAACAACCTGGAAGACGAGGCGGAAAGCGACCTCAACCTGGAGAGCTGGATACGTCCAAGGATCCCGGGTCACCAAGTCCTTAACTGGTCTTCCCAGGAAATTATAAGGGTTACTCCTGCAGAGTAATTATTATTTCCTGCCTTTTTTTAGCATGCATCAAGTCCTGCATCTTACCCAAGGTGTCAGGACTCATTTTATAATAGGGTCATATTGTAATTTTGTGCAAATGAATTATCAATGAATATCGGACATCTTTTGCAAACAAGTCTCTTTTTCGCTCACTGTCTTTTCATTTTCTACTTTTGTACAAAATAATAAAATGGCAATGTTTTCAAAATAAATAACTTCATTTTCACTTTTTCTAAACAAGAATAAAATTTATCACTAAAACGAACAAATCTCAACCCTTGCAGAGATTATCCTCCAGATTGCACCGACAACAACACTGCTATGACCTTGTATGACTTCGACAATCCAATTAATCAAGCTGATGAAGAGGTTGAAGAAGACCATGAGTTACCGGAAGAATTAGCCAGGTTGTTAAGGTGAGAAGAGAAATTGATCACTCCTCATCAGGAGGAGGTTGAAACAGTTAATCTTGGTACTAAAGAGGATTTGAAAGAAGTGAAGATTGGGACCGGTCTGCAAGCTTCAGTAAAAGAACATCTTATTGACATGCTTCGAGAATACGTCAACGTCTTTGCTTGGTCCTATCAAGACATGCCAGGTCTAGATACAGATATTGTTATGCATAAGCTGCCCTTGAAAGAAGATTGCCCTCCAGTGAAGCAAAAGCTACGTCGTACTCGTCCGGATATGGCCATGAAGATTAAGGAAGAAGTACAAAAATAGTGGGACGCCGATTTCCTTGCTGTAACTAGTTACCCGCCGTGGGTCGCTAACATTGTACCGGTTCCTAAGAAGGATGGCAAAGTACGGATGTGTGTGGATTACCAGGATCTGAACAGAGCTAGCCCGAAGGATGACTTCCCATTACCTCACATTGATGTATTGGTCGACAACACAACTCAGTTCTCGGTGTTTTCCTTCATGGATGGTTTTTCTGGGTATAATCAGATCAAAATGTCACCCGAGGACATGGAGAAAACAACCTTCATCACACCTTGGGGCACATTTTGTTACAAAGTAATGCCTTTTGGACTAAAGAACGCCGATGCAACTTATCAACGGGCTATGGTGACATTATTCCACGACATGATCTACAAAGAAATTGAATGCTATGTGGATGACATGATTGCCAAGTCCCTAACTGAAGAAGATCATCTGGTAAATCTGCTGAAGTTGTTCAAGCGTCTGAGAAAGTATCAGCTGAAGCTAATCCCCAACAAATGCACATTCGGGGTACGGTCCGGTAAGTTGCTGGGATTCATCGTAAGTGAAAAAGGAATTGAAGTTGATCCTGATAAAGTCAAAGCCATTCAGGAGATGCCTGCACCTAGGACTGAAAAGGAAGTTCGGGGATTCTTGGGTAGATTGAACTACATATCGAGGTTCATATCTCATCTTACTGCAACTTGTGAACCTTTGTTCAAACTGTTAAGAAAGGAAATAACGGTCAGGTGGAACGGAGATTGTCAGAAGGCCTTTGACAAAATCAAGGAGTACCTACAAGAACCTCCAATTCTCATGCCTCTGATTGAAGGAAGACCTCTAATATTGTACCTGGCAATATTTGAAGGATCAATGGGGTGTGTGCTGGGCCAGCATGACGAGTCTGGTCGAAAAGAGTATGCAATATACTACCTAAGCAAAAAGTTTACCGACTGTGGACAACGTTATTCAGTGCTTGAGAAAACTTGTTGTGGTTTAGCGTGGGCTACTTGCCGACTATAACAGTATATGTTGACTCACACTCCTTTGTTGATATCAAAGATGGACCCCGTCAAGTACATATTTGAGAAGCCAACACTTACCGGAATGGTTGCAAGATGGCAAATGATTCTGACAGAGTATGACATTAAGTACACATCTCAAAAGGCCATCAAAGGCAGTGTATTGTCTGACTATCTGGCTGAGCAACCCATTGATGATTACCAACCCATGATATTTGACTTCCCTGATGAAGATATCATGTTCTTAAAAGCAAAAGATCATGAAGAGCCTGTTCACACTGAAGGGCCTGACCCAGAAGAAGAATGGACAATGATGTTTGATGGGGCTGTCAATATGAATGGTCGTGGAGTTGGTGCAATGCTCATTACACCTAAAGGAGTTCATATGCCTTTCTCGGCAAAACTCACCTTTGCCTGCACTAACAACGAAGCAGAATACGAAGCATGAATCATGGGTCTTGAGGAGGCCATTGACCTCAGAATCAAGACATTGAATGTATTCGAAGATTCGGCTTTGGTAATCAATCAGACCAACGACAAATGGTACACTCACCAAGAGCATCTGATTCCATACCGTGACTATACGAGGAGATTATTGACTTTCTTCACAACAGTCAAACTTGAGTATATCCCTCGAGACAAAAATCAGTTCGCAGATGCTCTAGCTACCATTTCCTCCATGATCAAGGTTCAAACTGCCAATTGTGTGCCTCGGATTTCGGTATCCAGACTAGACCGACCAGCGTACGTATTCTCCGTGGACATCGCTAAAGATGACAAGCCATGGTTCCATGACATCAAGAGCTTCTTAGAGGATCAGACTTACCCACCTAGGGCATCATCCAATGATAAGAAGACATTAAGAAGGCTGGCCGGTAGTTTCTTCCTTAATGCTGATGGTTCATTATACAAGCAAAACTTTGACATGGTTCTACTCAGATGTGTTGATAAGAAAGAAGCAGACTTGCTGATGCACGAGGTGCATGAAGGATCTTTCGGTACCCATGCTGGAGGGCATGCAATGGCTAAGAAATTGTTAAGGTCAGGTTATTACTGGATCACAATGGATGCAGACTGTTATGCCTATGCCAGAAAATGCCACAAGTTCCAGATTTATGCAGACAAAGTGCATGTTCCTCCGAATCCTTTGAATGTGATGTCTTCACCTTGGCCCTTTGCCATGTGGGGCATTGACATGATTGGAAAGATCGAAACAACTGCTTCAAATGGCCACAGATTCATCCTGGTAGCCATTGAATACTTCACCAAATGGGTTGAAGTAGCCTCGTATGCAAACGTCACCAGACAAGTGGTAGCCAGATTCCTGAAAAGAGACATCATCTGTCGATATGGAGTACCTGAGCGAATCATTACTGATAATGGTTCCAATTTGAACAACAAAATGATGGCAGAACTGTGTCGGGACTTCAAAATCCAACATCACAACTCTTCTCCTTACAGGCCAAAGATGAATGGTGTTGTTGAGGCAACTAACAAAAACATCAAGAAGATTGTGCAGATGATGGTGGTTACTTACAAAGATTGGCATGAGATGCTACCATTTACCTTGCATGGGTATCGAACCTCAATCAGAACATCCACTGGGGCAACACCTTATCAGCTGGTATACGGTATGGAAGTTGTCCTGCCTATTGAAGTTGAGCTACCCTCCTTACGGGTATTGATGGATGTAAAGCTGAACGAAGTAGGATGGGTCCGATCTCGGTACAATCAACTGAATCTGATCGAAGAAAAGAGGCAAGCTGCCATTTGTCACGGGCAATTATATCAAAAAAGGATGAAGAAAGCCTTCGATCAGAAAGTCAGGCTTCGGGAATACCAAGTAGGAGATCTTGTGCTGAAAAGACTCTTTCATCTTCATACAGACCACAAGGGCAAGTGGACTCCAAATTACGATGGTCCATTCATAGTAAAGAAAGTTTTCTCCGGTGGAGCACTGATGCTCACTACTATGGATGGTGAAGATTTCTTATCCCCTGTAAATTCAGATGCAGTTAAAAAATACTTCGCATAAAATGACCCGTTGGACATAAAAACAGAATGTGAGTCCAGGAAAAAAAATAGGGCATCCCGGCGAGTCAAAAACAGAATAAAAGACTCGGGCAAAAATAAGGGAAAATTAAAACAAATGTACACCCGCTTAGTTGAAAAGCCGCATTGGACAACTCAGGCAAAAATGGGTATCTCGGTGGATTGAAAACCCGAAAGAGCGATCCACGCAAAATCAGGGAATAAGCGAACAAATGCATTCTGAATTCGTCTGTATTCTTCACAAGACGACAAACTTCGAAAGGATAAAGCATCAGTCAGAATCAACCTTCTTCAGAAAGCAAGATGAGAAGAACATCAAAGTCATACAGGTCATAGCAAAGGAAGCTCACTGGAGCGTCGTCAACATTGCCAACACTTTTATTTTCTCAATTTATAGCAATCTCCTCATTCCAGGGGATTTGTTTCTTTGACTGTATTTGCCAATTCAGGGCACCAAGATTAATAAAATCAGAGTTTTCAGTCACACCTCTTTTTGTACATTTTTATTTTCGTTCGCAAAATGTCCAATATTCATAATATAATACTTGCATAAAACAAATGAGCCATTTTTAATAAATGCTTGCGGGAAATATATTTACTTTCAGGAATATCTAGCTCCTATGACGGAACCCGGTAAGGGATAACTCGGGATACTTGTGTGTTTCTTTGTCTTAACAGGTTGCAGGTATTCAATACGCGACATGGGGCATGCCAAGCATCACTTCCCCAGCATACCTCCATCCCAAGCAGTATCTGGAATACTTTTTCCCGGCGGAGTTGTCAAAGTCTCCTTATCCCTAGCACAGGTCTATTCAACAGGAGCATCCTCAGCCAATCTCCCCACAGAATCTCCAGCTTCTCCTAGAAGAGCAATGTCTGAAACTCTTGCACAACAAAGTGACGAAAGTTTCCTTCCACCCAGCTGAGTTCTCCTTACGGGATAAATCTATCAATGATCTATTTTCCCAAGCAGAGTTATATCTCCTGGAAGATCTACCAATGATCTCTTCCCCAGCTGGGATATTCTTCCAAGCAGATCAGCCAAAGATCTTCAGCGGGATCCGAATCCCGAATCGGTTTCTCTTTTGCATAAATCATAGCATTTGCATCATATTCACCAAATAAGCATAGCATTCCGTATAATACGGAGCATTACGGCAAAAATCAAACATTGGCATGATCACAAGTCAGGATCAAGCCAGTCACCTGCAAATACCATTAGAATTTCATCAGCAATATATATAAAAGCTCACCTCCCCTGCAAATAAAAGCCAAAGCGTCCTCTTTGCACTCTTCAACGCAAATGTCTGTTCATATATACCCTTTTCGACACTCGTCCGTGTCGTGTTATTCCCCGCATATATAAAGCCAAAGCACCTCCTTTGCACTCTCAGAAGTAGATATACATGCTCTTTTGACACTCATCCATGTCATACACCCCCAGCATGATTGCCAAAACACTTGTTGCAAACCAAACACTTGTTCATAACATACTCTTTTCGGCACCCGTCCGTGTCATCCTATCCCCACAGGTTGCCAGAACACCTTTTTACACTTCCACAAACAAATACTTGTTCATAACTTATACATATTCTCTTTTGACACTCGTTCGTGTCATACATTCCCTAGAAGGTCAAACACTCGTCCGTGTCTTGCTCATACTTCACCAACAAACCAATATTCACTCATACTTATACAGAAGTCTCTGATACTCGTCTGTATCTTGTATATATATATATATATCACTCCTCAATAGATTCGACACTCGTCCGTGTTCTTTGTTAACCAGTTGGTACTCGTCCGTACCATCATCTCTGAGCACGCGTCAGTGTTTGTTTCTACCGATACTCGTCCGTATCATGGTCCTCAGGATACTCGTCCACATCTTTAGTCTATACACTGTCGGACACTTATACCTTTTATTCTTGAGCATAAACACTCGTCTGTGTTTACCATTCCCCAGTAAGTCACCAACAAAACAACTTTCTCCTATCCGACATTCGTCCTATGTCGTGATACTTTCGGCAGCCGTCCCCTGCCAGGTGACCATCCTTCACCTTCGGATGACCGTCCCACATCCCTTTCCCCAGTGGAATCTCCATTATTGGAACTTTTCTATCCGACATTTGTCCTATGTCGTGATAAAGAGCAGCCGTACCCTGCTAGGTGATCATCCTTCACCTCTTGATGATCGTCCTTCATCATTTTATCTGATGGACGCCCCCATCGTTGATCTTGTTATCTGACATTCATCCTATGTCGAGATAAACCCCGAGAGCAGCCGTACCCTGCTAGGTGATCGTCCTTCACCTCTTGATGATCGTCCTTCATCATTTTGTCCGATGGCCGTCCCCATCGTCGACCTTTTCTATCCGACATTCGTCCTATGTCGTGATAAGGAGCAGCCGTCCCTTGCTAGGTGATCGTCCTTCACCTTTGATGACCGTCCCTCATCATTATTTCATTTATTCTTAAACCCGATGGTTGTCCCCATCGTTGTTTACGTTACTTATCAAACCTGATGGTCGTCCCCATCATTTCCTTTACTTTAATCCCCAGAGAATCTTGTTTCTTTACCCGATGGCTGTCCCCGTCGTGGTCTCTTTATTTCCCCAGCTTGTTGGTCGTCCCCGTCATTTCTTTACTTACCATTTCCCCAGCAGTCGTCCTCTGCTTGATGGTCGTCCTCCATCGCCTTCATTCGATAATCATGCTATACTACCTTTTACAATTTATATCCCTTTTCTTCTTCTATCCAGCGAGTGCAAATTTTGGATTGTCTTTGGCATTCAACCACAAGTTATCTTGTTTGTTTGTTAAGCCAGGCGCTTACATCCTGCTCAGCTAACTCATACTTGAATAGGGGCAGCTGTAAACACCCCAAATTTTCCCTCAATCATACCACACCATGGCTTGTGATCTTTTATATTTGCATTAGCATAAGCATACCATCTCATATTGCATTTTATTTCATCTGCATAGATCAAGTTCATCTACATCTAGGGTTTGTGATCTGAGCAATCCAAAATTCCATCTGAGCCACCCCAAAGGTCTTAAAGCATTCCAAGAGGGTCAATGTGTGTTCTATCATCATATTGTGTCCCTCAAAGTTCATGGAAGTCAAGAGATCACAAGAACTGGCAAGGCATGGAAGCAGAGCTAGGATTTTCACTACACAGATGACCAAAATTAGGGTTTTGGTTTCAGAGGCCTCAACTCCAAATTTTTGGGCCATTCTTGTTTCTAATGTTCTTAAGATGTTATAAGGATCATATTTACCAATTTGGATGAAGAAATTCATTGTGGAAGTCATTTGTTCACTGGGTAGCTTCTTGAGCAAGTTAAGTCAAAATTCGGGCATCTGAGGCCCCCAACAATGGAACCAAAGGGTTATTTTCATCAAATTTAAGTTCTATGATCTTTATTTGATCTTATAAGAGGTTGGAAGTTCACAAGATTGAATAATTTTGAGCCATTTGCAAAGCTGCCAAAAATGGAAATGACTTGTAATGGAAACTTTCCATTTTGCGAAAGTTTTTCAACCTCCTCTTTCTCAATAAAAAATGCTTCAAACGAAAAATTCTTGGTCATGAGAGTTGTAGATTAGGTCTTTCCCTTTTCAAAAAGTACAATAACATGTCTTATTCATTATAGAACTCAAGTTATGATCCTTCAAAGTTGGCAAAAATCCTATAATTTTCAAGAATGCACCAAAGAGGGATTTTTGCAAAACCACTTGCCAAGGCCTCAAATGACTTCAATTGTGTACAAACACTTCATAACATGATCAAACAACATCAAAGACTCAGAATTGGCCCAAGAATTGGATCATTTCATGCCTTGAATCACAAGAAACACCAAAGAGGGAAAATTTGCAAAACACATTGAAACCCTAGCTGCAAGTGTTCCAGCTCATCAATTTCAATCCTATGGCCTTCCTTGATCCATGCTGAGTCCAGACACCCTAAAAACTCAGTCCTACCCCATTCCCATACCTCAAGTACACATTCTTGACTTTTTTGCAAATCACCCGATACCAATCACACTATGCCACACCAACTCCTCTGACCAATCACAGTTGCATATACAAACATTATGGAACACAAACACACAATGCTTGAAGCTTGAAACACACCCAAGATCAGATTACATAAAATCCCCTCAAAACTTCATCTCTTCGAATCTCCCAACTCAGCCATCAAAACTTCAAAATTCTTTCACCAATCATCTCCACATAACCCCAGGATGATTTCCCACCCCTCACATTAGCCTGAAACCATCTCAAACAAAAACATGATTTCAGCTTCCTCTGAACTGAAACCTTCAAAACAACCTACATAAACTCCTTTCAAGCATTCCAAAATCATAAGGGGATCAAGTGGAGTGGATTAGCACCAAAGAAGGGCCCAGAAAGTTCCAGCTTCAAGAACTTCAACTCAGGTAGCCATCAAGAACTTTTTTTTCTTCAGAAATGCATTTTTAAGTTCTTAAATGAATCCTTATGATGTGCTGATGATCCTGATGTACTTATTTTTCAAAATGGTAGAATTTTGAGCATGTATGAAGTCTCTGAAACTTTTTGACCTAAAACTGATTTGCTTCGATTCAGCCTGAATACGTGAAATAAATGTGTTTTGGTTGATGATTATTGTTGTATGATGTCTGGGGTTTGATTCTAGGCAGAGAAATTAGGATTTAGAAATTGAGTAGAGAGATAGCATTTTGGCTCGTCGGAGAAGATGACCGGAACCACTGTTCCGGTCATCTGAAAGTTATTAGGGTTAATCAGTGTAATTAGTGAAGTTTGAATGTGAGCCCTTAGATCCTGCTTCCCGCACATGTGTGAACGGTCTAGATCCTCCATTAAAACCCTAATCCAGTTTAATTAGATTAATTTTAATTAATTATCCAGATTAAATCCCAGCCATTGGATTACGCGTTGGTCAACCCCATTTCCCCCAGTTTGAATCTGGACCCTCAGATGTGATTACTTCCCCTTTATTTAATTTTTATTTCATTTTCTTTGTATTTTATTTCATATATTTATTTAAAATAGAAAAATCCATTTAAAAATTCTGAAAATTTTTATCAAGACTTTTATTAATTTTCAGAAACCAAAAATATTTTTATTTTTTGCATTAAAAACATATTTTTAAATCATTTAAATGTTTTATTTAATTAATTAATTGATTTTAATTAATTAAAAATACATTTAAGTATTTAAAAATCATCAAAAAAATCAGAGAGCATTCTTAGACATTTAGAAGCATTTACAAACTCACCTTACAAATTTATTTTTGGTTTTAATCAAACTTTTAGATTTTTCAATGAATTAGGATTCTTAAAAAGTTCATTTTTCTAACCCTAGCTTCAAAAATGTATAACCCTAAACCTAAGTTGAGTTTGTGAATGGTTCTTTTTGCATTATTCTATGCATGTCTTCTAGCATCTAAAAACATTTTTGTTTCATTTTTACCTTGCATTTTCAAATTGTTTGGCATTTTACATTGAAGAACACCCAAAAAACCCTAGCAAACTTAGAAAATCCATAACTTCTTCTAGGTTTAGTTTCTAACCTCCCACTTTGGATGGTAACCTAGTATAGGTTTAGGGTTCCTTTGAATGAATTTTCAATTTTTTATCTTGTATATTGCATCTGTTTTGGTCATATGCATCTCATACGTTCATAAAACCCTAATTTCTCATGTTCATATACATTCATCTTTGCATAAACATCAATACATGAACTTGCCATGACATTTCATGAATTCATATGTCACCTTAGGCATCTTAGGATATGTTAGAATCATGATCGATCATTTCTTCATTCATTTTCCATGATTTTCATTCATTTCCTTTCATTAACTTTCATGAACTTTCAAACTTCAAAGCATGCTTACATGACATCTCATTCTTGTATCATCATACATATGCATTTTGTATGCCTTTGCATCATCTCACATGACCATAACATTTCATAAACACTTCTGACTTTGGTCATTCATCTCATTTCATTTCATTTCTTTATGCTTTTACATCTTATGCATTCATGCTAACATTTTCAGGTGGTAAGTTACTTTGAGAAGTGGATTTGCCTTCACTTCTCATTTCTTCTTATCTCTTTCATATGCATCTTGCTGTTTTTTTTTGAAGTGAACTTGTTCACTTGTGTTCATTCTCTCTCACTTTCTTTCTTTAAGTTACTTATCGTCTTCAATGAAGTAAGTAACTTATTCTTCTGCTTCCTCCTCCTTTCATCTGCTTCTTCCTTGGTGGCTTCCTTGAAGTTCTTTCTCAAGCCTTATAAATTATAGGAACATCCAACCATGATAATGATTAGGGTTGTGATTAGTCCCCCTTAGTTTTTACCTTTGAGTCTCCTTGAGTCTCTCTTCTCATCTCATAATCAGAGACTAAACTTTTAAAGTTTTAGGACTTTGGAATTAGGGTTATGCCTGCATCCTTCTCTTAGGATGGAGTGTATAACTTTAATCCTAAGTGTTAAACCTTTAATTTGTTTAAACCTATTAATCAAATCATCTTAATAATCACTAAGACTTCATCTTGTAACTTGGGCCTTACATTAGGGTTCTAATTCTTCCTTTATGGTTAAGAAGGACTAACCCTAGTGTTTAATGGACAAGTCCCCCTTAAGTTGTCTTACAAACCATAAAACACATTTCTTAATCTCACCCTTAATTAAAATCCACTTAATAAAGGCTTTGTTATCTAATGAATTTAATCCCTAACCATGGATTAAGTTGAAGTATCTTCCTCATCTTAAGTGTTCTCATCTATTATCCTTCTATTAGGATGGTGTAATGAGCCCACTAATCTGTGATTAGAGATTAAACTCATTACTTAACACTAAACAAAAACCCATAAACAACTAATTAATCACAAGTAGGTTAATGATCTTAATCCTACATCATCATGGTAATTAAGTTGAGATGCTTATCTCATACTTAAGTATTCTCATTATCCCTAATCATGGAGGATATAATGAGTTTACAAGTCCCTTGATTTAGGCTTAAGCTCATTAACTTATGAAAAACACCAAAAAAAATAACAAAATTGAAAACACAAAAATTGTCTCCTTCGGGATTCTTTTCTCATCATCCTCACTCACAAGCGAGAACTTGCTTCTTCCGTCTAATGCAAGACAGTTAGCACTCGAGCCAGACGAGTCATACACTTGAGCATAGGCAAGTAGGCAGTTCACAGTCAATTTATCTTTCAGTCTCTTTGAGTCGAACTACGACGTTCTAACTTCCTCATTGCACGAGAGGATACGTAGGTATAACTTAACTGTTATCGAACGAAAATCTATGTGTCTTCCCCCCTCTTCCAGCATTCCTTTCTAAGCCTCAGTTCCTGAGCATTTCACCCTTTTGCACTGACACTTGTACATTCTTTTCCAGCTTTTTCACACAGATAGCACATACACTACCCCTTTAAACACAATTTTTTAAGCGTGGATCCCGTTGAGTACCAACCCCCTTTCTCAGTTTCTCTGGTTCGCAACCGTCTTATCCATCTCTTTCTAGGTTTATGCAGCATTACCTTTCCTTCGGGATAAAAATGCCTAGTTGGCGACTCTATTCAGTTCACCTTCATTTTCTCTTTTCGCCGACCGTTCGCGTCTGCACCAGGATGCAAATCTTCGGGAGCGACACCCGGACCAAACCAATATTTTATATGAGTATGATATCAAACCGACTGAGCTTTTATACAAGGTTGAGCTTAAGAACTTTGTGTAGATTTTTCTCTGGTTATTTTTTACGAACCCAAGAGAAAAGATTTTCCTTAAGTGGATGAATTCACGCACAAAACAAAGACTTAATATTAACACCCCCATAATTTTTTTAATAGGTTTATCACAAAAAATAAACAAACAATTATTGAGGGATAATAAATCACTTAAGAGGAAAAAAGAACTCTTGATAAATTTACAAGAATACACCTTTCAAAACAACTTCCTCACTTAAACAAAATTTCTTTTCTGAAAGCACTCTGGATAAAAATATGTGAGAGAACTGAAAATATTTTTGTGAGAGATTAGAGAGAGGAATTTTAAATATCTCAGATTTTTTGGATGGAAAGAAATGAATCGGAAGTCTGTTATTTATATGTTGCGTGTCTCCTTGCCTCATGGGTTAAATATTTGATTATTTGTCTTTTAAGTTTTTTTTGTTTATTTAGATAGAGTTTCCTCATTGATTGCGTATCTTCAAAGTTGATTTTTAAATTCGCTTTTATTATGAATAAATCAAAGTGTGTGGTTATACTTTAAGCAATATGATTCAGGTCAATATATTTATCTTTTGGATCAAGAAAGATATATGAGAATGGTTCAAGTCATCGACTATACTAGAATCTTAAAAATAATTTAAAATTTTTAAAAAAATGAGATTTTGGTAGTGTGATTTTAATCACACTATTTAATTGACTTGGATTAGAATTATAGAGAGCTCACATATCATTTTCTAGTTTTCATGATTCGAATCACAAACTTTCTGATTTGAATCACAAGAATGCTTGATTCAAATCACACTAAATTGAAAGTTTCCTAGCTTGCTTCTAGAGTTGTGATTTGAATCACCATTTCTCATGATATGAATTATGTGATATGAATTATGTGATATGAATCATATTTTCTGTGACTTGAATCATACAAATGGGCTCTCATTTGGATTTTGCTTCAAGACTCCAATAATTTGGTTTTCTAACTCAAATCACACCACTTGCTTATGACTCGAATCATTCACCATTTTTCACTTTTTTGTGTGTGCTAGATCTCCAACACATATTAAATATTTTTTCTTTCAAACCTTAACAATGTTACAAAACATACACTCTCAATATTGATTTGAAAACTCACAACTCACTTGTTCTCTAATTTTCAAATATGGTTTTAATTCTTTCTTGAGTGCTTGCAAATGATTTCTTTAATCTTCTACCTCATTCTAATTCCACTGTGTGGATCTAAATCTCCTCTTTGGATATTTGTGATTGATGAGGATATTATGTTATTATGTTGAATTTTTTGTTTGAATATTTTCTTGAGAGTTCAGCTATTTGCAAGGCATGTGGTGTTTTGGTTGGTTTTGATAAGTCCAGTGGAAAATAAAGAGGTTATTTTCTACATATTCACTTTGGTAGTGTTGTGTAGAAGCCTACATACAAAGTGGGAGTGCTTCTCAATCTTCAGACAGACTAACACTCAGGATACCAGTCTAATCGAGGAACTATCGTTGCAAAATAGATACTTTGAAGAAGGATTATTGGGGCTGGAAGATTTAAGATGATTTTGAGTACTGTGTACAAGTTAAGGGATCCTAAAATAATATTTTTATGTTTTTAACGTTATTTGGATATTGTGATGGTACTAAAAATCATTTAATTTGTCACAAACTATATTGGAAGACCAATTTTTTCAATGGGAAACCTTGGATAATGGAGAACCCTTTGCAAGGATGATAGTCGAATAACTATAAATCTGACGTACACTTCTCTCTCTCTCTCTCTCTCTCTCTCTCTCTCTCTTTCTCCCCCCATCTCTCTCATTTTTCATATAAAATGCATGTTAGGTTGCTTTTACCACTTTCCTAGGATTTCATGATGTTAGGTTTTTCCTTGGTAGTGATTTATTAGTTAAGCGTGGGTCTTGTTAGAATTGAAACTTTTGATTTGTCTTGTTGTTGATTAAGTCTAAAAATTATGGTGTTAGAATCCATATTGTATTGACCCAGTACGAATACACATCTTGTGTGAATTTACTATCAATTCAATACTTCACTTGATTGTTTATCTTTTGGTAAACAATTTTATTCAATATTTGTGATATTGTGTACGAATTAAGGTGTCCGAACATATACCATTCTATAAGCATAATCACTTAAAACACATTTAGCTTTTGTCGTGCAAACTAGTTTTTGTTTTTAAAACTTAGATAAAAAAATTCAAATCTATTTTTAACATGTTAGTTTTATTTTAGAGGTCCATTCACCTCCCTATCTAGACCGTAGAATTCTCATATTCTTGCACAACATATATGCCAAATGATGGTTCAAAGAAGGAAATAATCCATGGGAAAATCGATTTCCTAATTGATTAGGTCTTAAGTCTAATTGATTAGATACCACAAATAATTAATTATTTCAGTCCAATTTGGAAGATTTTGTTAGAGAGTCACTACCATTCATTAAAAAAAATTCATAATAGATTATATACCCCTTATCTAAACTATTTGGTATTGGTCTTATCGGGACCAGAAAGAATATATATGGCTAGCAACACGTCATGGATGGATTCTACGGTCACAGAGAGGAGGGGTGTACCTGCAATGCACTCTGATGCTTAAGTCAGTCGGGTGAATAGGCAAGTAAAGACAGGTTAAGTGAATATGAATTGAATACCTGACCCTCATGTAGAGGAGGGTTTTATAGTAATCCCCCTGCGATAGGCCAATGATCTTCGTTATGGGCTGAGTGTTCAAGCCTATAACGAATGACTGTAGGATTCCTATGTGGAAGTAGGGATGAACATCTTATGGTCATCGTTATGGGTCAACTACCCCATAATCTTTGGGTAGTGGGTGGACTTGCCTGTTATGGGGGGAAAAACTGCTCTGTGACATATGGGTTTAATTGATCACGTGTCCTCAGGTGAGGAACACGTGGAGGACATAGTCTTTATCGGTCGCAATGGATTGGGACATCACTTTAGGTTGTCCTCAACATAATGTTGGATTGGGAGGTACTCAACGATGGGTCAACCTCAGGCCCAGTCTAGAACATGAGCCCCCAAGTCTTTGTTTCTAGGAAAAACGAGCAATTACTTAGAGTCAAGTCGTATGTCACAGAGGAAAGGACTCCGCATGAAGTTGAATTTCATATGGGCACACGGTCATGAGGTCGCGCTGTCGTAGACTGAGCTCGCCACATGCACCTTTTATTCGTGGATTTGTATATAAGATGGCGCATTTATGCTTGTAAGTTTGCTCTGAGTTTTCCCCGAGGACATGATTGTGAGGGATTTGCTCGAAATTGTCGCTTGAGTCCAACAACGTAAACTTGCTCCAAATTATTGCATGTGCCCAAAAACGTGAACTTGCTTCATGTTTTTCCCCCCAAGGTTATGTTCGTAAGGGGAGGTGAAAGGTTAATGCTTGTGCTTGACGACTTAGAATACATAAAGTTGAGGGAACTTGAAAAGACATGCGTTCGTCCCCCTGTGCCACGTGTTACGACTATTAAATATGCAATGATAACCTAGGCATATGGGTTCTCAAGAGCCAAACAGCGTCACATTTGCCCATCATGTGGGGTTACATATAATTAGTAACAATGCACGGTCATTTGGTACACTCGCTTCATTTTTAAAGTTCTTATCTCTCTTCCAGCGTTAGTTTCGCCGCCATTGTCGCTGCCATCAATGCACTTTAGATCTTCGTAGCTTTCACAAATATTCTTCAATCAATTAAGCATATGTTTCCCTTCTTAGTTCGCAGGCTAGTGTAAACCATAAGATGATGTAGATTTTCACCATTTTTCGTATTTGTCTTCGGCGAATGTTGGTATTTGGGGGTGGTTTTACCACTTCCAAACGTCGGCAGCAGTGCGCTCCTGAGTTCTCAGATGAAACTCATGAAATTTCTCGGAAAAGTTCATGAGTTTTTTGACGACACTATGCATTTTCTGATGAAGTTATGAGTTTTCCGATGAAGCACATGAACTTTCCAATTAAGTTCATGAATTTCCCGATGAAGTTCATGAATTTAGTGCCGCCAAGAAAATAGGGTATATGAATGACAAGTGTGCAAAAAATCAATTAAAAATAATGAATTTCATTATACCTTCAAGGGAAACTGTTTCGCAATATACGAGTTCTCCTTCCAGGAGTTAGAGTTTCTTCTACTGTTTAGCGACTTCTAGGTAGGAATCTTCAATCGGCTAGAGTTGGTGCCCTCCCAATTGCATCCAAATGTGATTGCCTTTATTTGAAATTTGAGATTGTATGTCGATATCTTAAGATCGGCACCACCCTTCCCATATATTCTTTTGTTTCCACTTTCAATGATAATCTTGGCACGAGAAACAGAACTCTTTCCCCTGGGTGTACCTGAAGCAGCCGAGGAAACTGTTTAAGGCATACATGGATTCTATTTGTATCTATAAGGATATGTATTTTCTTGTTAAGCCTGTGTCGTCGACATCCCTCAACTCCATGTTCAAACTTTTGGTCATGCTCGAGTAGGATGGTAGTGTATGCCATGACGAGGACAAGGATGAGGTGACATAGCTAGAGGTGAGGTTTTCCCTTTACTGGGAGAGGACCCCTTTCGATAAGGGCACAAATGATTATATCACCAAGCCCAATGATCTAGATACTGAGGACCAACTTGCCCACGATAAGCTCGTGGAATTTGATAACAACTTTGTCCCCACTACGTGCATGACCAAGAACGGAAGTGTTATCCTTGGTGAGGACGACCAACCTATTTTTGAGGCTCGAATCATAAACACAAAGGGGCTCCTTGAGTGTGTTTTTGTCGAGGGCGCTTTAGTGCTTTTAGGTAGCTATTTTTCTTAACTTTTTTGTACACTTGTTTTTCATTGGTATTCTAACCTGTGCCCTTTCGTTTAATGCATGTCAAATGGCTAACCTCCATGAGTGAATGGTTAAGCTGGAGGAGGCCAAAGGGAATGTTGGAAAAGGGGGAAGGAAATCCCCTATGACTCGGGTCGACCACATCTTGGAATAGTCCAAGGTTGATTATGGCCTCGATACTTC
Source organism: Lathyrus aphaca (assembly GCA_963966055.1). Lineage (NCBI taxonomy): Eukaryota > Viridiplantae > Streptophyta > Magnoliopsida > Fabales > Fabaceae > Lathyrus > Lathyrus aphaca. The sequence goes on along the minus strand of OZ014524.1, from coordinate 409,080,181 downwards.
TTCCTCTTCCCCTGGGAGCAGTCTGTCTCCCCCTTAACGTGATGTTTCAGCCAGAAAGAGGCATCACATGGAGAGCTCTATGGATATCAATCACACAAGGGATGCCACCAGAGAGAAGTTTGTGTTAGCCCTTATTATCTCAACAGGGGTTCTTTGAAGTGGGCCAGTCTTTGGTCGTGCCACAGGTAGAATCGACGACCATCTTGGGACTTGATAAAGAGACCATGAGAAAAACATTGGCCCAAGATGTGGCTGCCTTAATGAGGATCTTGGAGATGACATTGGTCCTCAATGACGAGGTGACATGTCCTGCTGCCAAGATGAAGAAGTTATAGGCAATGAATGCAAAGCTTGAGGCGAAGGTGATCAAACTGGAAAACACCTTTGACGATTACAAAAGGAAGTAGCAGATCCAGGATGGGATCCGCAGTGACCTGGTCAAGAAGAAAGAGGAGTTGGCCAAGAAAACTTAGGAGAAGGAATGCCTCGAGGCTTGGATCGCCGCTTTGGAAATTGTTGCAGACTCTGTTGAGGATGAGTTTGACAAAGAAAGAAGCTGGTTGACATGGGGTGAACTGGTCTCCCAGATCATGAGTCTCGAGCAAGATTGCTTGGATGTCATTGAGATGAGTTTCAACAATGCAATGGCTCAACTCTAAGTCGTCAACTCTACGGTTCAACTCGTCACTAAAGGGAACGGGTTTATGAACAAGGTGGTAGATGGCTAGATAGTCACTCCAATTTGTTTTGGTGGCGATGAGGAAGAAGGAGAGCATAATAATGAGGGGGGACCCAATGTTTAACTTTGTTTATTTTGTTTATATTCATTTGTCCTGTGTGACATAATTTTGTTGTAATATTTGAATATTGGGCTTTGCTCTTTTTGTCGTAATGCCTTGACATCATCATCCTTCGTGGTTGTTATCATCATGTAACTTCACTTTCTGATATGCTTGTGTATGTTTATGTTTTCCAAGTACTTATTTTCCCTAATTAATATTTATATTTGCAAATTGTTTTTGCTATGTGTATGGGAGTCTTGCTCAAAAGAGTTAGTGCTCGTCAGTGTAGAAAACTTGTTGTGTGATTGGAGTTGGCTTCTTGATAGTGGAGCTAAGATCTCGGTCGAGGACTTAATTCCACGGTGTGAACCTCCCATTGTGAGCTGGGTGTTCTACCTTCGTAGTACATCGACGATGGAACTCGGTTGAGGATTTCCCGTCGGGCCAAGAATCTTCTTGTCAAAAGAATCGAAATTTTCCTTTTTGTTTAAATTTGGAACGCCGTGCTTGTACCCAAGCATACCTCCGCGGTCGAGACATATCTTAACATTGTTGAATAAGGTACATCGACTGTCAGGCTTAGCTGTAATATTGTTTCAGTTTCTCTGTGTTCCATGATCGAGTAAGTTCTTCCCCGTGCAATTTTTCGAGGTAACATGCCCCATTTTCCGTTTTTGCTTGGACACGATAGTTTCCTTCCCAGTTTGCGACTAACTTGCCTTCGCGAGAATCTTAATGATTTCTTCGCAAGACCAAACTACTAATTTCAAATTCTGATTTTATGACTTTGGCTTCATGTCTTAAGGTTATCTTTTGCTTCAACAAGGCCTCTCGGAGGGCTTCCCCTGATTGAATCTCTTTGACCAGGTCGAGCTCCTCTCTTAGCGACTCATCGTTCACCTCCTCGTCGATGGGAGATTCAATTCTTCTAGAGGGCTCTTTGACCTCCTTTGGGATGATTTCCTCGGTCCCGTAAGTTAGTCTGAATAGTATTTCCTCGTTCGTTGAGTGTGGTGTTATTCTGTAGGCGCAGAGAAAGTTGTGTAGCTCTTCAACTCATTTCAATTTGGCCTTGTTCATTCTTTGTTTTAGGCCTTATAAAATCACCATGTTTACGGTTTCAGTCTGCCTGTTTATTTTTTGGTGTTTGACTGATGTAAAATATTGTTTGGTGCCTAACTAGGCGACGAAGTCCTGGAATTTTTTGACGATGAACTACGCCCGTTATCGGTGACGAGCGATTGTGGTATGCCAAACCATGTGAGTATGTTTCTCTTGTAGAAACGAAGTATGTTGTGTGCAGTGATTTTGGCGAGGGCCTCTGCCTCTATCCACTCTGTGAAATAGTCAACACGAACTATCATGTATTTGTTATGGCATGACCCCATGGTAATCGGTCTGAGGATGTCTATTCCCCACCAGGAGAATGTCCACAGGGATGAGCTTGTTTTGAGCTCATCAGGCGGTGCCAAGTGCATTTCCCCGTGACGTTGGCATTTATCGTACTTTTTGACATGTTCTTCCATGTCGTGCTGCATACTGGGTGTCACAATGAGAATTGGATATTAATCTATTGATTAACTTGAATCACAAAAAATTAAATTCACCCTCAAACTTTAATTTTATGCAAGGGAAAGGGAAAAGGATCAAAAACCCCTAATTATGCTATGTAACAACAAAGCAAAGAGATCTAAAGATTTGAGGGTTGGTTATACCTAGGGAAGGTGCTAGCATCCTAAGTATCCATAGTACTCTATGAGAACCTTTTGAAAATAATCGTGTTATGTTATTTATTTCTTGCTATTTATTGAGAAAGACCTAAGGTTTTAATTTCTAAGGGTTCTCGCCAAAATATCAAGTCTTGTGCCTACGTATCCTTACAAGAATAGAATCAGAGCACTCATAATTCACCTAACTATCGGTGAACGAACACTTGATTACAATCAAGGTTAGAAGGGGGAGTAAGTGTTCATAACACTCACATGACTTAACAAAATCACAAAGTTGTAAACTCAAACCTAAAGCTAAGCTAAAAGACCGAACAAGGGTAAATGGCTCTAACAAGGCCTAAAGGAGGGAGAATGGATCTAATAAGGCCTAAGGGATGAGAGTAGCTCCAACAAGGCCTAAGTAAAATGAGATGCTACACTATGCTACCTATGACATCAAGTTAACTACAATGTTTTTTCCCTTGGATGTGGGTCAAAAAATAAAAAAAGCACAAAGTAATCAAATTTATAACCTAAGTCCAAACTATAGGATAATAACTCTAACAATGTCAAAGGGTGAAATTATTTTTGGAGTTTAGAGAAAAAGGCTAAATATGTATTGAGGTTTGAAACTTGTGTATGAAGAGATTGGTTTTGTAATGGAAGGAATGGAGGACCTAATAAACTAAGGTAAGGTTGTTGGTGATCATAATAACAATCGACTTACAAAAGGTGGGGTAAGGCTTGATATATAGATCAAGAATGCGGGTGTTGAGAAATGACTATAGCAATACAAACAAACACTTAGTGAAACAATTTGATTAGGTTGAATTCAATTTTAAGTGTACTAGAAAAGTGGGCTAGTTTTCTTAGACGACCGATTAGAAATAATCAATTGACTAAGGCTCAGTGTAAGAAAACCCAAGAGTAAGTCGTGCAATGTGTGCAAGTGTAAGTGCAAGGTCGATGGCGAGGCAAAAAGCACCCGACTTACAAATTGGGGTATGGATAGGGTGTATAAAAATTCACTTGGCGTTGGACAAAGGATCTTATTTATCTTTGAAAGTTATTCTTATGGTGTGCGCTCCTATTTTACTCGACAATTTATGGCCATAATGAAATAATAAATCATGCGAGTTTAAACAAGACATACAATCAAGCATATAATTAACAAACAAGAACACACAAACAATTATTCACTTAGGCAAGTATCAAACATATTAAGCTAAACATGAATCCAAATTTATTTTTAAAAAAAGGATGTAATTGATTGAAACAAAACCCTAATAAAATTATTATTTGTTTTAATGAAAAGTGAGTAAGCAAATAGGTCAAATTAGACACACATTTTTATTATTAAAAATAAACTTAAGATTTTTTTATTAATTAAAGGAAATATTATTAGTTGAATAAAAATGGAGAAAAAAACATTTAATGGGCCAAATGATGGTTCACAGTCGAACGAAAGGCCTACGTGGGCCTGCATCGGTCTGGTCCAATATCTCAAGTTATATATAAAAATCATGTGTCTTTCGGGCGACCTTTTTTGTTCCTTCTCATATTTTCATTATGGCAAATGATTTCCCCTTGATATGTTGGCCAATAATCCTCATTGGCTACCACCAGAAAGCTATTATTGTAGATACCGAATAAGTTAACGACCTTGTAAACGTCTGATAATAGGTAGAATGGATCATGACTAACACTTGAACAATCCGCAATGACATGGAAACAAGGTATACAAAATGTTTGAAACTTTCTGTAGTCACACCAATTGTAAACACCCCAAATTTGCCCTCACCCATTCACACCATGGTTTGTGATCATTCTCATATGCTTAAGTACAATCATATCATCTCACACCTCATTTTTTGATTCACTGCATAGTTTCTAAGGCATCTGCACCTAGGGTTTGTGATCTGAGCAATCCCAAAGCCTCTTGGGCCACTCCAAAGGCCACCAATCAACTCAAAATGGTCCATGTGTGTTCCTATATCATATTTCATCTCCTCAAAGTCAAAATTGCAGAGGAATCACAAGAACTAGGGTTTGAGTGGATGCAGAGCCAGGATGAACTGCACAGTTGACTGAAAATTAGGGTTTTGGTTTCAGAGGCCATAACTCCAAATTTTTTGGTCATTCTTGTTTCCATTGATCTCTATATGGTATAGGGAGTATGCATATCAATTTTCATGAAGAAATTCCATGGGGAAGTCATCTGATCAAGAGTTGACTTTTCAGACAAGTCAGTGCAAAATCAGGGTATCTGAGGCCCCCAATGACCCAACCAATGGGTGATCTTCATCATTTTGAGTGTATATGATCTTTATTTGATCATAGGAGAGGGTTGAAGTTCATAAAAATCAAGAATTTAGGGTTTTTGCAAATGTTGACTTTTTGGGTATAGTTGACTTTTCAAGAATGCACCATTTTAGGTCATTTTTCAAGCCTTGATTCATGATCCAAAAAGGCTTCAAATGAAAAAACTTTGGTCATGAAAGTTGTAGATCTCATCTTTCCCTTTTCAAAAAGTACAAGAACATGATCAAACTCTTCTTGGATCAAAAGTTATGGCAATGCAAAGTTGGCAAAAATCACTTATTTTCAAGATGTGCACTAAGTGGAAATTTTGCAAAACCTTGAATCAATGCATTAAGTGACCCTTAGCTCATCTCAAACCAGCATGTAAGCATTCTCTAAGTTACAAAAATCAGATTTGAACTAAGTTTGCCCAAGGTTTCATGTTTGGTTATGCAAAGGATCACATGTGAAACATAAGCCAACCAACTTGCAAAACACTCATGATCACTTCTTACAACTTGTGAACTTGGATGCTGACCTTGCTAGCTCACTCACCTCCCCCATGCTGCGCAGCCCCTAGGCCTTGTACCAAGCTAGCACTTCACCATGCTTGTCTTACACAATTTTTGACTTTTTGCAAAAGGTAACTTACCAATCAAAAAAGCACAAGTCACATCAACTGACCAATGAGAGAGAGTTATGTGGACAATTTGCAAGCTAAACATAACAAGAACAAAGGCTGAAGGATCCTCATTCACAACTTACACAAAAACCTCCCATTTTGCAACTTGCTTCGAATCCCTTCACACAGCAAGCAAACACTTCAACTACCTTCATCATTCAACTCAGCACTCTTCATAGATCAAAAACCACCCAAAGCCCAAGCCTGAAACAGCCAGAAATTCTCACTGCCATCTCTCACCTCAGTTTGCAGTTTCACTTGAAACTATCACCATAGCTCACAAACACAAAAACAAACACCATAGACCTTCTCCATTCATCCTCAGGATCACAAACAATCACTCACCATGACCTGAATGTGCCTGAAATACCATAGCCATTGTTGACTGAGCTTGAAGCAGTTCCATTCGAATCTCCTTCTCCAGCCAACACAAACTCATTTTGAGCATTCAAGCATCTTTGGGGGATTAAGTGGAGTGGTTTGCACAAAGAAAGGTGGCCAGAAGGTTCCTAAACTGAAAGCTTCAAATCTCAGGTAGCTCAAGAACATTTTTTCCAGAAAGCATTTTTTAAGTTCTTAAGTTGTTCCTCATGTTCTCCTGATCATTCTGGTACCTTTGGTTTCGAAAATGGTGTTGATTTGAGTGTTTAATTCGTGACTGAAGCTTGCGTGACCTAGAACTTTCCCTCTTCGATTCAGCTTGTTTAGGTAATATAAATTTGTTTTAGGTTAGGGGTTTGATTCGTGAGGAGGAGAGGAACATTTCTCTGGTCTTAGATTTCATTTATGTTACGTTTTTAGGAAGTTTGAGGATTCTCAGGTGAGGGCTGGCCGGAGAAGACGACCGGAAGTCTTCTCCGGCAGCCTGAAAGTGATTAGGGTTAAGTGTAATTAATTAGGGCAAAGTTCAAACGTGGACCATTGGATCATCTTTCCCGCGCGCGTGTGTGTGGTCTGGATTGCATCATTAATTCATAATCAGGTTTAATTAAATTAATTAATTAAGTTTTAGAAGTTTGAATCTAGGCCTTTCATTCTGGCGCGCAGTCAATGCCTTTGAACTCAGGAGCAATCTCATCCATCCATCCTGTTTACTTTTATTTTAATTCCTTTTTAATTCATTTTCTTTCATTTATTTTGCACAATTAATTTAAAATAGTTAAAAATTCATAAAAATTATGAAACTTTTTCCTTAAGGTTTTATTAATTTTTATGACACAAAAATATTTTTATTTTATTTTTTATCATTAAAAAAGGTATCTTTAAATATTTAAAAGATTATTTTTAATTGATTAATGGGAATTAATTAATTAAAAATACTTTTAGGTATTTAAAAATTACAAAAAAATTCATGAAGTGTTCTAAGACATTTAGAAACATTGTCCAACCTTCAAACCAAATTTCTTTTTTGATCTTGATGCATTTTAAGAATTTTTCATTGAATTAAATCATTTTTTATGCATTATTTTGATCATAAGTTCAAAAATTCATTTCTGTCAATTGGTGAAGGTTGAGACATTGATTCTTCTTGCATTGTCTTTTGTTTAGCATGTATTTTCAAGGATAAAAAGGCCATGAATTGTCCTTGCATTTTCAAATTGATTGGCATTTGTTTTGTTAAGAACCCTAAAAAACCCTAATAACTTGTAAAAATCATAACTTGAGATTGGTTGAGAGTTGGGACCTCCCCTTTGGACCTTGGTTTAGTATAAGCCTAGGGTTTCTTTGGGTGCCATTTTCCATTTTTTTATCATGAGGTTTGCTTCTGTTTTGGGTTTTTGTTTGATGTTTGTTTCATAAACCCTAATTTGGGCTTTCTCTTGCATCCTTCTTGCATTCTTTTGCATAAGTTGACTTGCCATTGCATTTTGTGCATTCTTATGATTCATTTGACATCTTAAGACATGTATGAAGCATCATTGATCATTGCATTACATCTTTGCCATGCCATTTGCCTTGTATGCTTCACAACATTTCATGCTTGTTCATGCTCCTTAACTTGCATCATTTGCATTCATAATCTTGTATGAACCTCCCCATTGTCTTGCCTCATGTTTGCAGCACCTCATAACATCATAATCATCATGTACATGCTTCTGGTTTGGTTTAGCATCATATCATTTCATCTCATCCTGCATTGCATTGCATTTTCTTTCTAACATTGCAGGTGGTAAGTAAACTTGAGAAGTGGATTTGCCTTCACTTCTCATACCTTTTCTTTTCATCTCTCTTGCATCCATTGCTGCATTTCTATTTGTGTTTGAGATTGAGCTTGCTCACTCTTCTTCTCCCACTTTCTTTCTTCAAGTGACTTGATTTCTTGAATGAAGCAAGTCACTTTGCTTCTCTTGATCCTGTTCATCTGCTCCCTGGTGGTTCTTCTGAAGATTGTTCTTGCTAACCTCACAAACCTTAGGATCATCCAAGCATGACAATGAATTAGGGTTTTGATTAGTTTCCCCCATAGTTTTTTTCCTTTATGTCTCTCTTTGAGTCCTCTCTTCTCACCTCATAATCAGGGACTAAACCCTAAAGGCTTTAAGACTTTATGCTTAGGGTTATGCCTGCATCCTTCTCTTAGGATGGAGTGTATAACTTTAATCTTAAGTATTAAACCCTTAAGGTGTTTAAATCTCTTAATCAATTCATCTAATAATCATCAAGACATTACACTTGTAACTTGGGCCTTACATTAGGGTTCTAATTCTTCCTTAAGTGGTTAAGAAGGACTAACCCTAGTGTTAATGGACAAGTCCCCCTCAAGTTGTCTTACAAACCATAAAAAACACTTTATCATCATATCATTAATCTAAAATCCACTTAATAAAGGCTTGTTTTGTCATGGGTTTAATCCCTAATCATGGATTAAGTTGAGGAGTTTTCCTCAGCTTAAACATTCTCATCTATTATCCTTCTTTTAGGATGGTGTAATAGGTCTGTTTAATCCTTGATTATGACTTAACCTCATTACTCAACACTAAACAAAAACCACAAAAACATCTAAATAATCACAAGTAGGTTAATGATTTTAATCCTACACCAAAGGTGATTAAGTGTGAGAATCTGACTTCACACTTAAGGTATTCTCATTACCCCTAATCAGAGGGAAGATGTGATGAGTTTACTAACCCATTGGTTTAGACTTAAGCTCATTATCCTATGACAAACTTCAAAAAGCAATAAAAGACTGAAAACTCAAAAACAAACAATAATCGTCTCCTTCGGGATTCTTTTCTCATCTCATTCACTCACAAACGAGAACTTGCTTCTTCCGTCTAGTGCAAGACAGTAAACACCTGAGCCAGACAGGTCATACACTTGAGCATTGACAAGCAAGCAGTTCATCAGTCAATTCACCTTTCAGCCTCTTTGGGTCGAACTACGGTGTTCTGACTTCCTCATTGCACGAGAGGATACGTAGGCATAACTTAACGGTTATCGAACAAAAGTCTCTGTACATTCCCCCTCCTTCCAGAATCATTCTTTTAGCCTCATAGTCTTGATCAACTCATTCTCGTTCCTACACTGACACTTCACTTACACTGACACCTGTACATCCTTTTCCAGCTCTTTTATACACAAATTGCACTGACACTACCCCTTTAAAACACAAATCTTTTAAGCGTGGATCCCGTCGAGTACGGCGGACAATCTAGGTGCTAATACCTTCCCAGGTTGTAACCAACCCCCTTTCTCAGTCTCTCTGGTTCGCGACCGTCTTATCCATCTTTTTCTAGGTCTATGCAGCATTGCCTTTCCTCCGGGATAAAAATGCCTAGCTGGCGACTCTTTTCATCTCCAGTGAGTTCACGGCTGTGTGTTCTCATTGTCCCTCTCGCCGACCGTTCGCGTCTGTACCTTCATCTGAACCCTGCTTCATTTGTCGGGAGCGACAGCTTGGCGACTCTGCTGGGGACCCTTATATTGCAACCAGGGCTTCTGGTTCTTTCTGTGGGTTCCTCCTAGCGCTTGTTTGATTTGTGTTTACTGGGGTGTTATGTGCTTGTATGTGCTTGTATTTATTTTTGTTTATTGCTTTATGTACAGTTGGTTTATTGCTTTCTTTATAGCTTTATATTTTCATACTGTCATACTGTGCTGGCTGGATCTGGTTTTTCTTTGGTGGGTGGGTGTTCCATTGAGAGTTAAGGTCCTATACCTGGGACCTGAGTGACACCTAGGCTAGAGTGAATCATATTCTTTCCCATTCCATTTCGGTCTGGTGCGGGAATATGAAACACGGTCCAGATATGGGTTTCTTCTTGAGAACTCTGTGTTGCAGATTTCCTGCAATGCTAGGGCTATCTGGGAAGCCTGCTAAGTCTGGATGACCTTTTAGTATTGACCTTCAGAAACTGAGGTGAATTAGAGGAGGAATGGTTATGGTTATTGTAGACACTGTACCTCCGGGTTAGAAGTGTTCACACTTCTCATAACTGATCCGAGTCTGAGGATCCTTGTTCTAGATCAACACCTGTGAGAGGGTTAGGCTGTTTACAGGTTTGCAGGTACCTTGACCTCAGAATACCCTGTTACTTTGACTTTGTTAAGAATACTCCATGTTGGACAGTTCTTGTGATTCTAAAACCCTGGACATGTGGCTCTTTATTTGAGTCCCCTACCCTGGTTACCGGATTTATAGACCTCCCTCTGGAATTCTTGAACACACATGGATCTATACCAAGGCAGTTAATCAGATCCAGCTCAGTCACAGACCCTTGCATTTCATTTGCATACATACTCATTGCATCATATTAACATGTGCTTATTTGTGTTTCAGGGTATCCACTTCTCATCTGGTTCTGGTTTTGACCCCATCTGCAGTTTTGACCTATCTCCACCAGCACTTGCTTCAGCTTGTCAGCCATATACTTCAGTTGCTTGCACCAGCCAATCAGTGGCTCATTCCTTCAGCATCTTCATCAGCACTCTACTCAGTCTTCAGCATCATGGCTCCAAAGAAAAGCAACATCACCTATCATTTCTTCCAACCAGACTTGTCAGACATCAGGAGGATCCAAACCCTGATCACTCCAGATCACATACCCTTGTTCAAGGAGAGTTATGGAGATATACTGGACATGGTTATGGATATGGATCCATCTCAGAGGAGCCTCATCCACACCTGCATTCAGTTCTATGATCCCCCATTGAGATGTTTCACCTTTCAAGACTTTCAGTTGGGGCCCCTATTAGAGGAATACTCATCATTGACTGGTCTGCCCATCAAAAGAGAAATCCCTTTCAACCCTGAAATGGTCTTTCCCAGCAATGGAGAGATAGCAAAAGCTTTGCACCTGGAACCTGTATTGATTGAACAACACTTGACCTCTAAAGCTGGGATCCCTGGATTTCATCTGGACTTCCTGATTTCTCAGGCTAGTTTGAAGGCCTCCTTGGGGGAGTGGAAAGCTGTTTGTGCTCTATTGGCCTTAAGTGTATATGGAATTGTGTTGTTTGCAGATGAGCCTCGATTCATCAGCAAGAATGCAATCCACTTGTTCATCCTGAAGAACCCTGTGCCAACTTTACTGGGTGATCTTTATTACTCAGTCCATCAGAGAAATGAGAAGCAGAGGGGAAGGTTAGTGAGGATTTGTGCTCCATTATTTCATGCTTGGCTTCTCAGGCATCTACCCAGGACAGATGCATTTCTCAATCCTCATCAGCAAAGCAACTGGGCTAAGAGGCTCACTACTCTCACTTCAGCAGATATCAGATGGTGTACTCAAAGCACCAAGGGCAGAGATATGATCACCAGCTGTGGGCACTTTCCCAATGTGCCCTTAATAGGAGTTAAGGGAAGTATCAACTACAACCCTCTGCTGTTCAGAAGGCAATTAGGCTATGCACTGGTTCATACTCCTAGGGAACAAGATTTGGTGGAGACCCTCTACTGTGAGAACAAGATTAGTTTGACTGTTGTTAGGCAGGCTGCCTGGGCCTGGGATCATGTTCAAACTAAGGGAATTACCATTCTGGGTAAGTGCAATAATGTGGCATCAGTCCAATATTATGAGTGGTCCCATGCTAGGGCCCAATTCTCTGGAATGCCCTTTACCATAGAAGACACGCCTGAGTCATCTTCAGCACCACCCCCTGCCACTATCAGTTTGGAGGAGTTTGAAAGCCTGAAGGAAAGAAATGAGAAGTTAACTCAAGCCTTGCAGAAGACCCTCCGGGAGAGGAGTGAAGGTGTGAGGGAGATTGAGAGATTGGAGAAATTGAGAGTGGAACACTTGACTAAAATTGAGAAGTCTGGAGATTATATCAACAAGTCCAAAGCTGGTGAGCAGATTCTGAAGAATGCTTGTAAAGAAGCTCAGTTCCAAAGAGCAAGAACAGACTTGTATTTGAAAGAGAGTCAGGCCAGGTGGGTCCGGATCACTAAGGCCCGTACTCTAGAAGACAAGAGAGTTCAGGACAAGATGGAGCAGATGGAAAAGGCCCTGGCAGCAGCCCAGGAAGAAATATCAGAGCTGAAAATCAAAGCAGGATTGAAGAGGTCTAAGGACCAAAGTCAGAGCAAGAAATTGACTGCAGCTGTTGCAATAAGAAACCTTCTCATCAGAAGTCTCACGGAGCGTCCGGCTGATCCTGTGACCGAAGCACTTCTCAAGGAAGTTCGTGAGGATGAGTTTGGCCTTGGAGTTTGATCATTTGCTTGTTGTTGTTCCTCTTCCATGTACTTTTGCTTTTTGTGATGTATTTTGGCCCCTTTTGAGGGTTTGTGTTGTAAAATGAACAAATTGTATTATTTCACCTTTGTAATATATTTGTGTTGGTTTCTATCTGGGTTCACATCAAAAGCAACTTCAGCAGCATCATCTTCAAGGGTCTGGAAGGGTCAAAACTGAAGGCCAAACCGGATACCTTGAGAACAAATAAGCATAACTGCATTGCATGCTAACCCTTTTGTTTGTTTTGTAGGTTTTTATTTTGTTGTTGCTAACCTCTGTTGTGATGTTCAGGAATTATTGCTCGCCGCCGGGTATTTCCTCTCAACAGGCCACACAGATACCCAACTAGAAACAACCTTCCGGGAATTCAGATGGATCAGATGCAGCAGGACCTTACGGAGGTCAGAAACCAGATGGCAAACGAAAGGTTAGAGATGAGAACGCAGATGACACAGTTCATGGAAGTTATGAACAACATGGCTCAGAGCCAGGAGAGACTGAGGGCCATGGTGGAGAGGCAAAATCAAGAGGAGCCTCATGTAGGAACTGCAGGCACCAGTAATAATGAAAGGGTGCAACCACATGTTACCCCCCCTGTGTTTGGTCCACATCTACATCCTGAGGTTAACATCCCTGCAAATGTTCAAGGAACAGCCACCGCAGCCAGAGTACTTCAAGAAGATCCTCAGGAGGACCAGTATACAGTAATGGGTGCCGGAGAGGAAACATACGATAGGCGGTTGGAAGAAATAGCTGAGAAGTTGAGATCACTGGAATCTCAAAATTCTTTGGGGTTCGACGTCATGGACATGGGGCTGGTAGAAGGGGTCAGGATCCCCCATAAGTTCAAACCTCCTTGTTTCGAAAAGTATAATGGGACTTCATGCCCCCGGACTCATTTGCAGTCATTTCTGGGAAGGCTGAAGGCCTATACAATGGATGAGAAATTGTGGATGTTCTATTTTGAAGACAGTTTGACAGGAGCATCGAGGGAATGGTATTCCCACTTGACAAGGGCAACTATTAGATGCTGGAAGGACCTGGCAGAGGCCTTCATCAGACAGTATCAGTATAATCTAGATATGGCACCCAACAGGACTCTCCTAATGGGAATGTCACAGTCATCAAAGGAAAGTTTCCGGGAATATGCCCAAAGGTGGAGGCAACTGGCTGCTGCCGTTCAACCACCAATGTCTGAGAGAGAAATGGCAGATATGTTTATGAACACTCTCCAGGGAACGCATATTGACAGGTTAGCTGCTTTCTCCTCCACCAGCTTCGCAGATGTTGTCATAGCTGGGGAGAGAATTGAAAGCCTGTTGAAAATGGGAAAGATCTCTGATAATGGTGCCAGCTCGTCCAGTGGTACAAGAAAGCCCTTTGCGGGCCCGAGAAGAACTGGCGAGACTAATGCCATTCACACCAACAGGGGTAGGCCCCAATATGTTCCAAGGACAATAGCAGCAGTCACTATCCCTGCTCCAGTTCATCCACAGCCAATCTATCAACCTCCTCAACAAAACTTCCAACAACAACCTCAGTATCATCAGCAGAATCAATATCCTCCAAGAAACTACAACAACAACAACTCCAACAACAACAATCAACAGAGGCCATTCCAACAAAGGCCATCCCAAGCTAACCGAGTGATCGACCCAATTCCAATGCCGTATGCTGCTTTGCTGCCACAGCTTCTGAAACTCAACCTAGTTGAGCTAAGAACGTTGGCACCTCCGGATCCCAACAGTTTACCAAGAAACTATGACTCCAATGCTAGGTGTGCTTTCCATTCAAACGCACCTGGTCACAGTACAGAAAAATGCAGAGCTCTGCATATGAAGGTACAAGACTTGGTAGACTCCAAGGCTCTGAATTTTGCACCGCCGCCCAATGTCAACAAAAACCCAATGCCAAACCATGGTGGTCCTCGAATTAACGCAATTGAAGAAGACACACCGTCTTATTTCATAACCAGTGTGGATCAGATCAGGACACCATTGGTGGAAATCAAAGCTCAACTCCGTGAAAACAACATATTTCCAGGGTGTGAACTAGGGTGCCCCTACTGCAATATTTCATGGAATGGGTGTGAGGACCTGAGGAACGGCATTGACAGCCTTATTCAGAATGGCCTACTGCAAATCACTACATCATTTCCGGCAAATCAAGCAACTTCATCAACAACAGTTTCAGACTCTCCTACAAATACAGCAACTATTGTTCCCGACAGTTCATCAGCACCATCAACAAGTACTTCATCAGTTCTTCCAAATGATCAGTTTACAACAGTTTCTCCTGCTACAACTTCAGCTTCATTCCATTTCGACTCTCCATCAGCAACAACAACAGTCCTTCCAACAGTACCTCCTACAACACCAGCAATCAATCATGAAGATGTCTCCACTGTTACCATATTCTACGATCCTGAAAATAATTCCGCTTACCATTCAGAAGGTGCTGCTCCCGCCAGAGCACCAGTTACAATCTTTTATGATCCACAAACAATTACAGTCCCTTCAGCAGCAGCAATTAGTCCAGTCACTGTCACGGTGCCTGGACCAGTACCATACGAAAGCAATAGGGCCATCCCTTGGCACTATGGCTCTGACGTGTACTGTGAAGGGAAAAGAATCACTCTGGAAACAACAACACCTGCACCACAAGTAGATAATGTGGGGGGAGGCGGAGGCTTCACTCGAAGCGGACGTCTCTTCGCCTCACAAGTTCAAAAACCTACTGCCGAAGCAGAAGCTGCTGCCAAGGCAAAAGGAAAAGGCCCGGTGCAGGAAGATCCAGCTGCCCAAGAAGCCCTGAAGACTCCATTCGATCAGGAAGTTGATGAGTTTATGAGGATCATCAAAAAGAGTGATTACAAAATTGTGGATCAACTTCACCAGACGCCATCCAAAATCTCCATCCTCTCTCTGCTTATGTGCTCCGAAGCCCATCGGAATGCACTACTGAAAGTACTGCACGCAGCTTACGTGCCCGAGGAGATTACTGTCAACCAATTGGAAACCGTTGTTGGAAATGTTACTGCTAGCAATGGGCTAGGGTTTACCAATTCTGACCTGACAGTGGATGGCCGCAATCACAACAAAGCCTTGCACATAACCATGGAATGCAAAGGAGCTGTCCTTTCACATGTGCTGGTGGACACAGGGTCATCCCTGAATGTCTTACCAAAGAAGGCTCTGGTAAAGCTTGAATATGATGGACTGGCATTGAGACCCAGCAACCTGGTGGTTAGAGCTTTTGATGGCTCGAAGAGATCGGTTCTGGGAGAGATTGAGCTGCCTGTGACAATTGGCCCACAGACCTTTAAAACTATCTTTTATGTGATGGACATTCAGCCCGCCTACAGCTGTTTGTTGGGTAGACCCTGGATTCACGCCGCCGGCGCAATAACGTCTACCCTTCACCAAAAGTTAAAATTTGAGTGGGAAGGTCAAGTTGTCACAATCTGTGGAGAGGAGGACATTTTTGTCAGCCACCTGGCAACCTACAAGTACATTGAAATGGATGGAGAGATCCATGAAACAATGAGCCAGGGGTTTGAAGCGTTGAATGTGAATGAAGCATCTGCTGTATCTGGTACCCCAATGTCGTCTTATCAACAAGCCCGGAAGGTTGTTGAAGAAGGAACTGCCCAAGGCTGGGGCAAGGTCTTAGCTGTGGAGGAGAAGAAGGACAAGTTTGGGTTGGGTTACAGACCAACTCAACATCAAGCAAAGGCTGCTGCAGAGCCTGGTTTTGTCAGTGGGGGGATGCTTACCCCCGATGCTATCAACTGTTTGGAAGACGAGCTGGAAGAGGAGCGCAATCTGGAGAATTGGATTCGTCCGAAGATCCCGGGGAGCAGTGTCTCAAACTGGTCTTCCCAGGAAATTATAAGTGTTACTCGAGCAGAGTAATTATTATTTCCTGTATATTTTTATATAGCATGCATCAAAGTCTTGCATCTTGCCCAAGATGACAAGACTCATTTTGTAACCAGGGCCATCTGTACTTTTGTGCAAACAAGATTAAATTAATGAAATATCAGACAATCTTTTGCAATCGAGTCTTTTTCTTTTATGCTCACTATTTTTCCATTTTTCTCTTTGTACAAAAATAAATGGCGGTGTTTTCAAAATGATAACTTCATTTCACTTTTTTCTAAAGCAAGATTAAAATCAATCACTAAAATGAACCAACTTAACCCTTGCAGAGAATGCCTTCCTGACAGTACCGACAACAACACGGCTATGTCATCGTATGACTTTGACAATCCAATCAATCAAGCTGATGAAGGGGTTGAAGAAGAATATGAGCTTCCTGAAGAGCTAGCCAGGTTGTTAAGACAAGAGGAAAAGGTTATTACTCCTCACCAGGAGGAGATTGAAGTGATTAATCTTGGTACCGATGAAGACGTGAAAGAGGTTAAAATCGGGGCCTGCCTGCAGGATTCAGTGAAGAGACAACTGATAGATCTGCTTCAAGAATATGTCGATGTGTTTGCTTGGTCGTATCAAGATATGCCAGGGTTGGATACCGATATAGTCGTGCACAAGCTGCCTTTGAGGGAAGAATGCCCACCAGTGAAACAAAAGCTGCGCCGAACTCGCCCAGACATGGCTATGAAAATCAAGGAAGAGGTACAAAAGCAATGGGACGCCGGGTTCCTTGCTGTGACTAGCTACCCGCCGTGGGTTGCTAACATAGTACCTGTGCCTAAGAAGGATGGCAAAGTAAGAATGTGTGTTGATTACCGGGATCTGAACAGAGCCAGCCCGAAAGATGACTTCCCATTACCTCACATTGATGTATTGGTGGATAACACGGCCCAGTTCTCGGTATTCTCCTTCATGGATGGATTTTCAGGATATAACCAGATCAAGATGTCACCTGAAGACATGGAGAAGACAACATTCATCACACCTTGGGGCACGTTCTGTTACAAAGTGATGCCATTTGGGCTCAAGAATGATGGTGCAACATATCAACGGGCTATGGTGACATTATTCCACGATATGATCCATAAGGAAATCGAGTGTTATGTGGATGATATGATCGCCAAATCCCTTACAGAGGAAGATCACCTGGTGAATCTACTGAAGTTGTTCAAGCGTCTGAGGAAGTACCAACTAAAGCTGAACCCCAACAAGTGCACATTCGGGGTGCGATCCGGTAAGCTGCTGGGCTTTATTGTAAGCGAGAAAGGGATTGAAGTTGACCCTGATAAAGTCAAAGCCATTCAAGAAATGCCTGCACCGAAAACTGAGAAAGAAGTTCGAGGGTTCTTAGGTCGATTGAACTACATTTCAAGGTTCATATCTCACCTTACAGCAACCTGTGAACCTTTGTTCAAGCTGTTAAGAAAGGAACAAACGGTCAGGTGGAACGAAGATTGCCAGAAGGCTTTTGACAAGATCAAAGAATATCTGCAAGAACCTCCAATCCTTATGCCGCCAGTTGAAGGAAGACCTCTGATCATGTACTTGACAGTATTAGAAGAGTCAATGGGGTGTGTACTAGGTCAGCATGACGAGTCTGGTCGAAAAGAGTATGCCATATACTACCTAAGCAAAAAGTTTACCGACTGTGAACAACGTTATTCACTGCTCGAGAAAACTTGCTGTGCTTTAGCGTGGGCTGCTCGCCGACTAAGGCAGTATATGTTGACCCACACTACCTTGTTAATCTCGAAAATGGACCCAGTCAAGTACATATTCGAGAAGCCAGCTCTTACTGGACGGGTTGCAAGATGGCAGATGATTCTCACAGAATACGACATACAGTACACATCTCAGAAAGCCATCAAGGGCAGTGTACTATCTGAATATCTTGCTGAGCAACCCATTGATGACTACCAGCCTATGAGATTTGACTTCCCTGATGAAGACATCATGTTCATTAAAGCAAAAGATCACGAAGAGCCTGTTCACACTGAAGGGCCCGACCCGGAGGAAGAATGGACTATGATGTTCGATGGGGCTGTTAACATGAATGGCCGTGGTGTTGGTGCAGTACTCATTACACCTAAAGGAGTTCACATGCCTTTCTCGGCAAAACTCACTTTCAACTGCACTAACAACGAAGCTGAATACGAAGCTTGCATTATGGGTCTTGAGGAAGCTATTGACCTCAGGATCAAGACATTGACCGTATTTGGAGATTCAGCTTTGGTAGTCAATCAAACCAACGGAAAATGGTACACACACCAAGATCATCTGATACCTTACAGGGACTATACAAGAAGGTTATTGACTTTCTTCACAACAGTCAAACTTGAGTATATCCCTCGGGACGAGAATCAGTTTGCGGATGCCTTGGCTACCATTTCGTCCATGATCAAAGTTCAGACTGTTAACTTTGTACCTCAGATTTCAGTATCGAGACTTGATAGACCAGCATATGTATTTGCGGCAGATATTGCCAAAGATGATAAGCCCTGGTTCCACGACATCAAGTGCTTCTTGGAGGATCAGACATACCCACCTGGAGCATCTTCCAATGATAAGAAGACTTTAAGAAGGCTTGCTGGGAGTTTCTTTCTGAATACTGATGGATCTTTATACAAGAGGAACTTTGACATGGTACTCCTCAGATGTGTTGACAAGACGGAAGCAGATCTACTGATGCATGAAGTGCATGAAGGCTCTTTTGGTACCCATGCTGGAGGGCATGCCATGGCTAAGAAGTTGTTAAGATCAGGCTATTATTGGATCACAATGGATGCAGACTGTTGTGCCTATGCCAGGAAATGTCACAAATGCCAGATCTACGCAGATAAAGTGCACGTGCCTCCGAATCCTTTGAACGTCATGTCTTCACCATGGCCCTTTGCCATGTGGGGCATTGATATGATTGGCAAGATTGAGCCAACTGCTTCAAACGGCCACAGATTCATCCTGGTCGCCATCGATTATTTCACGAAGTGGGTTGAAGCAGCCTCATATGCAAATGTCACGAGGCAAGTGGTAGCCCGATTCTTAAAGAGAGATATCATCTGTCGGTATGGAGTGCCCGAGCGAATCATTACTGATAATGGTTCCAACCTAAACAACAAAATGATGGCAGAGCTATGCCGGGACTTCAAGATCCAACATCACAATTCTTCTCCTTACAGGCCAAAGATGAATGGTGCTGTTGAGGCGGCAAATAAGAACATCAAGAAGATTGTGCAGAAGATGGTAGTCACCTACAAAGACTGGCACGAAATGCTACCATTTGCCTTGCATGGGTACCGCACATCAATCAGAACATCCACTGGGGCAACACCGTATCAGCTTGTATATGGTATGGAAGCAGTCCTGCCTGTTGAAGTTGAATTACCCTCCTTACGGGTATTGATGGATGTTAAACTGAGTGAAGCAGAATGGGTTCGGTCCCGATTCGAACAACTGAGTCTGATCGAAGAGAAAAGATTGGCTGCAATCTGCCACGGGCAGTTGTATCAGAAAAGAATGAAGAAAGCCTTCGATCAGAAAGTCAGGCACCGAGAGTACCAAGTGGGAGATCTTGTGCTGAAAAGAATCCTTCCTCCTCATACAGACCACAGGGGCAAATGGACTCCAAATTATGAAGGACCATTCGTTGTAAAGAAAGTTTTCTCTGGTGGAGCACTGATGCTCAGCACCATGGATGGTGAAGATTTCCCGTCCCCTGTGAATTCAGATGCAGTTAAAAAATACTTCGCGTAGAATGACCCGCTGGACATAAAAACAGAATGTAAGTCCAGGCAAAAATAGGGCATCCCGGCGAGTCAAAAACAGAATAAAAGACTCGGGCAAAAGTAAGGGAAATAAATGAAAAAATGTACACCCGCTGAGTTGAAAAGCCGCATCGGACAGCTCAGGCAAAAATGGGTATCCCGATGGATTGAAAACCCGAAAGGGCGATCCATGCAAAACAAGGGAATAAGCGAACAACTGCATTCTGAGTTCGTCTGTATCACCTACAACTTGGTAAGCTTCAAAGGATCAAGCTTCAACCAGAATCAACTCTCTCCAGAAAGCAAGACGAAAAGAACGTCATTGTCATACGAGTCATAGCAGAAGAGGAAGCTCCCTCAAAGCGTCGTCAACACCGCCAGCACTTTATTTCTCAATTTGTAACAATTTCCTCATTTCAGGAGATATGTTCCTTTGACTGTATCTTGCCAATTCAGGGCACATGAATTAATAAAATCTGATTCTCAGTCATGTCTCGTTTTACATTTATGTTTCGCAAAAAGTTGTCTGATATCTCTAAAAATACAATTGCATAAGTACAGATGCCTTCTCTAAAAACAAAACACATGCTTATAGGGAATGTGATTATTCTCGAAAGTACTTAACTCCTATGACGGAATCCAGCGAGGGATACCTCGGGACCTTTTGTATGTTTCCTTAACTTTGCAGGATTGCAGGTATCCAGAACGCAACCTGGGGCATGCAGGTTACGTCTCAGCAAGTAGGCGAATCATTATCAACTCGGTCTGTCTTCCGCATAGCATTAGAAGGTGCCCATCTCCCCGGCGGAGCTGCCAAATCAGCATACACTCAATCTCAGCATCCGAGATGCTCTATCCCCAGCTGAGTTGCTCCCCATTGCCTTCCCCAGCTGAGTTGCCTCTCACTTCCCCAGCCGAGTTGCCATTCTTCCTCAACAGAATGCAGAAATCAGGGAATCATCTCCCCACAGAGCTTCAAGCCTTTATTCAGAAGAGCAACGCACGGAGAAGATCACAACAGAGCGAGGAAAGCTTCTACAAACCCCAGCTGGTTTTCTCATTTATAAGATTATGTCAACCAGTGACATATATCCCCGAGCAGATACATCATTGGATCTACCAGTGATCTCATACCCAGTTGGGATGTCCATCTCAAGCAGATCGACCAGGGATTTTCACAGCAACGGGATCCGAATCCCGGATCTGTGCCTCTTTGCATAATCATGGCATCCGCATCATATTCACCCCCCAGAGCGTAGCATTCCGTCTAATACGGAGCATTACGGCAAAAATCAAATACATAGCATAATCATAAGTCATGTTGTGAATTGAACACTTGTGATTAGTAACCATTCATCAGAATACAGATTACTTTCCCCAGGAGTCCCCACCAGAATCTCGGCAAAAGCAGCTGCCTCACAAATCACAAACACCAGTATATACACCTCTTGGCACCCGCCCGTGTCATCTTTCCCCAGTAAAGTCGCCTGAACACCCTTTACAAACAAATCACCCTCATTACAGATACATCCTGACACCCGTCCGTGTCATATCCCAGCGGAAAGCCAAAGAAATCCTCTTTGCACTCACATATACTTGTATATACACCCTTTTTGACACCCGTCCGTGTCATATCCCCAGCGCAGTCGCTTACACCTTTATCAACTCACACTGGTTAACATTATACTTTTCTCTCTTGACACTCGTCCGTGTCATTCTCCCCAGCAGATAAACACTCATCAATACAATATAATACTCACTACTCATGGTACGCTTATACAGATACTCGTCCGTATCTTGTATACATCACCACTCATATCCCCACAGATTCGGCAGTAGTCCTTGTTCTTTGTTAACCAGTTGGTACTCGTCCGTACCGTCATCTCAGAACATTGCGTCTAGCGCCTGTTTCTACATGATACTCGTCCGTATCATAGTCTTAAGGATGCTCGTCCGCATCTTTAATCTATACACAATACCCAAAACACTTATACCCTTTTGTTTCTTGGATGTAAACGCTCGTCCGTGTTTACATTATCCCCAGTAGATTGCCAACAAATTTTCTTTTTATCTAACACTCGTCCTGTGTTATGATACCTTTGAGAGCAGCCGTACCCTGCTGAGTGGTCGTCCTCCACTTCTTGATGGTCGTCCTCCATCATGCTCATCCGATGGCCGTCCCCATCGTTGTTTTTAGCAGCCGTCCCCTGCTAGGTGGTCGTCCTCCACCCTCTTGATGATCGTCCTTCATCAACTTTATCCAATGGCCGTCCCCATTGTTGATTTTGGTTATCTAACACTCATCCTGTGTTACGACAAACCCGAGAGCAGCCGTCCCCTGCTGAGTGGTCGTCCTCCACTTCTTGATGGTCATCCCCCATCTTGCTCGTCCGATGGCCGTCCCCATCGTTGACCTTTTCTATCCGATGGTCGTCCCCATCGTTGATATTTTCGGCAGCCGTACCCTGCCAGGTGGTCGTCCTCCACCTTTGATGGCCGTCCCCATCATTTTTATACCCGACAGAGCAGCCGTCCCCTGCTAGGTGATCGTCCTTCACCTTTGATGGTCGTACCCCATCATCTGTTTATTTCATTTATTCTTTAACCCGATGGCCGTCCCCCGTCGTGGTCCCTTTTCCTTTTTAGCCCGATGGCCGTCCCCATCGATGGTTACTTTGCCTTGTGAACTTGATGGCCGTACCCGTCATGTTTCATTAATTCCCAGAGAACCTTATTTTATCTTGATGGCCGTCCCCATCATAATTTGATTTTCCCCAGCTAGTCGGCCGTCCCCGTCTTAGCTTTACTTGTTTTTCCCCAGCTAGTCGGCCGTCCCCGTCTTAGCTTTGCTTTTTATCCCCAGCATGTCGGCCGTCCCCGTCATCGCTTTGCTTCACATACCACTTTACCCAGTAGTCTTCCTCTGCTCGACGGTCGTCCTCCGTCGCCTGCACTTTACAATGTACTTTATTTTTCATTTACAATCTATATCCCTTTTCTTCTTCATTTCCGTGAGTGCAAATTTTGGACTGTCTTTGATATTCAACCACGAGTTATCTTGTTTGCCTTTTAAGCCGTTGCTTACATCCTGCACAGCTAACTCATGTTTGAATAGGGGCAGCTGTAAACACCCCAAATTTGCCCTCACCCATTCACACCATGGTTTGTGATCATTCTCATATGCTTAAGTACAATCATATCATCTCACACCTCATTTTTTGATTCACTGCATAGTTTCTAAGGCATCTGCACCTAGGGTTTGTGATCTGAGCAATCCCAAAGCCTCTTGGGCCACTCCAAAGGCCACCAATCAACTCAAAATGGTCCATGTGTGTTCCTATATCATATTTCATCTCCTCAAAGTCAAAATTGCAGAGGAATCACAAGAACTAGGGTTTGAGTGGATGCAGAGCCAGGATGAACTGCACAGTTGACTGAAAATTAGGGTTTTGGTTTCAGAGGCCATAACTCCAAATTTTTTGGTCATTCTTGTTTCCATTGATCTCTATATGGTATAGGGAGTATGCATATCAATTTTCATGAAGAAATTCCATGGGGAAGTCATCTGATCAAGAGTTGACTTTTCAGACAAGTCAGTGCAAAATCAGGGTATCTGAGGCCCCCAATGACCCAACCAATGGGTGATCTTCATCATTTTGAGTGTATATGATCTTTATTTGATCATAGGAGAGGGTTGAAGTTCATAAAAATCAAGAATTTAGGGTTTTTGCAAATGTTGACTTTTTGGGTATAGTTGACTTTTCAAGAATGCACCATTTTAGGTCATTTTTCAAGCCTTGATTCATGATCCAAAAAGGCTTCAAATGAAAAAACTTTGGTCATGAAAGTTGTAGATCTCATCTTTCCCTTTTCAAAAAGTACAAGAACATGATCAAACTCTTCTTGGATCAAAAGTTATGGCAATGCAAAGTTGGCAAAAATCACTTATTTTCAAGATGTGCACTAAGTGGAAATTTTGCAAAACCTTGAATCAATGCATTAAGTGACCCTTAGCTCATCTCAAACCAGCATGTAAGCATTCTCTAAGTTACAAAAATCAGATTTGAACTAAGTTTGCCCAAGGTTTCATGTTTGGTTATGCAAAGGATCACATGTGAAACATAAGCCAACCAACTTGCAAAACACTCATGATCACTTCTTACAACTTGTGAACTTGGATGCTGACCTTGCTAGCTCACTCACCTCCCCCATGCTGCGCAGCCCCTAGGCCTTGTACCAAGCTAGCACTTCACCATGCTTGTCTTACACAATTTTTGACTTTTTGCAAAAGGTAACTTACCAATCAAAAAAGCACAAGTCACATCAACTGACCAATGAGAGAGAGTTATGTGGACAATTTGCAAGCTAAACATAACAAGAACAAAGGCTGAAGGATCCTCATTCACAACTTACACAAAAACCTCCCATTTTGCAACTTGCTTCGAATCCCTTCACACAGCAAGCAAACACTTCAACTACCTTCATCATTCAACTCAGCACTCTTCATAGATCAAAAACCACCCAAAGCCCAAGCCTGAAACAGCCAGAAATTCTCACTGCCATCTCTCACCTCAGTTTGCAGTTTCACTTGAAACTATCACCATAGCTCACAAACACAAAAACAAACACCATAGACCTTCTCCATTCATCCTCAGGATCACAAACAATCACTCACCATGACCTGAATGTGCCTGAAATACCATAGCCATTGTTGACTGAGCTTGAAGCAGTTCCATTCGAATCTCCTTCTCCAGCCAACACAAACTCATTTTGAGCATTCAAGCATCTTTGGGGGATTAAGTGGAGTGGTTTGCACAAAGAAAGGTGGCCAGAAGGTTCCTAAACTGAAAGCTTCAAATCTCAGGTAGCTCAAGAACATTTTTTCCAGAAAGCATTTTTTAAGTTCTTAAGTTGTTCCTCATGTTCTCCTGATCATTCTGGTACCTTTGGTTTCGAAAATGGTGTTGATTTGAGTGTTTAATTCGTGACTGAAGCTTGCGTGACCTAGAACTTTCCCTCTTCGATTCAGCTTGTTTAGGTAATATAAATTTGTTTTAGGTTAGGGGTTTGATTCGTGAGGAGGAGAGGAACATTTCTCTGGTCTTAGATTTCATTTATGTTACGTTTTTAGGAAGTTTGAGGATTCTCAGGTGAGGGCTGGCCGGAGAAGACGACCGGAAGTCTTCTCCGGCAGCCTGAAAGTGATTAGGGTTAAGTGTAATTAATTAGGGCAAAGTTCAAACGTGGACCATTGGATCATCTTTCCCGCGCGCGTGTGTGTGGTCTGGATTGCATCATTAATTCATAATCAGGTTTAATTAAATTAATTAATTAAGTTTTAGAAGTTTGAATCTAGGCCTTTCATTCTGGCGCGCAGTCAATGCCTTTGAACTCAGGAGCAATCTCATCCATCCATCCTGTTTACTTTTATTTTAATTCCTTTTTAATTCATTTTCTTTCATTTATTTTGCACAATTAATTTAAAATAGTTAAAAATTCATAAAAATTATGAAACTTTTTCCTTAAGGTTTTATTAATTTTTATGACACAAAAATATTTTTATTTTATTTTTTATCATTAAAAAAGGTATCTTTAAATATTTAAAAGATTATTTTTAATTGATTAATGGGAATTAATTAATTAAAAATACTTTTAGGTATTTAAAAATTACAAAAAAATTCATGAAGTGTTCTAAGACATTTAGAAACATTGTCCAACCTTCAAACCAAATTTCTTTTTTGATCTTGATGCATTTTAAGAATTTTTCATTGAATTAAATCATTTTTTATGCATTATTTTGATCATAAGTTCAAAAATTCATTTCTGTCAATTGGTGAAGGTTGAGACATTGATTCTTCTTGCATTGTCTTTTGTTTAGCATGTATTTTCAAGGATAAAAAGGCCATGAATTGTCCTTGCATTTTCAAATTGATTGGCATTTGTTTTGTTAAGAACCCTAAAAAACCCTAATAACTTGTAAAAATCATAACTTGAGATTGGTTGAGAGTTGGGACCTCCCCTTTGGACCTTGGTTTAGTATAAGCCTAGGGTTTCTTTGGGTTCCATTTTCCATTTTTTTATCATGAGGTTTGCTTCTGTTTTGGGTTTTTGTTTGATGTTTGTTTCATAAACCCTAATTTGGGCTTTCTCTTGCATCCTTCTTGCATTCTTTTGCATAAGTTGACTTGCCATTGCATTTTGTGCATTCTTATGATTCATTTGACATCTTAAGACATGTATGAAGCATCATTGATCATTGCATTACATCTTTGCCATGCCATTTGCCTTGTATGCTTCACAACATTTCATGCTTGTTCATGCTCCTTAACTTGCATCATTTGCATTCATAATCTTGTATGAACCTCCCCATTGTCTTGCCTCATGTTTGCAGCACCTCATAACATCATAAGCATCATGTACATGCTTCTGGTTTGGTTTAGCATCATATCATTTCATCTCATCCTGCATTGCATTGCATTTTCTTTCTAACATTGCAGGTGGTAAGTAAACTTGAGAAGTGGATTTGCCTTCACTTCTCATACCTTTTCTTTTCATCTCTCTTGCATCCATTGCTGCATTTCTATTTGTGTTTGAGATTGAGCTTGCTCACTCTTCTTCTCCCACTTTCTTTCTTCAAGTGACTTGATTTCTTGAATGAAGCAAGTCACTTTGCTTCTCTTGATCCTGTTCATCTGCTCCCTGGTGGTTCTTCTGAAGATTGTTCTTGCTAACCTCACAAACCTTAGGATCATCCAAGCATGACAATGAATTAGGGTTTTGATTAGTTTCCCCCATAGTTTTTTTCCTTTATGTCTCTCTTTGAGTCCTCTCTTCTCACCTCATAATCAGGGACTAAACCCTAAAGGCTTTAAGACTTTATGCTTAGGGTTATGCCTGCATCCTTCTCTTAGGATGGAGTGTATAACTTTAATCTTAAGTATTAAACCCTTAAGGTGTTTAAATCTCTTAATCAATTCATCTAATAATCATCAAGACATTACACTTGTAACTTGGGCCTTACATTAGGGTTCTAATTCTTCCTTAAGTGGTTAAGAAGGACTAACCCTAGTGTTAATGGACAAGTCCCCCTCAAGTTGTCTTACAAACCATAAAAAACACTTTATCATCATATCATTAATCTAAAATCCACTTAATAAAGGCTTGTTTTGTCATGGGTTTAATCCCTAATCATGGATTAAGTTGAGGAGTTTTCCTCAGCTTAAACATTCTCATCTATTATCCTTCTTTTAGGATGGTGTAATGGGTCTGTTTAATCCTTGATTATGACTTAACCTCATTACTCAACACTAAACAAAAACCACAAAAACATCTAAATAATCACAAGTAGGTTAATGATTTTAATCCTACACCAAAGGTGATTAAGTGTGAGAATCTGACTTCACACTTAAGGTATTCTCATTACCCCTAATCAGAGGGAAGATGTGATGAGTTTACTAACCCATTGGTTTAGACTTAAGCTCATTATCCTATGACAAACTTCAAAAAGCAATAAAAGACTGAAAACTCAAAAACAAACAATAATCGTCTCCTTCGGGATTCTTTTCTCATCTCATTCACTCACAAACGAGAACTTGCTTCTTCCGTCTAGTGCAAGACAGTAAACACCTGAGCCAGACAGGTCATACACTTGAGCATTGACAAGCAAGCAGTTCATCAGTCAATTCACCTTTCAGCCTCTTTGGGTCGAACTACGGTGTTCTGACTTCCTCATTGCACGAGAGGATACGTAGGCATAACTTAACGGTTATCGAACAAAAGTCTCTGTACATTCCCCCTCCTTCCAGAATCATTCTTTTAGCCTCATAGTCTTGATCAAATCATTCTCGTTCCTACACTGACACTTCACTTATACACTTCACTTACACTGACACCTGTACATCCTTTTCCAGCTCTTTTATACACAAATTGCACTGACACTACCCCTTTAAAACACAAATCTTTTAAGCGTGGATCCCGTCGAGTACGGCGGACAATCTGGGTGCTAATACCTTCCCAGGTTGTAACCAACCCCCTTTCTCAGTCTCTCTGGTTCGCGACCGTCTTATCCATCTTTTTCTAGGTCTATGCAGCATTGCCTTTCCTCCGGGATAAAAATGCCTAGCTGGCGACTCTTTTCATCTCCAGTGAGTTCACGGCTGTGTGTTCTCATTGTCCCTCTCGCCGACCGTTCGCGTCTGTACCTTCATCTGAACCCTGCTTCATTTGTCGGGAGCGACACCAATTTTTATTAATTTCCACCCGATAGTGTCCCATTGGTCAGCCTTCATTATGATCCTTTGTCTCCTCAATAATGAAGCAGCTACCATGATGGTCAAACTCCCTAACTCGATGTGAGGCCGCTTTAATAGTTTCCTCCTTCATAAATTTCACGCATGTTTCACTGAATAATTGCCCTGAATCCAAGACCGCGCTCCATTTTTTTACCCCTTTTCGCAAATACTGCTCCCAACCTATAATAGATTTCTCTCACTAATGTAGTGATGGGAACGTTTCTAGTGCCCTTCAATATGCCATTCATGGATTCCAAAAGATTTGTCGTCATGTGGCCCCATCGGTGTCCTCCGTCAAATTCCCTTATCCACTTTTCCACTAAAATGTTATAAACCCATTTTAATGCGTCCCCATTTGACATTCTTATTTCCTCACGGTAGTACAAGAATGATTGTTGGTTCAAGGCATACCTCGTATTCAAAACTTTTTTCCGTAGATTTTTGTCTTTGATTTCCCGCATGAAGTTTTGAGCAATGTGTCGTATACAAAAAACATAGACAAAAGGAGGAGTGTACCACCATTTTCAGGATTATTGTAAGCACTCATAATAGACGCACATCTGTCGGAAATCAAACATAAATTGGGTTGCGGAGCGACATGTATTCTGAGATTCTTAAGGAAGAAACTCCATTCTCCCCCCGTATCACCTTTAACTAGAGCAAAGGCTATTGGAAATATATTATTCTTGTCGTCTTGTGCAACCTCCATTAGCAATGTTCCCTTGTATTTTCCATACAACCATGTTCTGTCGACTTGAATAATAGGTTTTCAGTATGCAAAACCATTGATGCACGATGGAAATACCCAGAATTGGAGGGAGAATATTCTACTTCCCTCGACACAGGTTCCATCTAGAGTATATGTTGGAAGTGTCTCCATTACAACAATTGTTCCAGGAACGTATTTTTGAAGTGCTACCAAATATTGTGGTAGTTGGTTGTAATATTTCTCCCAATTACCATACACTTCTTCAACCGCCTTCATTCTTGCAATCCAAGCTTTTATGTAGGAAGGTGTATAGTTGAGTCAATCAACTATATGAGAGATTATTGTACTCACTTTCACATATGGATCTTCGCCCACAATATGCAAAATGTGTCTGCATATTAACTGAGAACTTAATTTTAAATGATCTTGACAAAGCACGGTGGTTGTACAACTATGAGGTGGTTCCATTGAACCTATCTCCCAACAATTGTAACGCTCTGTTTATTAATTAATTATTTAATTAATTATATTCGCGTTATTGGTGTTGATTTATGTTGAATTATCAGAGTTGTTTGTGATAAATTGCTAAGTTTGTTTGAATTAAGTTGAATGAGTCGATTTAAGTTGTGGTAATTGATGTGGAATATTCTCCCATTTATGGTTGGATAAGTTGTTTAGATGCTTGGACCATTTGGTCAAATGTTGGAAGATAATTTAATTAAGTTGGGAGAAAATAATTAGTCGTGAATTATTAATTGATTTTCAACGTTATGGTAAATTAAGTTGTTAAATCGGAAAATCGAAGAAATAATATTATCATTGGTAGTATTGATTATTGGAGCATGTATGTTATTGGGCTTGGATTTCGTCGGAATTAGCAATTAAAGGGGTGCAGTGTTTAGGCCCATTAATTGTTTTATTGGATTATTATTATTTTAATAAAAAGGAATAATAGAATGAGTCAAAAGAGAAGAAGTAAGAGAAGAAAAGGGAATCGTGGAAATTAGGGAAAACGAGGAAAAAGTCTTAGAGAAAAATAAGGGTTTTAGAGGAGAGAAAACAGCTTGGGAGAAAAGAAGGAGAAAGAAGGATTCATGTTCATATCTTAATTTTCGCACCTACGGTACAGCCTCCACTAAACAGGTGAAAACTTTTTACTCGTAATTCTGATTAAAACGATTCTTAGATTTCTAGAAAACTTATGAAATTCCCTTCGAAATGATATATAATTTCGTGTCAATAAGTTCAGTATTGAATGAGAAAAATGCATTTGAAGTTTGGAAGTTCATGCTGGAAATTGTCAAATAGTGGTTACGGGATTGATGGTGATGAAGGTTAAATTTTGGTCAAGATATGAACTCAATGGCAGCATGTTCGTATTTCTAATCTCTAGGGATGAAAGAGGAGAGGAAAAAGGGCCACATAGGCAAAGGGTTGAAAATTCGATCAGAGATTCGAAGCGGCCATCGATTAAGGTAAGGGGGAAGAAAAGGGTTTATAATTGGTGATAGGACATAGAAGGGTAATTGGGAGTTCCTTCCTCCCTTAGGTATTTTAAGAGATTATGATAATAATGATTGAATTGATGCAATATTGTGAAATTTTCGATGAATATGATTATACGATGTATTTTGAAAATATATTTGGTGTTGTGTGTTTGGTATTGGGAAGAATGGCATATGAAGGTTATGGAGGATATGATGAACAAAGAAGAGGATTAAATCTCATTGATTCCCTAATTTGATCTAGGAAAGTTTATTAATAAAACTAGAATGATTGGGGTTCGTACAGGTGAGAAAGGAGGAAAAAGATGGGAAAAACACAAAAATCAGAATTTGGGACTCAGGTGCCCTGACACGGGCCGTGTCCCATGACACTGGTGCTCGTGTCAGGCTACGGAAAATGAGTTTTGTTGATTTTGAGAGGCGTGTCCCCAGGCCATCTGACACGGGCCGTGTTAGGGGACACAGGAGGTCGTGTCAGGCCACCGTATTTTTTGATATTTCGTTCGTTTTAAGTCGGATTCGAGTTATTCTTTTGATTTAGACTCATATAAGTAAGCTAAGACATTGAGAGTAATGTTAGTAGCGATTATAGAACCCGGCGACTAATAATAATAAGGGTGTGTGTTAGGTGATTGTTGTGGATAGTATGACTTTAATAATGTGTAGATTAGAACTATGGATGATGGAAAGGTCTATTATAAGTTTGGTACAAATTATATGAAGGAATGGTTGATAACCGATGAGGATCGTGTTGGTGGGTAACAGTGTTGATTATGTAATTTGGCTTAGGCCCCATGATGTAAGACTTGGTAGCAGTGAGGATCAGAATGATTATGTTGTATTAGAAAATGTGTATAGGAAATGACCGAGAGAGGAATAAATAAGTAGTTCACTGGATATTATAATTATTAATTAGTGTGTATGAGTATACGTGCTTATGTGGTTTTGCATGACTCTTAATGGTGAACCATATTAATGGTGTTGTCATTGTGTATGAATATTGTTTGACTATCTATATGACCCACGTGATGGGATATGTGTTAGATCATGAGGATCGTGTTGACATGATTGTATTCATGTGTAATTATGTTGATGTGTACTATGTGCTTAGTGCTATTTATATGATGAAATGATATATATGTTTTGATGAGGATCATGAAGATCGTAAAGCATGATGTGTTCATGTATGTCATGATATGGTATGCGTGGTTGTGTCTGCATGCGCATACATTTGATGGAATAATCATGTTGTGGATGTGATTATTCGGGATTCGTTGAGAATCGTAGTTGCAGGGATGATCGTGTCTTGCTGGAGACGTTAACGATGTATTCGGGGTTCTATTTGTTGAACCGTTATTGTGAGTCGGTACCGCATTTGCATTGTGCATTTGAGTCACATTGCATCATGATTGATTGAATAATATGATTGATAATTTTGTATGATTAGGGGTGAATTACTTCTTCATATATGTCGTATGTGCCGTTATATTATGAATCTATTTCTCACCCCTATTGTTTATTTTGTTGTGTCGGTGCTTCTTCGGAAGTACAGATAATTCAGGTGCATGAGGAACGCTTTTGATGTTGATGTCCGTGTCCTAGGAGCTCTGATATGTAACGGGAACGGGGATTTTTATTATAATATTTCATTTGATTTTTATAAACTTTTATATAACTAAGTATTGAATTAAGGAACAGTGTTATGAATGAATTGTAATGCTTTTGAGAAATTTGATATTAAAGCTTTATTTCCGCTGCTTACTTTTGAATAAAAGAATGATGGTTAATTGATGATGTAGCGACTCACTTTAGTTGATTAACTCTGATTTAATGAAAAATTTATATAATTTTGAAAATGGGAAAAGTGGGTGTTACAACAATCACTTCTCTTTCGAAAGGATGCTGCTAACCAAAACTTGCAAGGTTTGTTACAACATACCACCACATAAATATTTGCATCAGTGCAATCTACATCAAAATCACAAGAATTATCCATGTAAAACTTGATGACAACTTTCACACAATCGGCTTTAGTGCGGTATTGGTTCCCCACTTTTAAAACACCCTCAGTCTGTTGAGAAGGATTGTAGAAAAGATATGATGATGGTTCGTCTCCATATAGCTGCAAGTTAGTCATGTGTTGGGGAGGACAATAAATATAATTCAATGGTATTGCCTCTGTATCAACTTCAACGTCTTCAAGTGGAGTGACTGTTGTATAGTCTCCAGTTCCAAACAAATTCACCATTTGATCAACCATGGCCTCATTTTCTTCTTCCTCGTTATCTACCACATCAACTTCATCTGGCTCCATTGTTGAAGGTTGGTCAAATAGTTGTAGTTGATCTATCACCTACGGATCGCCAAAAGTTTGGGAATCCGGATATTTACTAAGTAATACATACAACTCAATATAATCGAAACCAGAATGCTCATGGCTCTGAAACATGCTCTGAACATCCTCATCATCTCGTATCTTGTGTTGAAAATATTTCACCTGATTATTTAAAAAAACGGGATTTTTATAGATAACTTGAGATATTGGACTAGACCTTAATTTTGACTCTAAGCGCTCTTTGAAATGCAAGAAACTTAATTTCATGCTAATTGTAAATCGGGTTACATCAGTATTTTGAAAACAAAAACCCGATATAGCAGATACATATGTCTCCCCATTAACATGCGCATGAATAACATAATTTGTTATAGACATATTTTTAGTGAAATGTGGTGTAGAAAAATATATTGGTGTAGATAATATTTTGATGTAGATAAATTGTGTTACTAACCTAATATATATACATCACGTGGTAAGAAAATGGGGTGGAAAACTGACCCTATGGCGCAAATTCAAATGCAGCCCCCTATTTAAATTGGTCAAGGGTGCCATCTCAAATGGAGCCTCCTCCTACACGTGTAAACGATGACGCCATCTCAATTGGAGCCCCCCATTTAATTTGGTTAAGGGAGACATCTCAATTGGAGCCACCTTTAATGCTTTCATTCAGCCTTGCATGCGGTCTGGGTAAATGCTTTATGTTTCCATGCAACCAACAAATACATGCCTTCATTTTCTACATCAATTATGCAACCATCCCACCTACATAAAATTAATGCATGCATTCATTTTCTTCATGAATTATGCATTATAAATAGATGCATACTACTACAAACTCAAATATTCACTCATCATCAATCAAATTTACTACAACAAATTCAAATATTCAAATTATTGTTTGGTAAGAGATGTCTCTTTTAACAATGAGAGAAGATCATAGAGGGACAATAGCCAATATTGCCTCATATGTAAGTATAATTCCTCACATGTAAATATATTTGTTCATTATATTATGTGTGTATATGTTAATACTACTTTTTTTTACATAAGACACTAGTTCGTTTCGTACTCATGTTCATTCATAGATCGAACACGACATTTTAATTGAGCCATTTTTAGAGTGTGCAGGATTTGGTGATCTAATAAAATTCAAAACTTATTCTGTGGATACAAAGTTTACTATTGCTCTACAGGAGAGGTGGCGACCCGAGACACATACATTCCATCTTCCGACGGATGAATGTATGGTAACCCTTAAAGACACATATATGTTATTGGGTTTACCCAGTGACTGTAAAACGGTAAATGGTGACGTAAATATCCATTTAAGTATTACTGAGGAATTATTAGGTGTACTTGTGACTCCAAGAGATATGAGGGGTCAAAAGGTTAGATTAATGTGGCTCAAAAGAAATTATCATGCTATAATTTTGAATGAACATTCTCCTGAAATTTCTTTTATATATATTATATAATGTTATTAATAGGATTATTTTTATATCAGGATACAATTGGTTCGACTATTCACCTTATGTATCTACCTTTATTAGAAGATGTTCTAGACTGGCCAAGTTTCAGAAATGGGCCCTAATTGTCTCGTGGCCCAACGGCCCAATGACCCCACGATGCTCGGAATCCTGAGGATTGACGGGTCCATTGCTCGGTGCTAAGACCATCCGACCCAAGACAAGTCGAGCAGATACCTTCTTGCCCTAATGTCTAGTTCTTAACCGCCAGCGGTTATTGCGGGATTCATGATCCGCGCCCAACAATTTGGGCCAATAACCATCAACTTGGATCAGTATATAAACCTTCTCATTTGAGAGGGCCAGGTATTCAAATCTAGACCTAACTATATTGTACTTGCTCACTCGTTGCTCGTTCTCTGACTTTAGCATCGGAGTGCCTTTGCAGGTACACCCCCATCTTTTCTCCATCATCAACTGCACTCGTCCACGCCCGACGCGGCCACATCGGATCCTGATCTCCAGGTACGATCAGGTGGCGCCGTCTGTGCGAAACCAACTTCCCCATTATTCTTCACCAAAGAAATTCAAGAACCAAAGTTACTATTCATAACGATCCATGGCCGCTAACGACATACCATGCGAAGCCCGCATAGTTGATGGTGCCCTCATTACTCAATGGGGGAGCAACCCCTTCACCCCTTCACACGAAGAAACCGTCCAAGATCGTCGGGACGGAAAGACTGTTTCACCATCTCCCGAGCGCGATCAACCGCTCGAGAGCCAACCAAAAATTATACCTTTCGTGGCCGCGCTCACAAGGTCATACTTCACTGCATTGGTTGAAATAATCAATCAAAAGCATCTCCTGCTCCTAGCACACGGCGCCAAGATAGCCCGTTTGGAGGACGCCGATCGTCGATCATCTCGATCACCCAAGAGACACCGAAGCCAACGCAGTCTTTCCCCCGACGGAAGAAAGATAAGGACCACCACGACGAGTCCTCTATACGGAACCACGGTCGGTCACCCCCAAGAAGACCTCGATCACCAGTGTCGACCAAAAATCGTCACGAGTTGCAAGAAGACGTTCGTCTTTCCCCTCCCTGAAAAGGAAGATGATCTCGATCTCCATCTCCGAAACGACCAAAGAAGAACAGATCGAACTCCCCATCCTTGCGACAAGACCGGAAGCACCGGTCGAGATATCGAACGATCACCTCTAGCGACGATGATGATATCAGGGGACCCCTATCCTCTGAGATCATGGCCACCAGACTACCGAGAGGACTCGAGAAGCCCCCTCATTTGGGTTCGTACGACGGGACGACCGACCCCGACAAGCATATCGAGAACATCGACGCCCTACTCGACTACAGAGGCGTCCGAGGAGAAATCAAGTGTCGTCTCTTTCCGACCACCTTAAGAAATGGGGCGATGACTTGGTACAAAAGTATCGATCCTGAATCATTCACTTCTTAGAGACAACTAGGTCGAACCTTATCCAGGCACTTCACCGCTTCTAGGCGCCATCTGAAAACGGAAGCATCTCTTGAGGCCATAATCCAAGGCAAGGACGAACCTCTCAGAACATACATCGAGAGGTTCAATAAAGAAGCCGTCCAGGTCTCGACCACGGACGACATGAAGAAGTATTTGCTGGAACGTGGTTTACGTCCGTCTACCGACTTTCACCGCGCGGTGGGTATTGAAACGCCTGCTACTTTGGATGCGTTCCTCTTGAAGGCCCAAGCGTATATCCAATACGAAGAAAAGCAAGCGGCTAGTTATGTCCGTGATGCTCGACAATGAGAGGACGCAAACCTTTCCAAATCAGAAGAGCCCTCGACATCTCGTCGGGGGAGTGACAAAAGAAAGGAAGATCGCTCCCGTGAACCGCGGGAGAAGAGAGGACTGGTGGGCCAATTTCGTGAATATACACCTTTGTTGGTGTCAAGAGAGAAAATACTGACCGAATGTGCCAACTAAGAATTCCGCCAAGCAGGGGTACGCTTCCCCAAGCAACTACCCACAAAACCGGGCACCGATAAGACCAAGTATTGTCGGTTTCACAAGAGCCATGGGCACAACACTGAGGATTTCATCCACCTGAAGGATGCAATAGAGATAATCATCAAGGACGTCCACCTCAAACAGTTCACTAAATCCAAGGAGACCTCTAGGCCAGAGATACAAGAAGCCATCAAGATCGAGGAAGTAGTGGCATTCCCCGCGGACACTAACATGCAAGTGGCCCTCAACATCTATCGCTCGAAAGACTTCTTTCTAACCTACCGTCCAACGAGTACAGGTTATCTCTCTTCCCATAGCCCGTGGGAAAATTTCCCTTCCTCCATGGTGATCTCAGGCAGGGGGTTCAATAAGATCACGGTCGGTTCCATAAAAAGGAAGTTCGACCAGCTAATTGAGAAAGGGTCGGCCCTGAATGCCACACTGGATCCCCCGAGAGACAATTCAGTGCCCATCTCCTTCTATAGAGAAGAACTGTTAGGAGGAGCTCCAAACGCCAGCATTCCACTACTCATCCGAGCCCAAATAGCCAACTTCGACGTCCGCAGGATACTGCTCGATCAGGGTAGCTCATGCGACATCATGTACTCACAGTTATTCGCTATGCTCCAGCTGAACGAAACTCACCTGACACCATACATAGGATCGTACCTACAAGGTTTCAACAGTGCAGTGTCATGACCATGGCGTTATGTCGATCTCATAGTCACGTTTGGAACCGCAGAAACCTCTCGGTCAATTCGCGTCCAATTCTTGGTCGTCGATTGTCCTTCTCTATACCAATGCATTCTAGCTTGACCAATTATGGCCGAACTCCTAGTCGTCCCATCCACCGTCCATCTAAAGATGAAGTAATACACCACTTCAGGAAGGGTTGCCACCCTACATTGTGACGTGGAAGCTTCCCGACATTGTTTTGAAGCGGCCTCTAAAGGCCTTAGCTCGATATCTGTCACTCCCAGGATTTTCATCCTAGTACAAATGCAAAACTGGCGCGAAAAAGGTAGAGTCGCCAGCCAGACATTTTTATCCCGAATGAATGGGAAAGGTAATGTTGCACAAACCTGAGGAAGAAGGAAAGGACAAGGTCCTGCGAACTAAAGATCTGGGTTCGGGAGTCAGTTATAACCTGGGAAGGTATTAGCATCCCAGATCGTCCGTCGTACCCGATGGGATCCACGCTTGCTTGCTTGTTTCAAAGGGTGAGAAATAAGATGCTGCTGAACAAAGAACTGCTACTGGAACTGGAACTGAAATGAGAAAAGGAACTGGAAAAGTGAATGAAAATAAAGGATGGGGAAAATGTAGGGAAAATAAAGAATGTGCTCGAACGGGCCCTACCCCGCTACCTACGCACCTCATCGGGATAATGAGGATCAGAGTCGACGTAGTTCTCCTAACTAAGGCGGGAACTATTTGTTTATGTTTTTTATGCTGGAACTACTTATGACTATGCTCAGGTGTTG
This sequence comes from Lathyrus aphaca, assembly GCA_963966055.1. Taxonomy (NCBI): domain Eukaryota; kingdom Viridiplantae; phylum Streptophyta; class Magnoliopsida; order Fabales; family Fabaceae; genus Lathyrus; species Lathyrus aphaca. The sequence goes on along the minus strand of OZ014524.1, from coordinate 409,042,525 downwards.
TAGGCTCGTCTGATACAAGTGCGTTAACCGTCTTGCATGCGAGACAAGTCGTCGCGAGTTTGCGTTCAAAATGAGTGAGATGAGAAAAGAAGTTCCCGCAGGATAGTCGCTTGTTATTTGTTTTTGTCTTTTATGAGAAATGTTTTGAATTTGTTTGTGAACATTCTCATACTAAGACCTATCCATCGCGGTAAGTACTTACACCTCGCCCCGAAACAGGACGCGTATAAGCACTCCGCAACAAAGTCTTGTGTCGTACAAGAACGCTCGATTTTTATTAAGTGTTTTATTATTTTTCTTTATGAGATGAGAAAGAAAGACACAAGTTGCAAAAGGCAAAAACTAAGGGGGATTAAGACTCAATCCTAATTTTTGTTTATTTATTCAAAGGTGGTTCTAATGGTTTGTGTAGTTTTCTAATCCTAATGAAGAAAAGGAACTAGAAACTACTAGAATTCAACTTACTTTCTAAGGAAGTTAAGTTGATTCTAAGAACAATGGGGAAGCCTATACAAGTGAGAAATTCAAATAATAAGGCAAAGCATTAAAATGGAATGAAGAATAAATTCTAAAAAATACACATTTAAAGGTAGAAAACCAAAACAAGCCTAAACTTCATCTAAGTCTATTTATTAGAAATGCTAAGCCTAAGTCCTACAACTAAGGGAACTATCTAATATTATCATTCTAAAAATCAGTTATTAAACTATACTAAGTCATTTTAATATCCTAAGATTAAACCTAAGCAAACTAGTTCTTAATGGAGCATAATATCCTAAACTAAACTAGGTGAATTTTACATGTATAACTAGCCTAAAGATTAATAAACTAAAAATATTAAAATTCCTGGAAAAAATATGGAATTAATCCTATAGGGTCCTAAAACTGACTATTACATTATGCTAAAACATATCCTAAAAATTCAGAAGTTAACTATGTCTAAAAATCACTTAAATCTACTTAAGAATTAACTACTATTTTCCATGTATTAAGCTACCAAAACAGTAGAAAAAATGGCCTAAAAATCTACCAAAAAATATCCTAAGTCCTATTATTAGTCCTCTAAACATAGCAAAAAGAATGGGCTAAACATCCTACAGGAAGTGGAAAAAATAAAATGAACAAAAACAAGTGCAGTTAAAGAAATTCAATAAAATGCTAATTAAGAGAAAAATCGAAATTAAATAAAAAAAACCAAAATTCAGAAAATAAAATTGTCACAAATTTCTAAAATGAGTTATTAAGCTACTGAAGTTTTTATGGAATTTTCTCATGGTTTTTGCTATTTTTCAATGAATTATTTCTAAATTAAACTAAACTAAAAATAAAATATAAAGAAATAAATGGAGGGGAGTGACTTTAGTGATTTTATTAGTTCTTTTTTTAATATGGGCTTAAGAAGGTGGTGTAGAAAGCTAAAGGGCAAGGCCCAGCCTGCGCAGGAATGAGGGAGCATAGGATGAGGCTTAGTCAACAATTTTGACTCAATCCAGGCCGTATGATCAAAAGTCTCCTTAAGTATTCCAATCATGTGGCTTATGGACGTGGGAACATGAAACCTTATGGTGGATGACATGCGCTGGAACGACCACAGGGGAAGCCAACCAGACGGTGACACGTGTCACCGCCGGTGTGGCTGGATTCAAAAACACGGATCCTATCTCTCCCTCTTCCAACGGTGCTTTTTATAGTGAATCTTAATGAAATTAAGTAGGGATTAATGGCGGATTAATGGTTTGAATCGATATTAATGCAATTTAATTATTTCATTATTCTTTTTTTATAATAAACTTACAAACTCTGAAAAAACCTAACTAAAACCTAATTAAACCTCTTCCTCTCTCTCACCCGCCGTCACCTTCTTCGGCCAAGACCACTTCTTCTTCTTCGCATTCACCCCCTCTCCATCAACTCTCCCTCCATCTTCATAGTCAAAACCAACACCATCATCTTCTCCGAAACCTAACCCCTTCTTCTTCTTATCACCTTCGACCCTCTCTACTAACCCTAAATACCACCACCGCCAGCTTCTTTTTCCGACCTCATCCATAACAAAACCACCTAACCCTATCCTCCTAAGGCTACTGAATTCAACCACAGTTTCAGATTTCGCCAACTCTTACCAAAATACCTACAATCCGAAACTCTAAAAGACCGTGCATCCGCTCAAACTTCACCGAATCTAATAATCAAGAGGCGAAATAGTAACAAGAAAACAAGGAGATAAAGAATATAGGACCGTTGATCGTCTACTTGTGTACCTTGCAGGTTATTGAAGATGCGTGTTGCGGATTCTCGAAGAAGATACGAAAGCTGGGATTGGGGAGTTATGGTGAAGATCTTTAGAACTTCTTGAAGACTTGTTTCGGCCAGGTGATAAAGAGGAGAAGGTGATTCGAGATAGAGCAAACGAAGTCAAATCGTGGAGGTTGCTGATGATGTTATGGTGTCGAGAGTGTTGAGGACGATACAACTCGAACAGGATGCGAGTTGAAGACCTTGAAGTTGTTAACGCAGGTTGCGTTTCTTTAAGGTGAATCAGTGCATTCTTGAGATGATTGATGTTGATACTTCTTTGTGCAGGGTTGAATTTTAACCTGTAGCCATGGATTTTTTTCAGGTTATGGATTCTAATATCAGGGATGGTTTGGCAGTGATTGATGAAGGATTAATGAAGAGGAGTTGAAATTGGTGATGAAGGAGAGGCGAAAGGTGGAAGGAGATTATGGAAGAAGAAGAAGGTGTGAAGAAGAAGATTGGGAGAAGATTGAAGGAGTTTTGTGGATTGAAGGAGGTTATGGAAGAAAGAAGATGATGTGGAAGAAGAAGATGTGGAAGAAGAAGGTTGAAGAAGAATGGTGTGGGAGAAATTGAAGGAAAAAATTGGTGAAGAGGAATGATCTGATTTATAGGGGATTCAGTCAAGCTTTGTTTTGGAACTTTCTCAGGTATTTCAGTTAACTTTCTGTTACGAAGTCAGTTAGGAAGGGTAACTGAATTCGTGTGCAGCTTTTATGATAACACCTTTCGATCTCTTATCTTCTTTTGTTGTAGTTGATGATGTTGCAGAGATTTAAGTGATTGATCTCGGAGAATGCTCAAGTGGTGTTGAAGAATAGATGTTGTTCGTCGAAGAATTGATAAGGAGATGGAGTGATGATGAGGAAGGCTGAAACTGAGAGGGAGCTTGTTAGAATTCTATTTTTCTGCTATTGTGAAAATGCAGGATGGTTAGAGTTTGTTGGAGAAGATGAAACTCAATGATGATGAATAAAGATTGAAGAGTCGGAAAGAGTTTTGTTCAGGTACGAATTTCACAAACTCGCTTATGTTGATTTTCTCTGTGACTTCTTCTTCTTTCGCAATCTTGGACTACTCTCTGATACTGTTATTGATGATTCTTGTGCGAGGTGTCCGAACCGTTGTGGTTTCTGAATCTGATGCAGACCCTTTGTTTGCAGACGAAGATGATGGTGAGGAATGTTGAATTCTTGTTTTGGTGATTTCTGAAACTGAGGAATGCAGAGGTTGAGGATGATGAAGAATGTCGAGTCAAAGATGATGATGTTGTGAGAATCTGAAGATTGAGGTTGGAGATTAATGAGGGCTTTTGAGAGCGATGAAGATGATTGAAGAAGAAAATTTTGAAGAGGTGAACAAGAGTACTTCTGTTGAAAAGTCATTTTCGAAAGGTGATGAATATTGAAGTTTTTATGGTGAAGAGTTTATGAGTTTTTCCTGATATGAATCCTGTTATATATCAGTTATTCTCTAACTGATTTTGTGGAGTCATTTTTTTTGTAATTGTTATTTTGATTTCCATAACTGTTACCAATTTGTCATTGAATTCCTTTGTAACTGGATCTTTTGTTGTGAGCATTGAGAGAGAGAGGCTTTCCAATAGTAATCTTGTGTTTTGTTATCTTTGTTTTCCTGCTATATTTCCCTTCCTGCTACTAAGTTATTCTCATGTAATTTTGTTATGTAATTTCCCAACCTTCAATTTTCTCATTTGGGCCCTATTGTGAAGTGGTAGTAATGAGTCTTTTAGATTTGAACTAGCATAATTAACTTGATCACAAATCCTAGCCATCTTGAATTCCATTGTAGTGCCAATTTAAAATTTAAACAAAACTTGCAAAATCACTTTGGACTCCTTAACTTTCTTGAATAATCGATCTTGCGCCACAATTCTTTAAAAATTAATGCACCCAAAGCCTTAAAGATTTGATATCGAAACCAAACTTAGTCATAATGAAACACGAACAATCAGGAAAAATGTACCTTGAATTTGTAGACTCATTAGACTGAACCACTTGCAAAGGATCCTTGGAGATACTTCGGGGCATGGTAAATAACAAGAAAACATTTGGAATTACTTGAGATATAACTTATAATTAGATAGGAACCGATTGAACTCGAATAACTCTTTTACCAAGAAAATTATAAACTTTGACAACCGTGGCTAAGTCGAGCTCACAGACTCAAAATGTAACCATCCTCAAATAAACATTAATCCTCCTTTTCCATAAATAACTTTCATGGCAAACGGTAATCACTTGAGCGGTTGAGAAGGCAACAATATCTTGACCATAATACGAATTCGCAACATAATTTCCCGCAATTTCACTACAAACATTTAATGTTCGGAGGCACCGTTGAAGATGGAATGCCTGAAAACAATCGTGACCACCAAAAGGTCCTGGACACATAAACCTTTAACCTAATGATCTTAAGATAGTGAGTACCCAAAAGTTCCATTAAGAATAAGAAAACTCTAACCCCATGTCTCATGAACTTCAAGCAAATGAATGAATGCAACATTATGACCTAATGATAAATGTAGATGAATGCGACGCATAAAGCCAGTTAGGGAACAACCGTGAGGGAAAATTTTGAGGTATTACTGCTGCCCCTATTCAATCATCTACGAGCCTGAACAAATAATTGCAACAGCTTTTCGACGTTCAAGGCACAGAGTGATTGAATACTCGAATAAAAGCTGGAAATTTGCACACTGTGGGTAGTAAAATACGCTGGGAAGAATGCCATCCTCGAATGACAACTCACAAGAGATCCTCGGATCAAGCACTAAAACCATCCTCGAATGTAAACACAATGGTATACCAGCCTCAGGCGATAACCAGGAACACAAAGACTGACCTCAGAGAGACTTTGCAAACGAGACAAACTGACCTCAATCAATAAGCTCACAATGATCTATCACCCTCGAATGATAGCCACAACAAACACAAATAAGACCAACCTCGAAAGGACTTGAAGAAAAGAATGCCATCCTCGAATGACAATTCTCAAAAGATCCTCGGATCTAACACGAAACCATCCTCGAATGGAGACGCACTGGTATACCAGCCTCAGGCGGCAACCAGAAACACAAAGACTGACCTCAGACAGACTTTGCAAAAGAGACAAACTGACCTCAATCAATAAGCTCAAAAATGGTCTATCATCCTCGAATGATAGCCACAACAAACAACAAACAAGACCAACCTCGGAAGGACTTAAATAAAAGAACGCCATCCTCGAATGACAATTCTCAAAAGATCCTCAGATCTAACACGAAACCATCCTCGAATGGAGACGCAATGGTATACTGGCCTCAGGCGGTAACCAGAAATAACAGTTGAAGTAGGACAAGATGGAACGGGATCGTTGTACATAAACAAGAGCCCAGGCAAACAGGACCGTTGTACAAAACGGGAACCTGCGACGCGACTGTTGTACCAAACAAGACGCATAATAAGTGACAAACATTGGCCTGAGAAGACAAGGATGTCTTAACAATGATGTTGGTATCCTATGTACGGAGTACTTCGGGTTGAGAAGATGTTACAGGTCTTTGTAATACCTCAAAACTGGCCCATGCTGGCATGCACATGTTTGGATTTATGGCGTAATGCTCCATGATGATGGAAATGCTACGCTTTGGAGGATGGAAATGTAATGATGATTATGCAAATGCAAATGCAAAGGATCTCCCGGAAAGGAGATTGCAAGTATCCCAGATGGCTTGACTGGGGAGGAACTGATGATCACTGCTTTGACCTAGTGAGGAGGAAACAACTCTGCGGGGAATGTTGTTAATGATACACCGACTTTGAACTTCCGCCATTGCCAAAAATAAATTGGACTTTGAGATTAAAGAGCCAAGACCCTGCTGGAGATGGATCCTTCTTGCACTCTGATGGGGAAGTGAAGACTTCCTGACTCGGTTGGGAATCAGAAGTACGACATTGCTGAGGCAGCAACCTGCTGAGGAGGAAAGACAATCTGTCTTAAAAGAAAAATTCTGCTTGGGGAAGATACCAATCTTCTGTTGTTACTGCTGGGGAAGAATTTCAACTTCACTTCTACTGGGGATGATGGAGAATGTCAATGATAAAGCTTCCTGCTAAAGATAAGATTTTAAGTTTCCCCTCACTAGGGATGGGAGGTGTAGAGTGTCTCATGTTGGGAATGAGATGTAAGGCATTCCATGCTGGGGATGAGAGACGATGATACCCTTCTGCTCAAGAAGTATCCTTCCCTTTTCTATGCTGCTGGAGAAGGGATTGTCTAATGAGACTTGCTAAGGAATTCTGATCAATGAAACCTGCCGATGAAACAACTCTTGAAGTACTGTGCTGACAATGGCTTTGCTTCCAGCCTCTGGGTTGATATATTGCCTACTAATCATGAGTGAAAAATGGTTCTTTGCAATTTTCAACTCGCCTCAAATTAAGGTCCATCGGAAGAAAATGTCTCATGAGGATTTTACAGAAAACATGGCATACGAAATTCCTCAATGTCTTCAAACTCTTGGAGAGATTCGTTGGATCTCGAAATAACTTCCCCAGATTGCATAGTCTGTGAAAGAATTTTTCTCGCGAGGATTCATGAAGAACCTTATATCACTATGAGATAGTGTGTCCTAGTATTTTGAACGTTGGGTAGGTGTTTTGGATTGACCGTCTTCGGGAGAGAGAGACTTCTCATGCTCTTGGGGTGGCCTGCCCCAGTACGAACTTTGAAGTGATCACCTCTGACCGACTGTGCTTTGAAGAAAAACATCCAGACCAATTGTTCTTTGAGAGATTGGATCTCGAAGTAATTGCCCCAGTTTGGCTAAAATTTGAATGCGTGCCTCAAACTAATGGTTCTTTGAAATATTTGAATCTCGAAGTGATTGTCCCAGCTTGGATGAATTTTGAAGAGATTGCTCGATATGATTTCCCCGGATTGGCTGGCTCTTCCCACGACTGGTTGGGAAAGTCCCCACTCAATGGAGTTTTTGTTTTTTGGAAAAGTGCATCTTAATAGATTGTCCTTCGGAAGTTTCATACTTCTCAACTTAGCAAGATTAAGCTTCTGGACTGAAGTTTCGTATGTGAATTTTTATGATGCCCAACAAATATATGCAAGCAGAAAATGTTTATTCTAAGAATGAAAATTCTAATGCAACACACATGTTAATCTTGAAGTTTTACTGAAAAAGATGTCGCAAACCTTTGCGAGCGAATCACTGGTTAAGATACGACATTAATTTTTTTGAATAATAGAAAGCATGCACATGCAACACCAACAAAGATCTTTCAACACCACTCATAGGAGTCAGGAACACAGTCTCGTGGTAGTACGCTCTCAAAATAACCCTGTTTCAGTTAGGACTTTTGAGTGTTGTATCATGGCCTGGTTCACGGTTATAAAAACAAAGGATACAAGCTCGAAGTTTATTTGTGCCCACCCATCTTCATGATGTTCTTCATTCCAATGTTCAGCTAGATTTCACAAGCGCTCACCTCTCAGAAAAGGTTTTGTGATGGTTGAGGAACCAATTACGCTAACGGTTTAAGCACCAATCAGGTTGTCGTTTGGAGTCAGTCACCCATTTGTCTTTTGTATTTGTGCCACACGACTTTGTTCTTGTTTTAAGGATCTTTCTAGTGTAATCCTTTTTGTCTTTTTCTTTTGCATTATTTTGCTTATCCCTAACTTTTGCCTCGACTGATTCTTGTGAATCTTTGATTGTGAAGTCCAACGAGATTCCCTAATTTTTGCCTAAGTTAATTGTTATCATGTTTCGACTTAGCGGGCTTTCTCATCATTTTTTCTTTTTGTTTGAACAAATCGTGTGACACTATTTGTCTTGATTGCTTTGAAAGGATCGTGACTGTCTCACTTCTTAGTTGATGAGGGATAACCATTGTGGTTTCCGATCTCTGGACCTCTTGATTGGGACAACCATTGTGGTTTTTGGTCATTGGACCCCTTGATTTGGTACAACGAAAGGTAATGGATCCTCAGATTTGCACTCCTTTTTGAAATTCGAACACCCGATCAAACTAATTGACGCCTACCCTGCCCCTGGGTTACATGAAAGGGTTTTTTCATACTAAAAGAAACTCCTACTTCAAGGCCCAAATGGGTCGGCGAGGGTCTATCTCCCTTATATCTCCGGTGTTTAGGATTTGAAACAATTCCTATACATCGTCAACAGGGCCTTACTCGAGGGCACACAATTAGAGATTTTGCGTTTTTGTTTCGTCATCCTCCTTCACAGAGTTAAAGCAAAAAAATTGGTATTGCAATGCGCATACACAAAATCATGAGTGAATACGAATGGATTACTTCAAGAAAAACATGTGTATTTTATTATGGTTATCATTCAAAAACAAATAATTTTCATGCATGCATACAAATGTTTAAACAAACAATAGAAACTACAAATGAAAATGTAGTGAAGAAGCTGAACATTTCCGTCATTGAGGAGACTTGACTCCGTCTGGACTTATTGCTTCTGAAGATGCCTTTGCAAATTGGGAGGTCCATTTGATGAGGAGACTTCAATATGTGGACATACTTTCTGGCATGATGACCTTTGAGTCGATCAAATTTTGAACCTTGCGCCTGAACGCATCACAGTTGTCAAATGGTATGCCTAAATACCCCTGAGTGGTACTTGCATTTAGCATTCCCATCATGGTTGCCATTTTTGAGGAGGCCTGAATCCATCTGGATTTATTGCTCTTGGAGACTTTCAATAGTCAGCAGTCTGGATATTCATTCCATTACTGTTTTGGTGCCATATTCCTGCTTTTACCTGGTGTGAACACAATAGTCTTGGAGATAATCGAATTCATGACCTTGTATTTACCTCTGCCTCTGAAAGACTTGCAATCTTCAATTAAAAGGCCAGGTTCCCCAGAATGGTAATCATACTTGGCATTGAAACACCAAAGGAAGCTTTGTCGGAGATGATCCTGATGCAACTAACTCAACCAGTTCGAATCTAAGCAAATAAGGAAACCCGTTGCACGTACAACATCGGAATATGATCAAACTTCTTCTCAAGTTTCTCTAGCCTTTACCCTTATGATCTTCCCCTAGAACTCTCTTGGGAAGCTGAAATTGGATGCCGACAAATGACATCTGGAGGGAAAAGGCTGATAAAGTTAATAGATAAGGTTGCTCGCAAAGATCTCATGTGATCTCCTGCCTACGTATCTCTATTGACCAATGGAGAATCAGAGCAGCGTAGTTCCCCTCACTAGGGATGAAAATAGTTTCATTTCCTTGACAGTGCATTCAGGATTTCTATAACCGACTCATCCGAGTCTTCATTTGGTTGACTTCCTCTTTCAACAGTTTCTGATTCTGAAATAAAGCTTGCACCTTTGCCTGAATTGCCCCAGTTGGGTCCTCATTCAGTTACCTCCGCCCGGAGTTGTACCTTGATAGTTGTGATTCAAATTGACCATTATGAAGGGAAACCAAGTCAGGATAATAATCAGTCTCTGAACACCTATCAAGAATGCAAGGATGTATGCAAATGCCATGTTCAGTTATTTCTGAGGAATCTATCTACTTTGATTCAAGTTTTGACACAGAAAAATCCAACAACATGATTCATATATGTGATCCTCGGAAATAACTGAACATGTGTGCATAAATGCTATGATGTCATGTATGCAACAAGCATGTGATCAATGGTCAGATGTCAGTGCTGAGCAGATAGCCAAGCATCTGGATAGAGCCACAATAGTAGTATAATCTCTGTATAGAATCCCAGAACTAAGAACCCAAGGACTGTAGAACTGGATCACATAATAGAATAGTCATTGATGGTGTTGAAGTTGAACAACAAGCCAAGTGTCTGTGGAGAGTCATAATAATAGTCATAATATCAAGGTTGTAATGGTAATCACAGTAACAATATCTCTGAATAGAAATCCCGGATCTCAAAATCAAAGAACCATATAACACCAGATAATAGCACAAACAACACTGGCAAAGCGGGTATATTGAAGGTCTTAGGGTTCCTGCAAACCTGTAAACCCCTCCCAATCTCACGGGTGTGCTACTCGGGTCAACATCATGGACTCTCAAAGCCGAATAGCAATAATACGTTCATGACCAAATCAGGGAATCGGTTTGGCATTATGTACTACTCAGGGAGGCCTCAGCTGAGTCCGGAAAAACAAGCATCCCTCATAAGTCCCCAGCTTCAAGCACTGACTCGAGAAACAATAGTACATTCATCCCGAAGGGTACAATACTAGCGTCATACGAACATTTTGCTTTAACTAGATTCCTATAAGAGAACCCGGCCATCCTATGCGAGTTCCCAATGGACCCTCGGATGCGAGTGGGTTTGCCAACAAATGTGGTCTTCCACTGTCATCACTAGAGAGGGGTGTTCCCATCAAGGTCCTCGAAGATCGATCACCAGATGCACATAACTATCAAGGTCGTACCCTGAAGTGGGGTAATCCCTACACAGAATAGTTCCAAGACGGTCACAATATGGGTGTGGAACACATCGCCACTCATCATGGTGAAATACCATGGAAGTACAATGTCTGTCCATGCTAATCCTATAGTGCACTCAAGTCGGGTATTTGGCTTATCTCACAGTCACTCCCGTCCCAAAGAAAAAATGAAAACCAGCACAGCCAGACAATCCAGTATAATATAATGCATGGAAAATAAATACTGAAAGCAGTAAATAAATGCTGTAAAGTAAAGCTGTAAAGTAAAAAACCTGTAAATAAACACAGTAAAGCTAAACTAAAGCACACATCAACAAACAGATAAACACCCAAAGAAATGAAACCAAACAGGTGCTAGGATTGACTCTACAAGGGAAACCAGAGATTCTGGGTTCGATCCCTAGCAGAGTCGCCAGCTGTCGCTCCCGGGATTTTCATCCTAGTACAAACGCGAAAGTGGCGCGGAAAAGGTAGAGTCGCCAGCCAAACATTTTTATCCCGAATGAATGGGAAAGGTAATGTTGCACAAACCTGAGGAAGAAGGAAATGACAAGGTCTTGCGAACCAAAAATCTGGGTTCGGGAGTCGGTTACGACCAGGGAAGGTATTAGCACCCCAGATCGTCCGTCGTACCCGACGGGATCCACGCTTGCTTGCTAGTTTCAAAGGGTGAGAAATAAGATGCTGCTGAACAAAGAAATGCTACTGGAACTGGAACTGAAATGAGAAAAGGAACTGGAAAAGTGAATGAAAATAAAGGATGGGGAAAATGTAGGGAAAATAAAGAATGTGCTCGAACGGGCTCTACCCCGCTGCCTACGTACCTCATCGGGATAATGAGGATCAGAGTCGACGTAGTTCACCTAACTAAGGCGGGAACTATTTGTTTATGTTTTTTATGTTGGAACTGCGTATGTGTCGCTCCCACCAAAATGACACCCGGGGGGTCAGAAGGGGTACAGACGCGAACGGTCGGCGAAGGAGGATGAGAACACACAGGAGTGAACTCAAAAAGAAAAGAAAGAGTCGCCAGCTAGGCATTTTTATCCCAGAGGAAAGGTAATGTTGCATAAACCTAGGAAAAAGATGGATAAAACGGTTGCGAACCAGAGAGACTGAGAAAGGGGGTTGGTTACAACCTGGGAAGGTATTAGCACCCAGATTGTCCGTCGTACTCGACGGGATCCACGCTTAAAATATTTGTGTTTTAAAGGGGTAGTGTCAGTGCAATTTTTGTATCAAAGATGGAAAGAATGCAAGTGTCAGTGTAAGAGAAGTGTGAAGTGTACAAGTGAAGTGTCAGTGTAAGAACAAGAGTGAAATGCTCAAGACTATGAGGCTTAAAGAATAAAGCTGGACAGAGGGGGAATATACAGAGACTTTTGTTCGATAACTGTTAAGTTATGCCTACGTATCCTCTCGTGCAATGAGGAAGTCAGAACACCGTAGTTCGACTCAAAGAGACTAAAAGGAGAAATGACTTGTGAACTGCTTGCTTGCCTATGCTCAAGTGTATGACCTGTCTGGCTCAGGTGCAAACTGTCTTGCATTAGACGGAAGAAGCAAGTTCTCGTTTATGAGTGAATGAGATGAGAAAAGAATCCCGGAGGAGACGATTATTGTTTGTTTTTGGTGTTTTCAGTCTTTTATTGCTTTTAGATTTGTCATAAGTTAATGAGCTTAAGCCTAAACCAGGGGGTTAGTAAACTCATCACATCCTCCCTCTGATTAGGGGTAATGAGAATACCTTAAGTGTGAAGTCAGCATCTCACACTTAATCACCATGGTGTAGGATTAAGATCATTAACCTACTTGTGATTATTTAGATTTTTTTGTTGTTTTTGTTTAGTGTTAAGTAATGAGATTAAGCCATAATCAAGGATTAAACAGACTCATTACACCATCCTAATAGAAGGATAATAAATGAGAATGTTTAAGCTGAGGAAAGCTCCTCAACTTAATCCATGATTAGGGATTAACCTCATGACAAAACAAAGCCTTTATTAGATGGATTTTAGTTAATGATAAGATGAAGAAATGATTTTTATGGTTTGTAAGACAACTTGAGGGGGACTTGTCCATTAACACTAGGGTTAGTCCTTCTTAACCAATTAAGGAAGAATTAGAACCCTAATGCAAGGCCCAAGTTACAAGCTTGATGTCTTGATGATTATTAAGTGAATTGATTAAAGTATTTAAACACATTAAGGGTTTAACACTTAGGATTGAAGTTATACACTCCATCCTAATAGAAGGATGCAGGCATAAGCTTAATCACAAAGCCTTAAAGCCTTTAGGGTTTAGTCCCTGATTATGAGATGAGAAGAGAAGACTCAAAGAGACACAAAGGAAAGAGTTCTAAGGGGACTAATCAAAACCTAATTGTTATCATGCTTGGTTGTTCCTAGGGTTTGTGAGGCTTAAGAGGAGAAAACTTCAAGTAAGCCACCAAGGAGAAGCAAGATAGAAAAGGGATGAGATGAGAAGAGAAAAGAGGGAAGAGACGCACAAGTGAGCAAGCTCACTCAAAGACAAGTAAAAATGCAGCAAGGATTCAAAATGATGAGGTGAGAAGAGGTAGGAGGTGAAGGCAAATCCACCTCCCAAACAAACTTACCATTAACCTGAAAAGTTAGTACAAGATGCATAAAGGAAGAAATGAGATGAAACAATGCATATGGATGGGCTAAGGCCAAAGTCAGAATCATACACATGATGCAAATGATGTAAAGGGATGATGCAAACACATGTCAAGAGCTGTGGATGATCACACAAGGATGAGGATGCAAATGAAGCATGCTTTGAACCATGAAAGTTCATGAAAGTTTATGAAATGATATGGATGCAAAACATGGAAAATAAAAGATGCAATGATCAAACATGATTCTAATATGTCCTAAGATGTGTTATGAATCAAATGGATGCACAAAATGTCATGGCAAGTCATGGTATGCAAGCAAATGGAAGATGGATGCAAAAGAAAGCATGAATTAGGGTTATATGCAACATACAAAGCAAAAATCCAAAACCAGAAGCAAATGACATGATAAAAATTTGAAAATGCAATCAAAGGAACCCTAAACCTATACAAACTCACTGCCCAAAGGGGGGGATCCAACTCTTAACCTAGTGAGAGTTATGAATTTCTTAAGATTGCTAGGGTTTTAAGGTACCTTGTCAAGAAAAATGCAAAACAAATTGCAAATGCAAGATCAATCCATGCCAATTTAATCCTATAAACTACATGTTATGCAAGATGCAATGCAAAAAGAATAATTGTCCAACTCTCAATGGTTAGGCAGAAAAGAATTTTTGAAGTTTGAAGCAAAATATTGCCTTGAAATGAATTTAATTCCATTGAAAATTATCAAAAGGCAACAAGAACAAAAAATAAATTTGGTTTGAGAGTTGGACAATGCTTCTAAATGTTTTTAAATGCAATGTGAATTTTTTTTGTGATTTTTAAATACCTAAAAGTATTTTTAATTAATTAATTTTCATTAATTAATTAAAAATAAACTTTTAAATGATTTAAAAATAATTTTTGATGCAAAAAATAAAAATAAAAATATTTTTGTGTTCTGAAAAATAATGAAAATCTTGACAAAAATTTTCATAATTTTTAAACATTTTTTGCTATTTTAAATTAAATGTAGAAAATAAATCAAATAAAATGAAAATGAAATTGAATTAATGGGAAAGTCAGCGCATCCTGAGGCTGAGATTCAAACTGGGAGTGGAGGGAAAGACTAGCGCGCGCATCTGGACGGCCTGAATTCAAACTTGCTTAATTATGATTAAGCCCTAATCAGAAACCCTAAACACTTTCAGATGACCGGAACAGTGTTCCGGTCATCTTCTCCGGCAGGCCAAAATCTCTATCTCTCTTAATACGCATCAAATCCTCACAAAACTCTCTAGAATCAACCTATGAACATCACTAAACATAAACCCTAACTCAAACAACATTTATTCTTCGTGAATCAAAGGAATCAAGCAAAAACATTTTTACGGGCAAACTTTCAGATCATCATAACATGCTTGTTTCTGGCTCATTTTCAAAAATAAATAGATCCCTATGATCAGGGTAACATGTAGAACAACATTCTAACAAGAAAACAAGGTTCTGGAAAATTTGTTCATCATGTTACCTGAGGTTGAGCTTTCAATCCAGGAGCTTTCTAGCTGCTTCTCTGGCTCAAACAAGTCCCAATGATCCCTCTTAGAAGCTTCTGACCCTTAGCTGGAGTTTATATGGCCTTTAGAGAGAGTTGGCAGAAGCTCAGGCCAAGGGAGTGTGAAAATCGTATTTGTGATGTGGGAGGTTTCAGGCTAAAACAATGGTTGGGAAATGATCAGAGGATCATGGTGAGATGTTTTGAGAAGTTTGTTTGTGTGTTTGAAGGCTGTATGATGAATTTCGAAAGAAGTTGCATAAGATGTGAGTTTCTTGAACTATGGCTTATGATCTCATTCAGGCTTGTGTGTGTGGTGTGTTATGCTGGCTTTGGTCCACTTATCACAACTAGAGAGGTCAGAGGAGTTGGTGTGGACTGTTGTGATTGGTATGGCTCAAGTTGCAAAAAGTCAAGCAAGTTGTACTTGGAGGTAAGGGCAAGTGGCAGGCTGAGATAGGGGTATGGCTTGGCTCAGATGAGTTTAGGGAGAACCATGGAATTTGATTTGAGATGATTCAGCAAGTGGATCAAAGCTTATGAGATGTTTTGCAATTTTCACAAAGTTTGGCCCCTTTGAAAATTCATGAGATTCAAGGCATCAAAATGCAATATTCTTGGGCCAATTCTGATCTTTAGAGGTCATGTAATCATGTTGTGAAGAGTTTGTACACATTTGAAGCCTTTAGAACACTTGATCATACCATTTTGCAAAATGCCTCTTTGGTAGAAAACATCAAATTATGTGATTTTTGCCAACTTTGACAAGCCATAACTTTTGATCCAAAATGAATTAGAATGATTTCTTGTACTTTTTGAAAAGGGAATGATCCATTCTACAACTTTCATGACCAAAGTTTTCCCATTTGAAGCATTTTTGAATCAAAAAGCAAGGGTTGAAAAAGTTTCCCAAAATGGCAAGTTTCCATTACAAGTCATTTTCCCAAAAAGTCAACTTTGCAAATGGCTTGAAATTCTTCAATTTTGTGAACTTATAACATCTTCTATTATCAAATAAAGATCATACACAATCAAAATGATGAAGAACACCCCTTGGTTGGGTCATTGGGGGCCTCAGATGCCCTGATTTTGTACTGACTTGCTCAAAAAGTCAACTCTTGATCAGATGCCTTCCCCATGGAATTTCTTCATGAAAATTGATATGCATGATACCTATACCATATAGAGACCAATAGAAACAAGAATGACCAAAAAAATTGGAGTTATGGCCTTTGAAACCAAAACCCTAATTCTAGGTCATCTGTGCAGTTAAACCTGGCTCTGCTTCCATGCTAATCTCAGTTCTTGTGATTTTTTGACTTTCTTGACTTTGAGGAGACACAATATGATGCTTTAACACACATGGACCCCTTTGAGGTGATTGATGACCTTTGGAGTGGCTCAAGAAGCTCTTGGATTGCTCAAATCACAAACCCTAGATGCAGATGACTTTGAACCAATGTAGTGGAGTAAATATGTGGTATGAGATGCTATGGTTGAACTTATGCACATGAAAAGATCACAAGCCATGGTGTGAATGAGTGAGGGAAAATTTGGGGTGTTTACAGCTGCCCCTATTCAAGCATGAGTTAGCTGTGTAGAATGTAAGCAACGACTTATCAGGCGAACAAGATAACTTGTGGTTGAATACCAAAGACAGTCCAAAATTTGCACTCACGGAATGAAGAAGAAAAGGGAAATAGATTGTAAAAAAGGAAAATAAAGTATAATTATAAAGTGCGGGCGACGGAGGATGACCGTCGAGCAGAGGACGACTGCTGGGGAAAATGCGGGAAATAAAGGAATGACGGGGACGGCCGACATGCTGGAAAAAATGCGGGAAATAAAGCAATGACGGGGACGGCCGACATGCTGGGAAAAATGCGGGAAATAAAGCAATGACGGGGACGACCGACATGCTGGGGAAAATGCGGGAAATAAAGCAATGACGGGGACGGCAGACATGTTGGGGATATAAGAGATTATGATGGGGACGGCCATCATGTAAAGCTATAAGATTCTCTGGGGATTATAGGTAAAAATAAATGATGAGGTACGGTCATCAGGTTCATAAAGTAATGCAAACAATGATGGGGACGACCATCGGGCTAAATTGATGAAGGACGATCATCAGGAAAAGGAAAAGGGACCACGACGGGGACGACCATCGGGTTAAAGAATAAATAAAATAATGATGAGGTACGGTCATCAAAAGGTGAAGGACGATCACCTAGCAGGGGACGGCTGCTCTAAAAGGGATAAGATGAGGGACGGTCATCTAAGGTGAAGGACGATCACCTGGCAGGGTACGGCTGCCGAAAGTATCACGACATAGGACGAATGCCGGATAAAAGGTCGACGATGGGGACGGCCATCGGATGAGCATGATGAAGGACGATCATCAAGAGGTGAAGGACGATCACCTAGCAGGGGACGGCTGCTCTCAAGGTTTATCATGACATAGGACGAATGTCAGATAACAAGATCAACGATGGGGACGGCCATCGGATGAGCATGATGAAGGACGATCATCAAGAGGTGAAGGACGATCACCTAGCAGGGGACGGCTGCTCTCAAGGTTTATCATGACATAGGACGAATTCCAGATAACAAGATTAACGATGGGGACAGCCATCGGATAAAATGATGAAGGACGATCATCAAAAGGTGAAGGACGATCACCTAGCAGGGTACGGCTGCTAAAAATCACGACATAGGACGAATGTTGGATAGAAAAAGGTTGCTTTGCTGGTGACCTACTGGGGAATAGTAAACATGGACGAGTGTTTACATCCAAGAAATAAAAGGTATAAGTGTTTTGATGTTGTGTATAGATTAAAGATGCGGACGAGCATCCCTAAGACTACGATACAGACGAGTATCGGGTAGAAACAAATACTGACACGTGTTCAGAGATGATGATACGGACGAGTATCAACTGGTTAACAAGGAACACGGACGAGTGCTGAATCTGAGGGGACTCTTCCGGGGAATAGTAGACACAGACGAGTGTCTAAATTCAAGAAGACATAAGTGTTTGACACGGTGTATAAATTAAAGATGCGGACGAGCATCCTTAAGACTATGATACGGACGAGTATCAGGTAGAAACAAACGCTTGACGCATGTTCAGAGATGATGATACGGACGAGTATCAACTGGTTAACAAAGAACACGGACGAGTGTTGAATCTGAGGGGATATAAATGGTGTATACAGGATACGGACGAGTATCTGTATGAGTGAAATAAGTATGAGTGGTGTACAGGAGAGTGTTTAACTTGCTGAGGAGGGTGACACGGACGAGTGTCAAAAGAGAAAGGTGTAATATAAACAAGTATATGGTTTGCAAAAATGTTTAGGCAACTGTGCTGGGGGAAAGCGACACGGACGGGTGTCAGGGAATTTGTATAACGATGCATCTGTGAGTGCAAAGAGGACGCTTTGGCTTTCTACTGGGGATGTGACACGGATGGGTGTCAAGAAGTATCTGTAATGTATAAGTGTTTGTTTGTAAAGAAAACTCGGGCGACTTTACTGGGAATGATGACATGGACGGGTGCCAAAAGTAGGGTGTATTTGTATTTGTGAGTGTAAGGCAAATGTTTTAGCTTTCTCTCTGCTGGGGATATGACACGGACGGGTGTCAGGGCGTATCCGTATCTTTAGGGAAAGTGCCTTGGCTCTCTGCCGGGGAATCTGGGGAGTTTTCTGTATATTGTTGATGGATTGTCAATATTCACAAGTGTTTGCTTCAGAATCATGGCTTATGATTATGCAATATGTTTGATTTTTGCCGTAATGCTCCGTATTAGACGGAATGCTACGCTCTGTGGGGAGAATATGATGCGAATGCTATGATTATGCAAAAGATACTGATTCGGGATTCGGATCCCGGTGCGGTGAAGATCTCTGGTCGATCTGTTTGAAGTGGACATCCCAGCTGGGGGTGAGATCATTGGTATATCTGATAAGATGTATCTGCTTGGGGGAAATAAGTCACTGATAGACCCATCCTTGGTAATGAGGGACCCAGCTGGGGTTTGTAGAAGCTTTCTTCACTCTGTTGTGAGATCCTCAGGCGTTGCTCTTCTGGATAGAGGTTGACGCTCTGTGGGGAAATGGTTCCCTGGCTTTTGCACTTGGCTGTTGGAGGAATAGTAAATGGCAACTCGGCTGGGGAGAAAGCACCTCTGGTGCTAATCGGGAGATATACTGAGTAGATATTGATTTTCCAGCTTGCTGGGGTGAAGCCTTCATGCCCCATGTCGTGCTTTGAATACCTGCAATCCTGAAAAGATAGGCAAGCGCACAAGTAATCCCGAGGTATCCCTTACCGGATTCCATCATAGGAGTTCAGACACTCCCGGGAGTAAGTATATTTCCTGCACGCACGTATTTTTAGAAGAAAAGCATCTGTATTTATGCAATCAGTATCTTAAGAACATCAGACATTTTGCAAATGAAAGTAAAGTGTACGAAACGAAACATGACTGAAAATCTGATTTTATTGGTTCGTGTGCCATGAATTGGAAAGATACAGTCAAAGAAACAAATCCCCTAAAATGAGGAGATTCTTACAAATTGAGAAATAAAAGATGTTGGCAATGTTGACGACGCTTCAGGGAGCTTCCCTTTTGCTATGACTCGTATGACATTTGACGTTCTTCTCGTCTTGCTTTCTGGAGAAGGTTGATTCTGATCGAAGCTTGATCCTTTTGAAGCATACCAAGTTGAAGGTGATACAAACGAATTCAGAATACAGTTGTTCGCTTATTCCCTTATTTTGCATGGATCGCCCTTTCGGGTTTTCGATCCATCGGGATACCCATTTTTTCCTGAGTTGTCCAATGCGGCTTTTCAACTCAGCGGGTGTATATTTTTGTTTATTTTCCCTTATTTTTTCCCGAGTCTTTTATTCTGTTTTTGACTCGCCGGGATGCCCTATTTTTGCCTGGACTTACATTCTGTTTTTATGTCCAGCGGGTCATTTTCATGCGAAGTATTTTTTAACTGCATCTGAATTCACAGGGGACGGGAAGTCTTCACCATCCATAGTACTGAGCATCAGTGCTCCACCGGAGAAGACTTTCTTTACTACGAATGGCCCTTCATAATTTGGAGTCCACTTTCCCCTGTGGTCTGTATGAGGAGGGAGGAGTCTTTTCAGCACAAGATCTCCTACTTGGTACTCTCGGAGCCTGACTTTCTGATCGAAGGCCTTCTTCATTCTTTTCTGATACAGCTGCCCATGGCAGATTGGAGCTAATCTCCTCTCTTCAATCAGACTCAGTTGTTCATATCGGGATCGGACCCATTCTGCTTCACTCAACTTAACATCCATCAGTACCCGTAGGGAGGGTAGTTCAATTTCAACAGGTAGGACTGCCTCCATACCATACACAAGTTGATACGGTGTTGCCCCAGTGGATGTCCTGATTGACGTACGGTACCCATGCAAGGCAAACGGTAGCATTTCATGCCAATATTTGTAAGTGACTACCATCTTCTGCACAATCTTCTTGATATTCTTGTTAGCTGCCTCAACAACGCCATTCATCTTTGGCTTGTAAGGAGAAGAGTTATGGTGTTGGATTTTGAAGTCCCGGCATAGCTCTTCCATCATTTTATTGTTCAAGTTGGAACCATTGTCAGTAATGATTTGCTCGGGCACTCCATACCGACAGATGATGTCTCTCTTCAGGAATCGGGCTACCACTTGCCTTGTAACATTTGCATAGGAAGCTGCTTCAACCCACTTGGTGAAATAGTCAATGGCAACCAGGATGAATTTGTGGCCGTTTGAAGCAGTCGGTTCAATCTTGCCAATCATATCAATGCCCCACATGGCGAAGGGCCAGGGTGAAGACATCACATTCAAAGGATTGGGAGGTACATGCACCTTATCCGCATAAATCTGGCATTTATGGCATTTTCTGGCATAGGCACAACAGTCTGCATCCATTGTGATCCAGTAATAGCCTGATCTTAGCAACTTCTTGGCCATGGCATGCCCTCCTGCATGGGTACCAAAGGACCCTTCGTGCACCTCGTGCATCAACAAGTCTGCTTCTGTTCTATCGACGCATCTGAGGAGTACCATATCAAAGTTTCTCTTGTACAGGGAGCCGTCAGTATTCAGGAAGAAACTACCAGCAAGCCTTCTCAATGTCTTCTTATCATTGGAAGATGCCCCAGGTGGGTATGTCCGATCCTCCAAGAAGCACTTGATGTCGTGGAACCAAGGCTTATCATCTTTGACAATATCTGCTGAGAACACATATGTTGGTCTGTCAAGTCTGGATACTGAGATCCGCGGTACAAAGTTGGCAGTTTGAACTTTGATCATGGATGAAATGGTGGCAAGAGCATCTGCAACTTGATTCTCGTCCCGAGGGATATACTCAAGCTTGACCGTTGTAAAGAAAGTCAATAACCTTCTTGTATAATCCCTGTAAGGTATCAGATGATCCTAGTGCGTGTACCATTTGCCGTTGGTTTGATTAATTACCAGAGATGAATCTCCGAACACAGTCAAAGTCTTGATCCTGAGGTCAATGGCTTCCTCAAGTCCCATAATACAAGCTTCGTATTCAGCTTCGTTGTTAGTGCAGTTGAAGGTGAGTTTTGCCGAGAAAGGCATGTGAACTCCCTTAGGTGTAATGAGTACTGCACCAACACCACGACCATTCATATTAACAGCCCCGTCGAACATCATAGTCCATTCTTCTTCTGGGTCAGGCCCTTCAGTGTGAACGGGCTCTTCATGATCTTTTGCTTTTATGAACATGATGTCTTCATCAGGGAAGTCAAATCTCATAGGCTGGTAATCATCAATGGGTTGCTCAGCAAGATAATCAGACAATACACTGCCCTTGATGGCTTTCTGAGATGTGTACTGGATGTCATATTCTGTGAGGATCATTTGCCATCTTGCAACCCGTCCGGTAAGTGCTGGCTTCTCAAAAATGTACTTAACTGGGTCCATCTTTGAAATCAATAAAGTGGTGTGGGTCAACATATACTGCCTTAGTCGGTGAGCAGCCCACGCTAAAGCACAACAAGTTTTCTCGAGCAGTGAATAACGTTGTTCACAGTCGGTAAACTTTTTGCTTAGGTAGTAAATTGCATACTCTTTTCGACCAGACTCGTCATGTTGGCCCAGCACACACCCCACTGACTCTTCTAATACTGTCAAGTACATTATCAGAGGTCTTCCTTCAACTGGAGGCATAAGGATTGGAGGCTCTTGCAAGTATTCCTTGATTTTGTCAAAAGCCCTTTGGCAGTCTTCGTTCCACCTGACCGTTTGTTCTTTTCTCAATAGCTTGAACAAAGGCTCACAAGTTGCTGTAAGGTGAGATATGAACCTTGAAATGTAGTTCAATCTACCTAGGAACCCCCGAACTTCTTTTTCAGACTTCGGTGCAGGCATTTCTTGAATGGCTTTGACTTTATCAGGGTCAACTTCAATCCCTTTTCCACTTACAATAAATCCCAGCAGCTTACCGGATCGCACCCCGAATGTGCACTTGTTGGGGTTTAACTTCAGTTGGTACTTCCTCAGACGCTTGAATAACTTTAACAGATTCACCAGGTGGTCTTCTTCTGTAAGGGACTTGGCAATCATGTCATCCACATAACATTCAATTTCCTTATGGATCATGTCATGGAATAATGTTACCATAGCCCGTTGATAAGTTGCACCAGCATTCTTCAGTCCGAATGGCATCACCTTATAACAGAATGTGCCCCAGGGTGTGATGAAAGTTGTCTTCTCCATGTCTTCAGGTGACATCTTGATCTGATTGTATCCTGAAAATCCGTCCATGAAGGAGAATACCGAGAACTGAGCCGTATTATCCACCAATACATCAATGTGAGGTAAAGGGAAATCATCTTTTGGGCTGGCTCTGTTCAGATCCCGGTAATCCACACACATCCTTACCTTGCCATCTTTCTTAGGCACAGGTATAATATTAGCAACCCACGGCGGATAGCTAGTCACAGCAAGGAACCTGGCATCCCACTGCTTTTGTACCTCTTCCTTGATCTTCATTGCCATATCTGGGCGGGTACGGCGCAGTTTCTGTTTAACCGGTGGGCAATCTTCTCTTAAAGGCAGCTTGAGCATAACAATATCGGTATCCAACCCTGGCATATCTTGATAAGACCAAGCAAACACATCCACATATTCACGAAGCAGGTCAATCAGTTGCTCTTTCACTGAGTCTTGTAGGCAGGCCCCGATCTTAACCTCTTTCACATCTTCTTCCGTACCAAGATTAACTGTTTCGACCTCCTCCTGATGAGGAGTGATAACCTTCTCCTCTTGCCTTAACAACCTAGCTAGCTCTTCAGGGAACTCATAATCTTCTTCAACCCCTTCATCAGCTTGATTGATCGAATTGTCAAAGTCATACGAAGTCATAGCAGTGTTGTTGTCGGTGCAGTCTGAAAGGCACTCTCTGCAAGGGTTTAGATTGTTCATTTTAGTGATTGATTTTAATCTTGTTTTAGAAAAAAGTGAAATGAAGTTTATCATTTTGAAAACATCGCCATTTTATTTTTATACAAAAAGAAAAATGGAAAAACAGTGAGCGAAAAAGGAAAAGACTCATTTGCAAAAGATGTCTGATATTCATTGATTGATCTGTTTGCACAAAATTACTAGATGGCCCGATTACAAAATGAGTCTTGTCATCTTGGGCAAGATGCAAGACTTGATGCATGCTTAAAATATACAGGAAATAATAATTACTCTGCAGGAGTAACCCTTATAATTTCCTGGGAAGACCAGTTTGAGATACGGCTCCCCGGGATCCTTGGACGTATCCAGCTCTCCAGGTTGCGTTCATCCTCCGACTCATCTTCCAAGTTGTTCACTGCATCCGGGGTGAGCATCCCCCCGTTGACAAAATTGGGCTTCTTAGCAGCCTCTGATTGATCTTGTTGAGTTGGTTTATAACCCAACCCAAATCTGTCCTCCTTCTTCTCCACAGGTAGCAGCTTGCCCCAGCCTTGGGCAGTCCCCTCTTCAACAACCTTCCTGGCTTGCTGATAAGATGTCATGGAGGTTCCTAGTACAACAAATGCTTCATTTATGTTCAGGGCCTCAAATCCCTGGCTCATGGTTTCATGGATTTCTCCATCCATCTCAATATACTTGTACGTAGCCAGATGGCTAACAAAGATGTCCTCTTCACCACAGATGGTGATGATCTGGCCTTCCCACTCGAATTTCAGCTTCTGGTGGAGGGTAGACGTAACTGCGCCAGCGGCATGGATCCAAGGTCTACCCAACAAACAGATGTAGGCCGGCTGAATGTCCATCACATAGAAGGTAATTTTGAAGGTCTGCGGGCCAATCATCACAGGCAGATCAATCTCCCCAAGCACTGATCTTTTAGAGCCATCAAATGCTCTCACCACCAAATTACTCGGAAGCAGTGCCAAGCCATCATACTCCAGCTTCACCAAGGCTTTCTTTGGTAGAACATTGAGTGAAGACCCAGTGTCCACCAGTACATGGGATAGAACAGCACTCTTGCATTCTAGAGTGATGTGTAAAGCCTTGTTGTGGTTACGCCCCTCAGTTGTTAAGTCAACATTGGTAAAGCCCAGTCCATGACTGGTGTTGACATTTGCTACCACGGTTTCTAGCTGATTAACGGTAATCTCCTCTGGCACGTAAGTTGCGTGCAAGACTTTCAATAATGCATTCCTGTGAGCTTCGGAACACATCAGCAGGGATAATATGGAGATCTTTGAGGGAGTTTGGTGAAGCTGATCCACCACCTTGTAATCACTTCTCTTTATAATCCTCATAAACTCGTCTACATCTTGTTCAAAAGATGTCTTCTGAGTTTCTTTGATAGCCGGCTCTTCAAATACCACACTCTTTCCTTTTGCTTTGGCAGCAGCTTCTGCTTCGTCATTAGGTCTTTGCAATTGTGAGGCAAAAAGGCGTCCGCTTCTGGTGAAGCCTCCGCCTCCCCCAACATTATCAATTTGTGGAGAAGAGGTTGAAGAATCCAAAGTGATTTTCTCCCCGTTGCAGTAGAGGTCAGAGCCATAATGCCAAGGTATGGCATTACTACTTTCATATGGAACTGGTCCAGGTACCGTGATGGTAACTGGACTGACTTCCGCGGAGGAGGGTACTGAAATGGTGTGCGGATCGTAGTAGATGGTGACTGGTGACCTGGCAGGAGATGCCACTGTTTGTTGCTGAAAGTTGTTATTCGGAGGAACACTTGACGGATCGTAGTAGATGGTGACTGCTGAGATATTTGTTGGTGTTGTAGAAGATTCTGTTGAATAAATGGGTGCTGATGTTGCAGAAGAAATGGTTGTTGACATCTGATTTGTTGAAGTGATAGATGGAGCCATTGTTGATGATATTGATGAATTGGTCGGAGTGATTGTTGTTGCAGTTGTTGAAGAATCAGGAATTGTTGTCAAAGGGATTGCTGGACTTGTAGGCGCCGATGTTGTGATCTTAAGTATACCACTTTTGATAAGACCATCTATGCCGTTTCTCAAATTATCACACCCGTTGACCGAAATGTTGCAATAACCACAACCGAGCTCACACCCGGGGAACATCTGGCATTCTAAGAGCTGAGCTTTAATTTCTACCAAAGGTGTCTGAATCTGCCCAACACTGGTGATTAAGAAAGATGGCTTGTCTTCCTCAATGGCATTAATTCTTGGCCCTCCATGATTGGGCATGGGATTCTTGTTGACATTTGGCGGGGGTGCAAAGTTGAGGGCTTTAGAGTCCACCAGATCTTGCACTTTCATTTGTAGAGCCCTGCATTTCTCCGTACTGTGACCAGGTGCATTGGAGTGGAAAGCACATCTGGCGTTGACATCATAATTTCTTGGAAGACTGGAGGGATCTGGTGGTGCCAATGTCCTTAGTTCAACCAAGTTGAGTTTCAGGAGTTGTGGCAATAAAGCGGCGTAAGGCATAGGGATAGGGTCAATCACCCTATTTGCCTGTGATGGTCTTTGTGGAAAGGGTCTTTGTTGATTGTTGTTGTTGTTGTTGTTGTTGTTGTTGTTGTTGTTGTAGTTTCTTTGTGGCGGATACTGAACTTGTTGTTGATAATGTGGTTGTTGTTGTGGTTGATAAACTGGTTGCTGAGGAATCGGAGCTGGAATAGTGACAGCTGCTACTGATCTGTGGGTATGCTGAGGTTTGCCCCTGTTGGCATGAATAACATTAGTCTCACCGGTTCTTCTAGGTCCCACAAAAGGCTTCCCGGGATTGCTTGACGAGCTTGCACCATTATCAGTAATTTTGCCCATCTTAAGAAGGCTTTCAATTCTTTCTCCAGCTATGACTACGTCAGCGAAACTGGTGGAAGAAAAGGCAGCTAGCCTATCAATATATGTTCCTTGCAGAGTGTTCATAAACATGTCGGCCATTTCTCTTTCCGACATGAGTGGCTGGACAATAGCAGCAAGCTGTCTCCACCTCTGGGCATATTCCCTGAAGCTTTCTCTGGAGGATTGAGATATTCCCATCAAGAGGGTCCTGTTAGGAGCCATGTCCAGGTTGTATTGGTACTGCCTGATGAAGGCTTCAGCTAGGTCCTTCCAGCATCTGATTGTAGCTCTGGTCAAGTGAGAGTACCACTCCCTTGAAGCCCCAGTTAAACTATCTTCGAAGTAAAACATCCGCAGTTTTTCATCCATGGTGTATGCTTTAAGTCTCCCCAGAAAGGACTGCAGGTGAGTTCGTGGACAGGAAGTTCCATTGTACTTCTCGAAGCACGGGGGTTTAAACTTGTGGGGAATCCTTACCCCATCCACTAACCCCATATCCATGACATCGAAACCCAGGGAGTTTTGAGACTCCAGAGATCTCAATTTCTCAGCAATTTCATCAAGCCTTCTATCATAAACTTCATCCCCAGCTCCCATCACAGTGAACTGCTCTTCCTGGGGGTCTTCTTGTAAAACCCTTCCTCCAGTAGTATTTCCTTGCACAATACCCGGGATGTTGACTTCCGGATGTAGATGAGGCCCATATACTGGTGGATTAACATGAGGCTGACCCCTCTCATTGTTGCTTGTTCCTCCAGTTCCCAGGGGAGGTTCTTCTGGGGTCTGTCTTTCTACCAATGCCCTCAACCTTTCTTGACTTTGAGCCAAGCCATTCATTACTTCCATGAACTGGGTCATTTGGTTTCTCATCTCCAGCCTTTTGTTAACCATCTGGGTCCTGACCTCTGTCAGCTCTTGCTGTACTTGATCCATCTGGATACCAGGAAGGTTGTTGCGAGTAGGATATCTATGTGGACGGTTGAGAGGGAACACCCGACGGCGAGCAATAATTCCTGAACCACAACAGAGTTAGTAACAAACAAAACAAAAACCTACAAAACAAAACAAAAGTTAGTATGCAATGCAGTATGCTTATTTGTTTCCAAGGTATCCGGCTTGGCACTTGGTTTTGACCTTTCTAGACCCTGAGGAAGATGCTTTGCTGTTGCTTGAGAGAAAGAAACCCAATGAAACAAACTAACAAGTATATTACAAATGGTAAATAATACACAGTTTGTTTTTACAACATATGCCCCTGAGGGGTCAAAATACAACATAAAAAGAAAAGTACATGAAATGGAAATAGCAAAAAGCAAAGTGATCAAACATCTAATCCAAACTCATCCTCCTTAACTTCTTTCAGAAGTGCTTCAGCTACAGGACTAGCCGGATGCTCTGTGATGCTTCTGATAAGAAGGTTCCTGGTGGAAATAGCAGTGGTTAGCTTCTTGTGTCCGTCTTGGTCCTTTGACCTCTTCACACCAGCCCTAAGCTTCAACTCTGAGATTTCCTTCTGGGCTGCTAGCAGAGCCTCCTGTTGCTTCCTTTCATTGGCCTCCCACTGCTCAATCCTGGCTTGAGTCCTCTTATCCTCTTGAGTGAGAGCTTCAGTGATCTTGACCCACCTAGCTTGACTTTCTTTTAGATAGAGATCAGTCCTAGCCTTCTGAAACTGGGCCTCTTTACAGGCATTCTTCAAAATCTTCTCTCCTGCTCTTGATTTCTTGATGTAGTCCTCTGCTTTCTCAATCTTGGCCAGATGCTCCACCTTAAGCTTTTCTAACCTCTCAATGTCTAGACGACCATCACTCCTCTCCCAGAGGGTTTTCTTCAGGGCTTGAGACAGATTCTCATTCCTTTCCTTCAGCTTCTCAAACTCTTCCAAGCTGACAGTGGCTGGAGGTGGCACAGTGGATGGTCCAGGTGCATCCTCAATGGTGAAAGGCATCCCAGAGATCTGAGCCCTAGCATGAGACCATTCATAATACTGAGCTGAAGCCACATTATTGCATCTCCCAAGAATGGCCATCCCTTTGGTCTGGATGTTGTCCCAAGCCCAGGATGCTTGTCTGTCAACAGCTAGGTTAGGTTTTATCTCACAATACAGGGTTTCAGCCAAGTCCTGCACTCTAGGAGGGTGAACCAAAGCATAGCCCAATTGTCTCTTGAACAGCAAAGGATTGTAATTGATGCAACCCTTCACTCCTATTAGAGGTACATTGGGGAACTGCCCACAGCTAGTAATTATGTCCTTTCCTTTGATGCTCTGGGTACACCACCTGATGTCATCTGAAGTTAAAGCAATAAGTCTCCTAGCCCAATTCTTCTGTTGGTGAGGGTTCAAGAAGGCATCAGTCTTGGGTAAGTGTTTGAGCAGCCAAGTATGAAACAAAGGAGCACAGCATCTCACCAACCTCCCTCTCTGCTTCTCATTCCTTTGGTGAACAGAATAATAGAAGTCTCCCAGCAAGGTGGGTACTGGGTTCCTCAAAAGGAAGAGATGAATAGCATTCTTGCTGATAAACTTGGGCTCATCTGCAAAAAGTATAACCCCATATATACTGAGGGCTAACAATGCACAGACTGCCTTCCATTCTCCCAAGGAGGCCTTCAGGATGGCCTGAGAAGTTAGAAAGTCCAAGTGTAGGCCAGGAATTCCAGCCTTTGTAGTCATGTTCTGCTCAATCATAATAGGTTCCAAATACAGTGCCTTTGCCACTTCTTCATTGCTGGGAGAAGCCATCTCTGGGTTGAAGGGGATACCACCCCTGACAGGTACTCCAATCAAAGATGAGAACTCCTCCAGCAAAGGTCCTAGCTGAAAGTTCTGGAAAGTAAAACATCTCAAGGGAGGGTCATAGAACTGTAGGCAGGTGTGAATCAAACTCCTCTGAGAAGGGTCCAAGTCCATAACCATATCAAGGATGCCTCCATAATGCTCTCTGAATAATGGGATGTGGTCTGGAGTGATAAGTGCCTGGACCTGTCTGATACCAGTCAGCACAAGGTCAAAGAAATGATATGAAATGTTGCTCTTCTTGGGTGCCATGACTGCTGATTGAAGAGCTGAAAACAAGTGCTGATGATGAAGCCTGGTACTGGAGATGGGCCACTGATAGGCTGAGGATGATGATGGAGGTGACTGAAGCAGGAAACTGATAGCTGAAGCAGATAGCTGATGCAGATAACTGATGAGCAGGGGTCTATGCAGATGAAGGGGTCAAAACCAATCCAGATATAATATGGATACCCTGAAAAACAAATAAGCAAATGTTAAATGATGCAATGATGATGTATGCAAATGATATGCAAGGGTTTGTGATCAAGCTAGATCTGATTACTGCCTTGGTATAAAGTCCATGTGTGTACAAGAAGTCCAGATGGAGGTTCAGAAGTCCAGTAACCAAGGTGGGGGACTCAAATAAAGAGTCACATGTCCAGGGTTAAAATCACAAGAACTGTCCCAAAATGGAGTACTCTTAATCAAAACAAAGTAACAGGGTATGCTGTGGTCAAGGGTACCTGCAAACCTGCAAACAGCCCAACCCCCTCACAGGTGATGTTCTAAAACAAGGATCCTCAGACTTGGATCAGTTATGAGAAGTGTAAACACTTCTAACCCGGAGGTACAGTGTTTACAATAACCATAAAAGATCCTCCTCTAATTCACCTCAGTTTCTGAAGGTCATAGTAAAGGTCATCCAGACTTAGCAGGCTTCCCAGATAGCCCTAGCACTACAGGAGATCTGTAGCACAGAGTTCTCAAGAAGAAACCCATATCTGAACCGTGTTTCACATTCCCTCACCAGACCAAAATGGAATGGGAAAGAACATGAACCACTCTAGCCTAGGTGTCACTCAGGTCCCAGGTATAGGACCTTAAACTCTCAGTAGAACCCCACCCACCAAAGCAAAAACCAGATCCAGCCAGATGACAATATGACAGTATGATATATAAAGCTGTAAAGAAAGCAATAAATAACTGTACATAAAGCAGTAAATAAAGCAACTATGTAAACACAATCAGCACATAACACCCCAGTAAACACAAATCAAACAAGCGCTAGGAGGAACCCACAAAAAGAACCAGAAGCCCTGGTTACAGTATAAGGTTTCCCCAGCAGAGTCGCCAAGCTGTCGCTCCCACCAAAATGACACCCGGGGGGTCAGAAGGGGTACAGACGCGAACGGTCGGCGAAGGAGGATGAGAACACACAGGAGTGAACTCAAAAAGAAAAGAAAGAGTCGCCAGCTAGGCATTTTTATCCCGGAGGAAAGGTAATGCTGCATAAGCCTAGGAAAAAGATGGATAAGACGGTTGCGAACCAGAGAGACTGAGAAAGGGGGTTGGTTACAACCTGGGAAGGTATTAGCACCCAGATTGTCCGCCGTACTCGACGGGATCCACGCTTAAAAGATTTGTGTTTTAAAGGGGTAGTGTCAGTGCTATTTGTGTATCAAAGCTGGAAAGAATGCAAGTGTCAGTGTAAGAGAAGTGTGAAGTGTACAAGTGAAGTGTCAGTGTAAGAACAAGAGTGAAATGCTCAAGACTATGAGGCTTAAAGAATAAAGCTGGACAGAGGGGGAATATACAGAGACTTTTGTTCGATAACTGTTAAGTTATGCCTACGTATCCTCTCGTGCAATGAGGAAGTCAGAACACCGTAGTTCGACTCAAAGAGACTAAAAGGAGAAATGACTTGTGAACTGCTTGCTTGCCTATGCTCAAGTGTATGACCTGTCTGGCTCAGGTGCAAACTGTCTTGCATTAGACGGAAGAAGCAAGTTCTCGTTTATGAGTGAATGAGATGAGAAAAGAATCCCGGAGGAGACGATTATTGTTTGTTTTTGGTGTTTTCAGTCTTTTATTGCTTTTGGATTTGTCATAAGTTAATGAGCTTAAGCCTAAACCAGGGGGTTAGTAAACTCATCACATCCTCCCTCTGATTAGGGGTAATGAGAATACCTTAAGTGTGAAGTCAGCATCTCACACTTAATCACCATGGTGTAGGATTAAGATCATTAACCTACTTGTGATTATTTAGATGTTTTTGTTGTTTTTGTTTAGTGTTAAGTAATGATATTAAGCCATAATCAAGGATTAAACAGACTCATTACACCATCCTAATAGAAGGATAATAGATGAGAATGTTTAAGCTGAGGAAAGCTCCTCAACTTAATCCATGATTAGGGATTAACCTCATGACAAAACAAAGCCTTTATTAGATGGATTTTAGTTAATGATAAGATGAAGAAATGATTTTTATGGTTTGTAAGACAACTTGAGGGGGACTTGTCCATTAACACTAGGGTTAGTCCTTCTTAACCAATTAAGGAAGAATTAGAACCCTAATGCAAGGCCCAAGTTACAAGCTTGATGTCTTGATGATTATTAAGTGAATTGATTAAAGGATTTAAACACATTAAGAGTTTAACACTTAGGATTAAAGTTATACACTCCATCCTAATAGAAGGATGCAGGCATAAGCTTAATCACAAAGCCTTAAAGCCTTTAGGGTTTAGTCCCTGATTATGAGATGAGAAGAGAAGACTCAAAGAGACACAAAGGAAAGAGTTCTAAGGGGACTAATCAAACCCTAATTGTTATCATGCTTGGTTGTTCCTAGGGTTTGTGAGGCTTAAGAGGAGAAAACTTCAAGGAAGCCACCAAGGAGAAGCAAGATAGAAATGGGATGAGATGAGAAGAGAAAAGAGGGAAGAGAGGCACAAGTGAGCAAGCTCACTCAAAGAAAAGTAAAAATGCAGCAAGGATGCAAAATGATGAGGTGAGAAGAGGTAGGAGGTGAAGGCAAATCCCCCTCCCAAACAAACTTACCATTAACCTGAAAAGTTAGTACAAGATGCATAAAGGAAGAAATGAGATGAAACAATGCATATGGATGGGCTAAGGCCAAAGTCAGAATCATACACATGATGCAAATGATGTAAAGGGATGATGCAAACACATGTCAAGAGCTGTGGATGATCACACAAGGATGAGGATGCAAATGAAGCATGCTTTGAACCATGAAAGTTCATGAAAGTTTATGAAATGATATGGATGAAAAACATGGCAAATGAAAGATGAAATGATCAAACATGATTCTAATATGTCCTAAGATGTGTTATGAATCAAATGGATGCACAAAATGTCATGGCAAGTCATGGTATGCAAGCAAATGGAAGATGGATGCAAAAGAAAGCATGAATTAGGGTTATATGCAACATACAAAGCAAAAATCCAAAACCAGAAGCAAATGACATGATAAAAATTTGAAAATGCAATCAAAGGAACCCTAAACCTATACAAACTCACTGCCCAAAGGGGGGGATCCAACTCTTAACCTAGTGAGAGTTATGAATTTCTTAAGATTGCTAGGGTTTTAAGGTACCTTGTCAAGAAAAATGCAAAACAAATTGAAAATGCAAGATCAATCCATGCCAATTTAATCCTATAAACTACATATTATGCAAGACGCAATGCAAAAAGAATCATTGTCCAACTCTCAATGGTTAGGCAGAAATGAATTTTTGAAGTTTGAAGCAAAATATTGCCTTGAAATGAATTTAATTCCATTGAAAATTATCAAAAGGCAACAAGAACAAAAAATAAATTTGGTTTGAGAGTTGGACAATGCTTCTAAATGTTTTTAAATGCAATGTGAATTTTTTTTGTGATTTTTAAATACCTAAAAGTATTTTTAATTAATTAATTTTCATTAATTAATTAAAAATAAACTTTTAAATGATTTAAAAATAATTTTTGATGCAAAAAATAAAAATAAAAATATTTTTGTGTTCTGAAAAATAATGAAAATCTTGACAAAAATTTTCATAATTTTTAAACATTTTTTGCTATTTTAAATTAAATGTAGAAAATAAATCAAATAAAATGAAAATGAAATTGAATTAATGGGAAAGTCAGCGCATCCTGAGGCTGAGATTCAAACTGGGAGTGGAGGGAAAGACTAGCGCGCGCATCTGGACGGCCTGAATTCAAACTTGCTTAATTATGATTAAGCCCTAATCAGAAACCCTAAACACTTTTAGATGACCGGAACAGTGTTCCGGTCATCTTCTCCGGCAGGCCAAAATCTCTATCTCTCTTAATACGCATCAAATCCTCACAAAACTCTCCAGAATCAACCTATGAACATCACTAAACATAAACCCTAACTCAAACAACATTTATTCTTCGTGAATCAAAGGAATCAAGCAAAAACATTTTTACGGGCAAACTTTCAGATCATCATAACATGCTTGTTTCTGGCTCATTTTCAAAAATAAATAGATCCCTATGTGTAAACACCCCAAATTTGCCCTCACCCATTCACACCATGGCTTGTGATCATTCTCATATACATAATCTCAATCATACCATCTCACATCACATTTTTGATTCACTGCATAGATTCTAAGTCATCTGCATCTAGGGTTTGTGATCTGAGCAATCCAAGAGCTTCTTGAGCCACTCCAAAGTCCATCAATCACTTCAAAGAGGTCCATGTGTGTTCAAGCATCATATTATATCCTCTCAAAGTCAAGAATGTCAAAAGATCACAAGAACTGGGATTGGTATGGAAGCAGAGCCAGGCTTGACTGCATAGATGACCTAAAATTAGGGTTTTGGTTTCAAAGGCCATAACTCCAAATTTTTTTGTCATTCTTGTTTCTATTGGTCTCTATATGGTATAGGGAGTATGCATATCAATTTTCATGAAGAAATTCCATGGGGAAGTCACCTGATCAAGAGTTGACTTTTCAAACAAGTCAGTGTAAAATCAGGGCATCTGAGGCCCCCAATGACCCAACCAAAGGGTGTTATTCATCATTTTGATTGTATATGATCTTTATTTGATCATGGAAGATGTTGGAAGATCACAAAATTGAAGAATTTCAAGTCTTTTGCAAAGTTGACTTTTTGGGCAAGTTTGACTTTTAATGAAATTGCCATTTTAGGCAACTTTTTCAACCTTTACTTTTTGATTTAAAAAAGCTTCAAATGGAAAAACTTTGGTCATGAAAGTTGTAGAATAGATCTTTCCCTTTTCAAAAAGTACAAGAACATGACCTAATTCATTTTGGATCAAAAGTTATGGTTTGTCAAAGTTGGCAAAAATCACTAAATTTCAAGTTATGCACCAAATGGAAAACTTGCAATTTCTCATGGCAAGCCTTTATGTGACTTCAACATGAACTCTAATCATCATACCAATGCTACACATGACATAAAATCAAAATTAGCCCAAGGGATTTCTCATTTGTGTGACTTGATTTTCAAGAAATCCATAAGTCATTTTCATAAAGATGCAAAGAGGGATTTTTGGCAAAATCACCCTCCAAGGAGTTATGTGATCACTAGTTGGTTTCTATGCATTGCCATGACCAAATGAAGCATCATGCCCCAAAATTCAGCAAGAAGTATCTCATGTGCATAACCAAAAATCATGAGAAAACACAAGTGGGCAAGTTGCAAAATCTCTCTCAATTCATGATCCACATGCTGCAGACATTCACAAGCAATCCAAGGGTCATCCTTGACCCAAGCTGAAGCAAGACAAGCCCTTAGACTGCTGCTGCCATAGCCCATGCTGCAAGTACAAATCAACTTGACTTTTTGGCCAAAACCCCCATACTCTTGGAACAGTGAGCAGCCACCTCTACTGACCTGCTCCACAGGCTACTCACACATCATGGGAGTGTTATAGCAACTCATTGGCCATTGAAACAAGACACAACACAGCCCTCAAAAAAATCTGTCAAAAACTCCTCTTCTTCGAATCTCTTTTTCCAGCCATCAAACACCCATTTTCTCTTCACCAACAAATCATACACACTCAAAAGAACCAGAATCCACCATGAACACAGCTTGAAACCCTCTAGAACACAACTGTGAAATCTGCTACACCAGAACTCACCTTCACAAATTAGCCATTCACAAGAGCTTTGAGGCATTCCATTGAGTTCAGAAGGGTCAAGGGAGTTCATTTGCACAAGTGGGAGACTCTGGAAGCTCACCATCGAAGCTTTCCAGCTCAGGTATGGCCAAGAACACTTTCTCACAGAACTTGTTTTTCTTGTTATAAAATGAAAGTGTATGTTGTGCTGATCATAATGATGTGTTTGAAATTGAAAATGAGTGAAAAATGAGGATGTATTGATGCTCTGAAATTTCTCCCGTGAAAAATGTTTGCTTCGATTTGCCTGATTCATGGAGTTTAAATGTTGTTTGAGGGTTGATTTGTGTTCTAGGATGTTAGAGGATCATTTCCCCGTGTTTAATTTGAAGTGGGATGGCTTGTAGTGAAACCTAGGGTTTTGGTTCGCCGGAGAAGACGACCGGAAGTCTTCTCCGGCCACCTGAGAACCATTAACCCTAATCAGTGTCATTAATTGATGTTTGAATCTAGTGCGTTGGATGCGTTGACTTAGGCTGACTGGCGCGCGTTTGAGTGGCCAGGATGTGTCCTCAGAAACCCTAATCACCATTAACTTAATTAAATCCAATTAATTAATTCATAAACTTAATTTATCCAGATTTGAATTGAGACCATTGGATTACGCGCCAAGTCAAACTACCCTTTCCCAGAATCAATCCTGGCCCTCCATTGCGCATACTTCCCCTTTTATTTCATTTTTAATTCATTTCTTTTATTTTAATTTGTGCATTTATTTAAAAATAGCAAAACCTTTTTAAAAATTCTGAAATTTTTCATACAAACTTTTATTTAATTTCAGAAACCAAAAACATTTTTATTTTTATTTTTTACATTAAAATATATTTTTAAATCATTTAAAAGTTTATTTTTAAATAATTAATGAGAATTAATTAATTAAAAATACTTTTAGGTATTTAAAAATCACCAAAAAATTCATGAAACATTTAAAACCATTTAGAAACATTGTCCAACCCTCAAACCAAATTTCTTTTTTGATCTTGATGTCTTTTGAGAATTTTTCATGGAATTAAAATCATTTCAAGGCATTATTTTGATCCAAACTTCAAAAAATCATTTCTGCCTAACCATTGAGAGTTGGACTTTGATTCTTTTTGCATTGTGTTTTTCATATCATGTAGTTTATGAGATTAAATTGGCATGAATTGATCTTTCATTTTCCATTTGTTTGGCATTTTTCTTGTCAAGGTACCCTAAAACCCTAGAAATTTTAGGAAATTCATAACTTTTATTAGGTTAAGAGTTGGAACCTCTCCTTTGGGCAGTGAGTTAGATTAGGTTTAGGGTTCCTTTGAATGCATTTTCAAATTTTTATCTTGATGTTTGCTTCTGATTTTGGTTTTTGTTTGATGCATTGATCATAAACCCTAATTTAGGCTTCCATATGCATCCATCTTGCATTTGCTTGCATAACATGACTTGCCATAGTATTTTGTGCATCCATTTGATTCATTTGACATATTAAGACATATTGTAAGCATGTTTGATCATTGCATCTTGCATTTGCCATGTTGTATGTCATTTGCACTTCATAACTTTTCATGTATGATCATGGTTCTTAACTTGCTTCATTTGCATCCATAAGTTTGTATGATCATCCCCATGTTTTGTTTCATGTTTGCATCATCTCATAGCATCATTAACATCATGTATGTGCTTCTGGTTTTGATTTGCATCATGCCATTCCACTTCATTTTGCATTGCATTGCATTCCTTTAACTAACTTTTCAGGTGGTAAGCAACTTTGAGAAGTGAATTTGCCTTCACTTCTCACATTTTCTTTTCATCTCCTTTGTGCATCCTTGCTGCATTTTGTTATGTGTTTGAGATTAAGCTTGCTCATTCTTATCCTCCTTACTTTCTTTCCTCAAGTGACTTGACTTCTTGAATGAAGCAAGTTACTTTGCTTTCTCTTTGCTCCATTCATCTGCTTCCTGGTGGTTCCTCTGAAGACTTCTCTTGTAAACCTCACAAACCTAAGGAACAACCAAGCATGACAATGATTAGGGTTTTGATTAGTTGATAACGAGAAAACGTATCGATTATATTGCTAGGTTTCATTGACGTTTTATCGCATAATCACCGTTTTAACACTCGATTTCTCGAGTTTTTCTTACCATTTTGCAGGTACATCATTATATGGAGCTAAATCATGAATTAAGAGAAAAAGGAACAAAATCAAGCATAAAAAGATGAAGAAATGAAGAAGCCTGCAAAAACTGCATATTTTGATGCAGCCACGATCGTCACAAGGGTGTCACGACCGTGACACCTCGTGACACCCCAAAATGAAGCATCACGACCGTAAGAGCATTGTCACGACCGTGACACTAAAAAACCACAAGCCACGAACGTGAAGACCTTGTCACGACCGTGACAAGGGTAAAAAAATAGGTTTTTGACCAAGACTACGTCAAGGCATTACGTGAAGAATTTGTTTCCTAAATATTTGCCACGTTCCTGCATTCCCTCCACAAATTCAGCAAGGCCCAAGCAACAAAGGTCCACAAATCCAGCCCATTTAGGATTCTATAAATAGTACAAGTTCTATGAACAATGGACAGAGCATTTTATTATTGAATTTTCTGCGGAAGCTCTGCCGAACTGTTTTACGACCCTTTTTTATTTCTGCATTATTTTCTGTTTCGTTCTTATTGTATCCAAACCCGCCATATAACAATTTCCAACATCAGAAAATTGTTATACATTTATTTTTTTTCTAAACCTTCAGCCTTTGTTATTTTCGAATTTCGCCAACTCCAAGCTTTCCGGCCTGTGGAAGAAGGAGTCTGCTCTAATATTGTTAACCAGGTTTTTCATTATATTGCAAATTTAATTATTTATAATGTTTATTTATTTTTCTGCCATGAGTATTTTATTATTTAATTTTCTGTCTCTGTCTGGTTCAACATCGATGAGTAGCTAAACACCTTAGGGCGGTATGTAGTTAGAACAAACTTAACCGGTAAAATATAACCATAGGCTAAAAATAATTAATCACTTAACATTCTGGCTGATACTTTTTAATTAAATAGACCTTTTCGTTACGAGAGTAAGAAAAGAATATTAGGTTAGGTCAAGACCACGAGAGTGTGAGGTTTTAACCAGATAGCTAAAGTTAGGCATTTAAATTAAACACAGCGAGAGCGCTTTAAAATAAATTAGAATTACTTACTTTCCAAAAATCACCTCTAAACACTTATGGGCTAGCGAGAGCAGGCATAGGGCTTTAGGGATAAGATCTGATATAAGACCACGAGAGTGTAAGTTGAGGGTATTTAAACTGGTAATCTCTACCGAATAGATTAAGTAAACAACTCTGTAAGCCTAGGTTAGATTGACCCACCTAAGTTAGTATAATTACATACCGACCGCCTTAGTATTACTTTATTAAAACTTAAATTTAATTCCGCCTTTAATAGTCTTAAAAATCAACAAAAAATCGTGACAACCATTCGCCTTAGCTAAACTAGAAGTTCATCTAGCACTAAGTAACCATAGAATCCCTGTGGATCGATAATCTTAAATATTACTTCAATAGGCTGTGCACTTGCAGTTAAGATACCGCTAGACGCATAATTAGACACGTCTTTAGCCCATCAAGTTTTTGGCGCCGTTGCCGGGGATTCCTTAATTTAGTTACTAGTGCATTTAGGTAGCATTGTCTAGACTAAGGTATCAACTATTTAATTTAATTTAATTTCCGAGTGTATGCCAAGTACTCGCTCTAAAAGCGAAGACTTGCAACCTCTAATCCCTGAATCGGAACGCTTCTTACACGTAAGAAGACGTATATTCGATTACGAAAATAATTACAATATTCCAGATCTTCAATTAGATCCGCCTAAACCAGTCGTAACATCAAAGGACGCAGAGATGGCTGAAGAACAGAATCATCCACTCAAGTATTACGCCAGTCCTTCGCAAGCTGAACCGCATTCAAGCATTGCCGCGCCGGCTATCAACCGAAACGATTTCGAACTAAAACCTTCGTTGATATCAGCCGTGCAACAAAATCAATTCGCCGGTAATTCTACCGAGGATCCGAATCTTCATCTTTCGATCTTTGTGCAATATGCCGATACCGTAAAAGCCAATGGAGTTACCCAAGAAGCTATTAGACTACGTTTATTTCCTTTTTCGCTTCGAGACAGAGCAAGAGCTTGGCTTCAATCTCTGCCTCCGAACTCAGTAACTACGTGGGAGGAACTAAAGAGAGTTTTCTTGAATAGATATTTTCCACCTAGCAAGACAGCTATGCTGAGAGCTCAGATCAACGGATTTAAGCAAAGAGAAAGTGAATCATTATTCGAAGCTTGGGAACGCTATAAGGATCTGCTGAGACTTTGTCCACATCACGGATTAATAGAATGGATGGTCATCCATACCTTCTATAATGGACTCTTGTACAATACAAGAATGACAATTGACGCTGCCGTGGGCGGTGCATTGATGGACAAAGAATATAATGATGCCTATGCACTTATCGAAAGTATGACTCAAAATCATTACCTTTGGGGAAGCGAGAGAGTCGCAACTGAGAAACCAACAAAGGGAGGTATGTACGAAGTAAGTAGTATGGACCAAGTCAATGCGAAGTTCGACCAACTAAGCCAAAAGATCGACAACTTAGCCATAACACCAACAGCCAACATGGCTGCAGTAACACCTAACTGTGAGTTATGTGGAGTTTCAGGACACGAAGTTTCTGATTGTCAACTATTGACAGGAACTCCCACTGATCAAGTGAATTATGCTCAAGGAAACCCTTACTCAAACACATATAACCCAGGTTGGAAGAATCATCCAAACTTCTCCTATAAGAATAACAATGCTTTATACGCACCAGGTCAAGCACCAGCTACATCACCAGGATATCAAAAGACTGCTCCTAATGTCCCTAGAAAATCGAACCTTGAGCTGATGATGGAGAACTTTATAGCTAACCAATCTCAAACAAACAAGGACTTCTTAAACCAAAACATTCACACTAATGAGCAGATTAAACAATTAGTGAGCAAAGTAGATGCATTAGCTACACATAACAAAATGCTAGAAACTCAGATTTCACAAGTAGCTCAACAACAAGCACCTACTGCTGCACCAGCTGGAGTATTCCCTGGACAACCTCAACCTAATCCGAAAGGACATGCTAACGCTGTGATATTAAGAAGTGGCAAGGAACTTGACGGACCTACCGATCCAAGACTTGACAATCCAGCCATGCACCAAAAACCGGATAAACCGACTGAAGTGGTGAATGATCCAGAAGAAAAGGAAGATGACAATCAAGAGGTAGTGGAGAAAGAACAACCTTATGTGCCTCCACCACCCTATAAACCACCAATTCCGTACCCTCAAAGATTAATAAATTCCAAGACGACGGGTCAATTTAAGAAATTTGTCGAACTTCTGAAACAGTTGAATATTACTATTCCGTTTACAGAAGCAATTACCCAAATACCCTCGTATGCGAAGTTTTTAAAAGAAATCTTATCCAATAAGAAAAAGATAGAGGATAACGGAACAGTCACACTTACTGCCGAATGTAGCGCCATAATTCAGAATAAAATGCCTCCTAAGCTAAAGGATCCAGGAAGTTTCTCTATGCCCTGTGTAATAGGAAAATTCGTCATTGACAAAGCTCTATGCGATTTAGGAGCCAGTATCAGTGTTATGCCCTTGACGATTTGCAAAAGGCTAGACATGGGAGACCTAAGACCAACTAAAATGTCTGTTCAACTAGCCGATCGCTCTGTTAAATATCCTGTAGGCATACTAGAAAACGTCCCAGTGCGTATAGGACAATTCTACATCCCTACTGATTTTATAATCATGGACATCTCTGAGGACTCCACTACACCTATCATACTAGGAAGACCATTCTTAGCTACCGCCGGAGCTATAATAGACGTAAAAAGAGGAAAGCTAACCTTTGAAGTAGGTGAAGAGAAAGTTGAATTTATTCTAACACAATTCTTACAATCACCAGCTATAGAGGATACATGCTATCTATTGGACGTAATTGACGAATGTGTAAGAGAAATGGAACTAAAAGAGACCACTTATTCTGAAATAATGAAAATTCAAATCCCTCCGATTTTCGAAGATGATAATTGGCGTAAACCGTATCAGGATGATAGTCTAAGCGAAAGTTTAGCACTTACACCGGATCCTATGCCAAGTAAAGATAAACCTACATTAGGATTAAAAACTTTACCTCATAACCAAAGGTACGAATTCTTAGACGTTGAATGTAAAAGACCAGTTATAATAAATTCCAGTTTAGGAACTATAGAAACAAAGAAACTTTTAGATGTCTTGAAGAAATATCCAACTGCATTAGGATATAACATATCTGATCTCAAAGGAATATGTCCTTCAGTTTGTATGCATCGTATTCTGCTTGAAGAAGATTGCAGAACCTCCAGAGAATCTCAAAGAAGAATTAACCCAACCCTTAGCACTGTAGTAAAAGAAGAAGTTAAAAAATTACTAGATGCCGGAATAATATATCCAATCTCTGATAGTGAATGGGTTAGTCCAATACATGTAGTGCCAAAGAAAGGAGGTATCACTGTTGTGAAGAACGCTCAAGGCGAATCGATATCGCAAAGAGTAGTGACGGGATATAGAGTATGCATAGATTATCGTAAACTAAACAAAGCCACTCGAAAAGATCATTTCCCACTACCTTTTATAGATCAAATGTTAGAACGATTAGCCAAGCATTCTTACTTCTGTTATCTTGACGGTTACTCAGGATTTTTCCAAATCCCTATCCATCCAGATGATCAAGAGAAGACTACATTCACATGCCCTTATGGAACGTTCGCTTATAGACGAATGCCCTTTGGATTATGCAACGCTCCTGCAACCTTTCAAAGATGTATGATGTCAATCTTCGCAGATTTTATAGACAACATCATGGAAGTGTTCATGGACGACTTCTCTGTATGCGGGCAAAGTTTTGAAGGATGCTTATCGAACTTAGAAATGGTGTTAGAAAGATGTGTGAAAGTAAACCTCGTGCTTAACTGGGAGAAATGTCATTTTATGGTCAACGAAGGAATCGTATTAGGTCATGTAATATCTGACAAGGGAATTGAAGTTGATAAAGCTAAGATTGAAGTAATAAAAGATCTTCAACCCCCTAAAACCGTTCGAGAAATACGAAGCTTTTTAGGACACGCCGGTTTTTACCGACGATTCATCAAAGACTTCTCGAAAATTACTAAACCTCTTACTGGTTTATTAATGAAAGACGCTGAGTTCATATTCAATGAAGATTGTCTTAAAGCATTCGAAACTCTAAAAACAGCCCTCATCACCGCACCAATCATGCAACCCCCTGACTGGAGATTACCTTTTGAAATCATGTGCGATGCGAGTGACTATGCTGTAGGCGCAGTTCTAGGCCAGAGGAAGGAAAAGAAACTTCATGCGATT
The DNA here is from genome assembly GCA_963966055.1 of Lathyrus aphaca. Classification (NCBI taxonomy): domain Eukaryota; kingdom Viridiplantae; phylum Streptophyta; class Magnoliopsida; order Fabales; family Fabaceae; genus Lathyrus; species Lathyrus aphaca. Next base: position 408,999,839 of record OZ014524.1, on the reverse strand, counting down.
TACTATGCCAGTAGAACCTTAGATTCTGCCCAGATGAACTACGCCACTACCGAAAAAGAACTGTTAGCAGTTGTCTTTGCGCTTGACAAATTCCGTTCTTACCTAGTTGGAGAGAAAATAATCATTTACACAGACCATGCTGCTATCCGATATTTATTAACTAAGAAAGATGCTAAACCAAGACTCTTAAGATGGATTTTACTCTTACAAGAGTTTGATCTAGAAATAAAAGATAAGAAAGGTACTGAGAACGTCGTAGCGGACCATTTATCTAGAATAGAAGGTATTAAACCCGAACAAGTGCCGATTAACGATGATTTTCCGTATGAACAGCTGATAGCACAATTAGGAAGCGACCTAGCTCAGTTAGATATAAATGAACCAGAATCCGTGGAAACAATCCAGACAACTGTAGGACTGCCATGGTACGCTGACATTGTCAACTACCTAGCCGCAGGAGCTCTTCCACCCGATCTAACCTATCAGCAGAAAAAGAAATTCTTTCATAATCTGAAACATTACTATTGGGATGAACCATTATTGTTCAAAAGAGGACCAGATGGAATCTTTCGCCGATGTATTCCCGAAGAAGAAATAGAAGATGTCATTGCTCAATGCCATTCATCTCCTTATGGTGGACATGCAAGCACTTCCAAAACTTGTGCAAAAATCTTGCGAGCCGGGTTATTCTGGCCTAATCTATGGAAGGATGTCCACATCGCTGTTATAAATTGCGATCGGTGTCAACGCACTGGCAATATTTCAAGAAGAGATGAAATGCCTCAAAAAGGAATATTAGAAGTAGAAATCTTTGACGTCTGGGGAATAGATTTCATGGGACCATTCCCATCATCTTTCGGTAATAATTACATACTCGTAGCTGTTGATTATGTTTCAAAATGGATTGAAGCTATAGCTTCTCCTACAAACGATACACGAGTAGTAATAAAGCTTTTCAAAAATATAATCTTTCCCAGATTTGGTGTGCCCAGACTCGTCATAAGTGACGGTGGCTCGCACTTCATCTCAAAAATCTTTGACAAATTACTATCTAAGTATGGAGTAAGACACCGTGTGGCTACACCATATCATCCACAAACGAGTGGACAAGTCGAAGTCTCAAACAGAGAAATTAAACAAATCTTAGAAAAGACTGTCGCCATATCTCGGAAAGATTGGTCATCTAAACTTAATGAAGCTTTATGGGCTTATAGGACCGCTTACAAGACACCCATAGGTACTACACCTTTCAAATTAGTTTATGGAAAATCTTGTCACCTCCCGGTAGAACTAGAACACAAAGCTTATTGGGCGATTAGAACTCTCAATATAAACTATAATGCTGCAGGAGAAAAGCGAATCCTAGACATTAACGAATTAGAAGAATTAAGGCTAGATGCTTATGAGAATGCTAAGATATATAAAGAAAGAACTAAGCGATGGCATGATAAACGCCTATCTAGGAAAGAATTTAGTGTGGGAGACGTTGTACTCCTCTTTAATTCAAGACTTAGGCTCTTTCCTGGAAAATTAAAATCTAGATGGTCAGGACCCTTTGAAATAATTAAAGTATTCCCGAGTGGAGCAATAGAAATTAAGGGTAGGAATAGTGAACCATTCATAGTAAACGGACAACGTTTAAAACATTATCATAAAGTTGAAAATAGAGATTATGCGAATAATCTAAAGCTTTTAGAGTTGTCCACTAATTCCCCTGATTAATCTAAACCTAAGCATTACGTCAGGCTTTTGACGATAAAAACAGCGCTTAGTGGGAGGCAACCCATTTACTTATTTAATTATTTAAGCTATTCTTTTTTTAGCATGTTGTTATTTATCGTTTACTATTTGTTTATTTGTTTTGTCATTTTATAGTCTTATTTTATATTACTATTATTGCCATTACATTATGCATTCCATTTTCTTATTTTTATCTTAAATCACTTTTTACAGATTTTCTAAAAGTCTTTTCCACTTTCCTTCTTCCCCCGATTTGTTTCCTCCATATTTGCACTGACCATGGCTAACCAACCAATTAACCATATGGAAACCAAATTTAGAGGTAGAAACCAAAGAATGAAATTTGAAGAGTTATCACAGAGGCAAATGGATTTGACCCTGTACCCGGATGATCGGACTATGGAAACCTTAGGAATACATGATAGCATCATGTACTTGTTTAACCGACTCGGATGGGAGAATGCATTGATCCAACATAAGTTTGTGACTTACCGCGAGCTCACCCTTGAGTTCCTTAGCTCCTTAATTTACCTACCTGAGCGCGGTTTTGGATTTAGGAAAGGATTTATTAGTTTCCGCCTATTTGGAATAGAATATGACTTTAACCATAAAGAACTAGCTGACTTGTTAGGATTCCCTAGTGGACCATTTGCTTTTACTACCACACAGGTAGAATTGATGGATATTGAGCTAGATTTCTTTTGGGGAACTTTAACCGGAAACTACGACCCTGAACCAAATAGCATGAATAATGATGAGATCCATAACCCTGCTCTCCGTTACTTCCATAAAATCCTTGCCCACACCTTCTTTGGAAAAGAAGAAAACATTACCGGAGTTTCTAAAGATGAAATATTTATTATGTCATGTTTCACTAATGGACAGCCTGTTAATGGTGTACCTTTCATGATGCAAACCTTCACCCGTATCCAAGAAGAACCTGAATTACCTATCTTAGTAGGAGGTCTTGTAACCATGATTGCTGATGCTTTAGGACTTAGGTACCAATTGCACAGGTGCAACCGTTTAGGTAACATCCGTCCTATGAATCTTAACTTCTGCTTTAATAGACATATCATAAGGAATTTAGGACATCCACCTTTTGAGTACCTAATCCGGAACGAGGTAGTAACCCTGTTCACATTACCTAACCATGCTAGAGTAAGTGTTCACAATAAGGATAACTGGCTTTATGAGTTAAATCCACCTGATTATCCACCCACTCCTGAAACACCTCAGTCTTACAAGATAAAAGATGATACAATGACCGATGTCGAAACTGACCCTGAGACACCTCCTGGTTACCATGACATTGAGCACACTGAAGAAGTACATGAAACCCCTGAAGTGAATCAAGGAGATTATGCTAACAACTTACAAAACATCATGAACACTCTCAATGCTTACCAAACTGACATTAACTTATTTAAAGAAGACATTAAGAGCATGCGATTGGATATTATAGGGTTGACTGACATAACCTGCGAACAATTCTATCACTTGAACTCCGCCATCGAAGACTTGAAGAAACGCTTTTGATAATGTTATAAGTGATTTAGTTTATTTTTCCCATTGTTTTCGTTTCTAGTTAGATTTATTTTTCGCAACAATTTCATACCGCATTTCCATTTATGTAATCTCATTTTCAATTACTTTATGCAATGCACCTTTAATTCCAAAATTTCTCCATTTTTAGCAATTTATATATTTTTCATTCTATGTACTGTTATGCTTGCGTTTATTCATATTATATATACAATCTCTCATGCCATGCAAGTTATTGAAGTACTGTGTTGAAATATTATACTATATGGTGTTTATAATTTAATATGAGTGTTAGTGAAGAAAATACATTATTATAAAATATGTGAAATAAGTGAGAAAGTGTTTTCTGGAAATTATTCAACGAAGCAAACCCTCACGGTCGTCACTCCCCCATAACGATCGTGACGTGCTCATTTAGCGTGTCACGACCGTCGCACCCCTGTCACGACCGTGACGACCCCTATTACAGGAATCGTGAGAAACAGAACTGTTTCTCTTCGTGCCTCTTCTTCTTCTTCCTCCATAACTTCCAAAAAACTACCCATCTTCTCCATAACCTCCGTAACCCCCCCATTACCAACTTTAAACTCATTAACCCCCCATTATCACAACCTACTACATTCTCACTCTCCATTATTTTATCCCGAATCAATATTTCTTTCATTTTACCATTTTTTTTCACAAAACATCAAAAATCTTCATTCTTCACTCTAAGCTCTTGCATGCAATGGATACTATTACTTTTAGAGAAGGTGATGCTGGAGAAACTCAGAGAGAATGATTTCTCCGATTCCAAAACCGCGGTGTGCAACCTACACGTTACATTGACACTGTTTGTTTGAGGGAACTCGGAATGCTTGCCAGTGTTACGAGCCTGCTTCAAAAAGTCGGTCTGTGGGATCTTTGCAGTCAACCTCAGCCCACATTCGAGCTTCTGACACTGGAGTTCTTAAGCTCGTTCAGTTACATCACCGGCACCGGTTCTCAGAGTCAGCTCACCGGTTTTGCAAAATTCAGATTGCATGGCCAAGAGTTCAACCTTTCGTAAGACAGGATCGCCGAGTTATTAGGCTTCGATCACGGAACTGAAGCTCACCGCCGCGTGCCCGATAATTTTAGTGAACCCGCTTTCACTCTATGGCACGACTTAACCAACACCCGTGCATCAGCCTTCCAAAGCCTCAACGCTACACACATTCACAACCCGGCCATCCGCTATTTCCACCGAGTCATTTGCAACACCATCTTCGCTCGAGAAAGCAACCATAAGCTCAACTCTAAGGAGCTTCTATTCTTGCATTGTGCTCTTAATGACGAGCCGATCAACGCTGCCCCTTTCATGCTTTACCACATCCAGGCTATTGCGCACAGAGGATCCACCCCGTTCTTCATAGGCGGCATTGTCACCACCCTCGCCATTCAGTTGGGGCTTGGTGACTTGGTCGCAGATCAGCCTCACCTAGCCGCAGAATTCCTCACCAAGAGTTATTGCAGGTCCGCTCACCTGATTGCGCAGCGAGAGGATGGCAGGTATAGCCCTGTTGTCCATGGCACCATATTTCACCATATCATTCTGCCGTCCCGCGACCGCATCGAGCCATCCAGCCGAGCCAACTGGCTCTTTGTTCTACCTGATGCTGCCGACCACGCTCCTATCCATGATCAGGCAGATCTCCCTGCGGATGAGATGCAGGACGCTATGGATGCAGCTGAGCCTGTCCAAGATATACCAGAGTCATCTACCCGACAGCCTCCTGCACAGGAATTCACTCTTGAGGATGTCCTCCGTGCGATTCATCAGCAGAACCAGATGAACGCCGCACTGGAGCGCAGGCATAAGGAGCAGTACGATGCTTTACTCGGCACTATTGCAGCAAACCAGGCAGCTACTAATGAGAGGTTTAACGAGATTTTCAGCGAGTTAGAAGCCTTGCGTATCGACATCACTGGGACCACCAGCACCAGTTCTGATCCTGAAGCGACTCCTTCCAGACGCCGCTCCCACACCAGAAGCCGACCCCGCGGTCCTCAGCAGCCATAGTTCTAGTTTTACTTATGTTTGTTTTTCGTTTTTGTCGTTTGTACTGTACTTTAACCGCATTTATATCACGACATTGAGGACAATGTCTGATATAGTGTGGGAGAGGTACCTTTCATTTCCGCATTTTTCCTTTTCGCATTTTTCCATTTCGTTGTATTTTCAATTCCGTTGTATTTCCTTTAGTAAGTTAATGAAGCGTGCAAAATCTTTGTGCTATTTTCTTTAGTTTCAAACTTTCCCGTTTATTTAGCCATACCCGAAAAAAATCTTTAATTATTCGCATTACCCGACTTACCTACGAAATCGTAAATAGGAAGCTGAGAACGATTAAACAAGACCAATACAATCTTGACACCTTTGACTTCCTACTTAAGCGATTCCATTCCGATTACCATTACGAGTACACTTCTAGTTTCAGTTCAAAAGTAACCCCTAGTAGTTTATACTAGCAGTCAGCACCGTCTGAACACAAACCACGTGGGGAGCCGATGAATATAAGCGTTTGATGCCTAATCAATAATGATACTTCATATCTCGATGCAAAATGAAAAGAAATTGCACCAAAGTACATGGTCGCATATAAGAAACAAGAAATATGAGAAGGAGTCCATTGCGGGTTGGTTCAGAGGTACTGGTTCTGAACTCGGTAGGGCGTGCTACGGCTCGATCCCCCACAACCTCCAAATCGGATAAAAATATGTAGGGTTACCACACTCGTGTACCAGACCCCGTGCTCAAAAAGGATCAAAGTCGCTAACCGGCTACTCCACTACGTGCGTGCTAAGGCAAAGGGCTTAATGTGATTGCGCTAGAATGAAACCGGGCGAAATAAGATCGAAAAAACTTTAGGTGAAATCGTAAAGTAATTGCCGATTGTTTTGTTTAACGGGAAGTCGACGACATAGCTTGTTGCTTGTGTCATTAGTGTATCGGTAGTGTTCTATCAAAGTACCGGATTATCCGACAAAACGATCCCTCGTATGATTTGTTGTGTGTATGCGTGAATAAAATCTTGTCCGCCGATTTTCAACCAACTATTTGCTTAAGGACAAGCAAAGGTTTAAGTTTGGGGAAGTTTGATAACGAGAAAACGTATCGATTATATTGCTAGGTTTCATTGACGTTTTATCGCATAATCACCGTTTTAACACTCGATTTCTCGAGTTTTTCTTACCATTTTGCAGGTACATCATTATATGGAGCTAAATCATGAATTAAGAGAAAAAGGAACAAAATCAAGCATAAAAAGATGAAGAAATGAAGAAGCCTGCAAAAACTGCATATTTTGATGCAGCCACGATCGTCACAAGGGTGTCACGACCGTGACACCCCAAAATGAAGCATCACGACCGTAAGAGCATTGTCACGACCGTGACACTAAGAAACCACAAGCCACGAACGTGAAGACCTTGTCACGACCGTGACAAGGGTAAAAAAATAGGTTTTTGACCAAGACTACGTCAAGGCATTACGTGAAGAATTTGTTTCCTAAATATTTGCCACGTTCCTGCATTCCTTCCACAAATTCAGCAAGGCCCAAGCAACAAAGGTCCAAAAATCCAGCCCATTTAGGATTCTATAAATAGTACAAGTTCTATGAACAATGGACAGAGCATTTTATTATTGAATTTTCTGCGGAAGCTCTGCCGAACTGTTTTACGACCCTTTTTTATTTCTGCGTTATTTTCTGTTTCGTTCTTATTGTATCCAAACCCGCCATATAACAATTTCCAACATCAGGAAATTGTTATACATTTATTTTTTTTCTAAACCTTCAGCCTTTGTTATTTTCGAATTTCGCCAACTCCAAGCTTTCCGGCCTGTGGAAGAAGGAGTCTGCTCTAATATTGTTAACCAGGTTTTTCATTATATTGCAAATTTAATTATTTATAATGTTTATTTATTTTTCTGCCATGAGTATTTTATTATTTAATTTTCTGTCTCTGTCTGGTTCAACATCGATGAGTAGCTAAACACCTTAGGGCGGTATGTAGTTAGAACAAACTTAACCGGTAAAATATAACCATAGGCTAAAAATAATTAATCACTTAACATTCTGGCTGATACTTTTTAATTAAATAGACCTTTTCGTTACGAGAGTAAGAAAAGAATATTAGGTTAGGTCAAGACCACGAGAGTGTGAGGTTTTAACCAGATAGCTAAAGTTAGGCATTTAAATTAAACACAGCGAGAGCGCTTTAAAATAAATTAGAATTACTTAGTTTCCAAAAATCACCTCTAAACACTTATGGGCTAGCGAGAGCAGGCATAGGGCTTTAGGGATAAGATCTGATATAAGACCACGAGAGTGTAAGTTGAGGGTATTTAAACTGGTAATCTCTACCGAATAGATTAAGTAAACAACTCTGTAAGCCTAGGTTAGATTGACCCACCTAAGTTAGTATAATTACATACCGACCGCCTTAGTATTACTTTATTAAAACTTAAATTTAATTCCGCCTTTAATAGTCTTAAAAATCAACAAAAAATCGTGACAACCATTCGCCTTAGCTAAACTAGAAGTTCATCTAGCACTAAGTAACCATAGAATCCCTGTGGATCGATAATCTTAAATATTACTTCGATAGGCTGTGCACTTGCAGTTAAGATACCGCTAGACGCATAATTAGACACGTCTTTAGCCCATCATTAGTCTCCCCACTTAGCTTTTACCTTTGTGTCTCATTGAGTCTTCTCTTCTCATCTCATAATCAGGGACTAAACCATAAAGGCTTTAAGGCTTTGTGATTAAGCTTATGCCTGCATCCTTCTATTAGGATGGAGTGTATAACTTTAGTCCTAAGTGTTAAACCCTTAATGTGTTTAACTCCTTTAATCAATCCATCATAATAATCATCAAGACATCACACTTGTAACTTGGGCCTTGCATTAGGGTTCTAATTCTTCCTTAATTGGTTAAGAAGGACTAACCCTAGTGTTAATGGACAAGTCCCACTCAAGTTGTCTTATAAACCCTAAAAATCACTTCATCATCATACCATTAATTAAAATCCACTTAATCAAAGGCTTGTTTTGTCATGAGTTTAATCCCTAATCATGGATTAAGTTGAGGAGCTTTCCTCAGCTTAAACACTCTCATCTATTATCCTTCTATTAGGATGGTGTAATGGGTCTGTTTAATCCCTGATTATGGCTTAATCTCATTACTCAACACTAAACAAAAACACAAAAAACATCTAAATAATCACAAGTAGGTTCATGATCTTAGTCCTACACCATGGTGATTAAGTGTGAGAAACTAACTTCACACTTAAGGCATTCTCATTACCCCTAATCAGAGGGAAGATGTGATGAGTTTACTAAATCCATTGGTTTAGGCTTAAGCTCATTAATCTATGACAAACTTTCAAAAGCAATAAAAGATTGAAAACTCAAAAACAAACAATAATCGTCTCCTCCGGGATTCTTTTCTCATCTAATTCACTCATAAACGAGAACTTGCTTCTTCCGTCTAATGCAAGACAGTTTGCACCTGAGCCAGACAGGTCATACACTTGAGCATAGACAAGTAAGCAGTTCATAAGTCTTTATCTTTCAGTCTCTTTGGGTCGAACTACGGTGTTCTGACTTCCTCATTGCACGAGAGGATACGTAGGCATAACTTAACAATTATCGAACAAAAGTCTCTGTATATTCCCCCCTTTCCAGCTTCATTCTTTAAAGCCTCATAGTCTTGAGCATTTCACTCTTATTCTTACAATGACACTTCACTTAGACACTTCACTTTTCTTTTACACTGACACCTGTACATCCTTTTCCAGCTCTTTTATACACAGATTGCACTGACACTACCCCTTTAAAACACAAATCTTTTAAGCGTGGATCCCGTCGAGTACGGCGGACAATCTGGGTGCTAATACCTTCCCAGGTTGTAACCAACCCCCTTTCTCAGTCTCTCTGGTTCGCAACCGTCTTATCCATATTTTTCTAGGTCTATGCAGCATTACCTTTCCTCCGGGATAAAAATGCCTAGCTGGCGACTCTATTCATTCCCTGTGAGTTCACTCTTGTGTGTCCTCACACCCTCCTTTCGCCGACCGTTCGCGTCTGTACCCTTATCTGGGCCTTTCCCATTTATCGGGAGCGACAGCTTGGCGACTCTGCTGGGGACCCTTATACTGTAACCAGGGCTTCTGGTTCTTTTTGTGGGTTCCTCCTAGCGCTTGATTGATTTGTGTTTACTGGGGTGTTATGTGCTGTTTGTGCTTGTATTTATATTTATTTTTGCTTTATGTACAGTTTGTTTTATTGCTTTCTTTATAGCTTTACATATATCATACTGTCATACTGTGCTGGCTGGATCTGTTTTGTTACTTTGGTGGGTGGGTGTTTTATTGAGAGTTGAGGTCCTATACCTGGGACCTGAGTGACACCTAGGCTAGAGTGGTTCATGTTCTTTCCCATTCCATTTCGGTCTGGTGCGGGAATATGAAACACAGTTCAGATATGGGTTTCTTCTTGAGAACTCTGTGCTGCAGATTTCCTGTAGTGCTAGGGCTATCTGGGAAGCCTGCTAAGTCTGGATGACCTTTAGTATTGACCTTCAGAAACTAAGGTGAATTAGAGGAGGATCTTTTATGGTTATTGTAAACACTGTACCTCCGGGTTAGAAGTGTTTACACTTCTCATAATTGATCCAAGTCTGAGGATCCTTGTTTTAGAACATCACCTGTGAGGGGGTTGGGCTGTTTACAGGTTTGCAGGTACCCTTGACCTCAACATACCCTGTTACTTTGTTTTGATTAAGAGTATTCCATTTTTGAACAGTTCTTGTGATTTTTTTTTAACCCTGGACATGTGACTCTTTATTTGAGTCCCCCCACCTTGGTTACTGGACTTATGAACCTCCATCTGGATTTCTTGAACATACATGGACCTATATCAAGGCAGTTAGTCAGATCCAGCTCAGTCACAAACCCTTGCATATCATTTGCATACATCATCATTGCATCATTTTAACATGTGTTTATTTGTTTTTCAGGGTATCCATACTATATTTTGGCTTGGTTTTGACCCCTTCATCAGCATAGACCTATTTTCATCAGTGCTTACTTCAGCTATCAGCTACCTGCTTCAGTCACCTGCATCACCAGTCTCAGCCTGTCAGTGGCCCATCTTCAGTGTTATTCTCAGCATCTGTCTAAGCTCTTCTTCAGCAACATGGCACCCAAGAAGAGTAACATCTCATATCATTTCTTTGAGCCTGAGTTGGCTAGCATCAGGAAGATTCAAACCCTGATTACTCCAGACCATATACCACTATTCAGAGAACATTATAGAGGAATCCTTGATGTGGTTATGGATTTGGACCCTTCACAGAGGAGCTTGATTCATACTTGCTTGCAGTTCTATGATCCCCCTCTGAGGTGCTTCACCTTCCAGAATTTTCAGTTAGGACCCTTGTTGGAAGAGTATTCATCACTGATTGGTGTACCTATCGGGGGTGGAGTCCCCTTCAACCCTGAGATGGCTTTCCCTAGTAATGAAGAGGTGGCAAAAGCCTTGTATCTGGAACCAGTTCTGATTGGGCAGAATATGACTACTAAAGCAGGAATCTCTGGTCTACATCTGGATTTCTTGACCTCTCAGGCTACCCTGAAGGCTTCTTTGGGAGAGTGGAAGGCAGTCTATGCTTTGTTGGCCCTTAGCATATATGGGGTCATACTTTTTGCAGATGAGCCTAAGTTTGTTAGCAAGAGTGCAATCCATCTTTTCATCCTAAGGAACCTAGTGCCCACCTTACTGGGAGATCTCTACTACTCTGTCCACCAAAGGAATGAAAAGCAAAGGGGAAGATTAGTGAGATGTTGTGCTCCTTTGTTCCATACTTGGCTGCTCAAGCATTTTCCAAAGACTGATGCATTATTGAACCCTCACCAGCAGAAGAACTGGGCTAGGAGGCTTGTTGCTTTAACCTCAGATGATATCAAGTGGTGCACTCAGAGCACCAAGGGCAGAGACATCATCACAAGTTGTGGGCAATTTCCCAATGTGCCTCTGATAGGAGTGAAGGGTTGCATCAACTACAACCCTCTGCTATTCAAAAGACAACTGGGCTATGCATTAGTCCACCCTCCTAGAGCACAGGATCTGACTGAGACCCTTTATTGTGAGATCAAGCCTAATCTGGCTATTGTCAGGCAAGCTTCCTGGGCTTGGGACAATGTCCAGACTAAAGGGGTAACCATTCTTGGAAGATGCAACAATGTGGCCTCAGCTCAGTACTATGAGTGGTCTCATGCCAGGGCTCAAATTTATGGGATGCCCTTCACCCTTGAAGATGTGCCTGGACCATCCACAGCACCACCTCCAGCAACTGTCAGCTTAGAGGAGTTTGAGAAATTGAAAGAGAGAAATGAGAATCTGACTCAGGCTCTACAGAAGACCCTCTGGGAGAGGAGTGATGGTCGCTTGGACATTGAAAGGTTAGAAAAGCTAAGGGTGGAGCATCTAGCCAGAATTGAGAAGTCAGAGGATTATATCAAGAAGTCAAGGGCTGGAGAGCAGATCTTGAAGAATGCCTGCAAAGAGGCCCAATTCCAGAGAGCTAGGACTGATTTGTATCTAAAGGAGAGTCAAGCTAGGTGGGTCAGGATCACCGAAGCTCGCACTCAGGAGGATAAAAGGACTCAGGACAAGATTGAGCAGCTGGAGGGTAGTGCAAAAGAGCAACAGGAAGCCCTGGCAGCAGCCCGGAGAGAGATCTCAGAGTTGAAGATTAAAGCTGGTGTGAAGAGGTCCAAGGACCAGAGTCGACACAAGAAGCTAGATGCAGCTGTTGCTACCAGGAATCTCCTTATCAGGAATCTTACGGAGCGTCCAGCTGATCCTGTGACTGAAGCACTTCTCAAGGAAGTTCAGGAGGATGAGTTTGGTCTTGGTGTTTGACTTTTGCTTGTTGTTGCTTTCATTTCATGTACTTTTCTTTATGTTGTATTTTTGACCCCTCAGAGGGCATGTATTGTAAAAAGAAACAAACTATGTATCATTTACTTTTTGTAATATATGTGTTGGTTTGTTTTATCTGAGTTCTTTCAAAGCAACATCACAAGCATCTCCCTCAAGGGTCTGGAAAGGTCAAAACCAAGTGCCAAGCCGGATACCTTGGAAACAAATAAGCATACTGCATTGTATACTAACCTTTTGTTTTGTTTTGTAGGTTTTTGTTTTATTGTTTCTAACTCTGTTGTGACTTCAGGAACTATTGCTCGACGTCGGGTGTTTCCACTCAACCGTCCACACAGATATCCAACCCGCAACAACCTTCCGGGTATACAAATGGACCAAGTACAACAGGACCTTACAGAGGTCAGGACTCAAATGGCCAATGAGAGATTGGAAATGAGGAATCAGATGACACAGTTTATGGAGGTGATGAATAATATGGCTCAAAGCCAAGAGAGATTAAGAGCACTGGTAGAGGGGCGGAATCAGGAAGACCCCCATCCAGGGACTGCGGGGACAAGCAATAATGAGAGAGTTCAACCTCATATTAATCCTCCAGTCTATGGACCTCACCTTCATCCAGAGATCAACATTCCTGTTAATGTGCAAGGGACTGCCACTGCAGGCAGGGTATTACAAGAGGACCCCCAAGAAGATCAATTTACAGTGATGGGAGCTGGGGAGGAAGCCTATGACAGAAGGCTAGATGAGATTGCTGAGAAGCTGAGATCCCTGGAGTCCCAGAATTCTTTGGGCTTTGATGTTATGGACATGGGCTTAGTGGACGGGGTCAGGATTCCCCACAAATTTAAACCTTCGTGCTTTGAGAAGTACAACGGAACCTCCTGTCCACGGACCCATTTACAATCCTTTCTGGGGAGGCTGAAGGCATATACCATGGACGAAAAGCTATGGATGTTTTATTTTGAAGATAGCTTAACAGGAGCTTCAAGGGAATGGTACTCTCACCTGACCAGAGCAACCATCAGGTGCTGGAAGGATTTGGCTGAGGCCTTTATCAGACAATACCAGTACAACTTGGATATGGCTCCCAACAGGACCCTCCTGATGGGAATGTCTCAATCATCCAGGGAAAGCTTCCGGGAGTACGCTCAAAGGTGGAGACAACTTGCTGCTGCTGTCCAGCCACCCATGTCAGAGAGGGAGATGGCTGATATGTTTATGAACACCCTCCAAGGGACATACATTGACAGGCTAGCTGCCTTTTCTTCCACTAGCTTTGCCGACGTGGTCATAGCCGGGGAAAGAATTGAAAGCCTATTAAAGATGGGTAAGATTTCTGACAACGGTGCGAGCTCATCCACCAACACAAGAAAGCCTTTTGTAGGCCCAAGAAGAACTGGTGAGACTAATGCTATCCATACTAGCAGGGGCAGACCCCAATATGTTCATAGGTCTGTGGCAGCAGTCACCATTCCCGCTCCAATTCATCCTCAACCAGTTTATCAACCTCGGCAACAAAATTACCAGCACCAAACTCAGTATCCTCCTCAGAGAAATTATAACAACAACAACACCAACAACAACAATCAGCAAAGACCATATCAACAGAGACCTTCTCAGGCCAATAGGGTGATCGATCCGATCCCTATGCCCTATGCCACATTATTGCCACAACTCCTAAAACTCAACCTGGTTGAGCTAAGGACATTGGCACCTCCGGATCCCACCAGTCTGCCCAGAAATTATGACGCCAGCGCCAGATGTGCTTTTCACTCAAATGCACCTGGCCACAGTACAGAGAAGTGCAGAGCTTTGCACATGAAAGTACAGGATCTAGTGGATTCTAAAGCTCTGAACTTTGCACCACCACCAAATGTTAACAAGAACCCTATGCCGCATCACGGAGGACCCAGAATCAATGCTATTGAAGAAGACAAGCCGTCTTACCTGAAACCAGTGTGGGTCAGATTCGGACACCCTTGGTAGAGATTAAAGCTCAACTCCTTGAATGTCAAATGTTCCCGGGATGTGAGCTAGGATGTGCTTATTGCAACATTTCAGTGAATGGGTGTGATAACCTGAGAGATGGCAAAGATGGTCTCATCCAGAGTGGCCTGCTCCAAATCACAACATCAATACCTACCAATCCAACAATCTCCTTAACAACAGTTCCAGAGTCTTCTACAACTGCAACAACCATTGTTCCAAACAACTCTTCAATCTCATCAACAAATGCTTCATCTGTTACTTCAACGGACCAAATGTCAACTGGCATCCTTTCTACAACTTCAGCACCCCTTCATTCAGAAACTCCTACAACAGCAACACCCATCCAATCATCAGTGTCTCCTACAACATCAGCAGCAAGCAATGAGAATGTCTCAACAGTTACAATTTATTATGATCCTGCAAATGATTCTGCCTAAAACTCACAAAATGCCACCCCTATCAGAGCACCAGTCACAATATACTATGATCCACAGACTATCATGGTCCCTTCTGCAGCTGCCATCAGTCCAGTCACTATCACAGTGCCTGGGCCAATACCTTATGAAAGCAGTAATGCCATCCCGTGGCATTACGGCTCCGACCTATACTGCGAAGGACAGGAAATCACTCTTGAATCATCAATTTCTTCACCACAAATAGACAATGTGGGGGGAGGCGGAGGCTTCACTCGAAGCGGACGTCTCTTTGCCCCGCAAATTCAAAGACCCACTGCTGAAGCAGAAGCTGCTGCCAAGGCAAAAGGGAAGAGCATGGTGCAAGAAGAGCAAATTGTTAAAGAAGCTTTGAAAACACCTTTTGATCAAGAAGTTGATGAATTCATGAGAATCATCAAGAAGAGTGATTACAAGGTAGTGGACCAGCTTCACCAGACGCCTTCCAAGATCTCCATTCTATCATTGCTTATGTGCTCCGAGGCTCATCGGAACGCACTACTAAAAGTCTTGCACGCAGCTTATGTGCCAGAAGAGATCACGGTCAATCAGTTGGAAGTTGTGGTTGGAAATGTTAATGCTAGTAATGGACTAGGATTTACCAACACTGATTTGACTTCGGAAGGTCGCAATCATAACAAGGCTTTGCACATTACCATGGAGTGTAAGGGTGCAGTTCTTTCCCATGTGCTGGTAGACACAGGATCATCCCTCAATGTCTTACCTAAAAAAGCCCTTGTGAAGCTAGAGTATGAAGGATTAGCATTACGTCCCAGCAACTTAGTAGTGAGAGCCTTTGACGGTTCTAAGAGATCAGTTCTGGGAGAAATTGAGTTGCCTATAACGATTGGCCCACAAACTTTCAAAACGACCTTCTACGTGATGGACATTCAGCCGGCCTACAGCTGTTTGTTGGGTAGACCATGGATTCATGCCGCTGGCGCAGTTACGTCTACCCTTCACCAGAAGTTAAAATTCGAGTGGGAGGGCCAAGTCGCTACTATTTGTGGAGAGGAGGATATTTTTGTTAGCCATCTGGCTACATACAAATACATTGAGATGGATGGGTAGATCCACGAAACGATGAGTCAAGGGTTTGAGGCCCTGAATATTAATGAAACATCTGCTGTACTTGGGACTTCCATGACATCCTACCAGCAAGCCAGGAAGGTTGTTGAGGAGGGAAATGCTCAAGGCTGGGGCAAACTGTTGCCTGTGGAGAAGAAAGAGGATAGATTTGGGTTGGGTTACAAACCAACTCAACAAGATCAAGCAGAGGCTGCTAAGAAGCCCAACTTTGTTAGTGGGGGGATGCTCACCCCTGATGCTGTCAACAACTTGGAAGATGAGTCGGAAGATGAACGCAACTTGGAAAGCTGGATACGTCCAAGGATCCCGGGGAGCCGTATCTCAAACTGGTCTTCCCAGGAAATTATAAGGGTTACTCCTGCAGAGTAATTTTTATTTCCTGCATATTTTAAGCATGCATCAAGTCTTGCATCTTGCCCAAGATGACAAGACTCATTTTGTAATCGGGCCATCTGTAATTTTTGTGCAACAAGATTAATCAATGAAATATCAGACATCTTTTGCAAATGAGTCTTTTTCTTTTCCGCTCACTGTTTTTCCATTTTTCTTTTTGTACAAAAAATAAATGGCAATGTTTTCAAAATGACAACTTTATTTCACTTTTTTAAACAAGATTAAAATCAATCACTAAAATGAACAAACTGAACCCTTGCAGAGAGTGCCTTCCAGACCGCACCGACAACAACACGGCTATGACTTCGTATGACTTTGACAATCCGATCAATCAAGCTGATGAAGGGGTTGAAGAAGATTACGAGCTTCCTGAAGAGCTAGCCAGGTTGTTAAGGCAAGAGGAGAAGGTTATCACTCCTCATCAGGAGGAGGTCGAAACGATTAATCTTGGTACAGACGAAGATGTGAAAGAAGTTAAAATCGGGGCCTGCTTACAAGACTCAGTGAAGAAACAACTGATTGACCTGCTTCAGGAATATGTGGATGTGTTTGCTTGGTCTTACCAGGATATGCCAGGGTTGGACACCGATATCGTCATGCACAAGCTGCCTTTAAGAGAAGATTGCCCACCAGTTAAACAGAAACTGCGCCGTACTCGCCCAGACATGGCAATGAAGATCAAAGAAGAGGTACAAAAGCAGTGGGACGCCGGGTTCCTTGCTGTGACTAGCTATCCGCCGTGGGTTGCTAATATAGTACCTGTGCCTAAGAAAGACGGCAAGGTAAGGATGTGTGTTGACTACCGGGATCTGAACAGAGCCAGCCCGAAAGATGATTTCCCACTACCTCACATTGATGTATTGGTTGATAATACGGCCCAGTTCTCGGTATTCTCCTTCATGGACGGATTTTCAGGATACAACCAGATCAAAATGTCACCTGAAGACATGGAGAAGACGACCTTCATCACGCCCTGGGGCACGTTCTGTTACAAAGTGATGCCATTCGGACTGAAGAATGCTGGTGCGACATATCAACGGGCTATGGTAACATTATTCCACGATATGATCCATAAAGAAATCGAGTGTTATGTGGATGACATGATTGCCAAGTCCCTCACAGAAGAAGACCACCTGGTAAACCTGCTGAAGCTATTCAAGCGTCTGAGGAAGTACCAACTGAAGTTGAACCCCAACAAGTGCACATTCGGGGTGCGATCTGGTAAGCTGCTGGGCTTTATTGTAAGCGAGAAAGGGATTGATGTTGACCCTGATAAAGTCAAAGCCATTCAAGAAATGCCTGCACCGAAGTCTGAAAAAGAAGTTCGAGGGTTTCTAGGTAGATTGAACTACATCTCAAGGTTCATATCTCACCTTACAGCAACCTGTGAACCTTTGTTCAAGCTGTTAAGAAAAGAGAAGACGGTCAGGTGGAACGAAGACTGCCAAAGGGCTTTTGACAAGATCAAAGAGTACCTGCAAGAACCTCCAATCCTCATGCCTCCAGTTGAAGGAAGACCTTTGATAATGTACTTGACAGTATTAGAAGAGTCAATGGGGTGTGTGCTGGGCCAGCATGACGAGTCTGGTCGAAAAGAGTATGCAATATACTACCTGAGCAAAAAGTTTACCGACTGTGAACAACGTTATTCACTGCTCGAGAAAACTTGCTGTGCTTTAGCGTGGGTTGCTCGCCGACTGAGACAGTATATGTTGACCCACACTACCTTATTGATATCCAAAATGGACCCAGTCAAGTACATTTTCGAGAAGCCAGCTCTTACCGGACGGGTTGCAAGATGGCAAATGATTCTCACGGAATATGACATTCAGTACACATCTCAGAAAGCCATCAAAGGCAGTGTATTGTCTGAATATCTTGCTGAGCAACCTATTGATGACTACCAGCCTATGAGATTTGACTTCCCTGATGAAGACATCATGTTCATAAAAGCGAAAGATCATGAAGAGCCTATTCACACTGAAGGGCCTGACCCGGAAGAAGAATGGACTATGATGTTTGATGGGGCTGTTAATATGAATGGTCGTGGTGTTGGTGCAGTACTCATTACACCTAATGGAGTTCACATGCCTTTCTCGGTAAAACTTACCTTTAACTGCACTAACAACGAAGCTGAATACGAAGCTTGCATTATGGGTCTTGAGGAAGCCATTGACCTCAGGATCAAGACATTGACTGTATTCGGAGATTCAGCTCTGGTAGTTAATCAAACCAACGGCAAATGGTACACCAACCAGGACCATCTGATACCTTACAGGGATTATACAAGAAGGTTATTGACTTTCTTCACAACAGTCAAGCTTGAGTATATCCCTAGGGACGAGAATCAGTTTGCAGACGCTCTGGCTACCATTTCATCAATGATCAAAGTTCAAGCTGCCAACTTTGTACCGCAGATTTCAGTGTCCAGACTTGACAGACCAGCTTATGTATTTGCAGCAGATATTGTCAAAAATGATAAGCCTTGGTTCCATGACATTAAGTGCTTCTTGGAGGATCAAACATATCCATATGGGGCATCTTCCAATGATAAGAAGACTTTGAGAAGGCTTGCTGGTAGTTTCTTTCTGAACACTGATGGTTCCCTA
Organism: Lathyrus aphaca; assembly: GCA_963966055.1. Classification (NCBI taxonomy): domain Eukaryota; kingdom Viridiplantae; phylum Streptophyta; class Magnoliopsida; order Fabales; family Fabaceae; genus Lathyrus; species Lathyrus aphaca. The sequence continues at coordinate 408,981,051 of OZ014524.1, read as the reverse complement.
TACAAGAGAAACTTTGATATGGTACTCCTCAGATGCGTTGATAGAACAGAAGCAGACTTGTTAATGCATGAAGTGCACGAAGGATCCTTTGGTACCCATGCGGGAGGGCATGCCATGGCTAAGAAATTGCTAAGATCAGGTTATTACTGGATCACAATGGATACCGACTGTTGTACCTATGCCAGGAAATGCCATAAATGCCAGATCTATGCGGATAAGGTGCATGTGCCTCCCAATCCTCTGAATGTGATGTCTTCACCCTGGCCCTTTGCTATGTGGGGCATTGACATGATTGGCAAGATTGAACCTACTGCTTCAAACGGCCACAGATTCATCCTGGTTACCATTGACTATTTTACCAAGTGGGTCGAAGCAGCTTCCTATGCCAATGTTACAAGACAAGTGGTAGCCCGATTCCTGAAGAGAGATATCATTTGTCGGTATGGAGTGCCCGAGCGAATCATTACTGATAATGGTTCCAACTTGAACAACAAGATGATGGCAGAGCTATGCCGGGACTTCAAGATCCAACACCACAATTCTTCTCCTTACAGGCCAAAGATGAATGGCGCTGTTGAGGCGGCTAACAAGAATATCAAGAAGATTGTGCAGAAGATGGTAGTCACCTACAAAGACTGGCATGAGATGCTACCATTTGCCTTGCATGGGTACCGCACATCAATCAGAACATCCACTGGGGCAACACCGTATCAGCTTGTGTATGGTATGGAGGCAGTCCTACCTGTTGAAGTTGAATTACCCTCTCTACGGGTACTGATGGATGTTAAGCTGAACGAAGCAGAGTGGGTTCGATCCCGATACGAACAACTGAGTCTGATTGAAGAGAAAAGATTGGCTGCAATCTGTCATGGGCAGTTGTATCAGAAAAGAATGAAGCGAGCCTTTGATCAGAAAGTCAGGCACCGAGAGTACCAAGTAGGAGATCTTGTGCTGAAAAGAATCCTCCCTCCGCATACAGACCACAGGGGAAAATGGACTCCAAACTATGAAGGACCATTCGTAGTAAACAAGGTTTTCTCTGGTGGAGCACTGATGCTCAGCACCATGGATGGTGAAGACTTCCCGTCCCCTGTAAATTCAGATGCAGTTAAAAATACTTCGCATAAAAATGACCCGCTGGACATAAAAACAGAATGAGAGTCCAAGCAAAAATAGGGCATCCCGGCGAGTCAAAAACAGAATAAATGACTCGGGCAAAAATAAGGGAAAATAAACAAAAATGTACACCCGCTGAGTTGAAAAGCCACATTGGACAACTCAGGCAAGAATGGGTATCCCGATGGATTGAAAACCCGAAAGGGCGATCCATGCAAAATAAGGGAATAAGCGAACAACTGCACTCTGAATTCGTCTGTATCACCTACAACTTGGTAAGCTTCAAAAGGATCAAGCTTCTTTCAGAATCAGCCTTTTTCAGAAAGCAAGACGAGAAGAACGTCAAAAGTCATACGAGTCATAGCAAAAGGGGAAGCTCCTTAAAGCGTCGTCAACATTGCCAGCATCTTGTTTCTCAATTTGTAACAATCTCCTCATTTCAGGAGATATGTTTCTTTGACTGTATCTTGCCAATTCAAGGCATATGAATTAATAAAAACAGATTTTCAGTCAAGTTTCACCTCGTACATTTCATTTTATTTGCAAAAAAATGTCTGATATCTTTAAAATACTGATTGCATGAATACAGATGCTTATCCTCAAAAACAAAAAATAAAAGTTATGTGCTTGCAGGAAATATACTTACTCTCGAGAGTGTCTCACTCCTATGACGGGATCCAGTAAGGGATGCCTCGGGATTACTTGCGCGTTTCTCTGTCTTTGTAGGATTGCAGGTATTCAAAAGCGCAACATGGGGCATGAAAGCTTCATCCCAGCAAGCTGGCAAATCAACACTCACTCAGTCTTAGCACCCAAGTGCTTTCTCCCCAGTTGAGTTGCCACTTGTTGTTTCTCCCCAGCTGAGTTGCCATCCGTTACTCCTCCCCATCCAAATACAAAAAGCCAGGGAATCATCTCCCCACAGAGTCTCAGCCTCTATCCAGAAGAGCAACACCCGAAGGAATCACAACAGAGTGACGAAAGCTTCTACAAAACCCAGCTGGGTCCCTCATTTACAGGAATAGGTCTATCATCGACCCATTTCCCCAAGCATAGTCATTTCAACAAATCTACCAACGATCTTATCCCCAGCTGGGATGTCCACTTCAAACAGATCGACCAGAGATCTTCGCAGCAACGGGATCCGAATCCCGGATCTGTTTTCCTTTGCATAATCATAGCATTCGCACCATATTCACCAAACAAAGCGTAGCATCCCGTCTTAATACGGAGCATTACGGAAAAAATCAAACATGTTGCATAATCATAAGTCATGGTCTGAATCAAACACTTGTGAATAATAGCAACCTATCAACAGTATACGGAATGCTCCCCAGATTCCCCAGCAGAGAGCTAAAGCAGTTGCCTCGCATTCACCAATACGAATACACACTCATTGTGGCACCCGTCCGTGTCATCATTCCCCAGTAAAGTCGCCCGAGTTTCTCTTTACAAACAAACACTTATATATTACGGATACTTCTCGACACCCGTCCGTGTCATATCCCCAGCAGAAAGCCAAAGTATCCCCTTTGCACTCACAGATACAGATATATATATAACTTTCTTGACACCCGTCCGTGTCACTTTTCCCAGCATATTCTCTCAAACACTTTGTATACCAGATATTTGTTTATACTATACTCTTCTCCTTTCGACACTCGTCAGTGTCACTTTCCCCAGCAGGTTGAACACTCAAATATATATTACTCATGCTTTTCACTCTCGTTTCACTTATACAGATACTCGTCCGTATCTTATATACGCCATTTATATATCCCCACAGATTCAACACTAGTCCGTGTTCTTTGTTAACCCGTTGGTACTCGTCTGTATCATCATCTCAGAACATGCGTCAAGCGTTTGTTTCTACCTGATACTCGTCCGTATCATAGTCTTAAGGATGCTCGTCCACATTTTTAATCCATACACCGTGTCAAACACTCATGTCTTCGTGAATATAGACACTCGTCTGTGTCTACTATTCCCCAGAAGAGTCCCCTCAGATTCAACACTCGTCCGTGTTCCTTGTTAACCAGTTGATACTCGTCCGTATCATCATCTCTGAACACGTGTCGGTATTTGTTTCTACCTGATACTCGTCCGTATCATAGTCTTAAGGATGCTCGTCCGCATCTTTAATCTATACACAATACCAAACACTTATACCCTTTTATTTCTTGGATGTAAACACTCGTCCGTGTTTACTACTCCCCAGTAAAGTGAATTTTCTTCTTATCTGACATTCGTCCTATGTCATGATAAACCCTGAGAGCAGCCGTACCCTGTTAGGTGGTCGTCCTCCACCTCTTGATGATCGTCCTTCATCATGCTCGTCCGATGGCCGTCCCCATCGTTGACCTTTTATCCGGCATTCGTCCTATGTCGTGATAATTAGCAGCCGTCCGCTGCTAGGTGATCGTCCTTCACCTTTTTGATGATCGTCCTTCATCATTTTATCCAATGGCCGTCCCCATTGTTGATTTTGGTTATCTGGCGTTCGTCCTACGTCATGATAAACCTTGAGAGCAGCCGTCCCCTGCTAGGTGGTCGTCCTCCACCTCTTTATGATCGTCCTTCATCATGCTCGTCCGATGGCCGTCCCCATCGTTGACCTTTTATCCGGCATTCGTCCTATGTCGCGATATTTTCGGCAGCCGTACCCTGCCAGGTGGTCGTCCTCCACCTTAGATGACCGTCCCTCATCTTATCTCCAACAGAGCAGCCGTCCCCTGCTAGGTGATCGTCCTTCACCTTTGATGACCGTACCTCGTCATCTGTTTATTTCATTTATTCTTTAACCCGATGGCCGTCCCCGTCGCGGTCCCTTTTCTTTTTAGCCCGATGGCCGTCCCCATCGTTGGTTGCTTTGCTTTATGAATTTGATGGCCGTCCCCATCCTTTTTCATTAATCCCCAGAGAATCTTACAACTTTATCTTGATGGCCGTCCCCATCATAACCCCTTTTATCCCCAGCATGTCGGCCATCCCCGTCATCGCTTTATTTCCCGTGCCTTTCCCAGCATGTCGGCCGTCCCCGTCATTGCTCTTTCCCAGCAGTCGTCCTCTGCTCGACGGTCGTCCTCCGTCGCCCATACTTTACAGTATACTTTATTTTCTTTTACAATCTATATCCCTTTTCTTCTTCATTCTGTGAGTGCAAATTTTGGGTTGTCTTTGATATTCAACCACAAGTTATCTTGTTTGCCTGATAAGTCGCTGCTTACATCCTGCACAGCTAACTCATGTTTGAATAGGGGCAGCTGTAAACACCCCAAATTTGCCCTCACCCATTCACACCATGGCTTGTGATCATTCTCATATACATAATCTCAATCATACCATCTCACATCACATTTTTGATTCACTGCATAGATTCTAAGTCATCTGCATCTAGGGTTTGTGATCTGAGCAATCCAAGAGCTTCTTGAGCCACTCCAAAGGCCATCAATCACTTCAAAGAGGTCCATGTGTGTTCAAGCATCATATTATATCCTCTCAAAGTCAATAATGTCAAAAGATCACAAGAACTGGGATTGGTATGGAAGCAGAGCCAGGCTTGACTGCACAGATGACCTAAAATTAGGGTTTTGGTTTCAGAGGCCATAACTCCAAATTTTTTGGTCATTCTTGTTTCTATTGGTCTCTATATGGTATAGGGAGTATGCATATCAATTTTCATGAAGAAATTCCATGGGGAAGTCACCTGATCAAGAGTTGACTTTTAAAACAAGTCAGTGTAAAATCAGGGCATCTGAGGCCCCCAATGACCCAACCAAAGGGTGTTCTTCATCATTTTGATTGTATATGATCTTTATTTGATCATGGAAGATGTTGGAAGATCACAAAATTGAAGAATTTCAAGTCTTTTGCAAAGTTGACTTTTTGGGCAAGTTTGACTTTTAATGAAATTGCCATTTTAGGCAACTTTTTCAACCTTTACTTTTTGATTCAAAAAAGCTTCAAATGGAAAAACTTTGGTCATGAAAGTTGTAGAATAGATCTTTCCCTTTTCAAAAAGTACAAGAACATGACCTAATTCATTTTGGATCAAAAGTTATGGTTTGTCAAAGTTGGCAAAAATCACTAAATTTCAAGTTATGCACCAAATGGAAAACTTGCAATTTCTCATGGCAAGCCTTTATGTGACTTCAACATGACCTCTAAAATCAAAATTAGCCCAAGGGATTTCTCATTTGTGTGACTTGATTTTCAAGAAATCCATAAGTCATTTTCATAAAGATGCAAAGAGGGATTTTCGGCAAAATCACCCTCCAAGGAGTTATGTGATCACTAGTTGGTTTCTATGCATTGCCATGACCAAATGAAGCATCATGCCCCAAAATTCAGCAAGAAGTATCTCATGTGCATAACCAAAAATCATGAGAAAACACAAGTGGGCAAGTTGCAAAATCTCTCTCAATTCATGATCCACATGCTGCAGACATTCACAAGCAATCCAAGGGTCATCCTTGACCCAAGCTGAAGCAAGACAAGCCCTTAGACTGCTGCTGCCATAGCCCATGCTGCAAGTACAAATCAACTTGACTTTTTGGCCAAAACCCCCATACTCTTGGAACAGTGAGCAGCGACCTCTACTGACCTGCTCCACATGCTACTCACACATCATGGGAGTGTTATAGCAACTCATTGGCCATTGAAACAAGACACAACACAACCCTCAAAAAAATCTGTCAAAAACTCCTCTTCTTCGAATCTCTTTTTCCAGCCATCAAACACCCATTTTCTCTTCACCAACAAATCATACACACTCAAAAGAACCAGAATCCACCATGAACACAGCTTGAAACCCTCTAGAACACAACTGTGAAATCTGCTACACCAGAACTCACCTTCACAAATTAGCCATTCACAAGAGCTTTGAGGCATTCCATTGAGTTCAGAAGGGTCAAGGGAGTTCATTTGCACAAGTGGGAGACTCTGGAAGCTCACCATCGAAGCTTTCCAGCTCAGGTATGGCCAAGAACACTTTCTCACAGAACTTGTTTTTCTTGTTATAAAATGAAAGTGTATGTTGTGCTGATCATAATGATGTGTTTGAAATTGAAAATGAGTGAAAATGAGGATGTATTGATGCTCTGAAATTTCTCCCGTGAAAAATGTTTGCTTCGATTTGCCTGATTCATGGAGTTTAAATGTTGTTTGAGGGTTGATTTGTGTTCTAGGATGTTAGAGGATCATTTCCCCGTGTTTAATTTGAAGTGGGATGGCTTGTAGTGAAACCTAGGGTTTTGGTTCGCCGGAGAAGACGACCGGAAGTCTTCTCCGGCCACCTGAGAACCATTAACCCTAATCAGTGTCATTAATTGATGTTTGAATCTAGTGCGTTGGATGCGTTGACTTAGGCTGACTGGCGCGCGTTTGAGTGGCCAGGATGTGTCCTCAGAAACCCTAATCACCATTAACTTAATTAAATCCAATTAATTAATTCATAAACTTAATTTATCCAGATTTGAATTGAGACCATTGGATTACGCGCCAAGTCAAACTACCCTTTCCCAGAATCAATCCTGGCCCTCCATTGCGCATACTTCCCCTTTTATTTCATTTTTAATTCATTTCTTTTATTTTAATTTGTGCATTTATTTAAAAATAGCAAAACCTTTTTAAAAATTCTGAAATTTTTTATACAAACTTTTATTTAATTTCAGAAACCAAAAACATTTTTATTTTTATATTTTGCATTAAAAAATATTTTTAAATCATTTAAAAGTTTATTTTTAAATAATTAATGAGAATTAATTAATTAAAAATACTTTTAGGTATTTAAAAATCACCAAAAAATTCATGAAACATTTAAAACCATTTAGAAACATTGTCCAACCCTCAAACCAAATTTCTTTTTTGATCTTGATGTCTTTTGAGAATTTTTCATGGAATTAAAATCATTTCAAGGCATTATTTTGATCCAAACTTCAAAAAATCATTACTGCCTAACCATTGAGAGTTGGACTTTGATTCTTTTTGCATTGTGTTTTTCATATCATGTAGTTTGTGAGATTAAATTGGCATGAATTGATCTTGCATTTTCCATTTGTTTGGAATTTTTCTTGTCAAGGTACCCTAAAACCCTAGAAATTTTAGGAAATTCATAACTTTTATTAGGTTAAGAGTTGGAACCTCTCCTTTGGGCAGTGAGTTAGATTAGGTTTAGGGTTCCTTTGAATGCATTTTCAAATTTTTATCTTGATGTTTGCTTCTGATTTTGGTTTTTGTTTGATGCATTGATCATAAACCCTAATTTAGGCTTCCATATGCATCCATCTTGCATTTGCTTGCATAACATGACTTGCCATAGTATTTTGTGCATCCATTTGATTCATTTGACATCTTAAGACATATTGTAAGCATGTTTGATCATTGCATCTTGCATTTGCCATGTTGTATGTCATTTGCACTTCATAACTTTTCATGTATGATCATGGTTCTTAACTTGCTTCATTTGCATCCATAAGTTTGTATGATCATCCCCATGTTTTGTTTCATGTTTGCATCATCTCATAGAATCATTAACATCATGTATGTGCTTCTGGTTTTGATTTGCATCATGCCATTCCACTTCATTTTGCATTGCATTGCATTCCTTTAACTAACTTTTCAGGTGGTAAGCAACTTTGAGAAGTGAATTTGCCTTCACTTCTCACATTTTCTTTTCATCTCCTTTGTGCATCCTTGCTGCATTTTGTTATGTGTTTGAGATTGAGCTTGCTAATTCTTCTCCTCCTTACTTTCTTTCCTCAAGTGACTTGACTTCTTGAATGAAGCAAGTTACTTTGCTTTCTCTTTGCTCCATTCATCTGCTTCCTGGTGGTTCCTCTGAAGACTTCTCTTGTAAACCTCACAAACCTAAGGAACAACCAAGAATGACAATGATTAGGGTTTTGATTAGTCTCCCCACTTAGCTTTTACCTTTGTGTCTCATTGAGTCTTCTCTTCTCATCTCATAATCAGGGACTAAACCCTAAAGGCTTTAAGGCTTTGTGATTAAGCTTATGCCTGCATCCTTCTATTAGGATGGAGTGTATAACTTTAGTCCTAAGTGTTAAACCCTTAATGTGTTTAACTCCTTTAATCAATCCATCATAATAATAATCAAGACATCACACTTGTAACTTGGGCCTTGCATTAGGGTTCTAATTCTTCCTTAATTGGTTAAGAAGGACTAACCCTAGTGTTAATGGACAAGTCCCCCTCAAGTTGTCTTATAAACCCTAAAAATCAATTCATCATCATACCATTAATTAAAATCCACTTAATCAAAGGCTTGTTTTGTCATGAGTTTAATCCCTAATCATGGATTAAGTTGAGGAGCTTTCCTCAGCTTAAACACTCCCATCTATTATCCTTCTATTAGGATGGTGTAATGGGTCTGTTTAATCCCTGATTATGGCTTAATCTCATTACTCAACACTAAACAAAAACACCAAAAACATCTAAATAATCACAAGTAGGTTCATGATCTTAGTCCTACACCATGGTGATTAAGTGTGAGAAACTGACTTCACACTTAAGGCATTCTCATTACCCCTAATCAGAGGGAAGATGTGATGAGTTTACTAAATCCATTGGTTTAGGCTTAAGCTCATTAATCTATGACAAACTTTCAAAAGCAATAAAAGATTGAAAACTCAAAAACAAACAATAATCGTCTCCTCCGGGATTCTTTTCTCATCTAATTCACTCATAAACGAGAACTTGCTTCTTCCGTCTAATGCAAGACAGTTTGCACCTGAGCCAGACAGGTCATACACTTGAGCATAGACAAGTAAGCAGTTCATAAGTCTTTATCTTTCAGTCTCTTTGGGTCGAACTACGGTGTTCTGACTTCCTCATTGCACGAGAGGATACGTAGGCATAACTTAACAGTTATCGAACAAAAGTCTCTGTATATTCCCCCCTTTCCAGCTTCATTCTTTAAAGCCTCATAGTCTTGAGCATTTCACTCTTATTCTTACACTGACACTTCACTTAGACACTTCACTTAGACACTTCACTTTTCTTTTACACTGACACCTGTACATCCTTTTCCAGCTCTTTTATACACAGATTGCATTGACACTACCCCTTTAAAACACAAATCTTTTAAGCGTGGATCCCGTCGAGTACGGCGGACAATCTGGGTGCTAATACCTTCCTAGGTTGTAACCAACCCCCTTTCTCAGTCTCTCTGGTTCGCAACCGTCTTATCCATATTTTTCTAGGTCTATGCAGCATTACCTTTCCTCCGGGATAAAAATGCCTAGCTGGCGACTCTATTCATTCCCTGTGAGTTCACTCCTGTGTGTCCTCACACCCTCCTTTCGCCGACCGTTCGCGTCTGTACCCTTATCTGGGCCTTTCCCATTTATCGGGAGCGACACTATGATCAGGGTAACATGTAGGACAACATTCTAACAAGAAAACAAGGTTCTGGAAAATTTGTTCATCATGTTACCTGAGGTTGAACTTTCAATCCAGGAGCTTTCTGGCTGCTTCTCTGGCTCAAACAAGTCCCAATGATCCCCCTTAGAAGCTTCTGACCCTTAGCTGGAGTTTATATGGCCTTTAGAGAGAGTTGGCAGAAGCTCAGGCCAAGGGAGTGTGAAAATCGTATTTGTGATGTGGGAGGTTTCAGGCTAAAACAATGGTTGGGAAATGATTAGAGGATCATGGTGAGATGTTTTGAGAAGTTTGTTTGTGTGTTTGAAGGTTGTATGATGAATTTCGAAAGAAGTTGCATAAGATGTGAGTTTCTTGAACTATGGCTTATGATCTCATTCAGGCTTGTGTGTGTGGTGTGTTATGCTGGCTTTGGTCCACTTATCACAACTAGAGAGGTCAGAGGAGTTGGTGTGGACTGTTGTGATTGGTATGGCTCAAGTTGCAAAAAGTCAAGCAAGTTGTACTTGGAGGTATGGGCAAGTGGCAGGCTGAGATAGGGGCATGGCTTGGCTCAGATGAGTTTAGGGAGAACCATGGAATTTGATTTGAGATGATTCAGCAAGTGGATCAAAGCTTATGAGATGTTTTGCAATTTTCACAAAGTTTGGCCCCTTTGAAAATTCATGAGATTCAAGGCATCAAAATGCAATATTCTTGGGCCAATTCTGATCTTTAGAGGTCATGTGATCATGTTGTGAAGAGTTTGTACACATTTTAAGCCTTTAGAACACTTGATCATACCATTTTGCAAAATGCCTCTTTGGTAGAAAACATCAAATTATGTGATTTTTGCCAACTTTGACAAACCATAACTTTTGATCCAAAATGAATTAGAATGATTTCTTGTACTTTTTGAAAAGGGAATTATCCATTCTACAACTTTCATGACCAAAGTTTTCCCATTTGAAGCATTTTTGAATCAAAAAGCAAGGGTTGAAAAAGTTTCCCAAAATGGCAAGTTTCCATTACAAGTCATTTTCCCAAAAAGTCAACTTTGCAAATGGCTTGAAATTCTTCAATTTTGTGAACTTCTAACATCTTCTATGATCAAATAAAGATCATACAAAATCAAAATGATGAAGAACACCCCTTGGTTGGGTCATTGGGGGCCTCAGATGCCCTGATTTTGTACTGACTTGCTCAAAAAGTCAACTCTTGATCAGATGCCTTCCCCATGGAATTTATTCATGAAAATTGATATGCATGATCCCTATACCATATAGAGACCAATAGAAACAAGAATGACCAAATAAATTGGAGTTATGGCCTTTGAAACCAAAACCCTAATTCTAGGTCATCTGTGCAGTTAAACCTGGCTCTGCTTCCATGCCAATCTCAGTTCTTGTGATTTTTTGACTTTCTTGACTTTGAGGAGACACAATATGATGCTTGAACACACATGGACCCCTTTGAGGTGATTGATGACCTTTGGAGTGGCTCAAGAAGCTCTTGGATTGCTCAAATCACAAACCCTAGATGCAGATGACTTTGAACCAATGCAGTGGAGTAAATATGTGGTATGAGATGCTATGGTTGAACTTATGCACATGAAAAGATCATAAGCCATGGTGTGAATGAGTGAGGGCAAGTTTGGGGTGTTTACAGTATGTCTATGCTCAGGTGTTGCAGGCTCGTCTGGTACGAATGCATTTACCGTCTTGCATGCGAGACAAGTCGTCGCGAGTTAGCGTTCAGAATGAGTGAGATGAGAAAAGAAGTTCCAGCAGGATAGTCGCTTGTTATTTGATTTTGTCTTTTATGAGAAATGTTTTGAATTTGTTTGTGAACATTCTCATACTAAGACCTATCCATCGCGGTAAGTACTTACACCTCGCCCCGAAATAGGACGCGTATAAGCACTCCGCAACAAAGTCTCGTGTCGTACAAGAACGCTCGGTTTTTATTAAGTGTTTTATTATTTTTCTTTATGAGATGAGAAAGAAAGAATCAAGTTGCAAAAGGCAGAAACTAAGGGGGATTAAGACTTAATCCTAATTTTTGTTTATTTATTCAAAGGTGGTCCTAATGGTTTGTGTGGTTTTCTAATTCTAATGAAGAAAAGGAACTAGAAACTACTAGAATTCAACTTACTTCCTAAGGAAGTTAAGTTGATTCTAAGAACAATGGGGAAGCCTATAAAAGTGAAAAATTCAAATAATAAGGAAAAGCATTAAAATGGAATAAAGAATAAATTCTAAAAAATACACATTTAAAGGTATAAAACCAAAACAAGCCTAAACTTCATCTAAGTCTATTTATTAGAAATGCTAAGCCTAAGTCCTACAACTAAGGGAACTATCTAATATTATCATTCTAAAAATCAGTAATTAAACTATACTAAGTCATTTTAATATCCTAAGATTAAACCTAAGCAAACTAGTTCTTAATGGAGCATAATATCCTAAACTAAACTAGGTGAATTTTACATGTACAACTAGCCTAAAGATTAATACACTAAAAATATTAAAATTCCTGAAAAAAATATGGAATTAATCCTATAGGGTCCTAAAACTGACTATTACATTATGCTAAAAAATATCCTAAAAATTCAGAAGTTAACTATGTCTAAAAATCACTTAAATCTACTTAAGGATTAACTACTATTTTCCATGGATTAAGCTACCAAAACAGTAGAAAAATGGCCTAAAAATCTACCAAAAAATATCCTAAGTCCTATTATTAGTCCTTTAAACATAGCAAAAAGAATGGGCTAAAAATCCTACAGGAAGTGGAAAAAATAAAATGAACAAAAACAAGTGTAGTTAAAGAAATTCAATAAAATGCTAATTAAGAGAAAAATCGAAATTAAATAAAAAATAACCAAAATTCAGAAAATAAAATTGTCACAAATTTCTAAAATGAGTTATTAAAGTACTGAATTTTTTATGGAATTTTCTCATGGTTTTTGCTATTTTTTAATGAATCATTTCTAAACTAAACTAAACTAAAAATAAAATCTAAAGAAATAAATGGAGGGGGTGAATTTAGTGATTTTATTAGTTCTTTTTTTAATATGGGCTTAAGAAGGTGGTGTAGAAAGCAAAAGGGCAAGGCCCAGCTTGCGCAGGAATGAGGGAGCATAGGATGAGGCTTAGTCAACAATTTTGACTCAATCCAGGTCGTATGATCAAAAGTGTCCTTAAGTATTCCAATCATGTGGCTTATGGACGTGGGAACATGAAACCTTATGGTGGATGACATGCGCTGGAACGACAGTAGGGGAAGCCAACCGGACGGTGACACGTGTCACCGCCGGTGTGGTTGGAATTCAAAAACACGGATCCTATCTCCCCCTCTTTCAACGGTGCTTTTTCTGGGGAATCTTAATGAAATTAAGTAGGGATTAATGGCGAATTAATGGTTTGAATCAATATTAATGCAATTTAATTATTTCATTATTCATTTTTAAAATAAACTTACAAACTCAGAAAAAACCTAACTAAAACCTAATTAAACTTCTTCCTCTCTCTCACCCCCCGTCACCTTCTTCGCCCAAGACCTCTTCTTCTTCTTCGCATTCACCCCCTCTCCATCAACTCTCCCTTCGTCTTCTTCGTCAAAACAAACACCATCATCTTCTCCGAAACCTAACCCTTTCTTCTTCTTCTCACCTTCGACCCTCTCTTCTAACTCTAAACACCACCACCGGCGGCTTCCTTTTCCGACCTCATCCATAACAAAACCACCTAACCCTATCCTCCTAAGGCTACTGAATTAAACCATAGTTTCAGATTTCGCCAACTCTTACCAAAATACCTACAATCTGAAACCCTAAAAGACCGTGCATCCGCTCAAACTTTACCGAATCTAATAATCAAGAGGGGAAATCGTAACAAGAAAACAAGAAGATGAAGAATATAAGACCGTTGATCGTCTACTTGTGTACCTTGCAGGTTATTGAAGATGCGTGTTGCGGATTCTCGAAGAAGATACGAAAGCTGTGATTGGGGAGTTATGGTGAAGATCTTTGGAATTTCTTGAAGACTTGTTTCGGCCAGGTGATAAAGAGGAGAAGGTGATTCGAGAATGAGCAAACGAAGTCAAATCGTGGAGGTTGCTGATGATGTTATGGTGTTGAGAGTGTTGAGGACGATACAGCTCGAACACGATGCGAGTTGAAGACCTTGAAGTTGTTAACATAGGTTGCGTTTCTTTAAGGTGAATCAGTGCATTCTTGAGATGATTGATGTTGATACTTCTTTGTGCAGGGTTGAATTTTAACCTGTAGCCATGGATTTTTTTTCAGGTTATGGATTCTAATATCAGGGATGGTTTGGCAATGATTGATGAAGGATTGATGAAGAGGAGTTGAAATTGGTGATGAAGGAGAGGCGAATGGTGGAAGGAGATTATGGAAGAAGAAGAAGGTGTGAAGAAGAAGATTGGGAGAAGATTGAAGGAGTTTTGTGGATTGAAGGAGGTTATGGAAGAAAGAAGAAGATGTGGAAAAAGAAGATGTGGAAGAAGAAGGTTGAAGAAGAATGGTGTGAGAGAAATTGAATAAAAAAATCGGTGAAGAGGAATGATATGATTTATAGGGGATTCGGTCAAGCTTTGTTCTGGAAATTTCTCAGGTATTTCAGTTAACTTTCTGTTACGAAGTCAGTTAGGAAGTGTAACTGAATTCGTGTGCAGCTTTTATGATAACACCTTTCGATCTCTTATCTTCTTTTGTTGTAGTTGATGATGTTGCAGAGATTTAAGTGATTGATCTCGAAGAATGCTTAAGCGGTGTCGAAGAATAGATGTTGTTCGTCGAAGAATTGATAAAGAGATGGAGTGATGATGAGGAAGGCTGGAACTGAGAGGGAGCTTGTTAGAATTCTCTTTTTCTACTATTGTGAAGATGCAAGATGGTTAGAGTTTGTTGGAGAAGATGAAACTCAATGATGATGAATAAAGATTGAAGAGTCGGAAAGAGTTTTGTTCAGGTACAAATTTCGCAAACTCGCTTATGTTGATTTCCTCTGTGACTTCTTCTTCTTTCGCAATCTTGGACTACTTTCTGATACTGTTATTGATGATTCTTGTGCGAGGTGTCCGAAATGTTGCAGTTTCTGAATCTGATGCAGACCCTTTGTTTGCAGACAAAGATGACGGTGAGGAATGTTGAATTCTTGTTTTGGTGATTTCTGAAACTGAGGAATGCATAGGTTGAGGATGATGAAGAATGTCGAGTCGAAGATGACGATGTTGTGAGAATCTGAAGATTGAGGTTGGAGATTAATGAGGGGTTTTGAGAGCGATGAAGATGATTGAATAAGAAAATTTTGAAGAGGTGAACAAGAGTGCTTCTGTTGAAAAGTAGTTTTTGAAAGGTGATGAAGATTGAAGTTTTTTATGGTGAAGAGTTTCTGAGTTTTTCCTGATGTGAATCCTATTATATATCAGTTTTTCTCTAACTGATTTTGTGGAGTCAGTTTTTTTTTGTAATTGTTATTTTGATTTCCGTAACTGTTACCAATTTGTCATTGAATTCCTTTGTAACTGGATCTTTTGTTGTGAGCATTGAGAGAGAGAGGCTTTCCAATAGTAATCTTGTGTTCTGTTATCTTTGTTTTCCTGCTATATTTCCCTTCCTGCTACTAAGTTATTCTCATGTAATTTTGATATGTAATTTCCCAACCTTCAATTTTCTCATTAGGGCCCTATTGTGAAGTGGTAGCAATGAGTCTTTTAGATTTGGACTAGCATAATTAACTTGATCACAAATCCTAGCCATCTTGAATTCCATTGTAGTGCCAATTTAAAATTAAAACAAAACTTGCAAAATCACTTTGGACTCCTTAACTATCTTGAATAATCGATCTTGCACCACAATTCTTTAAAAATCAATGCGCCCAAAGCCTTAAAGATTTGATATCGAAACCAAACATAGTCATAATGAAACACGAACAATCAAGAAAAATGGACCTTGAATTTGTAGACTCATTGGACTGAACCACTTGCAAAGGATCCTTGGAGATACTTCGGGACATGGTAAAGAACAAGAAAACATTTGGAATTACTTGAGATATAACTTATAATTAGATAGGAACCGATTGAACTCGAATAAATCTTTTACCAAGAAAATTATAAACTTTAACAACCGTGACTAAGTCGAGCTCACAGACTCAAAATGTAACCATCCTCAAATAAACCTTAATCCTCCTTTTCCATAAATAACTTTCATGGAAAACGGTAATCACTTAAGCGGTTGAGAAGGCAACAATGTCTTGACCATAATACGAATTCGCAACATAATTGCCCGCAATTTCACTGCAAACAGTTAATGTTCGGAGGCACCGTTGAAGATGGAATGCCTGAAATCTATCGTGACCACCAAAAGGTCCTGGACACATAAACCTTTAACCTAATGATCTTCAGATAGTGAATACCCGAAAGTTCCATTAAGAATAAGAAAACTCTGACCCCATGTCTCATGAACTTCATGCAAATGAATGAATGCAACATTATGACCTAATGATAAATGTAGATGAATGCGACGCATAAAGCCAGTTAGGGAACAACCGTGAGGGACCATTTTGAGGTATCACAATATCGTACCAGCCAAAAACCTCTACCTCAGCTTTCTCCCCGAACACCGATGCACCCGCACCTCTCCCTCGGGTCGATTCCATCGACCTCGATTGCAGGTTTCTAGATGAGACAAAGAATTCTCAGCAGCCCTCTTCTTCATTAGCCCGACCTATCCCTGACGGTGAATTCGAACTGATCCCGCTAGGAAAGGACCCGAGCAGATGCGTGAAGATCGGAGCACACCTCCTAGAATTACCAAGAAGACAGCTAGAAGCATGCCTGAGGGGGAACGCCGAACTGTTCGCATGGAGCGCAGCAGAAATGCCCGGGCTCGATCCAAACGTAACATGTCACCATCTTTCCATCGATCCGAACCACAAGGCAATTGGCCAACGAAGGAGAAAACAGTCCACCGAAAAAGCTAAAGCGGCCGTAAAAGCTGTAGAAGACCTCCTAGAGGCGAACTTTGTAACATAGGCCAGGTACACCACCTGGCTTTCCAATGTTGTACTTGTCAAAAAATATAATGGAAATGGCGAATGTGCGTTGATTACACCGATCTTAACCGGGCTTGCCCGAAAGATGCTTACCCTCTGCCAAATATGGATAAATTATTCGACAACTCGGCCGGTTTCAAACTACTCTCATTTATGGATGCTTATTCAGGATATAATTAAATTCCGATGGCCGTGGCCGACAAAAAACACACGACCTTCATGACCGAATCGGGCAATTACTACTACAACGTTAAGCGCTTCGGTCTAAAAAACGCGGGCACCACTTACCAGCGCATGATGAACAAAGTTTTCCGAGCTGAAATTGGGGACATGCTCGAAGTATACATGGAAGACATGATAGTCAAGTCCCGGGAAGAAACAAATCATGCTTCCCACCTACGAAAGTTGTTCGACCAAGCTCGAAAAAGCAAGATGCGTTTCAACCCTGAAAAATGTACCTTCGGAGTTCGGACAGGTAAATTCCTCGAGTTCTACTTAACCGAGCGAGGGATCAAAGCCAACCCGGATAAATGTCGAGCATTCACAGAAATACCAACCCCAAACTCTAAAAAATCCATACAATCACTGAACGGAGTGCTCGCTTCCCTCGCTCGATTTGTGGATAAATCCGCCCAACACGCGCTCCCATTCTACAAACTCCTTCGCAAAGAGTCGGCTTTCGAGTGGACCGGCGAATGCGAGTAAGCCCTAGCTCACCTAAAGAAATCACTTTCCGAACCACCGGTACTTTCCAGACCCAATGCAGGTGAAACGCTATACCTTTACCTCGCAGTGACAAACGAAGTCGTTAGTGCAGCCCTTATCCGAGAGCTCCCCAAGGGGCAAAAACCCATATACTTCACTAGTAAGGCGTTGAACGGCCCCAAAATCAGGTACTTGCAAATCGAAAAGGTAGCTCTAGCCCTACTCTTCGCAGCAAGGAGGTTACGACACTACTTCTTGGCCCATACTATCGTCGTCAGAATGGACCAAACCATCAGACAGATGCTCGGAAGACCCGACATGGCCGGCCGAATGCTTAAATGGTCATTAGAATTGGCCGAATTCGACATCAAATACGAAGGACGACATGCCCTCAAAGCTCAAGCATTAGCCGATTTCATAGCAGAACTTACCTTCAACGAGCAAGCAACAACATCTTCATCTAAATGGACCATTTTCATCGATGAAGCATCTAGCTCGACAGGCAGCGGGGCCTGGGTCATGTTAGAAAGCGAGGAGGGAACACTCATCGAAGCATCCTTGACCCTGTCTTTCCCCACATCCAATAATCAGGCAGAATACGAGGCCTTCTTGGCCGGATTACGCCTTACTGACGACCTGGGAGCAGAAGAGATAATAATATGCACAGACTCACAGTTGGTCGCTAACCAAGTACGAGGCGATTTTCAAGCTAAAAACGAAAACATGGCCAAATACTTAGCCTTGCTCAAGGAAAATCTAAAACAATTCACTAACGTAGAAGTCAGGCACGTCCCGCGCGAGAACAACATCCGAGCGAATATATTGTCCAAACTGGAGAGCACTAAGAGAAAGGGGGCAACAAATCCATCATACAGGAGATACTCCCCCAACCCAGCATTAGAAAAACGTCTAAGCTAATAGACATCAACATCATAGGCGATGCTAATTGTTGGATGACCCCGGTATTTAATTACCTGACCAAAGACAAGTTACCAGCAGACCTGAAAACGGCCAGCAATGTACAACATAGGTCGTGCTCGTACACGATGGTCGGAGGGAAAATGTATCACCGAGGATTCTCCACACCACTCTTCAGATGTGTCGAAGAGGAAAACATCCCACACGTATTGAGAGAAGTCCACGAGGGAATCAACGCACAACACCCTGGAAGAAGGTCACTCGCTCGTAAGATTCTACGAGCAGGATATTACTGGCCAATGATGTAGGACGATGTGAAGGAACACGTTAAAAAACGTGACAAGTGCCAACGACACGGTGACATACACATTGCGCCCCCTACTGAGTTAAAACCACTATCATCCCCATGGCCATTCGCCTGGTGGGGGCTAGACATCTTAGGGCCCTTCGTCATCGACCCCGGCAAAAGCAAATATCTCATCGTAGGCGTCGACTATTTCACCAAATGGGTCGAAGCAAAAGCCCTGGCCAAAATCACCGCACTGAACATCCTACGCTTCTTCAAGCGAAACATCCTCGCTCGATTCAGGGTACCGCTCGCCATCGTGACAGACTATGGAACGCAGTTCACCGACAAACACTTCCAAGAATTTGTATCCTCGGTTAGAACCAAATAACACTTCGCTTCTGTAGAACATCCTCAGACTAACGGGCAGGCCGAAGCTGCTAACAGAGTCATCTTGAGGGGCCTCAGGCAAAGACTAGACGAACACAAGAAACGCTGGGTCGAAGAGCTACATAACATCCTTTGGGCATACAGGACCACTACTTATTCAACGATCGGAGAATCCCCGTTCCGACTAGCATACGGAACCGAAGCTGTCATCCCCATAGAAATGCACGTACCTTCCATGCGCATAGTATCGCCCATGGACCAAGACACTAACTCAAAAACTCTAAGAGAGGAGCTCGACTTGGTCGAAGAAATCCGATCAGGAGCAGCTCTCCGAGAAGCCACGCTCAAACAAAAAATCACAGCTCGGCACAACGCGAAAGTTATTAAACGAGCGTTCGAGGTCGGGAGCCTCGTATTGAGGAAAAATCACAAAGACTCACGAGAAGGGAAACTAGCACCAAACTAGGAAGGCCCGTACCGCGTTCGAGCAAAAACCGAAAAAGGAGCCTACTACTTAGAAAATCTTCAGGGGGAAGAGCTCGCACGGCCGTGGAACACCGAAAAGCTTAAATAATACTACAACTAGTATGAAGGTCGCCTTAACCCCCTAGGAAGGGCGAAAGATTCAACCAAACCTGCATGCCCAGGTACAAGCATCGCAGTCCAAAACATTCTACTAACAGAACCTCCTCGTCGTAACGAGGAAAGTAACTGTCGCACGTACGGGTACTCAAACGAGCCCGACGTCGCCTAAGTACCACGAACAGGCAGAACCCCAGCTCGCGATGGGACGTTCAAGCCACGGATGTCCGAGCCATAAACTTGGTCCGGATACCGATCCAGGATTAACTTCCACACGTCCGATCGGTCCCCAAACCGATGGATCACATTCTTCACGAGCATTCGTCCCCCCTTTTTTTGTCATCGACCATTACGTCACATTCCAAACGAGCATAAAACACTTAACGAAAAAAAAATAAACGTTTAAAAACAAAGTCCTCCGACGGACGAGCAATCATACACAGTCCTCTGACGGACGAGCAATCATACACAAAATCAAAAGGCTGCATAAATTGTAAAAAACAACCACCAAGGTCGGAAACATTAATTCAAAAGGTCGCGACTCCTAAAGGCCGACTTGTTGAAGATTACATGAAAAAGGGACCAAGTCCCCAAACAAAAATTTTAAAATTACAAGTAATTTAGACTCGCAGGCCGACCTAATTACCCTCACCCTCTTGCACCCCATGTTGGTCTTCATTCGGAAGTTGCTGGACGACTGGGTGGATCGACTGCTCAGACTCCCCAGGTTGAGAATCGTCCACGACCATATAATAAGGGACCACAATCCGACCATCTTCAACCTTATACAAGTAGCTGATTTGATCAGTATCGAGGTTCAGCTAGGGATGGAGGGCCTTTATCTGGTCCACATCATTCTGGAAACTCAACTTAGTCGAGTCCTGATCTAGTCGCGCTAGAAAATGCGCCTGACTCATCAACCCTTTGGTGTCCTCATATTCGTCATCCTTAGGGAATAAGGTCTCTCCAGCTTCCTATTCTGATCGACTTCATTCTTTTTGTCCCCATCCAGCTTGGCGATAACGTCCGCCCGTACCACCAGCTCCGCAGTCGCGGCCTCGACATCCTCGGCAGCTTTCTTCGCTTTCTCTTCAGAGGCGGCCAAGAGAGTCTTCAGTCGCTTAATTTCGAGCTCCTGCCCAGAACTCCCTTCAGCAAACATGGATGCCATTGACAACATCTGCATCACCGCACTGGCATCCCGCGCAATGACAGCCTCCGGGAAGGACGATCCATCTGCTCGAGGTACAACGAGTCTGCCCGGTCGACCTCCATAGTTGTACATTCAAAGAAATTCTATTGCACGAAGCACGGAGGTAAGGGATGATTTGGCTTTGTGGGGGCATTCGTCGTCAGATCAGTAACAACCGCTCCACCCTTATGTTTTTTTAGTGTGGAACCCGAAGACACGCCCGGTGACCCTCGAGCGATGGGGCCCGAACCAGAGCCACTTGTAACACCCTTCTACCCCAAAACATAATATTGAAATAATATCAGAGTAATCATCAAAAGGGTATTACATATCTTCAAAAATCAACACAACAGTGTCCTGTCCCGTAACACGGGTTAATCAACATCAAAATAACATAAATCATTTCACAGTGGAATTTAACTTCATAATTCAAAACTTTATAAACATCATTTTCACCATCCTGAATTTAACATCATAAAATGGAAAACATTATCCAGATAACAACATACTGAAAACAGTTAACAAAAGAAACACATCCCAGTGTTACATGACACAGAGCAGGACACATAAACCAGAACCACTCCTAAGGAACACTAAAGCATGCTCTGAAACTCATGAATTACTCCTATTGCACTGCAAGACTATTCTTCGACATCTGCAAGTTACCCACGAAAGAGGCAACATTTCCAAGCAGGCAGGGTGAGTAATCATAATATATCATAAACATATAAGAATATGAAATATAAATAATTAGATTAACATATCATAACATCATTTACAATTAAACTCAGCAACAACAACACAATCATGAAATTCAACAACAACAACACAATCATGAGTTCATCCAGAATATGCAATGCTAACCATCCTTATATGCAATATACATGTGGTACCAATTTCATCGTGAGATGGATACATGACCATCAACCCTCCACAAGGGAGCACACCGTAATCATCGAGACACTTCAATCCACACAATGGGATTGAAGCTACAAAATAGGCCGAAGCCCCATCGTGGATGTCATGAAATGCAATGATGCGTTACACTGTAAAATTCATCGAGAAGTCAAATGCGCATCATTCATTTCATATCTAACAGTTCAAACATCAAATAATCATATAATTTCATCGTGAAAATACACCGAAACCTCATCTCATTAGCTATCTCAAAACATCAAGACATCACCATTCATTTCATGTTCATCAAATAATCATCGTAAAATAATATCTTTCGTCATGACAACACATCAACAACAAAACACCAATTCATAATAATATTGTGTTTATAATCATAAAAATCAATTTTTAACAACACAAGAAACCATTCCTTTTAATCCATAATAACTAATCATCGATTTATAATAAAATCATGTTTAGAATATTTATCATCATGATAGTATGCCTATAACCCTCGTTCATCAACAACCCAAGATAATACACCAAAACTCCGGTTCATTAACCATTTCAACTCATCAAGACTCGACCCAAACCCGGTAAAATTATAAGGTAATTCTACCCGTCTTTATAAAAACTCAGTTCAGAAAATTATCCCACTTCTCTCATTTTCATCCATCAAAATAAAGTTTAATTCATGCTCTTTCCGACGCTTCAAACGGAATGCGAATCGGACTTACGGTTTGAATGTTATGGATTTTTAAGGAATTAAAATTTGCCTCTCAAACAGTGTTAACCGGTTAACCCATAGCGTTAACCGGTTAACGCCTACGAAATTCCAGAATTTCACCAAAATTACAATGGTTAACCGGTTAACGCACGTTTTCCAGCAGCTCTTTGCTACATAATTGCAGACTGCCCCAACACCAAAACCCCCCAAATCCCATTACGGGTTTCACATCAAAACACTCAAAAACCATTTAAAAACATCAATCAAACATCAACAACATCCAGACAACAATTACACAAACAAATATATGATTATAACTCATTCTAATCACTCTAATATATCAAGCTTCCTCTCATAAACTCCACCTAAATCAAAAACCCCTAAAACTCATAAACTCAAACAATCCTAATCTATTCATATTCCAATTCCTACACATTTACAATAGATTATAAAAACTCCCCATACCTTAGAGAATTTCGCCGATTGATATCTTCATCCAAGGTTCCTCGCAACTTTCTAACTCTGAGCTTCTCCTTCCTCTTTTCTTCTCCTCAAAGCTCCTCTTCACCAAAAAGAATACGATAAGTGAGAACTTTGATTGTGTTCTCCTATTTGGGTAAAATTATCCCAGTTAAGTATTTTCCCACTTTACCCTCATAATTTTCACAAAAAGACCACCTTACCCTTTTCTTTAATATAATTTCAATAATAATAATAAAATAGTATAATAAAACACTATTTATCCTTATTATATAAATTACTCTTATACTCCAAAATAACCAACATAACATTCATACTCTCACTCATATTATTTTAAATAATAACCAATAATCTGAATAATACTACATGATTATTCTTATTATTAATATTACTAAAATAATTTCACCACCGGCATCAGTCACATAATCACCAATTGTCAATTCATTCATATATCCTCAAATAAGTCACAAATACTCATAATCGAATTTGGGGTGTTACACCACTCGTATCATTTTCGACCAATCTAGTCTGAATAGTCCTGGATTTCCATTTGTTGCCCTGCAACAACCTCTCCTGGATCTTGTCCAGCGACTTCATCGAACCTGCAAAACAAAAAAGACAAAGGTCGGGCCACTCACGAGCACAGAAGCACGACATACAAACAACAAAATAAAAAACGAGAAATACCAAAAAAGTCAGACACTTCTTGCCCGTTCTTACAGGCCAGGAGAGCTGTGACGTCGATCAGCGGATGTTCCACAGCCTCCCCTCCATCAGAAGCCAGCATCACTTTCCCCTCCCCATCAACCAAGGGGATCGGGGTAAAAGATGATACCAGCTTGCGAAATTCTTCAAAACTGGTCGTATCATCCTCGCCCAGGTTATCCCCTACTTGCACAAAGTTGCACACCGGCCGCCCGTAATGACTGTGCTCCCAAGAGAAGGGGAACTTCCAGATCCTCCTACGGATCGGTCGGCCTTTAGCGTCCAACCGAGGCACGTCGTTTTCATCAGTTTCGTTGCCCATAAAGTTGATCGTCCTAGTAGCTCCTTTGGTCAAAGGCTCGATCAAAATGTAGTCACCTTTGAACGACCTAATCGACTCCGAGTGTGCTTTGAAAATTTTAGCCCGCTGCTTGAAAGAGATGAACCCTTTCCGATCGGTCCCACGCCCCACCTGGAATTGCAGAGAGAATAGCCGGAAAAAGAGAGGAATGGTAGCCCCCGCTCCCAGATGCTCGCACGTCATCTCAAACTCCCTCAGGAAAGCGTAAGAGTTAGGGTGCAGATGCGACGGGGCTACTCCCAGATAACCAAGTACCGAGCACACAAGATCGCTAAAGGGCATTCTAATTCCCAAAGTCGTGATGGCGTACTCGTACATAGAGAACTTCCTTCCACCGAACTCTGAGAAGATACGGTCATCGTCTCCCGGGAAGGTCATCCTCCAATGATCGAGATCCCCCACTACCGACAAAGGATCCACTCACGGTCGAGCATACGAAGAAACTTTGTCCAATAGATCTTCTACGACCCACTCCTTGGGGGCCAACACCCTGGCTTCTTCTTGCACAACCTCAAGAGCACCAACCTCTTCCCCAGAGGCTTTTCCAGCATTACTCACCTTGGTCGACTCCGAATCCCCCGAGGAGCTTCCAGAATTAGACGGAACAGTCTTAGAGGAGCCCGAGTCCTCCGAAGAGCTCTCCTCTGAGGAGATGTCGAAGGGATCGACAAGCACGTTTTCACCTGAAAAGTAGAGGAAAGACATTAGTGAATTCGATCAGAGCCTCAAATCCACCCTTCCACTACCTCTCAAGTGAAAGGGCACGCAACGGCCCGAAAACAGGGTTCCGGGCTAAAGCCCCAGGCGATCAACGCCCATAAGGGTGCAAAACCCTAGCCTCGATCGAGCATTGACCGAGACCATCGCCCACCGTGAAACAGGGTCCAGGAAGGCGGAACGCAGCTACTACTAGACCTAAAATCCCTACATTTCCTTAATCTACCGGTAAAACCAAATCCTAAACCGCATGCATCGCTACTTCTTAAAAACTAAGTCTAAAAAAGCATAATAGAAGTCTAACCTTGACCTTGAGATGCCATAACTGAGAAGTATGTTGAGAAGTATGGTGGTCGACGAAAGCTTGCGGTGGTCGGCAGCGGTGAACAGTACACAAGTGAACGAGTAGTAAAAGAGGGAAGAAAACGAAGCAAAAAGTTCCAACTGTGGGGAAGCGTTACTATTTATAAGGAAAAGGGGCACGTGCACCGAAGCGTGACCCCTATCCATAGGCAATGATAGCCTATGCAATAGCCCCTAGGCTAGCCGTCAGAACATTAAATTGGCGCAAATACCAAGACACATCACCTTTTCGTTTTCTCTTCCACCACACCGACCAACGGATGGGTTGCTCGTCCGCCGAGCTCCATTACCTCCCCGTGGAAAACGCTCGAATAACCAACCCACCAGCTGGTCACATATATTCCTGAGCAAGAAACCACCATTAAGTCATCACTTCTTCGACCAGAAGTAACGACAAAGGGGGCTCCTGTTCCGGACTGGCCACGTTTCAGAAATGGGCCCTAATTGTCTCGCGGCCCAACGACCCAATGATGCTCAGAATCCTGAGGATCGACTGCTTGACGGGTCCATTGCTCGATGCTTAGATCATCTGACCCAAGACAAGTCAAGAAGATACCTTCTTGCCCTAACGGCTAGTTCCTAACCGCCAACAGTTATTGCGGGATCCATGATCCGCGCCCAACAATTTGGGCCAATAATCATCCACTTGGATCAGTATATAAACCTTCTCATTTGAGAGGGCTAGATATTCAAATCTAGACCCAACTATATTGTACTTGCTCACTCGTTGCTCGTTCTCTGACTTTAGCATCGGAGTGCCTTTGCAGGTACACTCCCATCTTTTCTCCATCATTAACCGCACTCGTCCACGCCCGACACAGCCACATCGGATCCTGATCTCCAGGTACGATCAGAAGATATAGACAAAATAAAAACATATAGTTAGGGATCCTCTTGTCTATCGAGTCTATATAGATCTTTGTGTACTAACGCACTAGCAAATACATCAACATTTACCGGATGCGCTGTTCTGTTACAAGCTTGGGGTTGGTCGAGAATGACCAATTTATCGCCAGTAAATCGTAATCCATACGCAACAAGGTAATTTTACACCATAGTTATTTCCTCATACTTAATTTTTATTACATTCACTAAATAATTTATACTTAATTTGTAGGTGGTCGGCAATGGATATGGATTTTGACAAATGTCCCCATTATAGCATCTTTCAATATAGAAGTCTAATAGACCATTTGGGTCCAGACGATGTATTGTGACTAAACTCTTTACTTAAAATGCATTGTATATTTATTATTAAGACATTATTCGTTAGCATATACTAAATAATATTTTTTTTCGTATACAGTTTATCTGGAGACCATATCTTGATTTAGAAGGTGAGCATCAAGTCAATCAACGAGACGTAGCCGTATGGAGTTCGAAGACACCGATTATTAACTTCACTACGGTGGAGATGCACAACAGTGATTAGGTCAAACTTCAATTTGGAATGCGACAAGAAATTCCTCCGCCTCCAAGATGTTTCAAGCAACACCACGGTAGTAAAGTATCAGACCAATGGGATTACAAACCATGGACAAACTATACAAGGGTTGAGAATCGAGAATGGAGGCATCGCCATGAAACAGTCTTGAGAGACACAGTGCATCTATTTGAGATGAAACCAACTAGGGGATACCTTAATTGGTATAGATCGGTTTCCATTGGATTCTTGTCAAATCCAAGATATTTAGTTGACCCACGCCAATGAGCATCATCATCAAATACCCAACAACCATACAATCAAAGTCAACCAACCATGCCACACACACAACAACAATACAACAAACAAACCCACTACCAATCCACCCCATTCCAACTACCCAACTACCCAACTAATCATACTCCCAATCATATCACTAAGCATACTAATCAACCAAAGAACCAAACCAATCATTATACCAATCATTCCAAATGCCACAACAATTTTTACCCACTCAATCATTCAAGCCACTATCACTGCTCAACCAACCAGGCTATCGTCCCGAGATTGACTCGTCATCCCGACCACCCTACCATAACTATGAAGACATGGGCAACCCCTTCAGTTTGGACGACTTTGAACAATTGACTCATCATTCTTGGGCCACCATGCGCGACTTTCTTGAAAGTGATCTTCCAGCTCCATCGACAACAATTTCTTCTGAAACGCCTCTTATGCAACCAACATAACAACATGAATGACCACGAAGAGACATCCGACCAAGAGGATGTGGCACCGGCGGTCGAATCAGACGAATAAATAAGCACAAGTAGCACATAACACCCCTGTAAACACAAATCAAACAAGCTCTAGGAGCAACCCACAAAAAAGAACCAGAAACCCTGGTTGCAATATAAGGTATCCCCAACAGAGTCGCCAAGTTGTCGCTCCCCCAAAAAGACACCGGGTCAGATAGGGTGCAGACGCGAACGGTCGGTGAAAGGAGAAGATGAAAAGAGTCGCCAACTAGGAATTTTTATCCCGAAGGAAAGGTAATGCTGCATACACCTAGAAAGATATGGATAAGATGGTTGCGAACCAGAGAAACTGAGAAAGGGGGTTGGTTACAACCTGGGAAGGTATTAGCACCCAGATTGTCCGTCGTACTCGATGGGATCCACGCTTACAAGATTGTGTTTTAAAGGGGTAGTGTATGTGATATTTGTGTGCAAAAGCTGGAAAAGAAATGTACATGTGTTAGTGCAAAAGGTGAATGCTCAGGACTGAGGCTTTTAAAAGAAAGTGCTGAGAGAGGGGGAAGACACAGAGACTTTTGTTTGATAAATGTTAAGTTATGCCTACGTATCCTCGCGTTCAATGAGGAAGTCAGAACACCGTAGTTCGACTCAAAGAGACTGAAAGATGAGTTGACTAATGAACTTCCTACTTGTCTATGCTCAAGTGTATGACTCGTCTGGCTCGAGTGCTAACTGTCTTGCATTAGATGGAAGAAGAAAGTTCTCGTTTATGAGTGAATGTGATGAGAAAAGAATACCGGAGGAGACGATTATTGTTTGTTTTTGTGTTTTCAATCTTTTATTGTTTTTGGTGTTTGTCAAAAGTTAATGAGCTTAAGCCTATATCAAAGGTTGTAAACTCATTATATCCTCACTGATTAGGGATAATGAGAATACTTTAAGTATGAGATAAACATCTCAACTTAATTACCATGGTGATGTAGGATTAAGATCATTAACCTACTTGTAATTATTTAGATGTTTTTTTTTTGGGATTTTGTTTGGTGTTAAGTAATGAGTTTAAGCCATAATCAAGGATTAGTGAACTCATTACACCATCCTAATAGAAGGATAATGGATGAGCACACTTAAGCTGAGGAAGATACCTAAACTTAATCCATGATTAGGGATTAAAGTCATTAGATGACAAGCCTTTATTAAGTGGATTTTAATTAAGGGGATGAGATTAAGAAATGGATTTTATGGTTTGTAAGACAACTTGAGGGGGACTTGTCCATTAAACACTAGGGTTAGTCCTTCTTAACCATAAAGGAAGAATTAGAACCCCCAATGTAAGGCCCAAGTTACAAGTTAATGACTTAGTGATTATTAGATGGATTGATTAAGAGGTTTAAACAAATTAAGGGTTTAACACTTAGGATTAAAGTTATACACTCCATTCTAAGAGAAGGATGCAGGCATAACTCTAATTCTAAAGTCCTCTAGCCTTAAAGGTTTAGTCTCTACTGATGAGATGAGAAGAGAGACACAAAGAAGACTCAAAGGTAAAAACTAAGGGGAACTAATCACAACCCTAATTATTATCATGCTTGGATGTTCCTATGGTTTGTAAGGCTTGAGAAAGATCTTCAAGGAAGCCACCAATATAAGAAGCAGATGGAAGGAGGAAAAAGCAGAAAAACAAGTTACTTACTTCATTGAAGAAGATAAGTAACTTAGAGAAAGAAAGTGAGAGATGAACATGAATGGGAAAACCCACTCAAAGGAAAATAAAAATGCAGAAAAGATGTATATGAAGAAAATTAAGAGAAATGAGAAGTGAAGGCAAATTCACTTCTCAAATTACTTACCACCTGAAAATGTTAGCACAATATGCATAAGGGAATAAATGACATGAAATGAAACATATGCAAAGACAAGAGCCAAAGTCAGAAGCATACACATGATGCAAATGATGCTATGACATGTTGCAAAGACATACAAAGTTCCATGAATGGTCATACAAAGAGAATGAATGTAAATGAAGCATGCTTTGAAGTTTGAAAGTTCAAGAAGTTTAATGAAAAGAAATGAATGCAAACCATGGAAAATGAATGAAGAAATGATAAATCATGATTATAACATGTCTTAAGATGTCTAAGATGACATATGAGTGCATGAAATGTCATGGCAAGTTCATGAGTGAATGCATATGCAAGATGAATGCAAATGAAGATGCAAAATTAGGGTTTTAAGGTAACATGAGATGCATATGATCAAAACAGAAGCAATCCACATGATAAAAATTTGCAAATGAGCTCAAACAAACCCTAATCCCATATGATATCACACCCCAAAGGAGAAGGTCTAACTCTTAACCTAAAGAAAGTTATGATTTTTCTAAGTTAACTAGGGTTTTTGGCTACCTTAAAAGGGAAAATGCAAATCAATTTGAAAATGAAAGATAAATTCATGACAAAAGTATCCTTGAAACTACATACTATATGGAAAACAATGCAAAAATAATCATCATCAAACCCTTCATGGTTAGGCAGAAAAGATTTTTCAAAGTTAGGGTTCTAAAAAGGGATTTTATGAACCCTAAATTCAAAGAAAATGTCAAAGTACGTTCAAAACCAAAAATAAATTTGTATAAATGGTTTGATAATGTTTCTAAATGTCTTAAGATGCAATTTGAATTTTTTTGTGATTTTTAGAAACCTAAATGGTATTTTAATTAATTAATTTACATTAATTAATTAAAATAAACATTTAAATATTTTAAAAATGCTTCTTTAATGCAAAAAATAAAAATAAAAAATGTTTTTGAGTTGAGAAAAGTATTTGGAACTAAAATGCATAAAATAATATTTTTGGGATTTTTCTAAGTATTTTAAAATAATTATGCAAGAAAACGGAATAAAAAAGAAAATAAAATGAATTTAAAAGGATGTCAATGCATCTGAAGGTTGAGGTTCAAACTTGGTTTGACTACGCGCGCAGATGTGGGGCTGAGATTGAATCTGTCTAAATGAATTAATTAACTTAATTAATTAAGAATTAGGGTTAAGTGGATGCATCTGATCCGTCCAAACACACGGCAAGCAAAATCCAAAGACCAATATTCAAACTGATGCGCTAACCCTAATTAACTAACCTAATCACTTTCAGGTGACCGAAACAAGCTCCAGTCATCTTCTCCGGTCACTCTTCTTCTCTGTCTCTCTCAAAACACCATAAAAATGTCTCAAACTCTCCAGAAATGATCCTCACACCACTCGAAACATGAATCAACCAACAAAATCCATTTATTTCACATGAATAGCATGAATCTAAGCAAAACGAAAAAGCAATCCAAAATTTCAAAAGTTCATGAAATGCTTAAAACTCCACCATTTTCAAAACAAATTATATCATGGTGATCAGGGGAGCATACAGAATCATTCTATAACATAAAAGAGAGGTTCTGGAAAAAGTTTGAAGGCGGCTACCTGAGCTGGAGCTTTCACTTCTGGAGCTTTTGGGCCTCTTCTCCTATGCAAATCCACCTCACTTGATCCTCTGATGATGTTGCAAGGCTTTGAATGAGTTTAGAATGACTGGATTGAGAGGTTGCAACTCAGCTGGTCCAAAATCGTGTTTGTGTTTGGCTGACTTTTAGGGCTTGGCAATGGTTGGGAAATGATCTATGGATGATGATGAGTTGATCTATGGAAAAATATTGGATGCTTGATGCTTGTGTAGTGTGTTTCAAAGAGATGAAGGTTGAGGGTGATTTTATGAAACTTGGTGTATGAGAGTGTTCAGGCTTGTGTGTCTTGTGTTATGGCTTGCTTTTGGTCCACATAACATGTCTCTATTGGCCAGAGAGTTGTTGTGGCTGTAGCTGATTGGTATGGGTTCAATTGCAAAAAGTCAACAACTTGTGTACTTGAGGTATGGGCTTGTGCAAAAGCTTTTTCATGGCATGTCTTGGTTCAACATTGATCAAGGAGGTCCATAGAAAATGATTTGGGGTGCTGAAGCAAGTGTATGAGAAGATTCATGCCATTTTGCAAATTTGAAGAACTTTGACCGTTTTTGAATTTCTTGACGTTCAAGGCATGAAAGTGGATGATTCTTTGGGAAATTCTGATCACAATGCATTGTACTATGTTTGTATGATTCTTAGAGACGCATTAGAGGTCACAAAATGACTTGGCAAGTGGTTTTGCAAAAAATCCTCTTTGGTGTATTCTTGAAAATTATAGGATTTTTGCCAACTTTGCAAGGCCATAACTTGAGTTCCATAATGAATTAGAACATGTTCTGGTACTTTTTAAAAAGGGAATGATCCAATCTATAGCTTTCATGACCAACAATTTTTCATTTGAAGCATTTTTGGTTGAGGTAGAGGAGGTTGAAAAACTTTCCCAAAATGGAAAGTTTCCATTACAAGTCATTTCCATTTTTGGCAACTTTTGGTTTAGCTCAAATTTGTTCAATTTTGTGAACTTCTAAGCACTTAAGTGATCAAATAAATATCATATAACTTCAATTTGATGAAAATACCCCTTTGGTTCCATTGTTGGGGGCCTCAGATGCCCTGATTTTGCTCTGACTTGCTCAAGAAGTTACCTAGTGAACAGATGACTTCCATAGTGAATTTCTTCATCAAACTTGGTACACATGATCCTTATAACATCTTAAGAACATTAGAAACAAGAATGGCCCAAAAATTTGGAGTTGAGGCTTCTGAAACCAAAACCCTAATTTTGGTCATCTGTGCAGTGAAAACCCTAGCTCTGCTTCCATGCTTTGCCAATTCTTGTGATTTCTTGACTTCCATGAACCTTGAGGGATATAATATAATGGTAGAACACACATATACCTTCTTGGAATGATTGGAAACCTTTGGAGTGGCTCAGATGGATCCTTGGATTGCTCAGATCACAAACCCTAGATGCAGATGAACTTGAACTAATGCAGTGAAACAAAATGCAATATGAGATGGTATGCTTATGCAAACATGAAAGATCACAAGCCATGGTGTGAAATTAGTGAGGGAAAATTTGGGGTGTTTACAGCTGCCCCTATTCAAACATGAGTTAGCTGTGCAGGATGTAAGCGTCCGGCTTATCAGACAAACAAGATAACTTGTGGTTGAATACCAAAGACAGTCCGAAATTTGCACTCACTAGGGAGAAGAAGAAAAAGGATATAAATTGTAAAGGATAATATAGCATGATTATTAAAATGCGGGCGATGGAGGACGACCATCGAGCAGAGGACGGCTGTTGAGGAAAAATAATGACGGGGACGACCGAAAAGCTGGGGAAGTAAGAGATCATGATGGGGACGGCCATCAAGTAAAGTAACAAGGTTCTCTGGGGATTAAAGTGAAGGCAATGATGGGGACGTTCGACAAGCCGAGGAAGTAAGAGATCATGATGGGGACGGCCATCAAGTAAAGTAACGAGGTTCTCTGGGGATTAAAGTGAAGGCAATGATGGGGACGGCCATCAGGTTCATAAAGTAACGTAAACAATGACGAGGACGGCCATCGGTTTAAAGAATAAATGAAATATTGATGAGGGACGGTCATCAAAGGTGAAGGACGATCACCTAGCAGGGGACGCCTGCTCTTTATCACGACATAGGACGGATGTCAGATAGGAAAAAAGGTCTACAATGGGGACGGCCATCGGATAAGCATGATGAAGGAAGATCATAAAGAGGTGAAGAACGATCACCTAGCAGGGTACGGCTGCTCTTAGGGGTTATCACGACATAGGACGAATTTCGGATAACAAGATCGATGATGGGGATGGCCATCGGATAAAATGATGAGGGACGGTCATCACAAGGTGAAGGACGATCACCTAGCAGGGGACGTCTGCTAAAAATATCACGACATAGGACGAATGCCGGATAGAGAAGGATTCCAATAATGGAGACTTCGCTGGGGAAAGGGATGAGGGACGGTCATCCAAAGGTGAAGGACGATCACCTGGCAGGGGACGGCTGCCGAAAGTATCATGACATAGGACGAATGTCGGATAGAAGAAAAGTTGCTTTGCTGGGGAATGGTAAACACGGACGAGTGTTTACGCTCAAGAATAAAAGGTATAAGTGTTTTGACGCTGTGTATAGATTTAGGATGCAGACGAGCATCCTTAAGAACATGATACATACGAGTATCGGTAGAAACAAACGCTGACGCGTATTCAGAGATGATGATATGGACGAGTACCAACTGGTTAACAAAGAACACGGACGGGTGTCGAATCTATTTGACGAGTGATATATATATATATATATATATATATATATATATATATATATATACAAAATACGGACGAGTATTTGTATAAGTA
Organism: Lathyrus aphaca; assembly: GCA_963966055.1. Taxonomy (NCBI): domain Eukaryota; kingdom Viridiplantae; phylum Streptophyta; class Magnoliopsida; order Fabales; family Fabaceae; genus Lathyrus; species Lathyrus aphaca. The sequence continues at coordinate 408,947,638 of OZ014524.1, read as the reverse complement.
TGAATGAGTATTGTGAAGTACGAGCAAGACACGGACGAGTGTTCAACTTGCTGGAGAAAGTTTGACACAGACGGGTGTCAGAAGGGTATATAGGTATCTGTATTTGAGAATGCCAAGAGGGTATTTGGCTTATATCTGCAGGGGAATGATACGACACGGACGAGTGTCGAAAGAACATATAAACGGGAATTTGTGTTGGAGAGTGCAAAGGGGACGCCTTGGCTTTTATTTGCAAGGCATGTGGGTTTTTTTTTTTATATATTGCTGATGGAATGCTGAGGGTATTTGCAGGTGACTAGCTCGAACCTGGCCTGTGATCATGCAAATGTTTGATTTTTTCCGTAATGCTCCGTATTAGACGGAATGCTACGCTCTGTGGGGAAAAATGATGCGAATGCTATGATTATGCAAAAAGAAACCAATCCGGGATTCGGATCCCGCTGTTGTGAAGATCTCTGGCTGATCTGCTTGGAGGGATATCCCAGCTAGGGGAGATCATTGGTAGATCTGTTAAGATATACAGCTCTGCTTGGGGAAATAGATCCTTGGAAAACATATCCTGTAAGGAGAAACCCAACTGGGGATAAGGAAGCTTTCGTCACTTTGTTGTATGAGAGTTTCAGGCATTGCTCTTCTGGGGAGAGGTTGGAACTCTGTAGGGAGATAACTATTTTATCTTTGAGAGACCTGGCACTCTGTTTGGGGAAGAAAAGATCACTGAACGATCCTCCTAGAGAACTCTGTGGGGATCCCGGCTGGGGGAAGCTCTTGTTGAATAAACTTATGCTGGGGATGAGGAGGTTTTGACAACTCCGATGGGGAAAAGCATTTCAGATACCGTTCAGGGAGGAGGTACGCTGAGGAAGTGTGATTGGCATGCCCCAGGTTGCGTATTGAATACCTGCAATCTGTTAAGACAAGAAACGCACAAGCATCCTGAGGTATCCCTTACCGGATTCCATCATAGGAGTTAGATATTCATGAGAGTAAATATATTTCCTGCAAGCATTTGTTAAAAATGGCTCATTTGTTTTATGCAAATATCATATTATGGATATTGGAAATTTTGCAAACGAAACAAAAATGTACAAGAAGAGATGTGACTGAAAATCTGATTTTATTAATTTGGATGCCCTGAATTGGGAGATACAGTCAAAGAAACATATCCCCCGAAATGAGGAGATTGTTATAAATTGAGAAAAGTAAAAATGCTGGCAATGTTGGCGACGCTCCGGCGAGCTTCCTTTGCTATGACCTGTATGACCTTGACGTTCTTCTCATCTTGCTTTCTGAAGAAGGTTGATTCTGACCGATGCTTTATCCTTTTGAAGCTTGACGTGTTGTAAGTAATACAGACGAATTCAGAATGCAATTGTTCGCTTATTCCCTGATTTTGCGTGGATCGCCCTTTCGGGTTTTCGATCCACCGGGATACCCATTTTTTGCCTGAGCTGTCCAATGTGGCTCTTCAACTCAGCGGTTGTACATATATATATTTTTTATTTTCCCTTATTTTTGCCTGAGTCTTTTATTCTGTTTTTGACTCGCCGGGATGCCCTATTTTTGCCTGGACTTACATTCTGTTTTTATGTCCAGTGGGTCATTTTTATGCGAAGTATTTTTTAACTACATCTGAATTCACAGGGGATAAGAAATCTGCACCATCCATAGTAGTGAGCATCAGTGCTCCACCAGAGAAAACCTTCTTTACTATGAATGGACCATCGTAGTTTGGAGTCCACTTGCCCCTGTGGTCTGTATGAGGAGGAAGTAATCTCTTCAGCACAAGATCTCCTACTTGGTATTCCCAAAGCCTGACTTTCTGATCGAAGGCTTTCTTCATCCTTTTCTGATATAACTTCCCATGACAGATAGCAGCTATTCTCTTTTTTTCGATCAGATTCATTTGATTGTACCGAGATCTGACCCATTCTGCTTCGTTCAGATTTACATCCATCAATACTCTTAAGGAGGGTAACGCAACTTCAACAGGTAAGACTGCCTCCATACCATACACAAGTTGATACGGTGTTGCCCTAGTAGATGTTCTGATTGAGGTTTGGTACCCATGTAAAGCAAATGGTAGCATCTCATGCCAGTCTTTGTAAGTAACCACCATCTTTTTCACAATCTTCTTGATGTTTTTGTTAGCTGCCTCAACAGCGCCATTCGTCTTTGGTCTGTAAGGAGAAGAGTTGTGATGTTGGATTTTGAAGTCCCGACATAGTTCTGCCATCATTTTGTTGTTCAAATTGGAACTATTATCAGTAATGATTCGCTCGGTCACTCCATATCGACAGATGATGTCTCTTTTCAGAAATCTGGCTACCACTTGCCTGGTGACGTTTGCATACGAAGCCGATTCAACCCATTTGGTGAAATCAATGGCTACTAGGATGAATCTGTGGCCATTTGAAGCAGTCGGTTCGATCTTTCCAATCATGTCAATGCCCCACATGGCAAAGGGACAAGGTGAAGACATCACGTTCAAAGGATTTGGAGGCACATGCACTTTGTCTGCGTAGATCTGGAACTTGTGGCACTTTCTGGCATAGGCACAACAGTCTGCATCCATTGTGATCCAGTAGTAACCTGATCTTAATAATTTCTTGGCCATTGCATGTCCTCCAGCATTGGTACCGAAAGATCCTTCATGCACATCGTGCATCAGCAAGTCTGCTTCTTTCTTATCAACACATCTGAGAAGAACCATGTCGAAGTTTTGCTTGTATAATGAACCATCAACATTGAGGAAGAAGCTACCGAACAACCTTCTTAATATCTTCTTATCATTGGATGATGCCCCGGGTGGGTATGTTTGATCCTATAAGAAGCATTTGATGTCATGGAACCAAGGCTTGTCGTCTTTAGCAATGTCCGCAAAGAATACGTATGCTGGTCGGTCTAGTCTGGATACCGAAATTCGAGGTACAAAATTGGCAGTCTGAACCTTGATCATGGAGGAAATGGTAGCTAAAGCATCTACGAACTGATTTTCGTCTCGAGGGATATACTCAAGTTTGACTGTCGTGAAGAAAGTCAATAATCTCCTCGTAAAGTCACGGTATGGAATTAGATGCTCTTGGTGAGTGTACCATTTGTCATTGGTCTGATTGATTACCAAAGCTGAATCTCCGAATACAGTTAATGTCTTGATCCTGAGGTCAACGACTTCCTCAAGACCCATGATACAGGCTTCGTATTCAGCTTCGTTGTTAGTGCATGCAAAGGTGAGTTTTGCCGAGAAAGGCATATGAACTCCTTTAGGTGTAATGAGCACTGCACCAACTCCACGACCGTTCATATTGACAGCCCCATCAAACATCATTGTCCATTCTTCTTCTGGGTCAGGCCCTTCGGTGTGAACAAGCTCCTCATGATCTTTTGCTTTTAAGAACATGATGTCTTCATCAGGAAAGTCAAATCTCATTGGTTGGTAATCATCAATGGGTTGCTCAGCTAGATAGTCAGACAATACACTGCCCTTGATGGGCTTTTGAGATGTATACTGAATATCATACTCTGTCAGAATCATTTGCCATCTTGCAACCCTTCCGGTAAGTGCTGGCTTCTCAAATATGTACTTGACGGGGTCCATTTTTGAGATCAGCAAAGTTGTGTGAGTTAACATATATTGCCTCAGTCGGTGAGCAGCCCACGCTAAAGCACAACAAGTTTTCTCGAGCAGTTAATAACGTTGTTCACAGTCGGTAAACTTTTTGCTTAGGTAGTATACTGCATACTCTTTTCAACCAGACTCGTCATGCTGGCCCTACACACACCCCATTGAACCTTCTAATACTGTCAGGTACATTACCAGAGGTCTTCCTTCAACTGGAGGCATGCGAATTGGAGGTTCTTGTAGGTACTCCTTGATCTTGTCAAAAGCCTTCTGACAATCTTCGTTCCACCTGACCGTCTATTCCTTTCTTAACAATTTGAACAAGGGTTCACAAGTTGCAGTGAGGTGAGATATGAACCTCGATATGTAGTTCAATCTACCTAAGAACCCTCAAACTTCTTTCTCAGTCCTAGGTGCAGGCATCTTCTGAATGGCTTTGACTTTATCAGGATCAACTTCAATTCCCTTTTCACTTACGATAAATCCCAGCAGCTTACCGGAACGTACCCCGAATGTGCATTTGTTGGGGTTTAGCTTCAGCTGATACTTTCTCAGATGCTTGAACAACTTTAGCAGATTTACCAGATGGTCTTCTTCAGTAAGGGACTTGGCAATCATGTTATCCACGTAGCATTCAATTTCTTTGTGGATCATGTCGTGGAATAACGTTACCATAGCTCGTTGATAAGTTGCGCCGGCATTCTTCAGTCCAAAAGGCATTACCTTGTAACAGAACGTGCCCCAAGGTGTGATGAAGGTTGTTTTCTCCATGTCTTCGGGTGACATCCTGATCTGATTATACCCAGAAAAAACACTGAGAACTGAGCTGTGTTGTCGACCAATACATCAATGTGAGGTAGAGGGAAATCATCCTTTGGGCTAGCTCAGTTCAGATCTCGGTAATCCACACACATCCGTACTTTTCCATCCTTCTTAGGCACTGGTACAATGTTAGCGACCCACGGCGGGTAACTAGTTACAGCAAGAAAACCGACATCCCACTGTTTCTGTACCTCCTATTTAATCTTCATGGCCATATCTGGGCGAGTACGACGTAGCTTCTGTTTCACTGGAGGGAAATCTTCTTTCAAAGGCAGCTTGTGCATAACAATATACGTATCTAGGCGTGGCATGTCTTGATAGGACCAAGCAAAGACGTCGAAGTATTCCCTAAGCATGTCAATAAGATGTTCCCTTACTGAAGCTTGCAGACTGGCCCCAATCTTCACTTCTTTCAAATCCTCTTCGGTACCAAGATTTATTGTTACAACTTCCTCCTGATGAGGAGTGATCACTTTCTCTTCTTGTCTTAACAACCTGGCTAACTCTTCAGGTAACTCATAGTCTTCTTCATCCCCTTCATCAGCTTGATTAATCGGATTGTCGAAGTCATACAAGGTCATAGCAGTGCTGTTGTCGGTGCAATCTGGAGGATTATCTCTGCAAGGGTTGAGATTTGTTCATTTTAGTGATCAGTTTTAACCTTGTTTAGTAAAAGTGAAAATGAAGTTATTTATTTTGAAAACATTTCCATTTTAGTTTTTTGTACAAAAGTGAAAAATGAAAAGACAGTGAGCGAAAAAGAGACTCGTTTGCAAAAGATGTCTGATATTCATTGATTAATCCATTTGCACAAAATTACAATATGGCCCTATTACAAAATGAGTCCTGACACCTTGGGCAAGATGAAGGACTTGATGCATGCTAAAAAAGACAGGAAATAATAATTACTTTGCAGGAGTAACCCTTATAATTTCCTGGGAAGATCAGTTAAGGACTTGGTTCCCCGGGATCCTTGGACGTATCCAGCTCTCCAGGTTGTGGTCGATTTCCGTCTCGTCTTCCAGATTTTTAACAGCATCTGGGTTGAGCATCCCTCCACTGATGAACCTGGGCTCCTTCGTAGCCTCTGATTGATCTTGTCGGAATGGTCTGTAACCCAAACTGAATCTATCCTCCTTCTTTTCTACTGGCAGCAGCTTGCCCTAGCCTTAAGCATTACCATCTTCAACAACCTTCTGGGCTTGCTGATAGGAGACAATTGAAGTACCCATCCTGTCTTCCTGGGATGCAGCAAATACTTCAGTCGTCGCCTCATTGACATTCAGGGCCTCGAACCCTTGGCTCATAGTTTCATGGATTTCACCATCCATCTCAATATACTTGTAAGTAGCCAGATGGCTAACAAATATGTCCTCCTCACCACAAATGGTGATAATCTGTCCTACCCACTCATATTTCAGTTTCTGGTGAAGGGTCGACGTTACTGCGCCTGCGGCATGAATCCATGGTCGACCTAACAAACAGCTGTAAGCAGGCTGTATGTCCATCACATAGAAAGTGGTCTTAAAGACTTGCGGACCGATTATCACTGGTAGCTCCACCTCTCCAAGAATAGATCTTTTGGAGCCATCAAAAGCCCTGACCACAAGATTGCTTGGCCGGAGAACTATTCCATCATATTCGAGCATGACAAGAGCTTTCTTGGGCAAGACATTGAGTGAGGACCCAGTGTCTACAAGAACATGAGATAGTACAGCTCCTTTGCACTCCAGGGTTATGTGCAAAGCTTTGTTGTGGTGACGTCCTTCTGTTGTCAAATCAGTATCAGTGAAACCTAGCCCATGGCTAGTATTGACATTTGACACAACTATTTCAAGCTGATTTACTGTGATCTCTTCTGGCACGTAGGCGGCGTGCAGAACTTTGAGTAGTGCATCCTGATGGGCTTCGGAACACAACAACAGGGATATTATAGAGATCTTAGAAGGAGTTTGGTGGAGCTGGTCCACAACTTTATAGTCACTTCTTTTAATTATCCTTATGAATTCATCCACATCCTGATCGAAGGATGATTTATAAGTCTCTTTTGGTGCAGATTCTTCAGGTATTACACTCTTTCCTTTGGCTTTGGTAGCAGCTTCTGCCTCAATATTAATTCTGGGAGCTTGTGACGCAAAGAGACGTCTGCTTCAGGTGAAGCCTCTGCCTCCCCCGACATTGTCCACTTGGTGAGCAAGAACTAGAGAATCAAGAAGGAATTTTTTCTCCGTTGCAGTAAAGGTCAGCACCATAATGCCATGGTACATCACTATCTTTATCATATGGAATTAGCCCGGGCATCGTGATGGTGACTGGGTTTACTGCAGCAAAAGTTGGAACCGTAATAGTCTGTGGATCATAAAAGATAGTGACAGGACTTCTTGTGGATGTTGGTAGTGGTGGATTGAAGCTTGGTTGAAACTGTTGTTGAGGCTGTTGAAAGTTGCTGGAGTTCGGGACCGTTGTCGGGTCACAATAAATTGTAATTGTGGAGACATCATTGCTGGTGGTTGCTGGAGTTTGAGAAGGAGATGAAATGGAACTATTGTTTGTTGAAGTGACAGAAGAAATGGTTGCTGAAGTTGTAGCTGAATCTGTAGGAACAATGGTTGTTGCAGTTGTAGGAGAATCATTTGTTGTTGACAAAAGAGTTGTTGGTGTTGTAGAAGCTGATGTGGTAATTTGCAGAATGCCTTCTTTAATCAAGTCATTGATGCCATCTCTCAAGCTTGCACACCCATTCTCGGAAAGTTTTCATGATTCACAATAGGCCTCACAACCTGGAAACACTTAGCATTTCAAAAGCTGGGCTTTAACCTCTGCCAGAGGTGTCTCAATACTTGCAATGTCTTCTATTAAACTCATGGGTGAGCTTTCCTCTATAGCATTAATCCTTGGCCCACTGTGGCTTGGCATAGGATTTTTCATGACATTGGGAGGAGGAGCAAAGTTTAGGGCCTTTGAATCTACCAGATCCTGGACTTTCATATACAGGGCCCTGCATTTTTCCGTAGAGTGACCAGGTGTGTTGGAATGAAAAGCACACCTAGCGTTGACATCGTAGTTTCTTAGAAGGTTCTGAGGATCAGGTGGAGCCAATGTCCTCAACTCAACAAGATTGAGCTTTAGGAGTTGTGGCAGTAGTGTAGCATATGGCATTGGAATAGGGTCAATCACCCTATTGATCTGAGATGGTCGCTGTTGAAAAGGGCGTTGTGGTTGATTGCTATTGTTGTTGTTGTATGATATCTATTGAGGAAATTATTGTTGTTGCGGAAATTGTTGTGGTTGTTAAGTATACCGAGGAGGTGGAGTAGGGATAGTAATAGCAACAACTGTTCTGGGCAGATATTGGGGTCTCCCTCTTCCCATGTGCACAGAGTTTGTCTCACCAGATCTACGGGGCCCAGAAAATGGTTTCCTTGCACTGCTTGAACTGGCACCATTATCGGAGATCTTCCCCATCTTTAATAGGATCTCTATTCTTTCCCAATCTATCACCACATCTGCAAAGCTGGTGGAAGAAAATACAGCCAATCTATCAATATAGGTACCCTGGAGAGTATTCATGAACATGTCTTCCATTTCCCTTTCAGACATAGGGGGTTGAACTACAACAACCAGTTGCCTCCACCTATGGGCATATTCTCTAAAGCTTTCACGGGAAGATTGTGAAATTCCCATCAGGAGGGTCCTGTTTGGGGCCATGTCCAGATTATACTGATACTGACGGATAAAAGCTTCAGCCAAGTCTTTCCAATTTCTTACTATGGCTCTGGTCAGGTGAGAATACCATTCTCGGGATGCCCCTGTCAAGCTATCCTCGAAGTAAAACATCCACAGCTTCTCGTCCATGGTGTATGCTTTTAATCTTCCCAAGAATGACTAAAGGTGGGTGTGTGGGCAGGAGGTGCCATTATATCTTTCAAAACACGGGGGTTTGAACTTGTGAGGAATTCTCACCCCTTCCACCAATCCCATTCCAAGACATCAAAACCTAGGGAGTTTTGGGATTCAAGAGACCTCAGCTTCTCTGCAATTTCATCCAACCGACGGTCATAAACCTCATCTCCAGCCCCAACCACTATAAACTGCTCTTCTTGGGGATCTTCCTGCAAGACCCTTCCTCCAGCAGTGTTACCCTGAGTATTCCTTATGGCATTTATTTCTGGGTTCAGATGAGGTCCAAACTCTGGTGGGTCAGTGTGAGGCTGCACGTGATTGTTGTTGCTGGTACCTCCTATACCTGGATGGTGTTCTTCGGGAGTTTGTCGCTCAACTAATTCCCTCAGTCTTTCCTGGCTCTAAGCTAGAACAGTCATCACTGTCATGAATTGAGTCATCTGATTTCTCATCTCAACCCTCTCATTGGCAATTTGGGTCCTTACTTCATTCAAGTCTTGCTGAACTTGATCCATCTATAGTCCCGGAAGGTTGTTTCTTGTTGGGTACCGATGTATTCTGTTGACAGGGAACACTTTTCTACGAGCAATGTTTCCTGAAACCACAACAAAGTGAGAAACAACAATATAACAAAAACCTACAAAACAAAGAGAATGTTAGTATGCAACGCATGATGCCTATTTGTTTTCCAAGGGTATCCGGTTTGGTTCTTTGGTTTTGACCTTTCCAGACCTCAAGGAAATGCTGATGATGTTGTAGAGAGATAAGGCCCACCAATAATAATACAAACCATATATATTACAAAGAGTGAAAATACATAGTTTGATTACAATACATTCCCATGGTGGGTCAAAATACATCAACAAAAAGAAAATACAATCAAAATGAAATACAAACAAAAAGAGTCAAACATCCAACCCAAAGTCATCTTCTCTGACTTCCTTCAGGAGGGCCTCAGTCACTGGACCAACCGGGTGCTCTGTGATAGTCCTGATGAGGAGGTTCCTGGTAGCAATGGCACTAGTTAACTTCTGATGCTTGTCCTGATCCTTTGACCTTTTCAACCCCGCCCGGAGTTTCAATTCAGATATCTCCTTCTGTGCTGCCAATAATGCCTCCTGATGCTTCTTCTCACTAGCCTTCAGTTGCTCTATCTTAGCTTGTGTTCTCTGATCTTCTTGTGCATGGGCTTCAGTGATCTTGATCCACCTAGCCTGGCTTTCCTCCAGATAGTGCTCTGCCCTAGCCTTCTGAGTCTTTGCTTCCTTGCAAGCATTCTTCAGTACTAACTCCCCTGCTCTAGCCTTTCTGATGTAGACATCCGTCTTTTCAATCTTGGTTAAATGCTCAATCCTAAGCCTCTCTAACATCTCATTGTCTAAACGGATGTCATTCCTCTCCTAGAGGGTCTTCTGCAAGGCTTCAGAGAGTTGAGTATTCCTCTCTTCCAGTTTCTCAAACTCTTCCAAACTGACAGTAGCTGCAGGTTGCACTGTTGATGGTCCAGGTACATCTTCTAAGGTAAATGGCATCCGGGTGATTTGAGCCCTGGTACGAGACCAATCAAAATACTGTGTTGAAGCAACATTGTTGCATTTGCCAAGGATGGTTGTTCCCTTAGTCTGAATGTTATCCCAAGCCCAGCCAGCTTGTCTGACAACAACAGAGTTGTGCTGGATTTCACAATAGAGGGTCTCAGTCAAATCTTGCCCTCTTGGAGGATGAATCAAAGCATACCCTAATTTCCTTTTAAAAAGCAAAGGGTTGTAGTTGATGCAACCTTTTACTCCAATCAAAGGCATATTAGGATACTGACCACAACTAGTAATGATGTCTTTGCCCTTGGTGCTCTGAGTGCACCATCTGATGTCTTCTGATGTCAAGGCAATCAATCTCTTAGCCCAGTTCTTTGGCTGATGAGGGTTCAGGAAAGTATCTGACTTTGGCAAATGTCTTAGCAGCCAACAGTAATAGAGAGGAGCACAGTATCTGACCAGTCTTCCTCTTTGCTTCTCATTCCTTTGGTGTACTGAATAATAGAAGTCTCCAAGCAAGGTGGGCACTGGGTTTCTCAGTAAGAACAAGTGGATAGCATTCTTGCTTACAAACTTTGGCTCGTCTGCAAACAAGATAATACCATATATACTGAGTGCCAGGAGTGCACAATCAACATCCCAATTCCCCGTTGCAGCATGCAGGGTGGCCTGGGAGATCAAGAAATCTAGGTGAAGGCCTGGAACCCCGGCCTCGGTGGTCATGCTCTGATCAATGAGGGCAGGCTCCAAATGCAATGCCTTAGCTATGTCTTCATTCTTGGGAGTAACCATCTCAGGGTTGAAAGGAATCCCTCTCCTGATAGGAACTCCTAACAACATGGAAAACTCTTCTAGCAAAGGTCCCAACTAGAAATCAGGGAATGTGAAGCATCTGAGAGGAGGGTCATAAAACTGCAAGCAAGTATGGATCATGCTCCTCTGGGATGCATCCAGGTCCATGATCATGTCCAATATGCCTCCATAGTGTTCTCTAAACAATGGGACATGATCAGGAGTAATGAGAGATTGGATATGTCTGATGCCTGTCAGGGTGGGCTCAAAGAAGTGGTATGTGATGTTGCTCTTCCTGGAAGTGTCCATGCTGATAATGGATGCTGGTGAAGAGACTGAGAAGAAATCCTGATGAAGGCAACTGCTGAAAGCTGATGAATGCAACTGGAGAAGGTGCTGAAGGAGGGTCTCTGATGAAGACAAACTGATGAAGTCTGAGCAGCAGAATGGGTCAAAAACAAACCAAAGATAATAAGATGGATACCCTGTAAAACAAATAGGCAAATGTCAAATGATGCAAAAATGATGTATGCAAAATGATATGCAAAGGGTTTGTGATCAAGAGCTGGATCTGGAATCTGCCTTGATAAGGTCCACGTGTGTTCAAAATTTGGATGGAGGCTTAGAAATCCAGTAACCAGGTGGGGGACTCAAATAAAGAGTCATAAATCCAAGGTAATCACAAGAACTGTCCAAATAATACAACCTTAACAAATCTAGTTACAAGGTATGATGAGGCCAATGGTTCCTGCAAACCTGTAAACATCCCAACCCCCTCACATGTAATGTTCTAGAACAAGGATCCTCAGACTTGGATCAGTTATGAGAAGTGTAAACACTTCTAACCCGGAGGTACAATGTTTACAATAACCATAAAGGATCCTCCTCTAATTCACCTCAGATGCTGAAGGTCATAAAAAGGTTATCCAGACTTAGCAGGCTTCCCAGATAGCCCTAGTACTACAGGAAATTCGTAGCACAGAGTTCTCAAGAAGAAACCCATGTCTGAACCGTGTTTCATATTCCCGCACCAGACCGAAATGGAATGGGAAAGAATATGAAGCGACTCTAGCCTATGTGTCACTCAGGTCCCAGGTATAGGACCTTAATCACTCAATGATCCCCCACCACCAAGGAAATAGCAGATCCAACACATGATAATGACAGTATGAAATGCATAAAAACTGTAAATGAAAGCAATAAATAAAGCTATAATAAAGAAAATAAATAAATAATCACAAGTAGCACATAACACCCCTGTAAACACAAATCAAACAAGCGTCAGGAGGAACCCACAAAAAAGAACCAAAAGCCCTGGTTGCAATATAAGGTATCCCCAGCAGAGTCGCCAAGTTGTCGCTCCCCCAAAAAGACACCGGGTCAGATAGGGTGCAGACGCGAACGGTCGGCGAAAGGAGAAGATCAAATGAAGGTGAAAAGAGTCGCCAACTAGGCATTTTCATCCCGAAGGAAAGGTAATGCTGCATAAACCTAGAAAGATATGGATAAGATGGTTGCGAACCAGAGAAACTGAGAAAGGGGGTTGGTTACAACCTGGGAAAGTATTAGCACCCAGATTGTCCGTCGTACTCGACGGGATCCACGCTTACAAGATTGTGTTTTAAAGGGGTAGTGTATGCGCTATCTGTGTGCAAAAGTTGGAAAAGAAATGTACAGGTGTCAATGCAAAAGGTGAATGCTTAGGACTGAGGCTTTTAAAAGAAAGTGCTGAGAGAGGGGGAAGACACAAAGACTTTTGTTCGATAACTATTAAGTTATGCCTACGTATCCTCGCGTGCAATGAGGAAGTCAGAACACCGTAGTTCGACTCAAAGAGACTGAAAGATGAGTTGACAGATGAACTGCCTACTTGTCTATGCTCAAGTGTATGACTCGTCTGGCTCGATTGCTAATTAACTTGCATTAGACGGAAGAAGCAAGTTCTCATTTATGAGTGAGTGTGATGAGAAAAGAATTCCGAAGGAGACGATTATTGTTTGTTTTTGTGTTTTCAATCTTTTATTGTTTTTGGTGTTTGTCATAAGTTAATGAGCTTAATCCTATATCAAAGGTTGTAAACTCATTATATCCTCCCTGATTAGGGATAATGAAAATACTTTAAGCATGAGATAAACATCTCAACTTAATTACCATAGTGATGTAGGATTAAGATCATTAACCTACTTGTAATTATTTAGATGTTTTTTTTTTGGGATTTTGTTTGGTGTTAAGTAATGAGTTTAAGCCATAATCAAGGATTAGTGAACTCATTACACCATCCTAATAGAAGGATAATAGATGAGAACACTTAAGCTGAGGAAGATACCTCAACTTAATCCATGATTAGGGATTAAAGTCATTAGATGACAAGCCTTTATTAAGTGGATTTTGATTAAGGGAATGAGATTAAGAAATGGATTTTATGGTTTGTAAGACAACTTGAGGGGGACTTGTCCATTAAACACTAGGGTTAGTCCTTCTTAACCATAAAGGAAGAATTAGAACCCCAATGTAAGGCCCAAGTTACAAGTTAATTCCTTAGTGATTATTAGATGGATTGATTAAGAGGTTTAAACAAATTAAGGGTTTAACACTCAGGATTAAAGTTATACACTCCATCCTAAGAGATGGATGCAGACATAACCCTAATTCTAAAGACCTAAAGCCTTAAAGGTTTAGTCTCTACTGATGAGATGAGAAGAGAGATACAAAGAAGACTCAAAGGTAAAAACTAAGGGGAACTAATCACACTCCTAATTATTATCATGCTTGGATGTTCCTATGGTTTGTAAGGCTTGAGAAAGATCTTCAAGGAAGCCACCAATGGAAGAAGCAGATGGAAGGAGGAAAAAGCAGAAGAAACAAGTTACTTACTTCATTGAAGAAGATAAGTAACTTAGAGAAATAAAGTGAAAGATGAACATGAATGGGCAAACCCACTCAAAGGAAAATAAAAATTCAGGAAATATGTATATGAAGAAAATGAAGAGAAATGAGAAGTGAAGGCAAATTCACTTCTCAAATTACTTACCACCTGAAAATGTTAGCACAAGATGCATAAAGGAAGAAAATACATGAAATGAAACATATGCAAAGACAAGAGCCAAAGTCAGAAGCATACACATGATGCAAATGATGCTATCACATGATGCAAAGACATACAAAGTTCCATGAATGGTCATACAAAGAGAATGAATGTAAATGAAGCATGCTTTGAAGTTTGAAAGTTCATGAAGTTTAATGAAAAGAAATGAATACAAACCATGGCAAATGAATGAAGAAATGATCAAGCATGATTCTAACATGTCTTAAGATGTCTAATATGACATATGAGTGCATGAAATGTCATGGAAAGTTCATGAGTGGATGCATATGCACGATGAATGCAAATGAAGATGCAAAATTAGGGTTTTAAGTTAACATGAGATGCATATGATCAAAACAGAAGAAATCCACATGGTAAAAATTTGCAAATGAGCTCAAACAAACCCTAATCCCATATGATATCACGCCCCAAAGGAGAAGGTCTAACTCTTAACCTAAAGAAAGTTATGATTTTTCTAAGTTAACTAGGGTTTTTGGGTACCTTAAAAGGGAAAATGAAAATCAATTTGAAAATGAAAGATAAATTCATGACAAAAGTATCCTTGAAACTACATGTTATATGGAATACAATTCAAAAAGAATCATCATCAAACCCTTCATGGTTAGGCAGAAAATATTTTTCAAAGTTAGGGTTCTAAAAAGGGGATTTTATGAACCCTAAATTCAAAGAAAATGTCAAAGTATGTTCAAAACCAAAAATAAATTTGTATGAATGGTTTGATAATGTTTCTAAATGTCTTAAGATGCAATGTGAATTGTTTTGTGATTTTTAGAAACCTAAATGGTATTTTAATTAATTAATTTCCATTAATTAATTATAATAAACATTTAAATATTTTAAAAATGCTTCTTTAATGCAAATAATAAAAATAAAAAATGTTTTTGAGTTGAAAAATATATTTGGAACTAAAATGCAGAAAAAATATTTTTGAGATTTTTCTAAGTATTTTAAAATAATTATGCAAGAAAATGGAATAAAAATTAAAATAAAATGAATTTAAAAGGAAGTCAATGCATCTGAAGGCTGAGGTTCAAACTTGGTTTTACTGCGCGCGCAGATGTGGGGCTGAGATTGAATCTGGCTAAATGAATTAATTAACTTAATTAATTAAGAATTAGGGTTAAGTGGATGCATTTGATCCGTCCAAACATGCAGCAAGCAAAATCCAAAGGCCAATATTCAAACTGACGCGCTAACCTTAATTAACTAACCTAATCACTTTCAAGTGACCGGAGCAAGCTCCGGTCATCTTCTTCGGTCAATCTTCTTCTCTATCTCTCTCAAAACGCCATAAAAATGTCTCAAACTCTCCAGAAATGATCCTCACACCACTCTAAACATGAATCAACCAACAAAATCCATTTATTTCACATGAATAGCATGAATCAAAGCAAAACGGAAAAGCAATCCAAAATTACAGAAGTTCGTGAAATGCTTAAAACTCCATCATTTTCAAAAAAAATTATATCATGGTGATCAGGGGAGCATACAGAATCATTCTATAACATAAAAGAGAGGTTCTGGAAAAAAGTTTGAAGGTGGCTACCTGAGCTGGAGCTTTCACTTCTGGAGCTTTTGGGCCTTTTCTCCTATGCAAATCCACCTCACTTGATCCTCTGATGATGTTGCAAGGATTTCAATGAGTTTAGAATGGCTGGATTGAGAGGTTGCAACTCAGCTGGTCCAAAACCGTGTTTGTGTTTGGCTGACTTTTAGGGCTTGGCAATGGTTGGGAAATGATCTATGGATGATGGTGAGTTGATCTATGGAAAAATATTGGATGCTTGATGCTTATGCAGTGTGTTTCGAAGAGATGTAGGTTGAGGGTGATTTTGTGAAACTTGGTGTATGAGAGTGTTCAGGCTTGTGTGTCTTGTGTTATGGCTTGCTTTTGGTCCACATAACATGTCTCTATTGGCAAGAGAGTTGTTGTGGCTGTAGCTGATTGGTATGGGTTCAATTGCAAAAAGTCAACAACTTGTGTACTTGAGGTATGGGCTTGTGCAAAAGTTGTTTCATGGCATGTCTTGGTTCAGCATTGATCAAGGAGGTCCAAAGAAAATGATTTGGGGTGCTGAAGAAAGTGTATGAGAAGATTCATGCCATTTTGCTAATTTGAAGAACTTTGGCCCTTTTTGAATTTCTTGAAGTTCAAGGCATGAAAGTGGATGATTCTTTGGGAAATTCTAATCACAATGCATTGTACTATGTTTGTATGATGCTTAGAGATGCATTAGAGGTCAAAAAATGACTTGGCAAGTGGTTTTGCAAAAAATCCTCTTTGGTGTATTCTTGAAAATTATAGGATTTTTGCCAACTTTGCAAGGCCATAACTTGAGTTCCATAATGAATTAGAACATGTTCTTGTACTTTTTGAAAAGGGAATGATCCAATCTACAACTTTCATGACCAACAAATTTTCATTTGAAGCATTTTTGGTTGAGAAAGAGGAGGTTGAAAAACTTTCCCAAAATGGAAAGTTTCCATTACAAGTCATTTCCATTTTTGGCAACTTTTGGTTTAGCTCAAATTTCTTCAATTTTGTGAACTTCTAAGCACTTCAATGATCAAATAAATATCATATAACTTCAATTTGATGAAAATACCCCTTTGGTTCCATTGTTGGGGGCCTCAGATGCCCTGATTTTGCTCTGACTTTCTCAAGAAGTTACCTAGTGAACAGATGACTTCCACAGTGAATTTCTTCATCAAACTTGGTACACATGATCCTTATAACATCTTAAGAACATTAGAAACAAGAATGGCCCAAAAATTTGGAGTTGAGGCTTCTGAAACCAAAACCCTAATTTTGGTCATTTGTGTAGTGAAAACCCTAGCTCTACTTCCATGCTTTGCCAATTCTTGTGATTTCTTGACTTCCATGAACCTTGAGGGATATAATATGATGGTAGAACACACATAGACCTTATTGGAATGATTGGAAACCTTTGGAGTGGCTTCGATGGATCCTTGGATTGCTCAGATCACAAACCCTAGATGCAGATGAACTTGAACTAATGCAGTGAAACAAAATGCAATATGAGATGGTATGCTTATGAAAACATGAAAGATCACAAGCCATGGTGTGAAATTAGTGAGGGAAAATTTCGGGTGTTTACAGCATCCCCTTATAAATTTATTTTATTTTATTTGAAACATAAATAGAATGGAATATTTTGTGAAAACTTGGGTATAATGGGTATTAACCAAGACAAGATTGTTTATTCTACTAAAAAATTTACGAAATGAGGGTTTCACAATTGAGAAACCTAGCCGTAAACAAACATTGGTCAAACAAGCATGATAGTGGTATGCCACGTGCGTTGAGAGCTACAACAGGCTTGGGGCAGTGATTTCGGGCTAAGTATGAACATCTTTATTAAACTCAAAATAAAGCAACGTAAATGAAAAAACAAAAACTTTTGAAAACCAACGACTAACAACAAATACCGAAAGTCAATGCTTCTCAAACACAGATTTCAACCATTTGAAATTGTCTAACACTCAGTTCTTCTTCTTCTTCCCCAAAAGAAAATGAAGGAACCTTCATTGCATATCATTAATATCAAAAATCAAATCTTTATGAAAACACAGATTGAACATATGAAAACCATGGTCGAACAACAACACAACTGCAAAATTAGAGCATCAAACAATGAATACCCTCATCCCACGCGAACCCAATACCCCCATTTCGTTATATTCAAGGTAATTACATCATACAAGTAAGCATTAAGGATGAACAGAAGCGGAAATCGTAAATGCAAATGAAACCGGAGGAGTCCACCAATCTGAGAAGATACGAAGGTTGTTGGTTGAGGGGTGGTTCTATGGTGAGCACGTCGACAATTTGGTTTTGTTGTCGTTGGTGTTGTGCAGGTAGTGCATAGTAGTGAAATGTGAGGTTTTTTTGTTGAGAGGTTTAGTGTGTCGTGGTTTGTGATTGCTTGTTCTGTGTTTTTGTAGTGGCGATGCAGTGAGAGGGAGTATAAAGAGTGGCTTTGGTTGTTGTTTTGGAATGTTATTAAGTGGTTGTAGGGTGAGTAGAAGATTTGAAGAAACGATAGAAGGGATTCTCAATAGGTTGTAAGTTTGAACAGAGGGAACCGTTTAGAAGGTCATGAAGTATATGGATTGAAATGTTTTGTTTCTAAAGGTGAGTGTTTGAAGGTATAATGGTTATTAATGAAATTTATGATGAAGTTTGAAGTTGTTTAGTGGTAGAGAAAATTAGATAGTGGGGCTTGCAGATAATTAACTTGTGTTTGGAAGGTGTTTTTGGTTCACTTTATTTTATGAGAGGTTGAGATATATTGGTTCACTACAACAACAAACATGTTTTCCACATTAACAAAACGCACAACTCAAATTCGACACACAAAAACTCAGTGAAATAGTTTACAACAAATTTCCAATGATTTGATGCTATGAGACTTCCTCAGCATCCATGAAAACCCAATGATATCATAGAGACTTGGTGTCGAATTTGTCGGCAGCCAATCATCATGATGATAAAGCCATTACCACATTAAGCATCCTGCAACAAATGGAAATGAATCAAACAGGTCACGAATGTTTTAAAATGATGCAGTTCCTAACAATTTTAATTGCCATAAAGTACAAAACCATAATATGCTAATAACGGTTCATGTAACGCCCCGAAAATCTAAATTTAATTATTTATGCAATTATTTAATTAATTTAGAAAAAATTGGAGAATTTAGATTAAATAAAAAATTTGGAGAAAAATAGTATTTTTATATAATAAGGATAAATAGTATTTTATTATACTATTTTATTATTATTATTGAAAATATATTAAAGAAAAGGGTAAGGTGGTCCTTTTATGAAATTATGAGGGTAAAGTGGGAAAAGACTTGACTGGGATATGTTTTGGTAAAAAGGATTTCACAATCAGTTTTCTCATATATCGTGTTTGGTGAAGTGCTCTGAAGAAGGAGGAAGAAAGAGGAAACTCAGAGTCAGGAGGCTGTGAAGAACCCCAAAGAAAAGTGTCAATTGGTGAAATTCTCTAAGGTATGGGGAGTTTTCATAATTTATTGTAAATGAGTAAGAATTGGATTATGAATAGATTATAATTTTTAGGAGTTTTGTGAGTTTAGGAGTTTTGTGTTAGGTTGAGTTTTGAGTAAAATCTTGAGGAATTAGAGTGATTAGAATGAGTTAGAATCACATAATTAATTGTGTAATTGTTGTCTTGATGTTGTTAGTGTTGGATTGATGCATTAAAATCATTTTTGGATGGTTTGATGTAAAACCCGTAGTGGGATTTGAGGGTTTTTGGTGTTAAAAATGCAGTCTGCATTTGAGTAGAAGAGAACTGTTGTATAACGTGCGTTAACGGGTTAACGCTATGGTTAACCGGTTAACCATTGAAAAAAATTGAAGTTTTCTGAAGTTGCGCAGGCGTTAACCGGTTAACGCTTTGGTTAACCGGTTAACACTGTTTGTGAGACAAATTTTAATTCTTTTAAAAATCTATAACTTTTAAACCGTGAGTCCGATTCGCATTCCGTTTGAAGCATCGAAAAGAGCATGAACTAAACTTTATTTTGATGGATTAAAATGAGAAAAATGCAATAATTTTTAGAATTGAATTTTTTAAATAACCTCGTATTTTGCCTCATAATTTTACCAGATACGGGTTAAGTCTTGACGAGTCGAAGTGATTATAGAACTAGAGTTTTCGGGTATTGTCATGATGAAATAGATGAATAATCGGTGTTGGTTTGCTGATTGAAATGAATGATGCGAGTTATTTTGATGAATTTTTACGATGTAGCGCATCATTGCATTTCATAACATTCACGATGGGGCTTCAGCCTATTTAGCAGCCTCAATCCCATTGTATGGATTGAAGTGTTTCGACGATTACGGTGTGCTCCCTTGTGGAGGGTTGATGATCATGTTTCCATCTCACGATGAAATTGGTACCACATGCATATTGTATATCAGGATGGTTAGAATTGCATATTCTGGATGAATTCATGATTGTGTTGTCGTTGCTGAATTTTATTATTGGTGATGTTCTAATTTATTTATATTCCATATTCTTGTATGTTTATGATATGTTATGATTACTCACCCTGCCTGCTTGGAAACGTTGCCTCTTTTGTGGGTAACTTGCAGATGAGAAAGAGTAGCTTTGCACTACAAGAGGAGTTTCCAGAGTCTCGGAGCGTACCTTAGTTTTTCTTTAGAAGTGGTTTGGAGTCATTGTGTCCTGCTCTGTGTCATGTAACATCGAGATGGGTTTTTGAGATATTATTTGATTTCAGTTATATTTTTTAATTAAGAATAATTTCTTATTTTATGATGTTGAAGTCTTGATGAAGGATATTTTATTTATGAAATTGAGATTAATTATTTGAATTATGAATTTTAATTTCTGCTGCGAAAAGCTTATATGTTGTTCATGATGTTTTTTAACCCGTGTTACGAGACATGACAATGTATGTTGATGTTATGATGAAATGCGATACCCTTCTGTCGCTCCCACCAAAATGACACCTCAGGTCAGAAAGGGTACAGACGCGAACGGTCGGCGAAAGAGGGATGAGAACACACAGGAGTGAACTCAAAAAGACATGAGTCGCCAGCTAGGCATTTTTATCCCGAAGGAAAGGTAATGCTGCATAAACCTGAGAAAAGATATGGATAAGACGGTTGCGAACCAGAGAGACTGAGAAAGGGGGTTGGTTACAACATGGGAAGGTATTAGCACCCAGATTGTCCTTCGTACTCGACGGGATCCACGCTTAAAAGATTTGTGTTTTAAAGGGGTAGTGTCAGTGCAATCTGTGTATCAAAGCTGGAAAGAATGCAAGTGTCAGTGTAAAAGAAGTGTAATGTATGTAAGTGAAGTGTCAGTGTAAGAACAGGGGTATAATGCTCAAGACTATGAGGCTTAAAGAATGATGCTGGAAGGAGGGGGAATACAAAGAGACTTTTGTTAGATAACTGTTAAGTTATGTCTACGTATCCTCTCGTGCAATGAGGAAGTCAGAACACCGTAGTTCGACTCAAAGAGACTGAAAGATAAATTGACTTGTGAACTGCTTGCTTGTCTATGCTCAAGTGTATGACCTATCTGGCTTAGGTGCAAACTGTCTTGCATTAGACGGAAGAAGCAAGTTCTCGTTTGTGAGTGAATAAGATGAGAAAAGAATCCCAGAGGAGACGATTATTGTTTGTTTTTTGTATTTTCAGTCTTTTATTGCTTTTTGAAGTTTGTCATAAGTTAATGAGCTTAAACCTAAACCAATGGGTTAGTAAACTCATCACATCCTCCCTCTGATTAGGGGTAATGAGAATACTTTAAGTGTGAAGTCAGCATCTCACACTTAATTACCATGATGTAGGATTAAGATCATTAACCTACTTGTGAGTATTTAGATGTTTTTGTTGTTTTTGTTTAGTGTCAAGTAATGAGACTAAGCCATAATCAGGGATTAAACAGACTCATTACACCATCCTAATAGAAGGATAATAGATGAGAATGTTTAAGCTGAGGAAGACTCCCCAACTTAATCCATGATTAGGGATTAACCTCATGACAAAACAAAGCCTTTATTAAGTGGATTTTAGTTAATGATATGATTAAGAAATGAGTTTTATGGTTTGTAAGACAACTTGAGGGGAACTTGTCCATTAACACTAGGGTTAGTCCTTCTTAACCAATTAAGGAAGAATTAGAACCCTAATGCAAGGCCCAAGTTACAAGCTTGATGTCTTGATGATTATTAAGTGAATTGATTAAGGGATTTAAACACATTAAGGGTTTAACACTGAGGATTAAAGTTATACACTCCATCCTAATAGAAGGATGCAGACATAAGCTTAATCACAAAGCCTTAAAGCCTTTAGGGTTTAGTCCCTGATTAGGAGGTGAGGAGAGAAGACTCAATGATGACACAAAGGTAAAAGCTAAATGGGGGACTAATCAAACCCTAATTATTGTCATGCTTGGTTGTTCCTAGGGTTAGTGAGGTTTAGGAAGGAAATCTTCAAGGAACCACCAAGGAGTGAAGTAGATGATAGGAGCAAAGAGAAGCAAAACAACTTGCTTCACTTAAGAAGACAAGTTGCTTGAAGAAAGAAGGTAAGATGAACAAGAATGAGCAAGCTCAATCCAATACACATATAAAATTCAGAAAGGGAAGTATGAAAGAGATGAAAAAAGAATGTGAGAAGTGAAGGCAAATTCACTTCTCAAACAACTTACCACCTGAAAAGTTAGCAAAAGAAATGAAATGCAATGCAAAATGAGATGCAATGTCATGATGCAAACCAAAACCAGAAGCATAAGTATGATGTTATTGATTCTAAGAGATGATGCAAACATGAGGCAAGGCATGAGAATGATCATACAAGCATAAGGATGCAAATGAGGCATGTTTTGAACCATGAAAGTTCATGAAAATTTATGAAATGCAATGGACATGTAACATGGCAAATGAAAGATGCAATGATCAAACATGATTCTAATATGTCCTAAGATGTATTATCAATCAAAAGAATGCACAAAATGTCATGGCAAGTCAATGGATGCAAGCAAATGAGAAATGGATGCAAAGGAAGGCACAAATTAGGGTTTCATGCATCATGCAAAGCAAAAATCCAAAACCAGAAGCAAACAACATGATAAAAATTTGAAAATGCAATAAAAGGAACCCTAAACCTACACAAACTCACTGCCCAAAGGAGGGGATCAAACTCTTAACCTAGTGAAAGTTATGAATTTTCTAAGATTGCTAGGGTTTTAAGATACCTTGACAAGAAAAATGCAAAATAAAATGAAAATGCAAGATCAATTCAAGCCAATTTTATCTTATAAACTACATGCTATACAAGATGCAATGCAAAAAGAATCATGATCCAACTCTCAAAGGTTAGACAGAAATGAATTTTTGAAGTTTGAAACAAAATAATGCCTTGAAATGAAATTAAATCCAAAGAAAATTATCAAAAGGCATCAAGAACAAAAAAGAAATTTGGTTTGAGAGTTGGACAATGTTTCTAAATGTTTTTAAAGGTTACATGAATTTTTTTGTGATTTTTAAATACCTAAAAGTATTTTTAATTAATTAATTTTCAATAACTAATTAAAAATAAACTTTTAAATGATTTAAAAATAAGTTTTAATGCAAAAAATAAAAATAAAAATATTTTTGTGTTCTGAAAAATAATGAAAATCTTGACAAAAATTTTCATAATTTTTAAACATATTTTGCTATTTTAAATAATTCGTGCAAAATAAATCAAAACAAATGAAAATAAAATGAATTTTAAATGAAAAATAGGAAAGTCAACTGATCTGAGGGCTGTGGTTGAAACCTAGGACGCGGGAATTGACCAGCGCGCGCATCTGGACGGCCAGAATTCAAATCTCACTAATTACGCTTAAACCCTAATCCTGTGCCCTAATTACTTTCAGATGACCGGAACAGTGTTCCGGTCATCTTCTCCGGCAAGGTGTTCATGCTATCTCACTCCCTACGCATCAAAACTTCACTAAAACCTCCAGATTTCATCCTTAAACATCATTAAACCTAAACCCCACCCCAAAAACCATTTATTTTCACTGAATCATGAGAATCAAAGCAAAACTCATTTCACGGGCAAAGTTTAAGAACAAGCATACATGGCCATTTCTCACTCATTTTCAAAAATAAAAGGTTCAGTGCATTCAGGGAAGCATGTATATCATTTTAGAAACAAGAAATAAGAGTTCTGGAAAAAAGAATTTCCATGGCTACCTGAATCGAAGCTTTCAACCCAAGAGCTTCTGGACCAGTTCCTTGCTTCCAATCAACTCCACTGACCTCCCTCAAGTGTTTGCAAAGCTTGTCTGGAGTTTATTTGGGCTAGCTTGAGAGATTGCTTGAGTTCTGTTCAAAGAGGGAGAGAAATCATGTTTCAGTTTGAGGATGTTTCAGGGATGAATGAGGGCAGGGAAATGATCAGGGGAGTATGCTGAGATGTTTTGTGAAGTTTGTTTGAATGTTTGATGCTTGTGGAATGTGTTTCGAATGAAAATGCATATGAAGCATAAACTTGGAACTATGGCTTATGATCTATTTCAGGCTTGTGTATGTGGTGTGTTGAGCTGCTTTTGGTCCATGTATCAAGTGGTGATAGGTTAGAGAGTTGTTGGTGGCCTATTGTGATTGGTATGGGTCTTTTGCCAAAAAGTCAAGCTTTGTGTAAGAGAGGTATGGGCTCATGGCTATCCAAGGACAAGAGGGGTGTCCTGCGCAGCAAGAAGTGAGGAGAAGCATAGGATCAATTTTGAAGTCAGCCAGCACATGGATTAGGGTTTGAGTGAGGTTTTGCAACTTTAATCAACTTTGGCCCTTTTGAAGTTTCTTGGTCCACAAGTCATAAAAATGAGCAAAATTTTGATGCAATCTGACTTTTAGACATTGGTTCATGTTTGTATGAAGATTAGAAGTCCATTTGATAGCACAATTTGTCTTGGCAAGTGGTTTTGCAACTTTGCCTCTTTGGTAGAAAACTTGAAATTATGTGATTTTTCCCAACTTTGACAAGCCATAACTTTTGATCCAAAATGAATTAGGACAATTTCTTGTACTTTTTTAAAAGGGAATGATCCATTCTACAACTTTCATGACCAAAGTTTTCTCATTTGAAGCATTTTTGAATCAAAAAGCAAGGGTTGAAAAAGTTTCCCAAAATGGCAAGTTTCCATTACAAGTCATTTTCCCAAAAAGTCAACTTTGCAAATGGCTTGAAATTCTTCAATTTTGTGAACTTATAACATCTTCTATGATCAAATAAAGATCATACATAATCAAAATGATGAAGAACACCCTTTGGTTGGGTCATTGAGGGCCTCAGATGCCCTGATTTTGCACTTACTTGCTCAAAAAGTCAACTCTTGATTAGATGCCTTCCCCATGGAATTTCTTCATGAAAATTGATATGTATGATCCCTATACCATATAGAGACCAATAGAAACAATAATGACCAAACAATTTGGAGTTATGGCCTTTGAAACCAAAACCCTAATTCTAGGTCATCTGTGCAGTTAAACTTGGCTCTGCTCCTATGCGATTCTCAGTTCTTGTGGTTTTTTTTTGACATTATTGACTTTGAGAGGATATAATATGATGCTTGGACATACATGGACCCCTTTGAAGTGATTGAAGACCTTTGGAGTGGCTCAAGTGGCTCTTGGATAGCTCAGATCACAAACCCTAGGTGCAGATGACTTAGAAGCTATGCAGTGAATCAAAAATGCAATATGAGATGCTATGATTGAGTTTATGCATATGAAAAGATCACAAGCCATGGTGTGAATGTGTGAGGGCAAATTTGGGGTGTTTACAGCTGCCCCTATTCAATCATGAGTTAGCTGTGTAGAATGTAAGCAACGGCTTAACAGGCGAACAAGATAACTTGTGGTTGAATACCAAAAGACAGTCCAAAATTTGCACTCACAGAATGAAGAAGAAAAGGGATATAGATTGTAAAAGAAAATAAAGTATATTATAAAGTGCGGGCGACGGAGGACGACCGTCGAGCATAGGACGACTGCTGGGGATGAAGCAATGACGGGGACGACCGACACGCTGGGAAGAATGCGGGAAATCAAGCAATGACGGGGACGGCCGACAAGCTGGGGATAAGAGATTATGATGGGGACGGCCATCAGGTAAAGATATTTAAGATTCTCTGGGGATTATAGGTAAATGAAATCAAATGATGAGGTACGGTCATCAAAGGTGAAGGACGATTACCTAGCAGGGGACGGCTGCTCTGTTGGGAATAAGATGAGGGACGATCATCTAAGGTGAAGGACGATCACCTGGCAGGGTACGGCTGCCGAAAGTACCACGACATAGGACGAATGCCGGATAAAAAGGTCGACGATGGGGACGGCCATCAGATAAGCATGATGAAGGACGATCATCAAGAGGCGAAGGACAATCACCTAACAGGGGACGGCTGCTCTCAGGGTCTATCATGACATAGGACGAATGTCAGATAATAAGATCAACAATGGGGACGGCCATCAGATAAAGTGATGAAGGACGATCATCAAGAGGTGAAGGACGATCACCTAGCAGGGGACGGCTGCTAAAAATATCACGACATAGGACGAATGCCGGATAGAAAAGGGGTTCTAATAAATAGAGACTCCGCTGGGGAAAAGTAAACTTGGACGAGTGTTTATATCCAAGAAATGAGAGGTATCTGTGTTTGGGGACGGTGTATAGATTAAAGATGCGAACGAGCATCCCTAAGACCATGATACGGACGAGTATCAGTAGAAACAAACGGCTGACACATGTTCAGAGATGATGATACGGACGAGTATCAACTGGTTAACAAAGAACACGGACGAGTGTTGATCCTGTGGGGACTCCTCTGGGGAATAGTAGACACAGACGAGTGTCTAAATCCAAGAAGACATAAGTGTTTGACACGTGTATGGATTAAAGATGCGGACGAGCATCCTTAAGACTGTGATACGGACGAGTATCAGGTAGAAACAAATGCTTGACGCATGTTCTGAGATGATGATACAGACGAGTACCAACGGGTTAACAAAGAACACGGACGAGTGTTGAATCTGCAGAGGTATGAGTGGTGTATACAAGATACGGACGAGTATCTGTATGAGTGAAACAGGGGTAATAAGTATGAGTGGTGTACAGATGAGTGTTTAACTTGCTGGGGAGAGTATGACACGGACGAATGTCGGAAGAAATATATATGTATCTGTGAGTGCAAAGGGGACGCTTTGGCTTTCTGCTGGGGATATGACACGGACGGGTGTCAAGAAGTATCTGTAATATAAGTGGTTTGTTTGTAAAGAAAGCTCGGGCGACTTTACTGGGGAATGATGACACGGACGGGTGTCCAAAAGGAGTATGCATTTGTATTTGTGGGTAAAAGGCAAATGCTTTGGCTCTCTGCTGGGGAATCTTGGGGAGTTTCCCGTATACCGTTGATGGATTGTCAGTATTTTACGAGTGTTTGATTCAGAACATGGCTTATGATTATGCAGTATGTTTGATTTTTGCCGTAATGATCCGTATAAGACGGAATGCTACGCTCTGTGGGGAGAATATGATGCGAATGCTATGATTATGCAAAGAAGTAACCGTCCGGGATTCGGATCCCGTTGCTGTGAAGATCTCTGGCTGATCTGATTGAGGTGGACATCCCAGCTGGGGATAAGATCATTGGTAGATCTGATAAGATGTATCTGCTTGGGGGAATAGGTCACTGATAGACCCATCCTTATAATGAGGGACCCAGCTGGGGTTTGCAGAAGCTTTCCCCACTCTGTTGTGGTTTCTTCAGGTATTGCTTTGCTGGATAGAGGTTGACACTCTGTGGGGAGATGGTTCCCTGGCTTCTGTGCTTGGCTGAGGAGGGAATAGCAAATGGCAACTCGGCTGGGGAGAAAGCATTTCTGGTGCTAAGACTGATTAGATATTGATTTGCTAGCTTGCTGGGGTGAAGCTTTCATGCCCCATGTTGTGCTTTGAAATACCTGCAATTCTGAAAAGACATAGAAACGCACAAGTAGTCCCGAGGTATCCCTTACCGGATTCCATCATAGGAGTTTAGACACACCTGAGAGTAAGTATATTTCCCGCAAGCACGTATTTTTTAGAGAAACATCTGTATTTATGCTATCAATATCTTAAGGACATCGGACATTTTGCAAACGAACATAGAATGTATAAGACGAAACATGACTGAAAATCTGATTTTATTAATTCATGTGCCCTGAATTGGCAAGATACAGTCAAAGAAACAAACCCCCTAAAATGAGGAGATTGTTACAAATTGAGAAACAAAGTTGTTGGCAATGTTGATGACGCTTCAAGGAGCTTCCCTTTTGTTATGACTCGTATGACATTTGACGTTCTTCTCGTCTTGCTTTCTAAAGAAGGTTGATTCTGACCGGCGCTTGAACCTTTCGAAGCTTACCAAGTTGTAAGTAATACAGACGAATTCAGAATGCAGTTGTTCGCTTATTCCCTTATTTTGCATGGATCGCCCTTTCGGGTTTTCAATCCATCGGGATACCCATTTTTGCCTGAGTTGTCCAATGCGGCTTTTCAACTCAGCGGGTGTACATTTTTTTTACTTATTTTCCCTTATTTTTGCCCGAGTCTTTTATTCTGTCTTTGACTCGCCGGGATGCCCTATTTTTGCCTGGACTTACATTCTGTTTTTATGTCCAGCGGATCATTTTATGCGAAGTATTTTTTAACTGCATCTGAATTCACAGGGGACGGGAAGTCTTCACCATCCATAGTGCTGAGCATTAGGGCTCCACCGGAGAAAACTTTATTTACTACGAATGGCCCTTCATAGTTCGGAGTCCACTTGCCCCTGTGGTCTGTATGAGGAGGGAGGAGTCTTTTCAGCACAAGATCTCCTACTTGGTACTCTCGGAGCCTGACTTTCTGATCGAAGGCTTTCTTCATTCTTTTCTGATATAGCTGCCCATGACAGATTGCAGCTAATCTTTTCTCTTCAATCAGACTCAGTTGTTCGTATCGGGATCGGACCCATTCTGCTTCATTCAGTTTAACATCCATCAATACCCGCAGAGAGGGTAGTTCAACTTCAACAGGTAGGACTGCCTCCATACCATACACAAGTTGATACGGTGTTGCCCCAGTGGATGTTCTGATTGACGTACGGTACCCATGCAAGGCAAATGGTAGCATTTCATGCCAGTCTTTGTAGGTGACTACCATCTTCTGCACAATCTTCTTGATATTCTTATTAGCTGCCTCAACAGCGCCGTTCATCTTTGGCCTGTAAGGAGAAGAATTGTGGTGTTGGATCTTGAAGTCCCGGCACAGTTCTGCCATCATTTTGTTATTCAAGTTGGAACCATTATCAGTAATGATTCGCTCGGGCACTCCATACCGACAGATGATTGTAAACACCCCAAATTTGCCCTCACCCATTCACACCATGGCTTGTGTTCATTTCATATGCATAAACTCAATCATACCATCTCATACCACAATTTTGATTCACTGCATAGATTCTAAGTCATCTGCATCTAGGGTTTGTGATCTGAGCAATCCAAGAACCTCCTGAGCCACTCCAAAGGCCACCAATCACTTCAAAGGGGTCCGTGTGTGTTCTTATATCATATTACATCCTCTCAAAGTCAAAAATGCCAAAGAATCACAAGAATTGGGATTGGTATGGAAGCAGAGCTAGGCTTGACTGCACAGATGACCTGAAATTAGGGTTTTGGTTTCAGAGGCCATAACTCCAAATTTTTTGGTCATTCTTGTTTCTATTGGTCTCTATATGGTATAGGGAGTATGCATATCAATTTTCATGAAGAAATTCCATGGGGAAGTCATCTGATCAAGAGTTGACTTTTCAGACAAGTCAGTACAAAACTAGGGCATCTGAGGCCCCCAATGACCCAACCAAGGGGTGATCTTCATCATTTTGAGTGTATTTGATCTTTATTTGATCATGGGAGAAGTTTTAAGTTCACAAAATTCAAGAATTACAAGTTTTTGCAAAGTTGACTTTTTAGGGCAAGTTTGACTTTTAAGGAATTTGTCATTTTTGGCAGCTTTTCAACCCTTACTTTTTGATCCAAAAATGCTTCAAATGGAAAAACTTTGGTCATGAAAGTTTTAGATTAGATCTTTCCCTTTTCAAAAAGTACAAGAACATGACCTAATTCATTTTGGATCAAAAGTTATGGTGCATCAAAGTTGGCTAAAATCATTAAATTTCAAGTTATGCACCAAATGAGAAATTTGCAAAATCTTGTACCAAAGGCATTTGTGACTTCTAATTCATGTCAAACCATTACACAAACATCACATGTGACCTAAAAAATCAGAATGGACCAAGAGTTTCTCATGTTTCATGGCTTGTGAGGCAAGATATTTTCATGGAAAGCAAAAGCAAGCAAGTTGCAAAACCAATGATCACACTTCATCCACTTGCTGCCTAGCCTGCTGAATCACACTAGCCTTTCCCTCATGCCATGCTGCGCCAGATAAGCCCTTTGTACTTGGCTAGAAGTTGCCCATGCCCTCTCTTACAAGAAGTTGACATATTTGCAAAAGTAGCTACACCTATCACTAAAGCACAGGTCACATCTTCTGACCAATCCCATTTGTTTATACTAATCAAATGCAAGCCAAACAACATAACACAAGAGCCTGAAACCAGCAAGAGCATCACTTTCCCATTTTCCACCCTTGGAGCAAAAACCTTCGAAACTCAGAAAACAAGCCACCAACTCACAAACACACTTCATAGAACTCATCACCACATCCTCCTGATCATTTCCCTGCCTTCATTCACCCTTGAAACACCACATAAGCCAAACACGATTCTCACCTGAGCTTGAATAGAACCTGTTCAAACTCTCAAACCAGCCAACATAAATCTTTTCTAAGCATCAAGGGTTCATCAGGAGCACAAGAGGAGTGGATAGCACAAAGGAAAGCACCCAGAAAGCTGTGAACTGAAAGCTTCAAAACTCAGGTAGCTCAAGAACATTTTTTCCAGAAATCCTTTTTTAAGTTCTAAATAGATTCTATATGTTCTCCTGATCACTCTGATGTCATTAGTTTTGAAAATGGTGGAGAGATGAGAGTTTAATCGTGTTCTGAAATTTTTGCCCTAGAAACTATTTTGATTCGATTCCCTCTGATTATGAATGATAAATGATGTTTGAGTGAGGGGTTTGATTCATTTAGGGTGGGGATGATTTCTGGATAGTTAGTTTTCATTTTCGTAACGTGTAGAAGGGTTTAGCATTTTGATTCGCCGGAGAAGATGACCGGAACCACTGTTCCGGTCATCTGAAAGTAATTAGGGTTTGATTAATTAGGGCTAAGTGTAATTAAGTCAGTTTGAATGTGAGCCGTCCAAACCCGCGCGCAGTCAACTCCCGCCCTTGCCAGTTTGAATTTCGTCCATTAGATCTGATTACTTTTCCTTTTTCAGTTTAAAATTCATTTTATTTTCATATTAATTACATTGTTTTCTATATTTTATTTAAAATAGCAAAACTTATTTAAAAAATCTGAAATTTTTTGTACAAGTTATTATTAAATTTCAGAACACAAAAATATTTTTATTTTCATTTTTTGTATTAAAAAAGTATTTTTAAATATTTAAAAGGTTCTTTTTACTTAATTAATGAGAATTAATTAATTAAAAATACTTTTAGGTATTTAAAAATCACCAAAAAAATTCATGAAACCTTTAAAAACATTTAGAAACATTGTCCAACCCTCAAACCAAATTTCTTTTTTGATCTTGATGCATTTTGAGAATTTTTCATGGAAATAAAATCATTTTGATGCATTATTTTGATCCAAACTTCCAAAAATCATTTCTGCCTAACCCTAAAGAGTTGGACCTTGATTCTTTTTGCATTGCATTGTGTTTAGCATGTAGTTTGTGAGATTAAATGGCCATGATTTGATCTTTCATTTTTCTTTTGTTTGATAATTTTCTTGTTAAGAAACCCTAAAACCCTAGAAAACATAGGAAAATCATAACTTGAATTTGATTAAGAGTTGAAACCTCTCCTTTGGGAAATGGGTTAGTATAGGATTAGGAGTCCTTTGAGTGCATTTTCAATTTTTTATAGTGTTGTTTGCTTCTGATTTTGGTTTGTGTTTGATGCTTTGATCATAAACCCTAATTTGGGCTTCCATATGCATCCACCTTGCATTTACTTGCATAACATGACTTGCCATGACATTCCATGCCTCCATTTGATTCATTGAACATCTTAAGACATATTGAAAGCATGTTTGATCATTGCATCTTGCATTTGACATGATGTATGCCATATGCATTTCATAACTTTTCATGAATGTTCATGTGTTTTAACTTGCTCCATTTGCATCCATGAGCTTGTATGATCATCCCCATGTGTTGTTTCATGTTTGCATCATCTCATAGCCTCATTATCATCATGAATGTGCTTCTGGTTTTGATTTTCATCATGCCATTTCATTTCATTTTGCATTGCATTGCATCTTTCTCACTAACTTTTCAGGTGGTAAGAAACTTTGAGAAGTGAATTTGCCTTCACTTCTCATAACTTCTCTTCATCTCTTTTTATGCATCCTTGCTGCATTTATGTTTGTGTTTGAGATTGATCTTGCTCTTTCTTCTTCTTCTTACTTTCTTTCCTCAAGTGACTTGTCTTCTTAAATGAAGCAAGTTACTTTGCTTCTCCTGATCCTTTCATCTGCTTCCTGGTGATTCCTCTGAAGATTTCTCTTGTAAACCTCACAAACCTTAGGAACAACCAAGCATGACAATAATTAGGGTTTTGATTAGTCCCCCACTTAGCTTTTACCTTTGTGTCTCTTTGAGTCTTCTCTTCTCATCTCATAATCAGGGACTAAACCCTAAAGGCTTTAAGGCTTTGTGATTAAGCTTATGCCTGTATCCTTCTATTAGGATGGAGTGTATAACTTTAATCCTAAGTGTTAAACCCTTAATGTGTTTAAATCCTCTAATCAATTCATCTAATAATCACTAAGACAATAAGCTTGTAACTTGGGCCTTGCATTAGGGTTCTAATTCTTCCTTAATTGGTTAAGAAGGACTAACCCTAGTGTTAATGGACAAGTCCTCCTCAAGTTGTCTTACAAACCCTAAAACTCACTTCTTCATCTTACCACTAAATAAAATCCACTTAATAAAGGCCTTGTTTTGTCATAAGATTAATCCCTAATCATGGATTAAGTTGAGGAGCTTTCCTCAGCTTAAACATTCTCATCTATTATCCTTCTATTAGGATGGTGTAATGAGTCTGTTTAATCCCTGATTATGGCTTAATCTCATTACTCAACACTAAACAAAAACACCAAAAAACATCTAAATAATCACAAGTAGGTTAATGACCTTAATCCTGCATCAAAGGTGATTAAGTGTGAGAATCTGACTTCACACTTAAGGTATTCTCATTACCCCTAATCAGAGGGAAGATGTGATGAGTTTACTAAATCCATTGGTTTAGGCTTAAGCTCATTAACTTATGACAAACTTCAAAAAGCAATAAAAGACTGAAAACCCAAAAACAAACAATAATCGTCTCCTTCGGGATTCTCTTCTCATCACCTTCACTCATAAGCGAGAACTTGCTTCTTCCGTCTAATGCAAGACAGTTTGCACCTGAGCCAGACAGGTCATACACTTGAGCATAAGACAAGCAAGCAGTTCACAAGTCAATTTATCTTTCAGTCTCTTTGGGTCGAACTACGGTGTTCTGACTTCCTCATTGCACGAGAGGATACGTAGGCATAACTTAACAGTTATCGAACAAAAGTCTCTGTATATTCCCCCTCCTTCTAGCTTCATTCCTTAGCCTCATGATCTTGAGCAATCCATTTTCATTCCTACACTGACACTGTATATATCACACTTCACATTCTTCACACTGACACCTGTACATCCTTTTCCAGCCCTTGATACACAAATTGCACTGACACTACCCCTTTAAAACACAAATCTTTTAAGCGTGGATCCCGTCGAGTACGACGGACAATCTGGGTGCTAATACCTTCCCAGGTTGTAACCAACCCCCTTTCTCAGTCTCTCTGGTTCGCAACCGTCTTATCCGTATCTTTCTAGGTCTATGCAGCATTACCTTTCCTTAGGGATAAAAATGCCTAGCTGGAGACTCTTTTCATTCCCAGTGAGTTCACTGCTGTGTGTTCTCATTGTCCTCTCTCGCCGACCGTTCGCGTCTGTACCTTTATCTGGTCCATTTCCCCATTTATCGGGAGCGACAGCTTGGCGACTCTGCTGGGGATCCTTATACTATAACCAGGGCTTCTGGTTCTTTTTGTGGGTTCCTCCTAGCGCTTGATTGATTTGTGTTTACTGGGGTGTTATATGCTATCTGTGCTTGTATTTGTATTTATTTTTGCTTTATGTACAGTTGTGTTATTGCTTTATTTACAGCTTTACATATATCATACTGTCATGCTGTCTGGCTGGATCTGGTTTTGCTTTGGTGGGTAATTCATTGAGAGTTAAGGTCCTATACCTGGGACCTGAGTGACACCTAGGCTAGAGTGGTTCATATTCTTTCCCATTCCATCTCGGTCTGGTGCGGGAATATGAAACACGGTTCAGATATGGGTTTCTTCTTGAGAACTCTGTGTTGCAGATTTCCTGCAATACTAGGGCTATCTGGGAAGCCTGCTAAGTCTGGATGACCTTTAGTATTGACCTTCAGAAACTGAGGTGAATTAGAGGAGGGTCTTTTATGGTTATTGTAAACACTGTACCTCCGGGTTAGAAGTGTTTACACTTCTCATAACTGATCCAAGTCTGAGGATCCTTGTTTTAGAACATCACCTGTGAGGGGGTTGGGCTGTTTACAGGTTTGCAGGTACCCTTGACCTCAACATACCCTGTTACTTTGTTTTGTTTAAGAGTACTCCATGTTGGGACAGTTCTTGTGATTTTTAACCCTGGACATGTGACTCTTTATTTGAGTCCCCCACCTTGGTTACTGGACTTATGAACCTCCATCTGGATTTCTTGAACACACCTGGACTTATATCAAGGCAGCTAATCAGATCCGGCTCAGTCACAAACCCTTGCATATCATTTGCATACATCCTCATTGCATCATTTTAACATGTGTTTATTTGTTTTTCAGGGTATCCATCCTGCATTTTGGCTTGGTTTTGACCCCTTCTTCAGCATAGACCTATTTTCATCAGCACTTGCTTCAGTTATCAGCTACCTGCTTCAGTCACCTGCATCACCAGTCTCAGCCTGTCAGTGGCTCATCTTCAGTGTTATTCTCAGTCATCATCATCAGCACCCATTCTTCAGCAACATGGCACCCAAGAAGAGTAACATCTCCTACCACTTCTTTGAGCCTGAGCTAGCTAGCATCAGGAGGATTCAGACCCTGATTACTCCAGACCATATACCATATTTCAGAGAACATTATGGAGGAATCCTTGATGTGGTATTGGATTTGGACCCTTCACAGAGGAGCTTGATACATACTTTCCTGCAGTTCTATGATCCCCCTCTGAGGTGCTTCACATTTCAGAATTTTCAGTTGGGACCCTTGTTGGAGGAGTATTCATCATTGGTTGGTGTGCCTATCAGAGGTGGAATACCCTTCAACCCTGAGATGGCTTTCCCAAGTAATGAGGAGATAGCAAAAGCATTACATCTTGAACCAATTTTGATTGGGCAGAATTTGACATCTAAAGCTGGAATCTCTGGTTTTCATCTGGATTTCTTGACCTCTCAGGCTAGTTTGAAGGCCTCCCTAGGGGAGTGGAAGGCAGTCTGTGCTCTGTTGGCCCTTGGCATATATGGGATCATACTTTTTGCAGATGAGCCTAGGTTTGTTAGCAAGAATGCAGTCCATCTTTTCATCCTGAGAAACCCAGTGCCTACCTTACTGGGAGACCTTTACTACTCAGTTCATCAAAGGAATGAAAAGCAAAGGGGGATATTAGTGAGATGCTGTGCACCTTTGTTCCATACTTGGCTGCTCAAGCATTTGCCAAAGACTGATGCATTTTTGAACCCTCACCAGCAGAAGAACTGGGCTAGGAGGCTTGTTGCTCTAACCTCAGATGACATCAGATGGTGTACTCAGAGTACTAAGGGCAGAGACATCATTACAAGTTGTGGGCAATTTCCCAATGTGCCTCTAATTGGAATGAAGGGTTGCATCAATTACAACCCTCTTTTATTCAAAAGACAACTGGGCTATGCATTGGTCCATCCCCCCAGGACACAGGATCTGACTGAGAGCCTTTATGTTGAAATCAAGCCTAATCTGGCTATTGTCAGGCAGGCATCCTGGGCCTGGGACAATGTGCAGACTAAAGGGGTAACTATTCTTGGAAGATGCAATAATGTAGCCTCTGCCGAGTACTATGAGTGGTCCTACACCAGAGCTCAAATTACAGGAATGCCCTTCACTGTTGAAGATATGCCTGGACCTTCCACAGCACCACCTCCAGCAACTGTCAGCTTAGAGGAGTTTGAGAAATTGAAAGAGAGAAATGAGAAGCTGACTCAAGCTCTACAAAAGACCCTCTGGGAAAGGAGTGATGGTAGGTTGGATATTGAGAGGCTAGAAAAGCTGAAAGTGGAGTATTTGGCTAGAATTGAGAAGTCTGAGGATTACATTAAGAAGTCTAGGGCTGGAGAACAGATCTTGAAGAATGCCTGCAAGGAAGCTCAGTTCCAGAAGGCCAGGACTGATTTGTATCTGAAGGAGAGTCAGGCTAGGTGGGTCAGGATCACCGAAGCCCGTATTCAGGAGGACAAAAGGACTCAGGATAAGATGGAGCAGATGGAAGCTAGTGCAAAAGAGCAACAGGAAGCCCTGGCAACAACCCAGAGGGAGATCTCAGAGTTGAAGATCAGAGCTGGAGTGAAGAGGTCAAAGGACCAGAGTCAGCACAAGAAGCTAACTGCAGCTATTGCTACAAGGAATCTCCATATCAGGAATCTTACAGAGCGCCCAGCTGATCCTGTGACTGAAGCACTTCTCAAGGAAGTTCAGGAGGATGAATTTGGCCTTGGAGTTTGACCTTTTGCTTGTTGTTGTTTTCATTTTATGTACTCTTCTTCATGTTGTATTTTTAACCCCTCAGAGGGCTTGTATTGTAAAAGAAACAAACTATGTATCATTTACCTTTTTGTAATATATGTGTTGGTTTGTTTCATCTGAATTCTTCAAGCAACATCACAAGCACCTTCTTCAAGGGGTATGGAAAGGTCAAAACCAAGTACCAAGCCGGATACCTTGGAAACAAATAGACACACTGCATTGCATACTAACCCTTTTGTTTGGTTTTGCAGGTTTTTGCTTTATTGTTACTAACTCTGTTGTGATCTCAGGAATTATTGCTCGACGTCGAGGGTTTCCACTCAACCGTCCACACAGATACCCCACCCGCAGCAACCTTCCGGGCATACAGATGGATCAAATGCAGCAGGACCTTACAGAGGTCAGGAATCAAATGACCAACGAGAGGTTGGAAATGAGGAATCAAATGACACAGTTTATGGAGGTAATGAACAATATGGCTCAAAGTCAGGAGAGGTTAAGAGCACTGGTAGAAGGGTGAAACCAGGAAGACCATCACCCAGGGACTGCTGGGACAAGCAACAATGAAAGAGTCCAACCTCATGTCAATCCCCCAGTCTTTGGACCCCACCAGCATCCAGAGATCAACATCCCTGTCAATATACAAGGGACTGCCACAGCAGGGAGGGTACTGCAAGAAGACCCCCAGGAAGATCAGTTCACAGTGATGGGAGCTGGGGAGGAGGCCTATGACAGAAGGCTGGATGAGATAGCTGAGAAATTAAGATCCTTAGAGTCTCAAAACTCTTTGGGTTTTGATGTTATGGATATGGGCTTGGTAGACGGGGTCAGGATCCCCCACAAATTTAAGCCACCATGCTTTGAGAAGTATAATGGGACTTCCTGTCCCCGGACCCATCTACAATCTTTTCTCGGGAGGCTGAAGGCCTATACCATGGACGAGAAGCTATGGATGTTTTATTTTGAGGATAGCTTGACTGGAGCTTCGAGGGAATGGTACTCCCATCTGACAAGAGCAACTATTAGATGCTGGAAGGACCTGGCAGAGGCCTTTATCAGACAGTATCAGTATAATTTGGATATGGCACCCAACAGGACCCTCCTAATGGGAATGTCACAGTCATCCAGGGAAAGCTTCCGAGAGTACGCTCAAAGATGGAGACAACTTGCTGCTGCTGTCCAGCCACCTATGTCAGAGAGGGAGATGGCTGATATGTTTATGAACACCCTCCAGGGGACTTACATTGATAGGCTAGCTGCTTTCTCCTCCACCAGCTTTGCAGATGTAGTCATAGCCGGGGAAAGAATTGAAAGCCTATTGAAGATGGGTAAGATCTCAGACAACGGTGCAAGCTCATCCAGTAACACAAGAAAGCCTTTTGCAGGCCCAAGAAGAACTGGTGAGACCAATGCTATCCACACCAACAGGGGCAGGCCCCAATATGTTCATAGGTCCGTGGCAGCAGTCACCATACCCGCTCCAGCTCATCCACAAACAGCTTATCAACCTCCGCAACAAAATTACCAGCAACAACCTCAGTACCAGCAACAAACTCAGTATCCTCCGAGAAATTATAACAACAACAACACCAACAATAATAATCAGCAGAGACCATTCCAACAGAGGCCCTCTCAGGCCAATAGGGTGATCGATCCGATCCCTATGCCCTATGCCACATTACTGCCACAACTCTTGAAACTCAACCTAGTTGAGCTAAGGACGTTGGCACCTCCGGATCCTAACAGTCTGCCCAGAAACTACGACGCCAGCGCCAGATGTGCCTTTCACTCAAATGCACCTGGTCATAGTACAGAAAAGTGCAGAGCTTTGCACATGAAAGTGCAGGATCTAGTGGATTCCAAGGCTTTAAACTTTGCACCACCACCAAATGTCAACAAGAACCCTATGCCACACCATGGTGGTCCCCGAATCAATGCTATTGAAGAAGACAAGCCGTCTTATTTGATAACCAGTGTGGGTCAGATTCGGACACCGTTGGTAGAGATCAAAGCTCAGCTCCTCGAATGTCAAATGTTCCCAGGATGTGAGCTAGGGTGTGCTTACTGCAACATTTCAGTGAATGGTTGTGATAACTTGAGGGATGGCATAGATGGTCTCATTCAGAGTGGCCTGCTTCAGATTACAACATCAATTTCTACCAATCCAGCAATCTCCTTAACAACAGCTCCAGAACCTCCTACAACTGCAACAACCATTGTTCCAGACAACTCTTCAGCTTCATCAACAAATGTTTCATCTGTCGTTTCAACTGACCAGATAACAACAAACATTCCTTCTACAACTTCAGCACCACTTTACTTTGAATCTCCTACAACAACAACACCCATCCTTCCAACAATGTCTCCTACAACATCAGCAACAAACAATGCAAGTATTTCAACAGTTACGATTTATTATGATCCTGAAAATGATTCTGCCTACAACTCACAAAGTGCTACTCCTACCAGAGCACCAGTCACAATATATTATGATCCACAGACTATCACGGTTCCTTCTGCAGCTGCCATCAGTCCAGTCACTGTCACAGTGCCTGGGCCAATACCTTATGAAAGCAGTAATGCCATCCCTTGGCATTACGGCTCTGATTTATACTGCGAAGGACAAAAGATCACTTTTGAATCATCAACTTCTGCACCACAAGTAGACAATGTGGGAGGAGGCGGAGGCTTCACTCGAAGCGGACGTCTCTTTGCCCCGCAAATTCAAAGACCCACTGCCGAAGCAGAAGCTGCTGCCAAGGCAAAAGGGAAGAGCACGGTACAAGAAGAGCAGGTTGTTAGAGAAGCTTTGAAAACACCTTTCGACCAGGAAGTTGATGAATTCATGAGAATCATCAAGAAAAGTGATTACAAGATAGTGGACCAGCTTCACCAGACGCTTTCCAAGATCTCTATTCTATCATTGCTTATGTGCTCCGAGGCTCATCGGAACGCACTACTAAAAGTCTTGCACGCAGCTTATGTGCCAGAAGAGATCACAGTCAATCAGTTGGAAGCTGTAGTTGGGAATGTTAATGCTAGTAATGGACTAGGATTCACCAACACTGATTTGACTACGGAAGGCCGCAATCATAACAAGGCTCTGCACATTACCATGGAATGTAAAGGTGCAGTTCTTTCTCATGTGCTGGTAGACACAGGGTCATCCCTCAATGTCTTACCTAAAAAGGCCCTTGTAAAGCTGGAATATGAAGGACTGGCATTGCGACCCAGTAACTTAGTAGTAAGAGCTTTTGACGGCTCTAAGAGATCAGTTCTGGGGGAAATTGAGTTGCCTGTGACGATTGGCCCACAAACTTTCAAAACGACCTTCTACGTGATGGACATTCAGCCTGCCTACAGCTGTTTGTTGGGTAGACCATGGATTCATGCCGCTGGCGCAGTAACGTCTACCCTTCACCAGAAGTTAAAATTTGAGTGGGAAGGTCAAGTCGTTACTATCTGTGGAGAGGAGGATATATTTGTTAGCCATCTGGCTACTTATAAATATATTGAGATGGATGGGGAGATCCACGAGACGATGAGTCAAGGGTTTGAGGCCCTGAATATTAATGAAACCTCTGTTGTGCTTGGGACCTCTATGACATCCTACCAACAAGCCCGGAAGGTGGTGGAAGAAGGAAACGCTCAAGGCTGGGGCAAATTGTTGCCCATGGAGAAGAAAGAAGATAGATTTGGGTTGGGTTACAAACCAACTCAACAAGATCAAACAGAGGCTGCTAAGAAGCCCAACTTTGTTAGTGGGGGGATGCTCACCCCCGATGCTGTCAACAACTTGGAAGATGAGTCGGAAGATGAACGCAACCTGGAAAGCTGGATTCGTCCAAAGATCCCGGGGAGCAGTATCTCAAACTGGTCTTCCCAGGAAATTATAAGAGTTACTCATGCAGAGTAATTATTATTTCCTGTATTTTTATAGCATGCATCAAAGTCTTGCATCTTGCCCAAGATGACAAGACTCATTTTGTAATCGGGCCATCTGTACTTTTTGTGCAACAAAGATTAATCAATGAAATATCAGACATCTTTTTGCAAATGAATCTTTTTCTTTTCCGCTCACTGTTTTTCCATTTTTCTTTTTGTACAAAAAATAAGTGGCGATGTTTTCAAAATGACAACTTTTATTTCACTTTTCTAAACAAGATTAAAATCAATCACTAAAATGAACAAACTGAACCCTTGCAGAGAGTGCCTTCCAGACAGCACCGACAACAGCACGGCTATGACTTCGTATGACTCTGACAATCCGATCAATCAAGCTGATGAATTGGTTGAAGAAGATTACGAGCTTCCTGAAGAGCTAGCCAGATTGTTGAGACAAGAGGAGAAGTTTATCACTCCTCATCAGGAGGAGGTGGAAACGATTAATCTTGGTATAGATGAAGATGTGAAAGAGGTTAAAATCGGGGCCGGCTTACAAGACTCAGTGAAGAGACAACTGATTGACCTGCTTCAATAATATGTGGATGTCTTTGCTTGGTCTTATCAAGATATGCCAGGGTTGGACACCGATATCGTCATGCACAAGCTGCCTTTAAGAGAAGAATGCCCACCGGTTAAACAGAAACTGCGCCGTACTCGCCCAGACATGGCAATGAAGATCAAAGAAGAGGTACAAAAGCAGTGGGACGCCGGGTTCCTTGCTGTAACTAGCTATCCGCCGTGGGTTGCTAATATTGTGCATGTGCCTAAGAAAGACGGTAAGGTAAGGATAAGTGTTGACTACCGGGACCTGAACAGAGCCAGCCCGAAAGATGATTTCCCATTACCTCACATTGATGTATTGGTGGATAATACGGCTCAGTTCTCGGTATTCTCCTTCATGGATGGATTTTCAGGATACAATCAGATCAAAATGTCCCCTGAAGACATGGAGAAGACAACCTTCGTCACCCCTTGGGGCACATTCTGTTACAAAGTAATGCCATTCGGACTGAAGAATGCTGGTGCAACATATCAACGGGCTATGGTAACGTTATTCCACGATATGATCCATAAAGAAATCGAGTGTTATGTGGATGACATGATTGCCAAGTCCCTTACAGAGGAAGACCACCTGGTGAATCTACTGAAGCTATTTAAGCGTCTGAGGAAGTACCAATTGAAGCTGAACCCCAACAAATGCACATTCGGGGTGCGATCCGGTAAGCTGCTGGGCTTTATTGTAAGCGAGAGAGGGATTGAAGTAGACCCTGATAAAGTTAAAGCCATTCAAGAGATGCCTGCACCGAAAACTGAGAAAGAAGTTCGAGGGTTTCTAGGTAGATTGAACTACATTTCACGGTTCATATCTCACCTTACGGCAACCTGTGAACCCCTGTTCAAGCTGCTAAGGAAAGAACAGACGGTCAGGTGGAACGAAGACTGCCAGAGGGCTTTTGACAAGATCAAAGAATATCTGCAAGAACCTCCAATCCTTATGCCTCCAGTTGAAGGAAGACCTCTAATAATGTACTTGACAGTATTAGAAGAGTCAATGGGGTGTGTGCTGGGCCAGCATGACGAGTCCGGTCGAAAAGAGTATGCAATATACTACCTGAGCAAAAAGTTTACCGACTGTGAACAACGTTATTCACTGCTCGAGAAAACTTGTTGTGCTTTAGCGTGGGCTGCTCGCCGACTGAGACAGTATATGTTGACCCACACCACTTTGCTGATATCCAAGATGGATCCAGTTAAGTACATTTTCGAGAAGCCAGCTCTTACTGGACGGGTTGCAAGATGGCAGATGATTCTCACAGAATATGACATCCAGTACACCTCTCAGAAAGCCATCAAGGGGAGTGTACTATCTGAATATCTTGCTGAGCAACCTATTGATGACTACCAGCCTATGAGATTTGACTTCCCTGATGAAGACATCATGTTCGTTAAAACAAAAGATCATGAAGAGCCTGTTCACACTGAAGGGCCTGACCCGGAGGAAGAATGGACTATGATGTTTGATGGGGCTGTTAACATGAATGGTCGCGGTGTTGGTGCAGTACTCATTACACCTAAGGGAGTTCACATGCCTTTCTCGGCAAAACTCACCTTCAACTGCACTAACAACGAAGATGAATACGAAGCTTGCATTATGGGTCTTGAGGAAGCAATTGACCTCAGGATCAAGACATTAACCGTATTCGGAGATTCAGCTCTGGTAGTTAATCAAACCAATGGCAAATGGTACACACACCAGGATCATCTGATACCTTACAGGGATTATACAAGAAGGTTATTGACTTTCTTCACAACGGTCAAGCTTGAATATATCCCTCGAGACGAAAATCAGTTTGCAGATGCTCTGGCTACCATTTCGTCAATGATCAAAGTTCAAGCCGCCAACTTTGTACCCCAGATATCAG
Source organism: Lathyrus aphaca (assembly GCA_963966055.1). NCBI lineage: Eukaryota > Viridiplantae > Streptophyta > Magnoliopsida > Fabales > Fabaceae > Lathyrus > Lathyrus aphaca. Next base: position 408,904,853 of record OZ014524.1, on the reverse strand, counting down.
TGTCCAGACTCAATAGACCAGCATATGTGTTTGCAGCAGATGTTGTCAAAAATGATAAGCCTTGGTTCCATGACATTAAGTGCTTCTTGGAGGACCAAACATACCCACCTGGGGCATCTTCCAAGGATAAGAAGACTTTGAGAAGGCTTGCTGGTAGTTTCTTTCTGAACACTGATGGTTCCCTGTACAAAAGAAACTTTGATATGGTACTCCTCAGATGCGTGGATAAAACAGAAGCGGACTTGTTAATGCACGAGGTGCATGAAGGATCCTTTGGTACCCATGCGGGAGGGCATGCCATGGCTAAGAAGCTGCTAAGATCAGGTTATTACTGGATCACAATGGATGCTGACTGTTGCGCCTACGCCAGAAAATTCCATAAATGCCAGATTTATGCGGATAAGGTGCATGTGCCTCCCAATCCTTTGAATGTAATGTCTTCACCATGGCCCTTTGCTATGTGGGGCATTGATATGATTGGCAAGATTGAGCCAACTGCTTCAAATGGCCACAGATTCATCCTGGTCGCCATTGACTATTTCACCAAGTGGGTCGAAGCAGCCTCATATGCAAATGTTACAAGACAAGTGGTAGCCAGATTCCTGAAGAGAGATATCATCTGTCGATACGGAGTTCCCGAGCGAATCATTACTGATAATGGTTCCAATCTAAACAACAAGATGATGGCTGAGTTATGTCGGGACTTCAAGATCCAACACCACAATTCTTCTCCTTACAGGCCAAAGATGAATGGCGCTGTTGAGGCAGCTAATAAGAATATCAAGAAGATTGTGCAGAAGATGGTAGTCACCTATAAAGACTGGCATGAGATGTTACCGTTTGCCTTGCATGGGTACCGCACATAAATCAGAACATCCACTGGGGCAAAACCGTATCAACTTGTGTATGGTATGGAGGCAGTCCTACCAGTGGAAGTTGAACTACCCTCCCTACGGGTACTGACGGATGTTAAGCTAAACGAAGCGGAATGGGTTCGGTCCCGATACGAACAACTGAGTCTGATTGAAGAGAAAAGATTGGCTGCAATCTGTCATGGGCAGTTGTATCAGAAAAGAATGAAGAGAGCCTTTGATCAGAAAGTCAGGCACCGAGAGTACCAAGTAGGAGATCTTGTGCTGAAAAGAATCCTCCCTCCTCATACAGACCACAGGGGAAAATGGACTCCAAACTATGAAGGACCGTTTGTTGTAAAGAAAGTTTTCTCTGGTGGAGCACTGATGCTCAGCACTATGGATGGTGAAGACTTCTCGTCCCCTGTGAATTCAGATGCAGTTAAAAAATACTTCGCATAAAATGACCCGCTGGACATAAAAACAGAATGTGAGTCCAGGCAAAAACAGGGCATCCCGGCGAGTCAAAAACAGAATAAAAGACTCGGGCAAAAATAAGGGAAATAAGCAAAAAAAAAAATGTACACCCGCTGAGTTGAAAAGCCGCATTGGACAACTCAAGCAAAAATGGGTATCCCGATGGATTGAAAACCCGAAAGGGCGATCCATGCAAAATAAGGGAATAAGCGAACAACTGCATTCTGAATTCGTCTGTATCACTTACAACTTGGTAAACCTCGAAAGGATCAAGCTTCGGTCAGAATCAGCCTTCTTCAGAAAGTAAGACGAGAAGAGCGTCAATAAGTCATACGAGTCATAGCAAGAGGAAGCTCCTTCAAAGCGTCGACAGCGTTGCCAGCCTTTTGTTTCTCAATTTGTAACAATCTCCTCATTTCAGGGGATATGTTTCCTTGACTGTATCTTGCCAATTCAGGGCACATGAATCAATAAAATCAGATTTTTCAGTCATGTTTTCGTCTTGTACATTTTATTTGCAAAAATGTCTGATGTCCTAAAAAAAATTTGGTTGCATAAATACAGATGCTTATCTTCAAAAAAAATAATAAAACACATGCTTGCAGGAAATATACTTACTCTCGAGAGTGTCTAACTCCTATGACGGGATCCGGTAAGGGATGCCTCGGGATTACTTGTGCGTTTCTCTGTCTTTGCAGGATTGCAGGTATTCAAAAGCGCAACATAAGGCATGAAAGCTTCATCCCAGCAAACTGGCAAATCAACACTCACTCAGTCTTAACACTCAAAGTGCTTTCTCCCTGCGGAGTCGCCACTTGTTGCTTCTCCCCAACCGAGTTGCCAATCATTCTTCCTCAGTCAAGTACAAAAATCCAGGGAATCATCTCCCCACAGAGTGTCAGCCTCTATTCAGAAGAGCAATGCATGAAGGAGTCACAACAGAGTAGAAGAAGAGCTTCTACAAACCCCAGCTGGGTCCCTCATTACAAGGATATGTCAATCAGTGACTTATCTCCCCTAGCAGAATCGTCTCACCAGATCTACCAATGATCTCATCCCCAGCTGGGATGATCACTTCAGACAGATCGACCAGAGATCTTCCTGGCAACAGGACTCGAATCCCGGATCGGTATCTCTTGCATAATCATGGCATTCGCATCATATTCACCCCACAAAGCGTAGCATTCCGCCTAAAACGGAGCATTACGGAAAAAAATCAAACATATAGCATAATCATAAGCCATGTTTTGAATCGTACACTCGTGAATAATAAAAATCCATCAGCATACATAAAACATCCCCCAGAGTCCCCAGCAAAAGCAGTTGCCTCACCTTCATAAACACCAATATATACACTCCTTTTGGCACCCGTCTGTGTCATCATTCCCCAGTAAAGTCGCCTGAACACTCTTTACGAACAAGATCACCCGTATTACAGATACTTCCTGACACCCGTCCGTGTCATACCCCCAGCAGAAAACCAAGACATTCTCTTTGCACTCACAAAAACTTATATACAAATTCTTTGACACTCGCCTGTGTCACCCTCCCCAGCACAGTTGCATAAGCACGTTGTGTATCATATATTTTGTTTATACTATACTTTTCTTCTTTTGACACTCGTCCGTGTCGCTCTCCCCAGCAGTTTAAATACTCATCTATACAATACTCATGCTCACTACTCATGTTACACTTATACAGATACTCGTCCGTATCTTGTATATACCATTTATATCCCCACAGATTCAACATTGGTCCTTGTTCTTTGTTAACCAGTTGGTACTCGTCCGTACCATCATCTCAGAACATGCGTCAAGCGTTCGTTTCTACCTGATACTCGTCCGTATCATAGTCTTAAGGATGCTCGTCCGCATCTTTAATCCATACACTGTGTCAAACACTCTTGTCTTCTTGAATATAGATACTCGTCTGTGTCTACTATTCCCCAGAAGAATTCTTTCAGATTCAACACTCATCCGTGTTCCCTGTTAACCAGTTGATACTCGTCCGTATCATCATCTCTGAACACGTGTCAGTTTGTTTCTACCGGGTACTCGTCCGTATCATAGTCTTAAGGATACTCGTCCGCATCTTTAATCTATACACAATACCAAAACACTTATACCTTTTATTTCTTGGATATAAACACTCGTCCGTGTTTACAATTCCCCAGTAGATAGACAACAAAGTAAAATTTCCTTTATCTGACATTCGTCCTATGTCATGATAAACCCTGAGAGCAGCCGTACCCTGCTAGGTGGTCGTCCTCCACCTCTTGATGGTCGTCCTCCATCATGCTCATCCGATGGCCTTCCCCATCATTGATTTTAGCAGCCGTCCCCTGCTAGGTGGTCGTCCTCCACCTCTTGATGATCGTCCTTCATCATTTTATCCAATGGCCGTCCCCATTGTTGATTTTGGTTATCTGGCATTCGTCCTATGTCATGACATACCCTGAGAGCAGCCGTCCCCTGCTAGGTGGTCGTCCTCCACCTCTTGATGGTCGTCCTCCATCATGCTCATCCGATGGCCGTCCCCATCGTTGACCTTTTATCCGACATTCGTCCTATGTCGCGATACTTTTCGGCAGCCGTACCCTGCCAGGTGGTCGTCCTCCACCTTAGATGACCGTCCCTCATCTTAACCCAACAGAGCAGCCGTCCCCTGCTAGGTGATCGTCCTTCACCTTTGATGACCGTACCTCATCATCTGTTTATTTCATTTATTCTTTAACCCGATGGCCGTCCCCGTCGTGGTCCCTTTTCTTTTTAGCCCGATGGCCGTCCCCATCGTCGGTTACTTTACTTTATGAACCTGATGGCCGTCCCCGTCATGTTTCATTCGATCCCCAGAGAATCTTGCAGCTTTACTTGATGGTCGTCCCCATCATAATATCTTATTTTTCCCAGCTAGTCGGTCGTCCCCGTCTTTGCTTTACCTTTTATCCCCAGCATGTCGGCCGTCCCCGTCATTGCTTTATTTCCCGCACTTTCCCCAGCATGTCGGCCGTCCCCGTCATTGCTCTTTACCCAGCAGTCGTCCTCTGCTCGACGGTCGTCCTCCGTCGCCCACACTTTCCAATATACTTTATTTTTCTTTTACAATCTATATCCCTTTTTCTTCTTCATTCTGTGAGTGCAAATTTTGGACTGTCTTTGGTATTCAACCACAAGTTATCTTGTTTGCCTGTTAAGCCGTTGCTTACATCCTGCACAGCTAACTCATGTTTGAATAGGGGCAGCTGTAAACACCCCAAATTTTCCCTCACCCATTCACACCATGGCTTGTGTTCATTTCATATGCATAAACTCAATCATACCATCTCATACCACAATTTTGATTCACTGCATAGATTCTAAGTCATCTGCATCTAGGGTTTGTGATCTGAGCAATCCAAGAACCTCCTGAGCCACTCCAAAGGCCACCAATCACTTCAAAGGGGTCCGTGTGTGTTCTTATATCATATTACATCCTCTCAAAGTCAAAAATGCCAAAGAATCACAAGAATTGGGATTGGTATGGAAGCAGAGCTAGGCTTGACTGCACAGATGACCTGAAATTAGGGTTTTGGTTTCAGAGGCCATAACTCCAAATTTTTTGGTCATTCTTGTTTCTATTGGTCTCTATATGGTATAGGGAGTATGCATATCAATTTTCATGAAGAAATTCCATGGGGAAGTCATCTGATCAAGAGTTGACTTTTCAGACAAGTCAGTACAAAACTAGGGCATCTGAGGCCCCCAATGACCCAACCAAGGGGTGATCTTCATCATTTTGAGTGTATTTGATCTTTATTTGATCATGGGAGAAGTTTGAAGTTCACAAAATTCAAGAATTACAAGTTTTTGCAAAGTTGACTTTTTAGGGCAAGTTTGACTTTTAAGGAATTTGTCATTTTTGGCAGCTTTTCAACCCTTACTTTTTGATCCAAAAATGCTTCAAATGGAAAAACTTTGGTCATGAAAGTTGTATATTAGATCTTTCCCTTTTCAAAAAGTACAAGAACATGACCTAATTCATTTTGGATCAAAAGTTATGGTGCATCAAAGTTGGCTAAAATCATTAAATTTCAAGTTATGCACCAAATGAGAAATTTGCAAAATCTTGTACCAAAGGCATTTGTGACTTCTAATTCATGTCAAACCATTACACAAACATCACATGTGACCTAAAAAATCAGAATGGACCAAGAGTTTCTCATGTTTCATGGCTTGTGAGGCAAGATATTTTCATGGAAAGCAAAAGCAAGCAAGTTGCAAAACCAATGATCACACTTCATCCACTTGCTGCCTAGCCTGCTGAATCACACTAGCCTTTCCCTCATGCCATGCTGCGCCAGACAAGCCCTTTGTACTTGGCTAGAAGTTGCCCATGCCCTCTCTTACAAGAAGTTGACATATTTGCAAAAGTAGCTACACCTATCACTAAAGCACAGGTCACATCTTCTGACCAATCCCATTTGTTTATACTAATCAAATGCAAGCCAAACAACATAACACAAGAGCCTGAAACCAGCAAGAGCATCACTTTCCCATTTTCCACCCTTGGAGCAAAAACCTTCGAAACTCAGAAAACAAGCCACCAACTCACAAACACACTTCATAGAACTCATCACCACATCCTCCTGATCATTTCCCTGCCTTCATTCACCCTTGAAACACCACATAAGCCAAACACGATTCTCACCTGAGCTTGAATAGAACCTGTTCAAACTCTCAAACCAGCCAACATAAATCTTTTCTAAGCATCAAGGGTTCATCAGGAGCACAAGAGGAGTGGATAACACAAAGGAAAGCACCCAGAAAGCTATGAACTGAAAGCTTCAAAACTCAGGTAGCTCAAGAACATTTTTTCCAGAAATCCTTTTTTAAGTTCTAAATAGATTCTATATGTTCTCCTGATCACTCTGATGTCATTAGTTTTGAAAATGGTGGAAAGATGAGAGTTTAATCGTGTTCTGAAATTTTTGCCCTAGAAACTATTTTGATTCGATTCCCTCTGATTATGAATGATAAATGATGTTTGAGTGAGGGGTTTGATTCGTTTTAGGGTGGGGATGATTTCTGGATAGTTAGTTTTTATTTTCGTAACGTGTAGAAGGATTTAGCATTTTGATTCGCCGGAGAAGATGACCGGAACCACTGTTCCGGTCATCTGAAAGTAATTAGGGTTTGATTAATTAGGGCTAAGTGTAATTAAGTCAGTTTGAATGTGAGCCTTCCAAACCCGCGCGCAGTCAACTCCCGCCCTTGCCAGTTTGAGTTTCGTCCATTAGATCTGATTACTTTTCCTTTTTCAGTTTAAAATTCATTTTATTTTCATATTAATTACATTGTTTTCTATATTTTATTTAAAATAGCAAAACTTATTTAAAAAATCTGAAATTTTTTGTACAAGTTATTATTAAATTTCAGAACACAAAAATATTTTTATTTTCATTTTTTGTATTAAAAAAGTATTTTTAAATATTTAAAAGGTTCTTTTTAATTAATTAATGAGAATTAATTAATTAAAAATACTTTTAGGTATTTAAAAATCACCAAAAAAATTCATGAAACCTTTAAAAACATTTAGAAACATTGTCCAACCCTCAAACCAAATTTCTTTTTTGATCTTGATGCATTTTGAGAATTTTTCATGGAAATAAAATCATTTTGATGCATTATTTTGATCCAAACTTCCAAAAATCATTTCTGCCTAACCCTAAAGAGTTGGACCTTGATTCTTTTTGCATTGCATTGTGTTTAGCATGTAGTTTGTGAGATTAAATGGCCATGATTTGATCTTTCATTTTTCTTTTGTTTGATAATTTTCTTGTTAAGAAACCCTAAAACCCTAGAAAACTTAGGAAAATCATAACTTGAATTTGATTAAGAGTTGAAACCTCTCCTTTGGGCAATGGGTTAGTATAGGATTATGGGTCCTTTGAGTGAATTTTCAATTTTTTATAGTGTTGTTTGCTTCTGATTTTGGTTTGTGTTTGATGCTTTGATCATAAACCCTAATTTGGGCTTCCATATGCATCCACCTTGCATTTACTTGCATAACATGACTTGCCATGACATTCCATGCCTCCATTTGATTCATTGAACATCTTAAGACATATTGAAAGCATGTTTGATCATTGCATCTTGCATTTGACATGATGTATGCCATATGCATTTCATAACTTTTCATGAATGTTCATGTGTTTTAACTTGCTCCATTTGCATCCATGAGCTTGTATGATCATCCCCATGTGTTGTTTCATGTTTGCATCATCTCATAGCCTCATTATCATCATGAATGTGCTTCTGGTTTTGATTTTCATCATGCCATTTCATTTCATTTTGCATTGCATTGCATCTTTCTCACTAACTTTTCAGGTGGTAAGAAACTTTGAGAAGTGAATTTGCCTTCACTTCTCATAACTTCTCTTCATCTCTTTTTATGCATCCTTGCTGCATTTATGTTTGTGTTTGAGATTGAGCTTGCTCTTTCTTCTTCTTCTTACTTTCTTTCCTCAAGTGACTTGTCTTCTTAAATGAAGCAAGTTACTTTGCTTCTCCTGATCCTTTCATCTGCTTCCTGGTGATTCCTCTGAAGATTTCTCTTGTAAACCTCACAAACCTTAGGAACAACCAAGCATGACAATAATTAGGGTTTTGATTAGTCCCCCACTTAGCTTTTACCTTTGTGTCTCTTTGAGTCTTCTCTTCTCATCTCATAATCAGGGACTAAACCCTAAAGGCTTTAAGGCTTTGTGATTAAGCTTATGCCTGTATCCTTCTATTAGGATGGAGTGTATAACTTTAATCCTAAGTGTTAAACCCTTAATGTGTTTAAATCCTCTAATCAATTCATCTAATAATCACTAAGACAATAAGCTTGTAACTTGGGCCTTGCATTAGGGTTCTAATTCTTCCTTAATTGGTTAAGAAGGACTAACCCTAGTGTTAATGGACAAGTCCTCCTCAAGTTGTCTTACAAACCCTAAAACTCACTTCTTCATCTTACCACTAAATAAAATCCACTTAATAAAGGCCTTGTTTTGTCATAAGATTAATCCCTAATCATGGATTAAGTTGAGGAGCTTTCCTCAGCTTAAACATTCTCATCTATTATCCTTCTATTAGGATGGTGTAATGAGTCTGTTTAATCCCTGATTATGGCTTAATCTCATTACTCAACACTAAACAAAAACACCAAAAAACATCTAAATAATCACAAGTAGGTTAATGACCTTAATCCTGCATCAAAGGTGATTAAGTGTGAGAATCTGACTTCACACTTAAGGTATTCTCATTACCCCTAATCAGAGGGAAGATGTGATGAGTTTACTAAATCCATTGGTTTAGGCTTAAGCTCATTAACTTATGACAAACTTCAAAAAGCAATAAAAGACTGAAAACCCAAAAACAAACAATAATCGTCTCCTTCGGGATTCTCTTCTCATCACCTTCACTCATAAGCGAGAACTTGCTTCTTCCGTCTAATGCAAGACAGTTTGCACCTGAGCCAGACAGGTCATACACTTGAGCATAAGACAAGCAAGCAGTTCACAAGTCAATTTATCTTTCAGTCTCTTTGGGTCGAACTACGGTGTTCTGACTTCCTCATTGCACGAGAGGATACGTAGGCATAACTTAACAGTTATCGAACAAAAGTCTCTGTATATTCCCCCTCCTTCTAGCTTCATTCCTTAGCCTCATGATCTTGAGCAATCCATTTTCATTCCTACACTGACACTGTATATATCACACTTCACATTCTTCACACTGACACCTGTACATCCTTTTCCAGCCCTTGATACACAAATTGCACTGACACTACCCGTTTAAAACACAAATCTTTTAAGCGTGGATCCCGTCGAGTACGACGGACAATCTGGGTGCTAATACCTTCCCAGGTTGTAACCAACCCCCTTTCTCAGTCTCTCTGGTTCGCAACCGTCTTATCCGTATCTTTCTAGGTCTATGCAGCATTACCTTTCCTTAGGGATAAAAATGCCTAGCTGGCGACTCTTTTCATTCCCAGTGAGTTCACTGCTGTGTGTTCTCATTGTCCTCTCTCGCCGACCGTTCGTGTCTGTACCTTTATCTGGGCCATTTCCCCATTTATCGGGAGCGACAATGATGTCCTTCTTCAGAAATCGGGCTACCACTTGCCTTGTAACATTGGCATAAGAAGCTGATTCAACCCACTTAGTGAAATAGTCAATAGCAACCAAGATGAATCTGTGGCCGTTTGAAGCAGTCGGTTCAATCTTGCCGATCATGTCAATGCCCCACATGGCAAAGGGCCAGGGTGAAGACATCACATTCAGAGGATTTGGAGGCACATGTACTTTATCCGCGTAAATCTGGCATTTGTGGCATTTTCTGGCATAGGCACAACAATCGGCATCCATTGTGATCCAGTAATAGCCTGATCTTAGCAACTTCTTAGCCATTGCATGCCCTCCGGCATGGGTACCAAAGGATCCTTCATGCACCTCGTGCATCAACAAGTTTGCTTCTGTTCTATCAACGCATCTGAGCAGTACCATATCAAAGTTTCTCTTGTATAGGGAACCATCAGTATTCAGGAAGAAACTACCAGCTAGCCTTCTTAATGTCTTCTTATCATTGGAAGATGCCCCAGGTGGGTATGTCTGATCCTCCAAGAAGCACTTAATGTCATGGAACCAAGGCTTGTCATCTTTGGCAACATCTGCTGCAAATACATATGCTGGTCTGTCAAGTCTGGACACTGAAATCCGAGGTACAAAGTTGGCAGCTTGAACTTTGATCATGGATGAAATGGTAGCCAGAGCATCTGCAAACTGATTCTCGTCTCGAGGGATGTACTCAAGCTTGACCGTTGTAAAGAAAGTCAATAACCTCCTCGTATAATCCCTGTAAGGTATCAGATGATCCTGGTGGGTATACCATTTGCCGTTGGTTTGATTAATTACCAGAGCTGAATCTCCGAATACAGTCAAAGTCTTGATCCTGAGGTCAATGGCTTCCTCAAGACCCATAATGCAAGCTTCGTATTTAGCTTCTTTGTTAGTGCAGTTAAAGGTGAGCTTCGCTGAGAAAGGGAGGTGAACTCCTTTAGGTGTAATGAGTACTGCACCAACACCACGACCATTCATATTAACAGCCCCGTCAAACATCATAGTCCATTCTTCTTCTGGGTCAGGCCCTTCAGTATGAACAGGCTCTTCGTGATCTTTTGTTTTTATGAACATGATGTCTTCATCAGGGAAGTCAAATCTCATAGGCTGGTAATCATCAATAGGTTGCTCAGCAAGATAATCAGACAATACACTGCCCTTGATGGCTTTCTGAGATGTGTACTGGATGTCATATTCTGTGAGGATCATTTGCCATCTTGCAACCCGTCCGGTAAGTGCTGGCTTCTCAAATATGTACTTAACTGGGTCCATCTTTGAGATCAACAAGGTAGTGTGGGTCAACATATACTGTCTCAGTCGGCGAGCAGCCCACGCTAAAGCACAACAAGTTTTCTCGAGCAGTGAATAACGTTGTTCACAGTCGGTAAACTTTTTGCTTAGGTAGTAAATTGCATACCCTTTTCGACCAGACTCGTCATGCTGGCCCAGCACACACCCCATTGACTCTTCTAATACTGTCAAGTACATTATCAGAGATCTTCCTTCAACTGGAGGCATAAGGATTGGAGGCTCTTGTAAGTATTCCTTGATCTTGTCAAAAACCCTCTGGCAGTCTTCGTTCCACCTGACCGTTTGTTCTTTTCTTAACAGCTTGAATAAAGGTTCACAGGTTGCTGTAAGGTGAGATATGAACCGTGAAATGTAGTTCAATCTACCTAGGAAACCCCGAACTTCTTTTTCAGACTTCGGTGCAGGAATTTCTTGAATGGCTTTAACTTTATCAGGGTCAACTTCAATCCCTTTCTCACTCACAATAAATCCCAGCAACTTACCGGATCGCACCCCGAATGTGCATTTGTTGGGGTTCAGCTTCAGTTGGTACTTCCTCAGACGCTTGAATAACTTCAGTAGATTTACCAGGTGGTCTTCTTCTGTGAGGGACTTGGCAATCATGTCATCCACATAACATTCGATTTCTTTATGGATCATGTCGTGGAATAATGTCACCATAGCCCGTTGATATGTTGCACCAGCATTCTTCAGTCCGAATGGCATCACCTTGTAACAGAACGTGCCCTAGGGTGTGATAAAAGTTGTCTTCTCCATGTCTTCATGTGACATCTTGATCTGATTGTATCCTGAAAATCCGTCCATGAAGGAGAATATCGAGAACTGAGCCGTATTATCCACCAATACATCAATGTGAGGTAAAGGGAAATCATCTTTCGGGCTGGCTCTGTTCAGATCCCGGTAGTCAACACACATTCTCACCTTGCCATCTTTCTTAGGCACAGGTACAATATTAGCAACCCACGGCGGATAGCTAGTCACAGCAAGGAACCCGGCGTCCCACTGCTTTTGTACTTCTTCCTTAATCTTCATTGCCATATCTGGGCGAGTACGGCGCAACTTCTATTTAACCGGTGGGCAATCTTCTTTTAAAGGCAGCTTGTGCATTACAATATTAGTGTCCAACCCTGGCATATCCTGATAAGACCAAGCAAAGACATATACATATTCCCGAAGCATATCAATCAGTTGCTCTTTTTCTGAATCTTGTAGGCAGGCTCCGATCTTAACATCTTTCACATCTTCTTCCGTACCAAGATTAACCGTTTCGACCTCCTCCTGATGAGGAGTAATAACCTTCTCCTCTTGCCTTAACAACCTGGCTAACTCTTCAGGAAGCTCATAATCTTCTTCAACCCCTTCATCAGCTTGATTGATTGGATTGTCAAAGTCATACGAAGTCATAGCTGTGTTGTTGTCGGTGCAGTCTGAAAGGCACTCTCTGCAAGGGTTTAGATTGTTCATTTTAGTGATCATTTTTAATCTTGTTTTAGAAAAAAGTGAGATGAAGTTTTCATTTTGGAAAACATTGCCATTTTATTTTTGTACAAAAAGAAAAATGAAAAACAGTGAGCGGAAAAGGAAAAGACTCATTTGCAAAAGATGTCCGATATTCATTGATTGATCTGTTTGCACAAAATTACAAGATGGCCCGATTACAAAATGAGTCTTGTCATCCTGGGCAAGATGCAAGACTTGATGCATGCTTAAAATATACAGGAAATAATAATTACTCTGTAGGAGTAACCCTTATAATTTCCTGGGAAGACCAGTTTGAGATATGGCTCCCCGGGATCCTTGGACGTATCCAGCTCTCCAGGTTGCGTTCATCTTCCGACTCGTCTTCCAAGTTGTTCACTGCATCCGGGGTGAGCATTCCCCCGCTGACGAAACTGGGCTTCTTGGCAGCCTCTGATTGATCTTGTTGAGTTGGTTTGTAACCTAACCCAAATCTGTCCTCCTTCTTCTCCACAGGCAGCAGCTTGCCCCAGCCTTGGGCCGTCCCCTCTTCAACAACCTTCCTGACTTGCTGATAAGATGTCATGGAGGTTCCTAGTACAGCAGATGCTTCATTAATGTTTAGGGCCTCAAACCCCTGGCTCATAGTTTCATGGATCTCTCCATCCATCTCAATGTATTTATATGTAGCCAGATGGCTAACAAAGATGTCCTCTTCACCACAGATGGTGATGATCTGGCCTTCCCACTCGAATTTCAGCTTCTGGTGAAGGGTAGACGTAACAGCGCCAGCGGCATGGATCCAAGGTCTACCCAACAAACAGCTGTAGGCTGGCTGAATGTCCATCACATAGAAGGTAATCTTAAAAGTTTGCGGGCCAATCATCACAGGCAGATCAATCTCCCCTAACACTGATCTTTTAGAGCCATCAAATGCTCTCACCACCAAATTACTTGGACGCAATGCCAAGCCATCGTACTCCAGCTTCACTAATGCTTTCTTTGGTAGAACATTGAGTGAAGACCCAGTGTCCACCAGCACATGGGATAAAACAGCACCCTTGCATTCCAAGGTGATATGTAAAGCCTTGTTGTGGTTACGTCCCTCAGATGTTAAGTCAGCATTGGTAAAGCCCAGTCCATGACTGGTGTTGACATTTGCCACCACAGTTTCTAGCTGATTAACGGTGATCTCCTCTGGCACGTATGCTGCGTGCAAGACTTTTAGTAATGCATTCCTGTGAGCTTCAGAACACATTAGCAGGGATAATATGGAGATCTTTGAGGGAGTTTGGTGAAGCTGATCCACCACTTTGTAATCACTTCTCTTTATAATTCTCATAAACTCATCTACATCTTGCTCAAAAGACGTCTTCTGAGTTTCTTTGATGATTGGTTCTTCAGGTACCACACTCTTCCCCTTTTCCTTGGCAGCAGCCTCTGCTTCGGCATTAGGTCTTTGCAATTGTGAGGCAAAAAGGCGTCCGCTTCTGGTGAAGCCTCCGCCTCCCCCAACATTATCAATCTGTGGAGAAGAAGTTGAAGAGTCCAAAGTGATTTTCTCCCCGTTGCAGTAGAGGTCAGAGCCATAATGCCAAGGTATGGCGTTACTGCTTTCATATGGAACGGGTCCAGGCACCGTGATGGTAACTGGACTGACTACTGCAGAGGAAGGTACTGAAATGGTGTGCGGATCGTAGTAAATGGTGACTGGTGACCTGGCAGGAGGTGCCACTGTTTGTTGTTGGAAGTTGTTGTTTGGAGGAACATCTGACGGATCATAGTAGATGGTGACTGCTGAGATATCTTCATTAATTTCTGTTGGCGTTGTAGAAGATTCTGCTGAATAAATGGATGTTGATGTTGTAGAAGGAATGGTTGTTGACATTTGATTTGTTGAAGTGATGGACGGAGCCATTGTTGATGATATTGATGAATTGGTTGGAATGATTGTTGTTGCAGTTGTAGAAGAGTCAGGAATTGTTGTCAAAGGGATTGCTGGATTTGTAGGCGCCGTTGTTGTGATCTGGAGTGGTTGCTGATATGTTGGTTGCTGAGGAATCGGAGCTGGAATAGTGACAGCTGCCACTGATCTATGAACATACTGAGGTATGCCCCTGGTGGCATGAATGGAATTTGTCTCACCGGTCCTTCTAGGTCCCACAAAAGTCTTCCTGGGATTACTGGACGAACTTGCACCATTATCAGAAATCTTACCCATCTTCAGAAGGCTCTCAATTCTTTCTCCAGCTATGACTACGTCAGCGAAGCTGGTGGAAGAAAAGGCAGCTAGCCTATCAATATATGTTCCTTGCAGAGTGTTCATAAACATGTCGGCCATTTCTCTTTCCGACATGGGTGGTTGGACAGCAGCAGCAAGCTGTCTCCACCTCTGGGCATATTCCCTGAAGCTTTCTCTAGAGGATTGAGACATTCCCATCAAAAGGGTCCTGTTAGGAGCCATGTCCAAATTGTATTGGTATTGCCTGATGAATGCTTCAGCTAGGTCCTTCCAGCATCTGATAGTAGCTCTGGTCAAGTGAGAGTACCACTCCCTTGAAGCCCCAGTCAAACTATCTTCAAAATAGAACATCCACAGATTTTCATCCATGGTGTATGCTTTAAGTCTCCCCAGAAAGGACTGCAAGTGAGTTCGTGGACAGGAAGTTCCATTGTACTTCTCGAAGCACGGGGGTTTAAACTTGTGGGGAATCCTTACCCCGTCCACTAACCCCATATCCATGACATCAAAACCTAGGGAATTTTGAGACTCCAGAGATCTCAACTTCTCAGCAATTTCATCAAATCTCCTATCATAAACTTCATCCCCAGCTCCCATCACAGTGAACTGTTCTTCCTGGGGGTCTTCCTGTAAGAGCCTTCCTCCAGTTGTATTTACTTGCACATTACCCGGGATGTTAACTTCCGGATGTAGATGAGGCCCATATACTGGTGGGTTAATATGAGGCTGACCCCTCTCATTGTTACTTGTTCCTCCAGTTCCCAGAGGAGGTTCTTCTGGGGTTTGCCTTTCTACCAATGCCCTCAACCTTTCTTGATTTTGAGCCAAGCCATTCATTACTTTCCTTGAATTGGGTCATTTGGTTTCTCATCTCCAGCCTTTCATTAGCCATCTGAGTTCTGACCTCTGTCAGATCTTGCTGTACTTGGTCCATCTGGATACCAGGAAGATTGTTGCGAGTAGGATATCTGTGCGGACGGTTGAGAGGGAACACCCGACGGCGAGCAATAATTCCTGAACCACAACAGAGTTAGTAACAAACAAAACAAAACAAAAGTTAGTATGCAATGCAGTATGCTTATTTGTTTCCAAGGTATCCGACTTGGTACTTGGTTTTGACCTTTCCAGACCCGGAGGAAGATGCTTTGATGTTGCTTGAGAGAGAGAGACTTAATGAAACAAACTGACAAATACATTACAAATGGAGGATCATACATAGTTTGTCTTTACAACATATGCCCCTGAGGGGTCAAAAAAATACAACATAAAAGAAGAGTACATCAAATGGAAATAACAACAAGCAAAGAAATCAAACATCTAAGCCAAACTCATCCTCCTTAACCTCCTTCAGAAGTGCTTCAGTTACAGGACCAACCAGATGCTCTGTAATGTTTCTGATAAGAAGGTTTCTGGTGGCAATAGCAGTGGTCAGCTTCTTGTGCCTGTCCTGGTCCTTTGACCTCTTCACACCAGCCCTAATCTTCAATTCTGAAATCTCCTTCTGGGCTGCTAGCAGAGCCTCCTGTTGTTTCTTCTCAATAGCCTCTAACTGCTCAATCCTGTCTTGAGTTCTCTTATCCTCCTGAGTGCGAGCTTCAGTGATCCTGACCCACCTAGCTTGACTTTCTTTCAGATAGAGATCAGTCCTAGCCTTCTGAAACTGGGCCTCTTTACAGGCATTCTTCAAAATTTGCTCTCCTGCTCTTGATTTCTTGATGTAGTCCTCTGCTTTCTGAATCCTGGCTAGATGCTCCACCTTAAGCTTTTCCAACCTTTCAATGTTTAAACGACCATCACTCCTCTCCCAGAGGGTCTCCTTCAGAGCTTGAGACAGATTCTCATTCCTCTCCTTCAGTTTCTCAAATTCATCCAGGCTGACAGTGGCTGGAGGTGGTACTGTGGATGGCCCAGGTGCATCCTCAATGGTGAAGGGCATCCCAGAAATCTGAGCCCTTGCATGAGACCATTCATAGTATTGAGCTGAAGCCACATTATTGCACTTCCCAAGAATGGCCATCCCTTTGGTCTGGATGTTGTCCCAAGCCCAGGATGCTTGTCTGACAACAACTAGATTAGGTTTTATCTCACAATACAAGGTTTCAGCCAAGTCTTGCACTCTAGGAGGGTGAACCAAAGCATAGCCTAACTGTCTCTTAAACAGCAAAGGGTTGTAGTTGATGCAACCCTACACTCCTATCAGAGGTACATTGGGGAACTGTCCACATCTAGTAATTATGTCCCTGCCCTTGGTGCTTTGGGTACACCATCTGATGTCATCTGAAGTCAGAGCAATAAGCCTCTTAGCCCAATTCTTCTGTTGGTGAGGATTCAGGAAGGTATCAGTCTTGGGTAAATGTTTAAGCAGCCAAGTGTGGAACAAATGAGCACAGCACCTCACCAATCTCCCTCTCTGTTTCTCATTCCTTTGGTGAACAGAATAATAGAAATCTCCCAGAAAGGTGGGTACTGGGTTCCTCAAAAGGAAGAGATGAATAGCATTCTTGCTGATAAACTTGGGCTCATCTGCAAAAAGTATAACCCCATATATACTGAGGGCTAACAATGCACAAACTGCCTTCCATTCTCCCAAGGAGGCCTTCAGGATGGCCTGAGAAGTCAAGAAATCCAAGTGTAGGCCAGGGATTCCAGCCTTTGTTGTCATGTTTCGCCCAATCAAAACAGGTTCCAGGTACAGTGCTTTTGCCACTTCTTCATTGCTGGGAGAAGTCATCTCTGGGTTGAAGGGGACACCACCCCTGACAGGTGTAAACACCCCAAATTTGCCCTCACCCATTCACACCATGGCTTGTGATCTTTCTCATATGCATAATCTCAATCATACCATCTCATATCATATTTTTGATTCATTGCATAGACTCAAAGTCATCTGCACCTAGGGTTTGTGATCTGAGCAATCCAAGAGCTTCCTGAGCCACTCCAAAGGCCATCAATCACTTCAAAGGGGTCCATGTGTGTTCAAGTATCATATTACATCCTCTCAAAGTCAAGAATGCCAAAGAATCACAAGAACTGGGATTGGTGTGGAAGCAGAGCCAGGCTTGACTGCACAGATGACCTGAAATTAGGGTTTTGGTTTCAGAGGCCATAACTTCAAATTTTTTGGTCATTCTTGTTTCTATTGGTCTCTATATGGTATAGGGAGTATGCATATCAATTTTCATGAAGAAATTCCATGGGGAAGTCATCTGATCAAGAGTTGACTTTCTGGACAAGTCAGTGCAAAATCAGGGCATCTGAGGCCCCCAATGACCCAACCAAGGGGTGATCTTCATCATTTTGAGTGTATTTGATCTTTATTTGATCATGGAAGAGGTTGGAAGTTCACAATATTGAAGAATTTGAAGTTTTTGCAAAGTTGACTTTTTTGGGCAAGGTTGACTTTTAATGAAAATGTCATTTTATGCAACTTTTTCAACCCTTACTTTTTGATTCAAAAATGCTTCAAATGGAAAAACTTTGGTCATGAAAGTTGAAGATTAGATCTTTCCCTTTTCAAAAAGTACAAGAACATGACCTAATTCATTTTGGATCAAAAGTTATGGTTCATCAAAGTTGGCTAAAATCACTAAATTTCAAGTTATGCACCAAATGGAAAACTTGCAAAATCTTGTATCAAGGCAATTTGTGACTTCTAATTGATGTCAAACCATTACACAAACATCACACAAGTCCTAAAAATCAGAATGGGGCAAAGGGATCACATGTTTTATGGCTTGTGAGGCAAGATCTTTTCATGAGAACCAAAAGCAAGCAAGTTGCAAAAGTCATGATAGTTTCTCATCCACTTGCTAGCTACATTGCTGAACCATCCTAGCCTTTCCCTCACACCATGCTGCGCAGCCCACACCCCTTGTACTTGGCTAGAACATGACCCATGCTTCTCTTACACAAAGTTGACAAATTTGCAAAAGTAGCTACACCTATCACAAAAGGGCATGTCACATCTTCTGACCAATCAACATTGTTTATACAAACAAATGGCAAGCCAAACAACATAACACACAAGCCTGAAACCAGCAAGAACATAACTTTCTCATTTTCACTCTCAAGAGCAAGAGCATTCGAAACTCTTCATACAAGCCACAAACTCTTAAACAAACTTCACAAACCTTCTCCACACATCACCCTGATCACAAAGCACCCCTAAAATCAACCTGAAACTCAAAGAATCTAGAACACGATTCTCACCTGAGCTTGAACAGAACTTGTTCAATCTCCCAAACCAGCCAGCACAAACTCCTTCTAAGCATCCAGACATCATCAAGGGACCAAAAGGAGTGGATTGCATAAAGAGGGGAGGTCAGAAAGCTGCAAAGTTGAAAGCTTCAAAACTCAGGTAGCTCAAGAACTTTTTTTCCAGAAATGATTTTTAAAGTTCCTAAGTTGTTCTTTGTAGTTCACTGATCACTCTGATGTCTTTGGTTTTGAAAATGGTGGAGAGATGAGAGTTTAATCTGTTTCTGAAACTTTTTGCCCTAGGATTTGTTTGATTCGATTCAGCCAGTTTAGGAATGATAAATGTGTTTTGAATGGGGGTTCTGATTCGTTTTTAGGTGGGGATCATTTCTATTTAATTAGATTTCGTTTTAGATGCGTTTAGGGAGAGTTTGAAGTTTGGAGTGATCGGAGAAGATGACCGGAACACTGTTCCGGTCACCTGAGAGTCATTAACGGCTGGATTAGGGTTAATTAATTAGGGTTAGTGAGTTTGAATGCTGGTCGTCCAGATGCGCGCCAGGTCAATTCGCGCGTGTTGGAGTTTGAATGAGGGCCATCAGATTGTTTGACTTTTCTTTTTCAGCTTTTAATTTCATTTTATTTTCATATTAATCCTTTTGTTTTCTATATTTTATTAAAAATAGTAAAATCAATTTAAAAATTCTGATTTTTTTTGCACAAGTTATTATTTAATTTCAGAACACAAAAATATTTTTATTTTCATTTTTTTCATTTAAAAAGTATTTTTAAATATTTAAAAGTTCATTTTTAATTAATTAATGAGAATTAATTAATTAAAAATACTTTTAGGTATTTAAAAATCATAAAAAAATTCATGAAACCTTTAAAAACATTTAGAAACATTGTCCAACCCTCAAACCAAATTTATTTTTTGATCTTGATGCATTTTGAGAATTTTCCATGGAATTAAAATCATTTTAATGCATTATTTTGATCCAAACTTCCAAAAATCATTTCTGCCTAACCAAAGAGAGTTGGACTTTGATTCTTTTTGCATTGCATTGTGTTTAGCATGTAGTTTGTGAGATTAAATGGCCATGTTTTGATCTTTCATTTTCAATTTGTTTGGTAATTTTCTTGTTAAGGAACCCTAAAACCCTAGAAAACTTAAGAAAACCATAACATGAATTAGGTTAAGAGTTGGAACTTCTCCTTTGGGCAGTGAGTTAGTATAGACTTAGGGATCCTTTGAGTGCATTTTCAATTTTTTGTATTGATGTTTGCTTCTGATTTTGGTTTGTGTTTGATGCTTTGATCATAAACCCTAATTTGGGCTTCCATATGCATCCATCTTGCATTTGCATTCATACCTTGACTTGCCATAGCATTTTATGCCTCCATGTGATTCATCTAACATCATAAGACATATTGGAAACATGCTTGATCATTTCATCTTGCATTTGCCATGTTGTATGCCATTTGCATTTCATGACTTTTCATGTATGTTCATGTGTCTTAACTTGCTCCATTTGCATCCATATACTTGTTTGATCATTCTAATGCCTTGCCTCATGTTTGCATCATCTCTTATCATCATTAACATCATACTCATGCTTCTGTTTTTGGTTTGCATCATGCCATTTCATCTCATTTGCATTGCATTTCATTTCTTTCACTAACTTTTCAGGTGGTAAGTTACTTTGAGAAGTGAATTTGCCTTCACTTCTCATGTTCTCTTTTCATCTCTCTCACACTTCCCTTGCTGCATTTTGTATGTGTATTGGATTGAGCTTGATCACTCATGTTCATCTCTTACTTTCTTTCTTCAATAAACTTGTCTTCTTAAGTGAAGCAAGTTGTTTTGCTGCTTCTTGCTCCTTTTCATCTTGCTTCTCTCCTTGGTGGCCCTTTGAAGACTTCTTTCTCTCTTAAACCTCACAAACCCTAGGACTTCCAAGCATGATAACAATTAGGGTTGATTAGTCCCCCCATTTAGCTTTCACCTTTGTGTCATCATTGAGTCTTCTCTCCTCATCTCATAATCAGGGACTAAACCCTAAAGGTTTTAAGGCTTTGTGATTAAGCTTATGCCTACATCCTTCTATTAGGATGGAGTGTATAACTTTAATCCTAAGTGTTAAACCCTTAATGTGTTTAAATCCTTTAATCAATTCACTTAATAATCATCAAGACATCAAGCTTGTAACTTGGGCCTTGCATTAGGGTTCTAATTCTTCCTTAATTGGTTAAGAAGGACTAACCCTAGTGTTAATCGACAAGTCCCCCTCAAGTTGTCTTACAAATCATAAAACTCATTTCTTAATCATACCATTAACTAAATCCATTTAATAAAGGCTTTGTTTTGTCATGAGGTTAATCCCTAATCATGGATTAAGTTGAGGAGCTTTCCTCAGCTTAAACATTCTCATCTATTATCCTTCTATTAGGATGGTGTAATGAGTCTGTTTAATCCCTAATTATGGCTTAGTCTCATTACTTAACACTGAACAAAAACAACAAAAACATCTAAATAATCACAAGTAGGTTAATGATCTTAATCCTACATCATGGTGATTAAGTGTGAGACACTGACTTCACACTTAAGGTATTCTCATTACCCCTAATCAGAGGGAGGATGTGATGAGTTTACTAACCCATTGGTTTAGACTTAAGCTCATTAATTTATGACAAACTCTCCAAAAGCAATAAAAGGCTGAAAATACAAAAACAAACAATAATCGTCTCCTTCGGGATTCTTTTCTCACCTCATTCACTCATAAACGAGAACTCGCTTCTTCCGTCTAATGCAAGACAGTTCACACCTGAGCCAGACAGGTCATACACTTGAGCATAGACAAGTAAGCAGTTCACAAGTCAATTCACCTTTCAGTCTCTTTGGGTCGAACTACGGTGTTCTGACTTCCTCATTGCACGAGAGGATACGTAGGCATAACTTAACAGTTATCGAACAAAAGTCTCTGTATATTCCCCCTCCTTCCAGCTCATTTCTTTAAGCCTCATAATCTTGAGCAATTCATTCTCATTCTTATACTGACACATCATTTATACATATCACACTTCATTTCTTTTACACTGACACCTGTACATCTTTTCCAGCTATTTTATACACAAATTGCACTGACACTACCCCTTTAAAACACAAATCTTCTAAGCGTGGATCCCGTCCAGTACGGCGGACAATCTGGGTGCTAATACCTTCCCAGGTTGTAACCAACCCCCTTTCTCAGTCTCTCTGGTTCGCGACCGTCTTGTCCATATCTTTCTAGGTCTATGCAACATTGCCTTTCCTCCGGGATAAAAATGCCTAGCTGGCGACTCTATTCATTCCCAGTGAGTTCACTGCTATGTGTCCTCATTGTTCTTTTCGCCGACCGTTTGCGTCTGTACCTTTATTTGGGCCATTCCCATTTATCGGGAGCGACAGCTTGGCGACTCTGCTGGGGACCCTTATACTGTAACCAGGGCTTCTGGTTCTTTTTGTGGGTTCCTCCTAGCGCTTGTTTGATTTGTGTTTACTGGGGTGTTGTGTGCTATCTGTGCTTGTATGTTTATTTTTATTTTTTCTTTATGTACAGTTGTTTTATTGTTTTGTTTCTAGCTTTACATATATCATACTGTCATGTTGTCTGGCTGGATCTGGTTTTGCTTTGGTGGGTGGGTGTTCTACTGAGAGTTAAGGTCCTATACCTGGGACCTGAGTGACACCTAGGCTAGAGTGGTTCATGTTCTTTCCCATTCCATTTCGGTCTGGTGCGGGAATATGAAACACGGTTCAGATATGGGTTTCTTCTTGAGAACTCTGTGCTGCAGATTTCCTGTAGTGCTAGGGCTATCTGGTAAGCCTGCTAAGTCTGGATGACCTTTAGTATTGACCTTCAGAAACTGAGGTGAATTAGAGGAGGATCTTTTATGGTTATTGTAAACACTGTACCTCCGGGTTAGAAGTGTTTACACTTCTCATAACTGATCCAAGTCTGAGGATCTTTGTTTTAGAACATCACCTGTGAGGGGGTTGGGCTGTTTACAGGTTTGCAGGTACCCTTGACCTCAGCATACCCTGTTACTTTGTTTTGATTAAGAGTACTCCATTTTGGGACAGTTCTTGTGATTTTAACCCTGGACATGTGGCTCTTTATTTGAGTCCCCCACCCTGGTTACTGGACTTATGAACCTCCATCTGGATTTCTTGAACATACATGGACCTATATCATAGCAGTTAATCAGATCCAGCTCAGTCACAAACCCTTGCATATCATTTGCATACATCCTCATTGCATCATTTTGACATGTGTTTATTTGTTTTTCAGGGTATCCATCCTATCATTTTGGCTTGGTTTTGACCCCTTCTTCAGCTTAGACCCATCTTCATCAGCACTTGCTTCAGCAATCAGCCACCTGCTTCAGTCACTTGCATCTTCAGTCTCAGCCTATCAGTGGCCCATCTTCAGTGTTGTCCTCAGTCTTCATCATCAACACCTATCTTTCAGCAACATGGCACCTAAGAAAAGTAACATCTCCTATCACTTCTTTGAGCCTGAGCTGGCTAGCATCAGGAAGATTCAGACCCTGATTACTCAAGACCATGTACCACTTTTCAGAGAACATTATGGAGGAATCCTTGATGTGGTTATGGATTTGGACCCTTCACAGAGGAGCTTGATACATACTTGCCTGCAGTTCTATGATCCCCCCCTGAGGTGCTTCACATTTCAGAATTTTCAGTTGGGACCCTTGCTGGAGGAGTATTCATCATTGGTTGGAATACCTATCAGGGGTGGAATTCCCTTCAACCCTGAGATGGCTTTCCCAAGTAATGAGGAGATAGCAAAAGCATTACATCTGGAACCAATTCTGATTGGGCAGAATTGGACATCTAAAGCTGGAATCTCTGGTTTTCATCTGGATTTCTTGACTTCTCAGGCTAGTCTGAAGGCCTCCCTGGGGGAGTGGAGGGCAGTCTGTGCTCTGTTGGCTCTTAGCATATATGGGATCATACTTTTTGCAGATGAACCTAGGTTTGTTAGCAAGAATGCAATCCATCTTTTCATCCTGAGAAACCCAGTACCCACCTTACTGGGAGATCTTTACTACTCTGTTCATCAAAGGAATGAAAAGCAAAGGGGGAGATTAGTGAGATGCTGTGCACCTTTGTTCCATACTTGGCTGCTCAAGCATTTGCCAAAGACTGATGCATTTTTGAACCCTCACCAGCAGAAGAACTGGGCTAGAAGGCTTGTTGCTCTAACCTCAAATGACATCAGGTGGTGCACTCAGAGCACCAAGGGCAGAGATATCATTACAAGTTGTGGGCAATTTCCCAATGTGCCTCTGATTGGAGTGAAGGGTTGCATCAATTACAACCCTCTGCTATTCAAAAGACAACTGGGCTATGCATTAGTCCATCCTCCTAGGGCACAGGACCTGATTGAGACCCTCTATTGTGAAATCAAGCCTAATCTGGCTATTGTCAGGCAGGCATCTTGGGCCTGGGACAATGTGCAGACTAAGGGGGTAACCATTCTTGGGAGATGCAACAATGTAGCCTCAGCCCAGTACTATGAGTGGTCTCATGCCAGGGCTCAAATTTCTGGAATGCCTTTCACTGTTGAAGATGTGCCTGGACCTTCCACAGCACCCCCTCCGGTAACTGTCAGCTTAGAGGAGTTTGAGAAATTGAAGGAGAGAAATGAGAAGTTGACTCAGGCTTTACAGAAGACCCTCTGGGAGAGGAGTGATGGTAGGCTGGATATTGAGAGGCTAGAAAAGTTGAAGGTAGAGCATCTGGCTAGAATTGAGAAATCAGAAGATTACATTAAGAAGTCTAGGGCTGGAGAACAGATCTTGAAGAATGCCTGCAAGGAAGCTCAGTTCTAGAAGGCCAGGACTGATTTGTATCTAAAAGAGAGTCAAGCTAGGTGGGTCAGGATCACCGAAGCTCGCACTCAGGAGGATAAAAGGACTCAGGATAAGATTGAGCAGATGGAAGCTAGTGCAAAAGAGTAACAGGAAGCCCTGGCAGCAGCCCAGAGAGAGATCTCAGAGTTGAAGATTAGAGCTGGTGTAAAGAGGTTGAAGGACCAGAGTCAGCACAAGAAGCTAACTGCAGCTGTTGCTACAAGGAATCTCCTTATCAGGAATCTTACAGAGCGTCCAGCTGATCCTGTGACTGAAGCACTTCTCAAGGAAGTTCAGGAGGATGAGTTTGGTCTGGGTGTTTGACTTTTGCTTGTTGTTGCTTTCATTTTATGTATTTTTCTTTATGTTGTATTTTTAACCCCTCAGAGGGCTTGTATTGTAAAAGAAACAAACTATGTATCATTTACTTTTTCGTAATATATGTGTTGGTTTGTTTCATCTGAATTCTTCAAGCAACATCACAAGCATCTTCTTCAGGGGTCTGGAAAGGTCAAAACCAAGTGCCAAGCCGGATACCTTGGAAACAAATGGACATACTGCATTGCATGCTAACCCTTTGTTTTGTTTTGTAGGTTTTGTTTTATTGCTACTAACTCTGTTGTGACTTCAGGAACTATTGCTCGACGTCGAGGGTTTCCACTCAACCGTCCACACAGATACCCCACCCGCAACAATCTTCCGGGCATACAGATGGATCAAATGCAGCAGGACCTTACAGAGGTCAGGAATCAAATGACCAACGAGAGGTTGGAAATGAGGAATCAGATGACACAATTTATAGAGGTGATGAACAATATGGCTCAAAGCCAGGAGAGGTTAAGAGCACTGGTAGAAGGGAGGAATCAGGAAGACCATCATCCAGGGACTGCTGGGACAAGTAACAATGAAAGAGTCCAACCTCATGTTAATCCCCCAGTCTTTGGACCCCACCAGCACCCAGAGATCAACATCCCTGTCAATGTGCAAGGGACTGCCACAGCAGGTAGAGTGCTGCAAGAAGACCCCCAGGAAGATCAGTTCACAGTGATGGGAGCTGGGGAAGAAGCCTATGACAGAAGGCTAGAAGAGATTGCTGAGAAACTAAGATCTTTGGAGTCCCAGAATTCTTTGGGATTTGATGTTATGGACATGGGTCTAGTGGACGGGGTCAGGATTCCCAACAAATTTAAACCACCATGCTTTGAGAAGTATAATGGGACTTCCTGTCCCCGGACCCATCTAAAAGCTATGGATGTTTTATTTCGAGGATAGCTTAACTGGAGCATCGAGGGAATGGTACTCCCACTTGACAAGAGCAACCATTAGATGCTGGAAGGACCTGGCAGAGGCCTTTATCAGACAGTATCAGTACAACCTGGATATGGCCCCCAACATGACCCTCCTGATGGGGATGTCTCAGTCATCCAGGGAAAGCTTCCGTGAATACGCTCAAAGGTGGAGACAGCTTGCTGCTGCTGTCCAGCCACCCATGTCGGAGAGGGAGATGGCTGATATGTTTATGAACACCCTCCAGGGGACTTACATTGATAGGCTAGCTGCCTTCTCATCTACCAGCTTTGCAGATGTAGTCATAGCCGGGGAGAGAATTGAAAGCCTATTAAAGATGGGTAAGATCTCAGATAACGGTGCAAGCTCATCCAGTAACACAAGAAAGCCTTTTGTAGGCCCAAGAAGAACTGGTGAGACCAATGCTATCCATACCGGCAGGGGCAGACCCCAATATGTTCATAGGTCTGTGGCAACAGTCACCATTCCCGCTCCAAGTCATCCTCAACCAGTTTATCAACCTCAGCAACAAAATTACCAGCAACAAACTCAGTATCCTCCTCAAAGAAATTACAACAACAGCAACACCAACAACAACAATCAGCAGAGACCATACCAACAGAGGCCCTCTCAGGCCAATAGGGTGATCGATCTGATCCCTATGCCCTATGCCACTCTACTGCCACAACTCCTGAAACTCAACCTGGTTGAGCTAAGGACATTGGCACCTCCGGATCCTAACAGTCTGCCCAGAAATTACGACGCCAGCGCCAGATGTGCCTTTTACTCAAATGCACCTGGTCATAGTACGGAAAAGTGCAGAGCTTTGCACATGAAAGTGCAGGATCTAGTGGATTCCAAGGCTTTAAACTTTGCACCACCACCAAATGTCAACAAGAACCCTATGCCACACCATGGTGGTCCCAGAATCAACGCTATTGAAGAAGACAAGCCGTCTTACTTGATAACCAGTGTGGGTCAGATTCGGACACCCTTGGTGGAGATTAAAGCTCAACTCCTGGAATGTCAAATGTTCCCAGGAAGTGAGTTAGGGTGTGCTTATTGCAACATTTCAGTGAATGGTTGTGATAACCTGAGAGATGGCATAGATGGCCTCATCCAGAGTGGCCTGCTCCAGATTACAACATCAATTCCTACCAATCCAGCAATCTCATTAACAACAGTTCCAGAATCTACTACAACTGCAACAACCATTGTTCCAGACAACTCTTCAGCTTCATCAACAAATGTTTCATCTGTCATTTCAACTGACCAGATATCAATGAACATTCCTTCTACAACTTCAGCACCACTTCATTTTGAATCTCCTACAACAACAACACCCATCCTTCCAACAATGTCTCCTACAACATCAGCAGCCAACCATGAAAATGTCTCAACAGTTACGATTTATTATGATCCTGAAAATGATTCTGCCTACAACTCACAAAGTGCCACTCCTACCAGAGCACCAGTCACAATATATTATGATCCACAGACTATCACGATTCCTTCCGCAGCTGCCATCAGTCCAGTCACTGTCACAGTGCCTGGACCAGTACCTTATGAAAGCAGCAATGCCATCCCTTGGCATTACGGCTCTGATTTATACTGCGAAGGACAGAAAATCACTTTTGAATCATCAGACTCTTCACCACAAATAGACAATGTGGGAGGAGGCGGGGGCTTCACTCGAAGCGGACGTCTCTTTGCCCCGCAAATTCAAAGACCCACTTCCGAAGCAGAAGCTGCTGCCAAGGCAAAAGGGAAGAGTATGGTGCAAGAAGAACAGGTTGTTAGAGAAGCTTTGAAGACACCTTTTGACCAAGAAGTTGATGAATTCATGAGAATCATCAAGAAAAGTGATTACAAGATAGTGGACCAGCTTCACCAGACGCCTTCCAAGATCTCCATTCTATCATTGCTTATGTGCTCCGAAGCTCATCGGAACGCACTACTCAAAGTCTTGCACGCAGCTTATGTGCCAGAAGAGATCACGGTCAATCAGTTGGAAGCTGTGGTTGGAAATGTTAATGCTAGCAATGGACTAGGATTCACCAACACTGATTTGACTACGGAAGGCCGCAATCATAACAAGGCTCTGCACATTACCATGGAATGTAAAGGTGCAGTTCTTTCCCATGTGTTGGTAGACACAGGATCATCCCTCAATGTCTTACCCAAAAAGGCCCTTGTGAAGCTGGAATATGAAGGATTGGCATTGCGACCCAGTAACTTGGTAGTGAGAGCTTTTGACGGCTCTAAGAGATCGGTTCTGGGAGAAATTGAGTTGCCTGTAACGATTGGCCCACAAACTTTCAAAACGACCTTCTACGTGATGGACATTCAGCCTGCCTACAGCTGTTTGTTGGGTAGACCATGGATTCATGCCGCTGGCGCAGTAACGTCTACCCTTCACCAGAAGTTAAAATTTGAGTGGGAAGGCCAAGTCGTTACTATCTGTGGAGAAGAGGATATTTTTGTCAGCCATCTGGCTACTTACAAATATATTGAGATGGATGGGGAGATCCACGAGACGATGAGTCAAGGGTTTGAGGCCCTGAATATTAATGAAACCTCTGCTGTACTTGGGACTTCCATGACATCCTACCAGCAGGCCCGGAAGGTGGTGGAAGAAGGAAACGCTCAAGGCTGGGGCAAATTGTTGCCTGTGGAGAAGAAAGAAGATAGATTTGGGTTGGGTTACAAACCAACTCAAGAAGATCGAGCAGAGGCTGCCAAGAAGCCCAACTTTGTTAGTGGGGGGATGCTTACCCCCGATGCTGTCAACAACCTGGAAGATGAGTCGGAAGATGAACACAACCTGGAAAGCTGGATTCGTCCAAAGGTCCCGGGGAGCAGTATCTCAAACTGGTCTTCCCAGGAAATTATAAGAGTTACTCCTGCAGAGTAATTATTATTTCCTGTATATTTTAAGCATGCATCAAGTCTTGCATCTTGCCCAAGATGACAAGACTCATTTTGTAATCGGGCCATCTGTAATTTTTGTGCAACAAGATTAATCAATGAAATATCAGACATCTTTTGCAAACAAGTCTTTTTTCCTTTCCGCTCACTGTTTTTTTCCATTTTTCTTTTTGTACAAAAAATAAATGGCAATGTTTTCAAAATGACAACCTTAGTTCACTTTTCTAAACAAGATTAAAATCAATCACTAAAATGAACAAACTGAACCCTTGCAGAGAGTGCCTTCCAGACAGCACCGACAACAGCACGGCTATGACTTCGTATGACTCCGGCAATCCGATCAATCAAGCTGATGAAGGGGTTGAAGAAGATTACGAGCTTCCTGAAGAGTTAGCCAGATTGTTGAGACAAGAGGAGAAGGTTATCACTCCTCATCAGGAGGAGGTAGAAACGATTAATCTTGGTACAGATGAAGATGTGAAAGAAGTTAAAATCGGGGCCGGCTTACAAGACTCAGTGAAGAAACAACTGATTGACCTGCTTCAAGAGTATGTGGATGTGTTTGCTTGGTCTTACCAGGATATGCCAGGGTTGGACACCGACATTGTTATGCACAAGCTGCCTTTAAGAGAAGAATGCCCACCAGTTAAGCAGAAACTGCGCCGTACTCGCCCAGACATGGCAATGAAGATCAAAGAGGAGGTGCAAAAGCAGTGGGACGCCGGGTTCCTTGCTGTAACTAGCTATCCACCGTGGGTTGCTAATATTGTGCCTGTGCCTAAGAAAGACGGTAAAGTAAGGATGTGTGTTGACTACCGGGACCTGAACAGAGCCAGCCCGAAAGATGATTTCCCATTACCTCACATTGACGTATTGGTTGATAATACGGCTCAGTTCTCGGTATTCTCCTTCATGGACGGATTTTCAGGATACAATCAGATTAAGATGTCACCTGAAGACATGGAGAAGACGACCTTCATCACACCCTGGGGCACGTTCTGCTACAAGGTAATGCCATTCGGACTGAAGAACGCCGGTGCAACATATCAACGGGCTATGGTAACATTATTCCACGATATGATCCATAAGGAAATCGAGTGTTATGTGGATGACATGATTGCCAAGTCCCTTACAGAGGAAGACCACCTGGTAAATCTGCTGAAGCTATTCAAGCGTCTGAGGAAGTACCAACTGAAGTTAAACCCCAACAAGTGCACATTCGGGGTGCGATCTGGTAAGCTGCTGGGATTTATTGTAAGTGAGAAAGGGATTGAAGTGGACCCTGATAAAGTCAAAGCCATTCAAGAAATGCCTGCACCGAAAACTGAGAAAGAAGTTCGAGGGTTTCTAGGTAGATTGAACTACATTTCAAGGTTCATATCTCACCTTACGGCAACCTGTGAACCCTTGTTCAAGCTATTGAGAAAGGAACAGACGGTCAGGTGGAACGAAGACTGCCAGAGGGCTTTTGACAATGTACTTGACAGTATTAGAAGAGTCAATGGGGTGTGTGTTGGGCCAGCATGACGAGTCTGGTCGAAAAGAGTATGCAATATACTACCTGAGCAAAAAGTTTACCGACTGTGAACAACGATATTCACTGCTCGAGAAAACTTGCTGTGCTTTAGCGTGGGCTGCTCGCCGACTGAGACAGTATATGTTGACCCACACTACCTTATTAATCTCAAAGATGGACCCAGTCAAGTACATTTTCGAGAAGCCAGTTCTTACCGGACGGGTTGCAAGATGGCAAATGATTCTCATGGAGTATGACATTCAGTACACGTCTCAGAAAGCCATCAAGGGCAGTGTATTGTCTGAATATCTTGCTGAGCAACCTATTGATGACTACCAGCCTATGAGATTTGACTTCCCTGATGAAGACATCATGTTCATAAAAGCGAAAGATCATGAAGAGCCTATTCACACTGAAGGGCCCGACCCGGAAGAAGAATGGACTATGATGTTTGATGGGGCTGTTAATATGAATGGTCGTGGTGTTGGTGCAGTACTCATTACACCTAAGGGAGTTCACATGCCTTTCTCGGCAAAGCTCACCTTCAACTGCACTAACAACGAAGCTGAATACGAAGCTTGTATTATGGGTCTTGAGGAAGCTATTGACCTCAGGATCAAGACGTTGACTGTATTCGGAGATTCAGCTCTGGTAGTTAATCAAACCAACGGCAAATGGTACACACACCAGGATCATCTGATACCTTACAGGGATTATACAAGGAGGTTATTGACTTTCTTTACAACGGTCAAGCTTGAGTATATCCCTCGGGACGAGAATCAGTTTGCAGATGCTCTGGCTACCATTTCATCTATGATCAAAGTTCAAGCTGCCAACTTTGTACCTCAGATCTCAGTGTCCAGACTTGACAGACCAGCATATGTGTTCGCAGCAGATGTTGTCAAAGATGATAAGCCTTGGTTCCATGACATTAAGTGCTTCTTGGAGGATCAAACATACCCGTCTGGGGCATCTTCCAAGGATAAGAAGACTTTGAGAAGGCTTGCTGGTAGTTTCTTTCTGAACACGGATGGTTCCTTATACAAAAGAAACTTTGATATGGTACTCCTCAGATGTGTTGATGGAACAGAAGCAGACCTGTTAATGCACGAGGTGCACGAAGGATCCTTTGGTACCCATGCGGGAGGGCATGCCATGGCTAAAAAGTTGCTAAGATCAGGATATTACTGGATTACAATGGATGCCGACTGTTGTGCCTATGCCAGAAAATGCCATAAATGCCAGATCTATGCGGATAAGGTGCATGTACCTCCCAATCCTCTGAATATAATGTCTTCACCCTGGCCCTTTGCTATGTGGGGCATTGATATGATTGGCAAGATTGAACCGAATGCTTCAAATGGCCACAGATTCATCCTGGTCGCCATTGACTATTTCACCAAGTGGGTTGAAGCAGCCTCATATGCAAATGTTACAAGGCAAGTGGTAGCCAGATTTCTGAAGAGAGATATCATCTGTCGGTACGGAGTTCCCGAGCGAATCATTACTGATAATGGTTCCAACTTAAACAACAAAATGATGGCTGAACTATGCCGGGACTTCAAGATCCAACATCACAATTCTTCTCCTTACAGGCCAAAGATGAATGGCGCTGTTGAGGCAGCTAATAAGAATATCAAGAAGATTGTGCAGAAGATTGTAGTCACCTATAAAGACTGGCATGAGATGCTGCCATTTGCCTTACACGGGTACCGCACGTCAATCAGAACATCCACTGGGGCAACACCGTATCAGCTTGTGTATGGTATGGAAGCAGTCCTACCTGTTGAAGTTGAGTTACCCTCTTTACGAGTATTGATGGATGTTAAGCTGAACGAAGCAGAATGGGTCCGGTCCCGATGCGAACAACTGAGTCTGATTGAAGAGAAAAGATTGGCTGCAATCTGTCATGGGCAGTTGTATCAGAAAAGAATGAAGAGAGCCTTCGATCAGAAAGTCAGGCACCGAGAATACCAAGTAGGAGATCTTGTGTTGAAGAGAATCCTCCCTCCTCATACAGACCACAGGGGCAAATGGACTCCAAATTATGAAGGACCATTTGTTGTAAAGAAAGTTTTCTCTTGTGGAGCACTGATGCTCAGCACCATGGATGGTGAAGATTTCCTGTCCCCTGTGAATTCAGATGCAGTTAAAAAATACTTCGCGTAAAAAATAACCCGCTGGACACAAAAACAGAATGTAAGTCCAGGCAAAAATAGGGCATCCCGGCGAGTCAAAAACAGAATAAAGGACTCGGGCAAAAATAAGGGAAAATAAACAAAACAATTGTACACCCGCTGAGTTGAAAAGCCGCATTGGACAACTCAGGCAAAAATGGGTATCCCGATGGATTGAAAACCCGAAAGGGCGATCCATGCAAAATAAGGGAATAAGCGAACAACTGCACTCTGAATTCGTCTGTGTCACCTACAACTTGGTAAGCTTCGAAAGGATCAAGCTTCTGTCAGAATCAGCCTTCTTCAGAAAGCAAGACGAGAAGAGCGTCAATAGTCATACGGGTCATAGCAAGAGGGGAAGCTCCTTGAAAGCGTCGACAACATTGCCAGCATTTTTGTTTCTCAATTTGTAACAATTTCCTCATTTCAGGAGATTCGTTTCTTTGACTGTATCTTGCCAATTCAGGGCATTTAAATTAATAAAATCAGATTTTTCAGTCATGTTTCGTTTTGTACATTTCTGTTCGCAAAGAATGTCTGATGTCTTAAGAAAAACTGATTGCATGAATACAGATGTTTATCTTTAGAAATAAAACACGTGCTTGCAGGAAATATACTTACTCTCGAGAGTGTCTCACTCCTATGACGGGATCCGGTAAGGGGTACCTCGGGATTACTTGCGCGTTTCTTGTCTTTGCAGGATTGCAGGTATCCGAAGCGCAACATGGGGCATGAAAGCTTCATCCCAGCAAGCTGGCAAATCAACACTCACTCAGTCTTAGCACTCAAGGCGTTTCCTCCCCAGCTGAATTGCCACTTGTTGATTCTCCCGGCCGAGTTGCCAATCATTCTTCCTCAGTCAAGTACAAAAGCCAGGGAACCATCTCCCCACAGTGTATCAGCCTCTATCCAGAAGAGCAACGCACGAAGAAGTCACAACAGAGTGACGAAAGCTTCTACAAACCCCAGCTGGGTCCCCTCATTACCAAGGATGGGTCTATCTGTGACTTATCTCCCCAAGCAGAATCATCTCACCAGATCTACCAATGGTTTTGTCCCCAGCTGGAATGTTCACTTCAAGCGAGATCGACCAGAGATCTTCACGACATCGGGATCCGAATCCCGGATTGGTATCTTTGTATAATCATAGCATTCACATCATATTCACCAAACAAAGCGTAGCATTCCGTATTAAGTACGGAGCATTACGGCAAAAATCAAACATATAGCATAATCATAAGTCATGGTCTGAATCAAACACTTGTGAATATTATCAACTCATCAACAATAGACAGAGTACCCCCCAGATTCCCCAGCAAACGCAGTTGCCTCACATTCACAAAATATCAGTACACACTCCTTGTGGCACCCGTCCGTGTTATATCCCCAGCAAAAAGCCAAAGACACCCTATTTGCACTCACATATACTTATACATAACTTCCTTGACATCCGTCCATGTCATTTTCCCCAGTACAGTAACATAAACACTTTGTACTTTGTTTATACTAATATTTTTCTCCTTTTGACACTCGTCCATGTCACTCTCCCCAGCAGTTAAAATAATCATCTATACATCACTCGTACTCACTACTCATGTTACTCTTATACAGATACTCGTCCGTATCTTATATATACTGTTTATATTCCCACAGATTCGACATTGGTCCATGTTCTTTGTTAATCAGTTGGTACTCGTCCGTACCATCATCTCAGAATATGCGTCAAGCGTTTGTTTCTACTTGATGCTCGTCCGCATTGTAAGGATGCTCATCCGCATCTTTAATCCATACACTTTTGTCTTCATGAAATTAGACACTCGTCTGTGTCTACTTTTCCCCAGAAGAGTCCCATCAGAATCAACACTCGTCCGTGTTCCTTGTTAACCAGTTGATACTCGTCCGTATCATCATCTCTGAACATGTGTCAAGTACTTGTTTCTACCTGATACTCGTCCGTATCGTAGTCTTGGGGATGCTCGTCCGCATCTTTAATCTATACACAATACCAAACACTTATACCTTATATTTCTTGAAATGTAAACAACTCGTCCATGTTTACTATTCCCCAGTAAAGCAAATTTTCCTTTTTATCTGACATTTTTCCTGTGTCATGATAAACCCTGAGAGCAGCCGTACCCTGCTAGGTGGTCGTCCTCCACCTCTTGATGGTCGTCCTCCATCATGCTCGTCCAATGGCCGTCCCCATCGTCGGTCTTCTATCCGACATTCGTCCTATGTCGTGATATTAGCAGCCGTCCCCTGCTAGGTGGTCGTCCTCCACCTCTTGATGATCGTCCTTCATCATTTTATCCAATGGCCGTCCCCATTGTTGATTTTGGTTATCTGACGTTCGTCCTACGTCATGATAAACCTTGAGAGCAGCCGTCCCCTGCTAGGTGGTTGTCCTCCACCTCTTGATGGTCGTCCTCCATCATGCTCATCCGATGGCCGTCCCCATCGTTGACCTTTTGTCCGGCATTCGTCCTATGTCGCGATACTTTTTTCGGCAGCCGTACCCTGCCTGGTGGTCGTCCTCCACCGTAGATGACCGTCCCTCGTCTTAACCCTTACAGAGCAGCCGTCCCCTGCTAGGTGATCGTCTTTCACCTTTGATGACCGTACCTCATCATCTGTTTATTTCATTTATTCTTTAACCCGATGGCCGTCCCCGTCGTGGTCCCTTTCCTTTTTAGCCCGATGGCCGTCCCCATCGTTGGTTACTTTGCTTTATGAACTTGATGGCCGTCCCCGTCATGTTTCATTAATCCCCAGAGAATCTTATAAGCTTTGCTTGATGGCCGTCCCCATCATAATCCCTTTTATCCCCAGCATGTCGGCCGTCCCCGTCATTGCTCTTTCCCCAGCAGTCGTCCTCTGCTCGACGGTCGTCCTCCGTCGCCCGCACTTTATAATATACTTTATTTTCTTTTACAATCTATATCCCTTTTCTTCTTCATTCTGTGAGTGCAAATTTTGGACTGTCTTCGGTATTCAACCACAAGTTGTCTTGTTTGCCTGATAAGCCGTCGCTTACATCCTGCACAGCTAACTCATGTTTGAATAGGGGCAGCTGTAAACACCCCAAATTTTCCCTCACCCATTCACACCATGGCTTATGATCTTTCTCATATGCATAATCTCAATCATACCATCTCATATCATATTTTTGATTCATTGCATAGACTCAAAGTCATCTGCACCTAGGGTTTGTGATCTGAGCAATCCAAGAGCTTCCTGAGCCACTCCAAAGGCCATCAATCACTTCAAAGGGGTCCATGTGTGTTCAAGTATCATATTACATCCTCTCAAAGTCAAGAATGCCAAAGAATCACAAGAACTGGGATTGGTGTGGAAGCAGAGCCAGGCTTGACTGCACAGATGACCTGAAATTAGGGTTTTGGTTTCAGAGGCCATAACTTCAAATTTTTTGGTCATTCTTGTTTCTATTGGTCTCTATATGGTATAGGGAGTATGCATATCAATTTTCATGAAGAAATTCCATGGGGAAGTCATCTGATCAAGAGTTGACTTTCTGGACAAGTCAGTGCAAAATCAGGGCATCTGAGGCCCCCAATGACCCAACCAAGGGGTGATCTTCATCATTTTGAGTGTATTTGATCTTTATTTGATCATGGAAGAGGTTGGAAGTTCACAATATTGAAGAATTTGAAGTTTTTGCAAAGTTGACTTTTTTGGGCAAGGTTGACTTTTAATGAAAATGTCATTTTATGCAACTTTTTCAACCCTTACTTTTTGATTCAAAAATGCTTCAAATGGAAAAACTTTGGTCATGAAAGTTGAAGATTAGATCTTTCCCTTTTCAAAAAGTACAAGAACATGACCTAATTCATTTTGGATCAAAAGTTATGGTTCATCAAAGTTGGCTAAAATCACTAAATTTCAAGTTATGCACCAAATGGAAAACTTGCAAAATCTTGTATCAAGGCAATTTGTGACTTCTAATTGATGTCAAACCATTACACAAACATCTCACAAGTCCTAAAAATCAGAATGGGGCAAAGGGATCACATGTTTTATGGCTTGTGAGGCAAGATCTTTTCATGAGAACCAAAAGCAAGCAAGTTGCAAAAGTCATGATAGTTTCTCATCCACTTGCTAGCTACATTGCTGAACCATCCTAGCCTTTCCCTCACACCATGCTGCGTAGCCCACACCCCTTGTACTTGGCTAGAACATGACCCATGCTTCTCTTACACAAAGTTGACAAATTTGCAAAAGTAGCTACACCTATCACAAAAGGGCATGTCACATCTTCTGACCAATCAACATTGTTTATACAAACAAATGGCAAGCCAAACAACATAACACACAAGCCTGAAACCAGCAAGAACATAACTTTCTCATTTTCACTCTCAAGAGCAAGAGCATTCGAAACTCTTCATACAAGCCACAAACTCTTAAACAAACTTCACAAACCTTCTCCACACATCACCCTGATCACAAAGCACCCCTAAAATCAACCTGAAACTCAAAGAATCCAGAACACGATTCTCACCTGAGCTTGAACAGAACTTGTTCAATCTCCCAAACCAGCCAGCACAAACTCCTTCTAAGCATCCAGACATCATCAAGGGACCAAAAGGAGTGGATTGCATAAAGAGGGGAGGTCAGAAAGCTGCAAAGTTGAAAGCTTCAAAACTCAGGTAGCTCAAGAACTTTTTTTCCAGAAATGATTTTTAAAGTTCCTAAGTTGTTCTTTGTAGTTCACTGATCACTCTGATGTCTTTGGTTTTGAAAATGGTGGAGAGATGAGAGTTTAATCTGTTTCTGAAACTTTTTGCCCTAGGATTTGTTTATTTCGATTCAGCCAGTTTAGGAATGAAATATGTGTTTTGAATGGGGGTTCTGATTCGTTTTTAGGTGGGGATCATTTATGTTTAATTAGATTTCGTTTTAGATGCGTTTAGGGAGAGTTTGAAGTTTGGAGTGATCGGAGAAGATGACCGGAACACTGTTCTGGTCACCTGAGAGTCATTAACGGCTGGATTAGGGTTAATTAATTAGGGTTAGTGAGTTTGAATGCTGGCCGTCCAGATGCGCGCCAGGTCAATTCGCGCGTGTTGGAGTTTGAATGAGGGCCATCAGATTGTTTGACTTTTCTTTTTCAGCTTTTAATTTCATTTTATTTTCATATTAATCCTTTTGTTTTCTATATTTTATTAAAAATAGTAAAATCAATTTAAAAATTCTGATTTTTTTTGCACAAGTTATTATTTAATTTCAGAACACAAAAATATTTTTATTTTCATTTTTTGCATTTAAAAAGTATTTTTAAATATTTAAAAGTTCATTTTTAATTAATTAATGAGAATTAATTAATTAAAAATACTTTTAGGTATTTAAAAATCATAAAAAAATTCTTGAAACCTTTAAAAACATTTAGAAACATTGTCCAACCCTCAAACCAAATTTCTTTTTTGATCTTGATGCATTTTGAGAATTTTCCATGGAATTAAAATCATTTTAATGCATTATTTTGATCCAAACTTCCAAAAATCATTTCTGCCTAACCAAAGAGAGTTGGACTTTGATTCTTTTTGCATTGAGTTGTGTTTAGCATGTAGTTTGTGAGATTAAATGGCCATGTTTTGATCTTTCATTTTCAATTTGTTTGGTAATTTTCTTGTTAAGGAACCCTAAAACTCTAGAAAACTTAAGAAAACCATAACTTGAATTAGGTTAAGAGTTGGAACTTCTCCTTTGGGCAGTGAGTTAGTATAGACTTAGGGATCCTTTGAGTGCATTTTCAATTTTTTGTATTGATGTTTGCTTCTGATTTTGGTTTGTGTTTGATGCTTTGATCATAAACCCTAATTTGGGCTTCCATATGCATCCATCTTGCATTTGCATTCATACCTTGACTTGCCATAGCATTTTATGCCTCCATGTGATTCATCTAACATCATAAGACATATTGGAAGCATGCTTGATCATTGCATCTTGCATTTGCCATGTTGTATGCCATTTGCATTTCATGACTTTTCATGTATGTTCATGTGTCTTAACTTGCTCCATTTGCATCCATATACTTGTTTGATCATTCTAATGCCTTGCCTCATGTTTGCATCATCTCTTAGCATCATTAACATCATACTCATGCTTCTGTTTTTGGTTTGCATCATGCCATTTCATCTCATTTGCATTGCATTTCATTTCTTTCACTAACTTTTCAGGTGGTAAGTTACTTTGAGAAGTGAATTTGCCTTCACTTCTCATGTTCTCTTTTCATCTCTCTCACACTTCCCTTGCTGCATTTTGTATGTGTATTGGATTGAGCTTGCTCACTCATGTTCATCTCTTACTTTCTTTCTTCAAGAAACTTGTCTTCTTAAGTGAAGCAAGTTGTTTTGCTGCTTCTTGCTCCTTTTCATCTTGCTTCTCTCCTTGGTGGCCCTTTGAAGACTTCTTTCTCTCTTAAACCTCACAAACCCTAGGACTTCCAAGCATGATAACAATTAGGGTTGATTAGTCCCCCCATTTAGCTTTCACCTTTGTGTCATCATTGAGTCTTCTCTCCTCATCTCATAATCAGGGACTAAACCCTAAAGGCTTTAAGGCTTTGTGATTAAGCTTATGCCTACATCCTTCTATTAGGATGGAGTGTATAACTTTAATCCTAAGTGTTAAACCCTTAATGTGTTTAAATCCTTTAATCAATTCACTTAATAATCATCAAGACATCAAGCTTGTAACTTGGGCCTTGCATTAGGGTTCTAATTCTTCCTTAATTGGTTAAGAAGGACTAACCCTAGTGTTAATCGACAAGTCCCCCTCAAGTTGTCTTACAAATCATAAAACTCATTTCTTAATCATACCATTAACTAAATCCATTTAATAAAGGCTTTGTTTTGTCATGAGGTTAATCCCTAATCATGGATTAAGTTGAGGAGCTTTCCTCAGCTTAAACATTCTCATCTATTATCCTTCTATTAGGATGGTGTAATGAGTCTGTTTAATCCCTAATTATGGCTTAGTCTCATTACTTAACACTGAACAAAAACAACAAAAACATCTAAATCATCACAAGTAGGTTAATGATCTTAATCCTACATCATGGTGATTAAGTGTGAGACACTGACTTCACACTTAAGGTATTCTCATTACCCCTAATCAGAGGGAGGATGTGATGAGTTTACTAACCCATTGGTTTAGACTTAAGCTCATTAATTTATGACAAACTCTCCAAAAGCAATAAAAGGCTGAAAACACAAAAACAAACAATAATCGTCTCCTT
This sequence comes from Lathyrus aphaca, assembly GCA_963966055.1. Taxonomy (NCBI): domain Eukaryota; kingdom Viridiplantae; phylum Streptophyta; class Magnoliopsida; order Fabales; family Fabaceae; genus Lathyrus; species Lathyrus aphaca. The sequence goes on along the minus strand of OZ014524.1, from coordinate 408,865,095 downwards.
CGGGATTCTTTTCTCACCTCATTCACTCATAAACGAGAACTCGCTTCTTCCGTCTAATGCAAGACAGTTCACACCTGAGCCAGACAGGTCATACACTTGAGCATAGACAAGTAAGCAGTTCACAAGTCAATTCACCTTTCAGTCTCTTTGGGTCGAACTACGGTGTTATGACTTCCTCATTGCACGAGAGGATACGTAGGCATAACTTAACAGTTATCGAACAAAAGTCTCTGTATATTCCCCCTCCTTCCAGCTCATTTCTTTAAGCCTCATAATCTTGAGCAATTCATTCTCATTCTTATACTGACACATCATTTATACATATCACACTTCATTTCTTTTACACTGACACCTGTACATCTTTTCCAGCTATTTTATACACAAATTGCACTGACACTACCCCTTTAAAACACAAATCTTCTAAGCGTGGATCCCGTCGAGTACGGCGGACAATCTGGGTGCTAATACCTTCCCAGGTTGTAACCAACCCCCTTTCTCAGTCTCTCTGGTTCGCGACCGTCTTGTCCATATCTTTCTAGGTCTATGCAGCATTGCCTTTCCTCCGGGATAAAAATGCCTAGCTGGCGACTCTATTCATTCCCAGTGAGTTCACTGCTGTGTGTCCTCATTGTTCTTTTCGCCGACCGTTCGCGTTTGTACCTTTATTTGGGCCATTCCCATTTATCGGGAGCGACAACAGGTACTCCAATTAATGATGAAAACTCCTCCAGCAGAGGTCCTAGCTGAAAGTTCTGAAAAGTGAAACATCTCAAAGGAGGGTCATAAAACTGTAGGCAAGTGTGAATCAAACTCCTCTGAGAAGGGTCCAAGTCCATAACCATATCAAGGATGCTTCCATAATTCTCTCTGAATAAAGGGATGTGGTCTGGAGTAATAAGTGCCTGGACCTGCCTGATGCCAGTCAGCTCAGGCTCAAAGAAATGATATGAAATGTTGCTCTTCTTGGGTGCCATGACTGCTGATGAAGAGCTGAAAACAGATGCTGATGATGAAGACTGATACTGGAGATGGGCCACTGATAGGCTGAGGCTGATGATAAAAGTAACTGAAGCAGGCAACTGATGAAGATAGTTGAAGCAGATCACTGATGAACACAGGTCTATGCAGATGAATGGGTCAAAACCAAGCCAGATGTAACATGGATACCCTGAAAAACAAATAAACAAATGTTAAAATGATGCAAATGATGCAAATGATGAGTATGCAAATGATATGCAAAGGGTTTATGATCAAGCTGGATCTGATTACTGCCTTAATATAAAGGTCCCTGTATGTCTAAGAAGTCCAGATGGAGGTTCAGAAGTCCAGTAACCAAGGTGGGGGACTCAAATAAAGAGTCACATGTCCAGGGTTAAATCACAAGAACTGTCCCAAAATGGAGTACTCTTAATCAAAACAAAGTAACAGGGTATGCTGTGGTCAAGGGTACCTACAAACCTGTAAACAGCCCAACCCCCTCACAGGTGGTGTTCTAAAACAAGGATCCTCAGACTTGGATCAGTTATGAGAAGTGTAAACACTTCTAACCCGGAGGTACAGTGTTTACAATAACCATAAAAGATCCTCCTCTAATTCACCTCAGTTTCTAAAGGTCATAGTAAAGGTCATCCAGACTTAGCAGGCTTCCCAGATAGCCCTAGCACTACAGGAGATCTGTAGCACAGAGTTCTTAAGAAGAAACCCACATCTGATCCGTGTTTCATATTCCCGCACCATACCGAAATGGAATGGGAAAGAACATGAACCACTCTAGCCTAGGTGTCACTCAGGTCCCAGGTATAGGACCTTAACCTCTCAATGAACCCCACCCATCAAAACAACAAACCAGATCCAGCCAGATAACAGTATGACAGTATGATGTATAAAGCTGTAAAGAAAGCAATAAATAACTGTACATAAAGCAGAAAATAAATACAAATATACAAACACAAATAGCACATAACACCCCAGTAAACACAAATCAAACAAGCGCCAGAAGCCCTGGTTACAGTACAAGGGTCCCCAGTAGAGTCGCCAAGCTGTCGCTCCCACCAAAATGACGCCTCAGGTCAGAAGGGGTACAGACGCGAACGGTCGGCGAAAGAGGGATGAGAACACACAGGAGAGAACTCAAAAATACAAGAGTCGCCAGCTAGGCATTTTTATCCCGAAGGAAAGGTAATGCTGCATAAACCTGAGAAAAGATATGGATAAGACGGTTGCGAACCAGAGAGACTGAGAAAGGGGGTTGGTTACAACCTGGGAAGGTATTAGCACCCAGATTGTCCGTCGTACTCGACGGGATCCACGCTTAAAAGATTTGTGTTTTAAAGGGGTAGTGTCAGTGCAATCTGTGTATCAAAGCTGGAAAGAATGCAAGTGTCAGTGTAAAAGAAGTGTAGTGTATGTAAGTGAAGTGTCAGTGTAAGAACAGGGGTATAATGCTTAAGACTATGAGGCTTAAAGAATGATGCTGGAAGGAGGGGGAATACAAAGAGACTTTTGTTCGATAACTGTTAAGTTATGCCTTCGTATCCTCTCGTGCAATGAGGAAGTCAGAACACCGTAGTTCGACTCAAAGAGACTGAAAGATAAATTGACTTGTGAACTGCTTGCTTGTCTATGCTCAAGTGTATGACCTGTCTGGCTCAGGTGCAAACTGTCTTGCATTAGATGGAAGAAGAAAGTTCTCGTTTGTGAGTGAATAAGATGAGAAAAGAATCCCGGAGGAGACGATTATTCTTTGTTTTTTGTATTTTCAGTCTTTTATTGCTTTTTGAAGTTTGTCATAAGTTAATGAGCTTAAACCTAAACCAATGGGTTAGTAAACTCATCACATCCTCCCTCTGATTAGGGGTAATGAGAATACTTTAAGTGTGAAGTCAGCATCTCACACTTAATTACCATGATGTAGAATTAAGATCATTAACCTACTTGTGAGTATTTAGATGTTTTTGTTGTTTTTGTTTAGTGTCAAGTAATGAGACTAAGCCATAATCAGGGATTAAACAGACTCATTACACCATCCTAATAGAAGGATAATAGATGAGAATGTTTAAGCTGAGGAAGACTCCCCAACTTAATCCATGATTAGGGATTAACCTCATGACAAAACAAAGCCTTTATTAAGTGGATTTTAGTTAATGATATGATTAAGAAATGAGTTTTATGGTTTGTAAGACAACTTGAGGGGGACTTGTCCATTAACACTAGGGTTAGTCCTTCTTAACCAATTAAGGAAGAATTAGAACCCTAATGCAAGGCCCAAGTTACAAGCTTGATGTCTTGATGATTATTAAGTGAATTGATTAAGGGATTTAAACACATTAAGGGTTTAACACTGAGGATTAAAGTTATACACTCCATCCTAATAGAAGGATGCAGGCATAAGCTTGATCACAAAGCCTTAAAGCCTTTAGGGTTTAGTCCCTGATTAGGAGGTGAGGAGAGAAGACTCAATGATGACACAAAGGTAAAAGCTAAATGGGGGACTAATCAAACCCTAATTATTGTCATGCTTGGTTGTTCCTAGGGTTAGTGAGGTTTAGGAAGGAAATCTTCAAGGAACCACCAAGGAGTGAAGCAGATGAGAGGAGCAAAGAGAAGCAAAACAACTTGCTTCACTTAAGAAGACAAGTTGCTTGAAGAAAGAAGGTAAGATGAACAAGAATGAGCAAGCTCAATCCAATACACATATAAAATGCAGCAAGGGAAGTATGAAAGAGATGAAAAGAGAATGTGAGAAGTGAAGGCAAATTCACTTCTCAAACAACTTACCACCTGAAAAGTTAGCAAAAGAAATGAAATGCAATGCAAAATGAGATGCAATGTCATGATGCAAACCAAAACCAGAAGCATAAGTATGATGTTATTTATGCTAAGAGATGATGCAAACATGAGGCAATGCATGAGAATGATCATACAAGCATAAGGATGCAAATGAGGCATGTTTTGAACCATGAAAGTTCATGAAAAGTTATGAAATGCAATGGACATGTAACATGGCAAATGAAAGATGCAATGATCAAACATGATTCTAATATGTCCTAAGATGTATTATGAATCAAAAGAATGCACAAAATGTCATGGCAAGTCAATGGATGCAAGCAAATGAGAAATGGATGCAAAGGAAGGCACAAATTAGGGTTTCATGCATCATGCAAAGCAAAAATCCAAAACCAGAAGCAAACAACATGATAAAAATTTGAAAATGCAATCAAAGGAACCCTAAACCTACACAAACTCACTGCCCAAAGGAGGGGATCTAATTCTTAACCTAGTGAAAGTTATGAATTTTCTAAGATTGCTAGGGTTTTAAGATACCTTGACAAGAAAAATGCAAAATAAAATGAAAATGCAAGATCAATTCAAGCCAATTTTATCTTATAAACTACATGCTATACAAGATGATATGCAAAAAGAATCATGATCCAACTCTCAAAGGTTAGACAGAAATGAATTTTTGAAGTTTGAAACAAAATAATGCCTTTAAATGAAATTAAATCCAAAGAAAATTATCAAAAGGCATCAAGAACAAAAAAGAAATTTGGTTTGAGAGTTGGACAATGTTTCTAAATGTTTTTAAAGGTTACATGAATTGTTTTGTGATTTTTAAATACCTAAAAGTATTTTTAATTAATTAATTTTCAATAACTAATTAAAAATAAACTTTTAAATGATTTAAAAATAAATTTTAATGCAAAAAATAAAAACAAAATATTTTTGTGTTCTGAAAAATAATGAAAATCTTGACAAAAATTTTCATAAATTTTAAACATTTTTTGCTATTTCAAATAATTCGTGCAAAATAAATCAAAACAAATGAAAATAAAATGAATTTTAAATGAAAAATAGGAAAGTCAACTGATCTGAGGGCTGTGGTTCAAACCTAGGACGCGGGAATTGACCAGCGCGCGCATCTGGACGGCCAGAATTCAAATCTTACTAATTACGCTTAAACCCTAATCCTGTGCCCTAATTACTTTCAGATGACCGGAACAGTGTTCCGGTCATCTTCTCCGGCAAGGTGTTCATGCTATCTCACTCCCTACGCATCAAAACTTCACTAAAATCTCCAGATTTCATCCTTAAACATCATTAAACCTAAATGCCACCCCAAAAACCATTTATTTTCACTGAATCATGAGAATCAAAGCAAAACTCATTTCACGGGCAAAGTTTCAGAACAAGCATACATGGCCATTTCTCACTCATTTTCAAAAATAAAAGGTTCAGTACATTCAGGGAAGCATGTAGATCATTTTAGAAACAAGAAATAAGAGTTCTGGAAAAATGAATTTCCATGGCTACCTGAATCGAAGCTTTCAACCCAAGAGCTTCTGGACCAGTTCCTTGCTTCCAATCAACTCCACTGACCTCCCTCAAGTGTTTGCAAAGCTTGTCTGGAGTTTATTTGGGCTAGTTTGAGAGATTGCTTGAGTTCTGTTCAAAGAGGGAGAGAAATCGTGTTTCAGTTTGAGGATGTTTCAGGGATGAATGAGGGCAGGGAAATGATCAGGGGAGTATGCTGAGATGTTTTGTGAAGTTTGTTTGAATGTTTGATGCTTGTGGAGTGTGTTTCGAATGAAAATGCATATGAAGCATAAACTTGGAACTATGGCTTATGATCTGTTTCAGGCTTGTGTATGTGGTGTGTTGAGCTGCTTTTGGTCCATGTATCAAGTGGTGATAGGTCAGAGAGTTGTTGGTGGCCTATTGTGATTGGTATGGGTCTTTTGCCAAAAAGTCAAGCTTTGTGTAAGAGAGGTATGGGCTCATGGCTAGCCAAGGACAAGAGGGGTGTCCTGCGCAGCAAGAAGTGAGGAGAACCATAGGATCAATTTTGAAGTCAGCCAGCACATGGATTAGGTTTTGAGTGAGGTTTTGCAACTTTAATCAACTTTGGCCCTTTTGAAGTTTCTTGGTCCACAAGTCATAAAAATGAGCAAACTTTTGATGCAATCTGACTTTTAGACATTGGTTCATGTTTGTATGAAGATTAGAAGTCCATTTGATAGCACAATTTGTCTTGGCAAGTGGTTTTGCAACTTTGCCTCTTTGGTAGAAAACTTGAAATTATGTGATTTTTCCCAACTTTGACAAGCCATAACTTTTGATCCAAAATGAATTAGGACAAGTTCTTATACTTTTTGAAAAGGGAATGATCCATTCTACAACTTTCATGACCAAAGTTTTCTCATTTGAAGCATTTTTGAATCAAAAAGCAAGGGTTGAAAAAGTTTCCCAAAATGGCAAGTTTCCATTACAAGTCATTTTCCCAAAAAGTCAACTTTGCAAATGGCTTGAAATTATTCAATTTTGTGAACTTATAACATCTTCTATGATCAAATAAAGATCATACATAATCAAAATGATGAAGAACACCCTTTGGTTGGGTCATTGAGGGCCTCAGATGCCCTGATTTTGCACTGACTTGCTCAAAAAGTCAACTCTTGATTAGATGCCTTCCCCATGGAATTTCTTCATGAAAATTGATATGTATGATCCCTATACCATATAAAGACCAATAGAAACAAGAATGACCAAAAAAATTGGAGTTATGGCCTTTGAAACCAAAACCCTAATTCTAGGTCATCTGTGTAGTTAAACTTGGCTCTGCTCCTATGCCAATCTCAGTTCTTGTGGTTTTTTTTTGACATTCTTGACTTTGAGAGGATATAATATGATGCTTGGACATACATGGACCCCTTTGAAGTGATTGAAGACCTTTGGAGTGGCTCAAGTGGCTCTTGGATAGCTCAGATCACAAACCCTAGGTGCAGATGACTTAGAAGCTATGCAGTGAATCAAAAATGCAATATGAGATGCTATGATTGAGTTTATGCATATGAAAAGATCACAAGCCATGGTGTGAATGGGTGAGGGCAAATTTGGGGTGTTTACACCTTCTTGTTGATTACTCTGATAATATTTTAAATATTTGGTTTTGGGGTAGTAGGGTGTTACATTAGTGGTATCAGAGCATGTCGGTCTGTCCGGTCAAGTTTAGTCTTTGTAAGTCTGTGTCGGTTGATCCGCGTGTCGCGCACGGATCAAAATGAGTAATTTTTAAAAACGTAGTATAGCGACAATGACTCGAATCGGTTTCAAACTACTCTCATTTATGGATGCTTATTCAGGATATAGCTAAATTCCGATGGCCGTGGCCGACAAAAAACACACGACCTGCATGACCGAATCGGGCAATTACTACTACAACATTATGCGCTTCAGTCTAAAAAACGTGGTGTAAACACCCCAAATTTTCCCTCACCCATTCACACCATGGCTTGTGATCATTTCATATGCATAATCTCAATCATATCATCTCATATCACATTTTTAATTCACTGCATAGTTTCTAAGTCATCTGCACCTAGGGTTTGTGATCTGAGCAATCCAAGGGCATCTTGAGCCACTCCAAAGGTCACCAATCACTTAAAAGGGATCCATAAGTGTTCAAGTATCATATTCCATCCTCTCAAAATCAAAAAAAAAGCAAAAGGATCACAAGAACTGAGGTTTGTGTGGAAGCAGAGCCAGGATAGACTGCACAGTTGACTGAAAATTAGGGTTTTGGTTTCAGAGGCCATAACCCCAAATTTTTTGGTCATTCTTGTTTCCATTGGTCTCTATATGGTATAGGGAGTATGCATATCAATTTTCATGAAGAAATTCCATGGGGAAGTCATCTGATCAAGGGTTGACTTTCTGGACAAGTCAGTGCAAAATCAGGGCATCTAAGGCCCCCAATGACCCAACCAATGGGTGTTCTTCATCATTTTGAGTGTATATGATCTTTATTTGATCATGGAAGAAGGTTGAAGTCCACAAAAATCAAGAATTTGGAGTTTTTGCAAATGTTGACTTTTTGGGCATAGTTGACTTTTCAAGAATGCTTCATTTTAGGTCATTTTTCAAGCCTTGATTCTTGATCCAAAAATGCTTCAAATGGAAAAACTTTGGTCATGAAAGTTGTAGATTACATCTTTCCCTTTTCAAAAAGTACAAGAACATGATCAAACTCTTCTTGGATCAAAAGTTATGGTGTGACAAAGTTGGCAAAAATCATTGATTTTCAAGATGTGCACCAAATGAGAATTTTGCAAAACCATGAACCAAAGCCAATTGTAACTTCTAATTCACTTCAAACCAGTATACAAACATTCCATATGTCCCAAAAATCAGAATTGAACCAAAATCACATGTTCATGGTTCATGTAACAAGATTTTTTTTTCATGAAGTTCAAAAAGGTGACAACTTGCAAAACCATCATGATGCTTCTCTCCACTTGATGCATTGGCTGCTGGACCTTCCCAACATCACACACACACCATGCTGCACCAGAACCATGCCTTGTACTAGCCTAGATCATGAGCCATACTTCTCTTACACAAAAGGTGGACTTTGAGCAAAAGCAAACTTACCAATCACTATAGGCCAGGTCACATCATCTGACCTATAGGATTAAAATACAATATCCTTTGGCAAGCAAAATATATCAAGAGGCCAAGCTGAAACATGCCCTAAGATCACATACACCAAAACACACCATCTTGCAAATTGCTTCGAATCTGCCTCCACAAACTAAAAACACTCAAACAAATTCCTCCAATCATCTCACCTTGCCTTGCTGAGTAGAAACCACCAAGGTTCAACCCTGAAACCAGCCTGAACTGTGCTTCACCATTTTCCACCCCAGTTTGCATTTTCCTTCGAATCAACCTCCATAGCCATCAAACATCAAAGCTCTCTTCACCAACAGATCAAACACATCAAAAGGAGTCAAAACCACCCCTCACATTGACCTGAGGCAGCCTGTACACAAAGCTCATTTTCTGCTACACCAGAGTTGGATCTTTCAAGCCAGCCACTCTCCAAGTTTTCTGAGCCTCATTTTGTCCTCAGGAGGTTCAAGGAAGCAAGCCTGCGCAAAGAAAAAGTCCAGAGAGCTCATAAATAGAGAAGCTTCATCTCAGGTGAGCTTCATGAACATTTTTCCCAGAAACTGATTTTTAAGTTCTTTTATGGTGCCTTGTGTTCCTCTGATCATGAATGTATGCTTACTTTTGCAAATAGTGTAGAAACCAGCATGTATGAAGCTTTTGAACATTTGCCCGTATTTTACTTTTTGTTTCGATTCAGGCTCATAGATGAAAATAAATGAATTTAGGTTGAGGGTTTAGGTTTAGATTGATGGGAGGGTCATTTTGGTGGAAGAAATTTGTTGATTGGTGACCTGTAGAAGAACCTAGGGTTTTGGCTCGCCGGAGAAGACGACCGGAAGTCTTCTCCGGCCGCCTGTAAGTCATTAGCCCTAATCTGAGTGATTAATGAGGTTTGAATGAGGATCGTTGGATGGCCTCTCCCGCGCGTGAATGAATGGCTGAGATGAGTCATTAGAAGCCCTAATCCTGATTATCCATTTAATTTATGTTTAATTAATTCATAAGTATTAATTAGCCAGATTTGAATCTGGGCCCTTGGATCTGGCGCGCAGTCAACCAGACCAAGCCCAGATCAAATCCTGGCCTTCCTTTCTAATTACTTTCATTTTAACCTATTTTATTTTTCATTTAATATCATTTCTTTTCTCTAATTTGTTTAAAATAGTAAAAAATGTTTAAAAATTATGAAACTTTTTCTCCTGAGTTTTAATAATTTTTATGACACAAAAAATATTTTTATTTTATTTTTAGCATTTAAAAAGTATTTTTGAATATTTAAAAGATTATTTTTAATTGATTAATGAGAATTAATTTATTAAAAATACTTTTAGGTATCTAAAAATCACCAAAAAATTCATGAAATGTTCTAAGACATTTAGAAACATTGTCCAACCTTCAAACCAAATTTCTTTTTTGATCTTGATGCATTTTGAGAATTTTACATTGAATTAAAATCATTTTTATGCATTATTTTGATCCTAAGTTCAAAAAATCATTTCTGCCTATTCATGAGGAGTTGGACATTGATTCTTCTTGCATTGTTTTGTGTTTAGCATGTAGTTTCTAGGATTAAATGGCCATGGTTTGATTCCTCATTTTCAATTTGTTTGGTATTTCTTTTGTTTAGGAGCCCTAAAAACCCTAATAACTTAGAAAAATCATAACTTGAGATTGGTTAAGAGTTGAGACCTCCCCTTTGGACCTTGGTTTAGTATAGGTTTAGGGTTTCTTTGGATGGAATTTTCCATTTTTTATCTTAGGGTTTGCTTCTGTTTTTGACTTTTGTTTGATGTTTGATTCATAAACCCTAATTTGGGCTTTCTTTTGCATTCATCTTGCATTTGCTTGCATACCATGACTTGCCATGACATTTCAAGCATCCATTTGATTCATTTGACATCTTAAGACATATAGAAAGCATGTTTGATCATTGCATCATGTGTTTGCCATGTTGTTTGCATTGTGCACTTCATAACTTTCCATGTATGTTCATGCTCCTTAACTTGCTTCACATGCATTCATAAACTTGTATGATCACTTCCATTTGCTTCCTCATGTTTGTAGCATCTCACAGCATCATTATCATCATCAACATGCTTCTGGTTTTGTTCTCATCATGTCATCTTATCTCATTTGGCTTTGCATTGCATTTCTTTTCTAACATTTCAGGTGGTAAGTAATGTTGAGAGGTGAATTTGCCTTCACTTCTCATAACTTTTCTTTTCATCTCTCTTGCATCCATTGCTGCATTCTTATATGTGTTTGAGTTTGAGCTTGCTCATTCTTCTTCTTCCCACTTTCTTTCTTCAAGTAACTTGACTTCTTGAATGAAGCAAGTTGCTTTGCTTCTCTTGATCCTGTTCATCTGCATCCTGGTGGTTCTCCTTGAAGATTGTTCTTGATAAACCTCACAAACCCTAGGAACAACCAAGCATGACAATGATTAGGGTTTTGATTAGTCTCCCCTCTTAGTGTTACCTTTGTGTCTCTTTTGAGTCTTCTCCTCTCATCTCATAATCAGGGACTAAACCCTAAAGGCTTTAAGGCTTTGTGATTAAGCTTATGCCTGCATCCTTCTATTAGGATGGAGTGTATAAATTTAATCCTAAGCGTTAAACCCTTAATGTGTTTAAATCTCTTAATCAATCCATCTTAATAATCATCAAGACATCAAGCTTGTAACTTGGGCCTTGCAGTAGGGTTCTAATTCTTCCTTAATTGGTTAAGAAGGACTAACCCTAGTGTTAATGGACAAGTCCCCCTCAAGTTGTCTTACAAACCCTAAAAAACACTTCATCATCATACCATTTAATAAAATCCACTTAATCAAAGGCTGGTTTTGTCATGAGTTTAATCCCTAATCATGGATTAAGTTGAGGAGCTTTCCTCAGCTTAAACATTCTCATCTATTATCCTTCTATTAGGATGGTGTAATGAGTCTGTTTAATCCTTGATTATGGCTTAACCTCATTACTTAACACTAAACAAAAACCACAAAAACATCTAAATAATCACAAGTAGGTTAATGATCTTAATCCTACACCAAAGGTGATTAAGTGTGAGAATCTGACTTCACACTTAAGGTACTCTCATTACCCCTAATCAGAGGGAAGATGTGATGAGTTTACTAACCCATTGGTTTTGACTTAAGCTCATTATCTTATGACAAACTTTCAAAAACAATAAAAGACTGAAAATACAAAAACAAACAATAATCGTCTCCTCCGGGATTCTTTTCTCATCTCATTCACTCACAAACGAGAACTCGCTTCTTCCGTCTAATGCAAGACAGTTAGCACCTGAGCCAGACAGGTCATACACTTGAGCATAGACAAGTAAGCAGTTCACAAGTCAATTCATCTTTCAGTCTCTTTGGGTCGAACTACGGTGTTCTGACTTCCTCATTGCACGAGAGGATACGTAGGCATAACTTAACGGTTATCGAACAAAAGTCTCTGTACATTCCCCCTCCTTCCAGAATCATTCTTTTAGCCTCATAGTCTTGAGCAGCTCATTCTCATTCCTACACTGACACTTCACTTATACACTTCACTTACACTGACACCTGTACATCCTTTTCCAGCTCTTTTATACACAAATTGCACTGACACTACCCCTTTAAAACACAAATCTTTTAAGCGTGGATCCCGTCGAGTACGACGGACAATCTGGGTGCTAATACCTTCCCAGGTTGTAACCAACCCCCTTTCTCAGTCTCTCTGGTTCGCAAACCGTCTTATCCATCTTTTTCTAGGCCTATGCAGCATTGCCTTTCCTCCGGGATAAAAATGCCTAGCTGGCGACTCTTTTCATTCTCCAGTGAGTTCACGGCTGTGTGTTCTCACTGTTCCCCTTCGCCGACCGTTCGCGTCTGTACCTTTATTTGGGCCTGGTCCCATCTATCGGGAGCGACAGCTTGGCGACTCTGCTGGGGAGGCTCTAAAATTGCAACCAGGGCTTCTGGTTCTTTTTGTGGGTTCCTCCTAGCGCTTGATTGATTTGTGTTTACTGGGGTGTTACGTGTTTATTTGTGCTTGTATTTATTTTGCCTTATGTATAGTTTGCTTTACTGCTTTCTTTATTGCATTTGTATATATCATACTGTCATGTTGCTGGCTGGATCTGTTGTTTGCTTTGGTGGGTGGGTGATCCATTGAGAGTTAAGGTCCCATACCTGGGACCTGAGTGACACCTAGGCTAGAGTGAATCATATTCTTTCCCATTCCATTTCGGTCTGGTGCGGGAATATGAAACACGGTTCAGATATGAGTTTCTTCTTGAGAACTCTGTGTTGCAGATTTCCTGCAATGCTAGGGCTATCTGGGAAGCCTGCTAAGTCTGGATGACCTCTTAGTTTTGACCTTCAGAAACTGAGGTGAATTAGAGGAGGAACTTTTATGGTTATTGTAAACACTGTACCTCCGGGTTAGAAGTGTTTACACTTCTCATAAATGATCCAAGTCTGAGGATCCTTGTTCTAGAACACCACCTGTGAGGGGGTTGGGCTGTTTACAGGTTTGCAGGTACCTTGACCTCAGAATACCCTGTTACTTTGATTGTTTAAGAGTACTCCATTTTGGGTCAGTTCTTGTGATTCTAAAACCCTGGACATGTGGCTCTTTATTTGAGCCCCCCACCTTGGTTACTGGATTTATAGGCCTCCATCTGGAATTCTTGCACATACATGGACTTATATCAGGGCATTCTGATCAGATCCAGCTCAGTCACAAACCCCTTGCATATCATTTGCATACATAATCATTGCATCATATTGACATTTGCTTATTTGTGTTTCAGGGTGTCCATCTTCATTTTTGGCCAGTTTTGACCCCATCTTCAGTATTGACCTATCTTCATCAACACCTGCTTCAGTTTAGCTATCTGCTTCAGCTATCACCTGCACCAGCCAATCAGTGGCTCATTACTTCAGCATTATCATCAGCACCTGTCTCTACTCAGTCTTCAGCATCATGGCTCCTAAAAAGAGCAACATCACCTACCACTTTTTCCAGCAAGAGTTATCAGACATCAGGAGAATTCAGACCCTAATCACTCCAGGTCACATACCTTTGTTCAGGGAGCATTATGGAGATATACTTGACGTGGTTATGGATCTGGACCCTTCACAGAGAAGCCTGATCCACACCTGCATTCAGTTTTATGATCCTCCACTGAGATGTTTTACCTTTCAAGACTTTCAGCTGGGCCCTCTGTTGGAAGAGTACTCCTCATTAGTTGGCATACCTATCAGGGCTGGAACCCCTTTCAACCCTGAGATGGTCTTTCCTAGCAATGGAGAGGTAGCAAAAGCTTTACATCTGGAGCCTGTCCTGATTGAGCAGCATATGACCTCTAAAGCTGGAATCCCTGGCTTTCATTTGGATTTCCTGATCTCTCAAGCTACCCAGAAAGCTTCTCTAGGAGAATGGAAAGCTGTTTGTGCTCTACTGGCCTTGAGCATATATGGAATTGTATTGTTTGCCGATGAGCCTCGATTCATTAGCAAGAATGCCATCCATCTGTTCATCCTGAAGAACCCAGTGCCAACTTTATTGGGGGATCTTTACTATTCAGTGTATCAGAGGAATGAGAAGCAGAGGGGGAGACTAGTGAGGTGTTGTGCTCCATTATTCCATACTTGGCTTCTCAAGCATCTACCCAGGACAGATGCATTTTTAAACCCTCATCAGCAAAGCAACTGGGCTAGGAGACTCACTGCCCTAACTTCAGCAGATATCAGATGGTGTACTCAAAGCACCAAGGGCAGGGATATCATCACCAGCTGTGGGCATTTTCCCAATGTGCCTTTAATAGGAGTTAAGGGAAGTATCAATTACAACCCTCTGCTGTTTAGACGACAACTGGGCTATGCATTAGTCCATACTCCTAGGGCACAGGACTTGGTTGAGACTCTCTATTGTGAGAACAAGATTAATTTGACTATTGTTAAGCAGGTTGCCTGGGCCTGGGATCATGTTCAAACCAAGGGAGTCACCGTTCTGGGGAAGTGCAATAATGTGGCATCAGCACAATACTATGAGTGGTCCCGTGCCAGGGCCCAATTCTCTGGAATGCCCTTTACCATAGAAGACATGCCTGAGTCATCTTCAGCACCACCCCCTGCCACTATCAGTTTGGAGGAGTTTGAGAGCTTGAAGGAAAGAAATGAGAAGCTAACCCAGGCTTTGCAGAAGACCCTCCGGGAGAGGAGTGAAGGTATGAGGGAGATTGAGAGATTGGAGAAATTGAGAGTGGAGCATCTGACTAAGATCGAGAAGTCTGGGGCTTACATCAAAAAGTCTAAAGCTGGAGAACAAATTCTGAAAAATGCTTGCAAAGAAGCCCAGTTCCAGAGAGCAAGGACAGACTTGTATTTGAAGGAGAGCCAAGCCCGGTGGGTCAGGATCACCGAGGCTCGTACCCTAGAGGACAAGAGAGTTCAAGACAAGATGGAGCAACTGGAAGCTAGTGCAAGAGAACAGCAAGAGGCCCTGGCAGCAGCCCAGAGGGAGATATCAGAGCTGAAGATCAAAGCAGGGGTGAAGAGGTCAAAAGACCAAACTCAGCACAAGAAGCTAACAACAGCTGTTACAACCCGGAATCTCCTCATCAGGAATCTCACGGAGCGTCCGGCTGATCCTGTGACCGAAGCACTTCTCAAGGAAGTTCGTGAGGATGAGTTTGGTCTTGATGTTTGACCATTTGGTTGTTGTTGTTTTCATTCTATGTACTTTTGTTTTCCTGTAATATTTTGACCCCTCAGAGGGTTTGCATTTGTAAACAAACTATGTACCATTGCTTTTTGTAATGTATGTTTGTGCTGGTTTACTTCATCTGAGTATTTCTCCGAAAGCAACATCAACAGCATCTTCGAGGGTCTGGAAGGGTCAAAACTGAAGGCCAAACAGGATACCTTGAGAACAAATAAGCATAACCGCATTGCATGCTAACCCTTTGTTGGTTTTGTAGGCTTTGTTTTATTGCCACTAACTCTGTTGTGATGTTCAGGAACTATTGCTAGGCGCCGGGTATTTCCCCTCAACCGTCCGCACCGTTATCCAACCCGAAACAACCTTCCGGGAATTCAAATGGATCAGGTACAGCAGGACCTTGCCGAGGTTAGAAATCAAATGGCGAACGAAATATTGGAAATGAGAACGCAGATGACTCAGTTTATGGAAGTTATGAACAACATGGCTCAGAGCCAGGAAAGATTGAGGGCCATGGTGGAGAGGCAAAATCAAGAGGATCCACATATAGGGACTGCCGGCACCAGCAACAATGAAAGGGTCCAACCTCATGTTAACCCCCCTGTATTTGGCCCCCACCTCCATCCTGAGGTCAACATCCCTGCAAATGTTCAAGGAACAGCCACTGCGGCCAGGGTACTTCAGGAAGACCCTCAAGAAGACCAGTTCACGGTAATGGGTGCTGGGGAAGAAGCTTACGATAGAAGGTTGGATGAGATAGCTGAGAAGTTAAGATCCCTAGAGTCTCAAAACTCTTTGGGTTTTGACGTGATGGATATGGGCTTGGTAGACGGGGTCAGGATCCCTCATAAGTTTAAGCCTCCTTGTTTTGAAAAATACAACGGGACTTCATGCCCCCGGACTCATTTACAGTCATTTCTGGGAAGGCTGAAGGCCTATACTATGGATGAGAAGCTCTGGATGTTCTATTTCGAAGACAGCTTGACAGGGGCCTCAAGAGAATGGTACTCTCACCTGACAAGGGCAACTATTAGATGCTGGAAGGACCTGGCAGAAGCCTTCATCAGACAGTATCAGTACAATTTAGACATGGCACCCAACAGGACCCTCCTAATGGGAATGTCACAGTCTTCAAGGGAGAGTTTCCGGGAATATGCCCAGAGATGGAGGCAATTGGCTGCTGCTGTTCAGCCACCTATGTCTGAAAGGGAAATGGCAGACATGTTTATGAACACCCTTCAGGGGACCTACATTGACAGGCTGGCTGCTTTCTCTTCCACTAGCTTTGCGGATGTTGTCATAGCTGGGGAGAGAATTGAGAGCCTGTTAAAAATGGGTAAGATTTCCGATAATGGTGCCAGCTCGTCCAGTAATGCAAGAAAGCCTTTTGCAGGCCCGAGAAGAACTGGCGAGACCAATGCCATCCACACCAACAGGGGTAGGCCCCAATATGCTCAAAGGTCAATAGCAGCAGTCACCATTCCTGCTCCGGCTCATCCTCAGCCAGTCTATCAACCTCCGCAACAAAACTACCAGCAGCAACCTCAGTACCATCAGCAAAATCAGTATCCTCCAAGAAATTACAACAACAGCCAGCAAAGGCCATTCCAACAGAGGCCATCTCAAGCTAATAGGGTGATCGATCCGATCCCTATGCCATATGCTACATTGCTGCCACAACTTCTGAAACTCAACCTGGTTGAGCTAAGAACGTTGGCACCTCCGGATCCCAACAGTCTACCCAGGAACTATGACTCCAACGCTAGGTGTGCCTTCCATTCAAACGCACCTGGCCACAATACAGAAAAATGCAGGGCTCTGCATATGAAGGTACAAGACCTGGTAGACTCCAAAGCTCTGAATTTCGCACCACCACCCAATGTCAATAAGAACCCGATGCCGAATCATGGTGGTCCTAGAATTAACGCTATTGAAGAAGACAAGCCGTCTTATTTAATAACCAGTGTAGGACAGATCAGGACACCGTTGGTGGAAATCAAAGCTCAGCTCTTGGAATGTCAAATGTTCTCGGGGTGTGAGTTGGGTTGTGCTTACTGTAATATCTCAGTAAATGGGTGCGATAATTTGAGGGATGGCATAGATAGCCTTATTCAGAGTGGCCAACTTCAGATCACCACATCATTTCCTACAAATCCAGCAATTTCATCAGCAACAACTTCAGAACCTCCTACAACTGCAGCAACCATTGTTCCTGACAATTCTTCGGCTTCATCAACAAGTACTTCATCTATCATCTCAACTGATCAGTTTTCAACAAATTTTCCTGCTACAACTTCAGCATCACTCCATTTTGAAACTCCTACAACAACAACATCCTTTCTTCCGACAATATCTCCTACAACACCAGCAACGAATCATGAAGATGTCTCTACTGTCACAATATTTTATGACCCTGAAAACAACTCTGCCTACCATTCAGAAGGTGCTGCTCCCACCAGAGCACCAGTTACAATTTATTATGATCCACAAACAATCACAGTCCCTTCAGCAGCAGCAATCAGTCCGGTCACTGTTACGGTGCCTGGACCAGTACCATATGAAAGCAATAGGGCCATCCCTTGGCATTATGGCTCTGACGTGTACTGCGAAGGAAAAAGAATCACTCTTGATACATCAACACCTGCACCACAAATAGATAATGTGGGGGGAGGCGGAGGCTTCACTCGAAGCGGACGTCTCTTTGCTCCACCAATTCAAAGACCTACTGCCGAAGCAGAAGCTGCTGCCAAGGCAAAAGGAAAAAGCCCGGTGCAGGAAGATCAAACAATCAAAGAAGCTTTAAAAACACCGTTCGATCAAGAAGTTGATGAGTTTATGAGAATCATAAAAAAGAGTGATTATAAAGTAGTGGATCAGCTTCATCAGACACCCTCCAAGATCTCAATCCTATCATTGCTTATGTGCTCCGAAGCCCATCGGAATGCACTACTCAAAGTCTTGCACGCAGCTTACGTGCCTGAAGAGATCACTGTCAACCAGTTGGAAACCGTGGTTGGAAATGTTACTGCTAGCAATGGGCTAGGGTTCACCAATACTGACTTGACGGCGGATGGCCGCAACCACAACAAAGCCTTGCACATCACCATGGAATGCAAAGGAGCAGTCCTTTCTCATGTGCTGGTAGACACGGGGTCGTCCCTTAATGTCTTACCGAAGAAGGCTCTGGTGAAGTTAGAATATGACGGATTGGCATTGAGACCCAGCAACCTGGTGGTAAGAGCCTTTGACGGTTCGAAGAGATCGGTTCTGGGAGAGATTGAGCTATCTGTGACAATTGGCCCACAGACCTTTAAAACTATCTTTTATGTGATGGACATTCAGCCCGCCTACAGCTGTTTGTTGGGTAGACCCTGGATTCACGCCGCCGGCGCAATAACGTCTACCCTTCACCAAAAGTTAAAATTTGAGTGGGAAGGCCAAGTTGTTACAATTTGCGGGGAGGAGGATATATTTGTTAGCCACCTGGCTACTTATAAGTACATTGAGATGGACGGGGAGATCCATGAAACAATGAGCCAAGGATTCGAAGCCTTGAATGTGAATGAAGCATCTGCTGTATCTGGAATCTCCATGTCGTCTTACCAACAAGCCCGGAAGGTTGTTGAGGAAGGAACGGCCCTAGGCTGGGGCAAGGTTTTAGCTATGGAGGAAAAGAAAGACAAGTTTGGGTTGGGTTACAGACCAACTCAACATGATCAAGCGGGGGCTGCTGAGAAGCCCAGTTTTGTCAGTGGGGGGATGCTTACCCCCGATGCTATCAACTGTCTGGAAGACGAGCTGGAAGAAGAACGCAACCTGGAAAGCTGGATTCGTCCAAAGGTCCCGGGGAGCAGTATCTCAAACTGGTCTTCCCAGGAAATTATAAGAGTTACTCGAGCAGAGTAATTATTATTTCCTGTATTTTTATAAGCATGCATCAAAGTCTTGCATCTTGTCCAAGATGACAAGACTCATTTTGTAATCGGGCCATCTGTACTTTTTGTGCAAACAAGATCAATTAATGAAATATCAGACATCTTTTTGCAAACGAGTCTTTTTCTTTTCGTTCACTGTTTTTCCATTTTTCTTTTTGTACAAAAAAATAAATGGCGGTGTTTTCAAAATGATAACTTTTTTTTCCACTTTTCTAAAGCAAGATTAAAATCAATCACTAAAATGAACAAATTAAACCCTTGCAGAGAATGCCTTCCAGACAGCACCGACAACAGCACGGCTATGACTTCGTATGACTTTGACAATCCAATCAATCAAGCTGATGAAGGGGTTGATGAAGAATATGGGCTTCCTGAAGAGCTAGCCAGGTTGCTAAGACAAGAGGAAAAGGTTATTACTCCTCACCAGGAGGAGGTTGAAGTGATCAACCTTGGTACAGATGAAGACGTGAAAGAAGTTAGAATCGGGGCCTGCCTGCAAAACTCAGTGAAAGGACAACTGATTGACCTGCTTCGAGAATATGTGGACGTGTTCGCTTGGTCTTATCAAGATATGCCAGGGTTGGACACCGACATTGTTGTACACAAGCTGCCTTTGAGAGAAGAGTGCCCACCGGTCAAACAGAAATTGCGCCGTACTCGCCCAGACATGGCTATGAAAATCAAAGAAGAGGTACAAAAGCAATGGGACGCCGGGTTCCTTGCTGTAACTAGCTATCCGACGTGGGTTGCTAACATAGTACCTGTGCCCAAGAAAGACGGCAAAGTAAGAATGTGTGTTGACTACCGGGATCTGAACAGAGCCAGCCCGAAAGATGATTTCCCATTACCTCACATTGATGTATTGGTGGATAACACGGCTCAGTTCTCGGTATTCTCCTTCATGGATGGATTTTCAGGATACAATCAGATCAAGATGTCACCTGAAGACATGGAGAAGACAACATTCATTACACCTTGGGGCACGTTCTGTTACAAAGTGATGCCATTCGGACTGAAGAATGCTGGTGCCACATATCAACGGGCTATGGTGACATTATTCCACGATATGATCCACAAAGAAATAGAATGTTACGTGGATGACATGATTGCCAAGTCCCTCACTGAAGAAGACCATCTGGTAAATCTGCTCAAATTGTTCAAGCGTCTGAGAAAGTATCAATTAAAGCTGAATCCCAACAAATGCACATTCGGGGTGCGATCCGGTAAGCTGCTGGGATTCATTGTAAGTGAGAAAGGGATTGAAGTTGACCCTGATAAAGTCAAAGCCATCCAAGCGATGCCTGCACCTAAAACTGAAAAGGAAGTTCGAGGGTTCTTAGGTCGATTGAACTACATCTCAAGGTTCATATCTCACCTTACAGCAACCTGTGAACCCTTGTTCAAGCTGTTGAGAAAAGAACAAACGGTCAGGTGGAATGAAGATTGCCAGAAGGCATTTGACAAGATCAAAGAATATCTGCAGGAACCTCCGATCCTTATGCCTCCAGTTGAAGGAAGACCTCTGATCATGTACTTGACAGTATTAGAAGAGTCGATGGGGTGCGTGTTGGGCCAGCATGACGAGTCTGGTCGAAAAGAGTATGCGATATACTACCTAAGCAAAAAGTTTACCGACTGTGAACAACGTTATTCACTGCTCGAGAAAACTTGCTGTGCTTTAGCGTGGGCTGCTCGCCGACTGAGACAGTATATGTTGACCCACACTACTTTGTTGATCTCAAAGATGGACCCAGTCAAGTACATATTTGAGAAGCCAGCTCTTACCGGACGGGTTGCAAGATGGCAAATGATTCTTACGGAGTATGACATCCAATACACATCTCAGAAAGCCATCAAGGGCAGTATATTGTCTGATTATCTTGCTGAGCAACCCATTGATGATTACCAGCCTATGAGGTTTGACTTCCCTGATGAAGACATCATGTTCATTAAAGCAAGAGATCACGAGGAGCCTATTCACACTGAAGGGCCCGACCCGGAAGAAGAATGGATTATGATGTTTGATGGGGCCGTTAACATGAATGGTCGTGGTGTTGGTGCAGTACTTATTACACCTAAAGGAGTTCACATGCCTTTCTCGGCAAAGCTCACTTTCAACTGCACTAACAACGAAGCTGAATACGAAGCTTGCATTATGGGTCTTGAGGAAGCCATTGACCTCAGGATCAAGACGTTGACTGTATTTGGAGATTCAGCTCTGGTAATCAATCAGACCAACGGCAAATGGTACACACACCAAGATCATCTGATACCTTACAGGGATTATACAAGGAGGTTGTTGACTTTCTTTACAACAGTCAAGCTTGAGTATATCCCTCGGGACGAGAATCAGTTTGCAGATGCTCTTGCTACCATTGCATCTATGATCAAAGTTCAAGCTGCTAACGTCGTACCTCAGATTTCAGTGTCGAGACTTGATAGACCGGCATATGTATTTGCAGCAGAAGTTGTCAAAGATGATAAGCCTTGGTTCCATGACATTAAGTGCTTCTTAGAGGATCAAACATACCCACCTGGGGCATCTTCCAATGATAAGAAGACTTTGAGAAGGCTTGCTGGTAGTTTCTTCTTGAACACTGATGGGTCTTTATATAAAAGGAACTTTGATATGGTACTCCTCAGATGTGTTGATAAGACAGAAGCAGACTTGTTGATGCATGAAGTGCACGAAGGCTCCTTTGGTACCCATGCAGGAGGGCATGCCATGGCTAAGAAATTGTTAAGATCAGGTTATTACTGGATCACAATGGATGCAGACTGTTGTGCCTACGCCAGAAAATGCCATAAATGCCAGATCTACGCAGATAAGGTGCATGTGCCTCCCAATCCTTTGAACATCATGTCTTCACCATGGCCCTTTTCCATGTGGGGCATTGATATGATTGGCAAGATTGAGCCAACTGCTTCAAATGGCCACAGATTCATCCTGGTCGCCATCGACTATTTCACCAAGTGGGTTGAAGCAGCCTCATATGCAAATGTTACAAGGCAAGTGGTAGCCCGATTCCTAAAGAGAGATATCATCTGTCGATATGGAGTGCCCGAGCGGATCATTACTGATAATGGTTCCAACTTGAACAACAAAATGATGGCAGAACTGTGCCGGGACTTCAAAATCCAACATCACAATTCTTCTCCTTACAGGCCAAAGATGAATGGCGCTGTTGAGGCAGCTAACAAGAATATCAAGAAGATTGTGCAGAAGATGGTAGTCACCTACAAAGACTGGCATGAAATGCTACCGTTTGCCTTGCATGGGTACCGCACGTCGATCAGAACATCCACTGGGGCAACACCGTATCAGCTTGTGTATGGTATGGAGGCAGTCCTACCAGTTGAGGTTGAACTACCCTCTCTACGGGTACTGATGGATGTTAAACTGAGTGAAGCAGAATGGGTTAGGTCCCGATACGAACAACTGAGTCTGATTGAAGAGAAAAGATTGGCTGCAATCTGTCATGGGCAGTTATATCAGAAAAGAATGAAGAAAGCCTTCGATCAGAAAGTCAGGCACCGAGAGTACCAAGTAGGAGATCTTGTGCTGAAAAGAATCCTCCCTCCTCATACAGACCACAGGGGCAAGTGGACTCCGAATTATGAAGGACCATTTGTGGTAAAGAAAGTTTTCTCTGGTGGAGCACTGATACTCAGCACCATGGATGGTGAAGATTTCCCGTCCCCTGTGAATTCAGATGCAGTTAAAAAATACTTCGCATAAAAATGACCCGCTGGACATAAAAACAGAATGTAAGTCCAGGCAAAAATAGGGCATCCCGGCGAGTCAAAAACAGAATAAACGACTCGGGCAAAAATAAGGGAAAATAAATAAAAAATGTACACCCGCTGAGTTGAAAAGCCGCATTGGACAACTCAGGCAAAAATGGGTATCCCGATGGATTGAAAACCCGAAAGGGCGATCCATGCAAAATAAGGGAATAAGCGAACAACTGCATTCTGAATTCGTCTGTATCACTTGCAACTTGGAAAGCTTCAAAAGGATCAAGCTTCAATCAGAATCAGCCTTCTTCAGAAAGCAAGGCGAGAAGAACGTCATTGTCATACGAGTCATAGCAGAAGAGGAAGCTCCTTTGAAAGCGTCGTCAACATCGCCAGCACTTTGTTTCTCAATTTGTAACAATCCCCTTATTTTAGGAGATTTGTTTCCTTGACTGTATCTTGCCAATTCAGGGCACAAGAATTAATAAAATCAGATTTTTCAGTCATGTTTCGTTTTGTATATTTTTATTTGCAAAGGATGTCTGATGTCTCTAAAAAATCAATTGCATAAGTACAGATGCTTTCCTCCAAAAAAAAAAATATATATATATATATATATATATAAATAATAATAAAACACATGCTTACAGGGAATATACTTACTCTCGAAGGTACTTAACTCCTATGACGGAATCCAGCAAAGGATACCTCGGGACCTTTTGTGCGTTTCCTTATCTTTGCAGGATTGCAGGTATACAGGACGCAACTTGGGGCATGCAAGCTGCATCTCAGCAAGCTGGCAAATCAACAAAAGATCTCAGCATCCGAAATGCTCTATCCCCAGCTGAGTTGCCTCTTGTTACTCTTTCTAGCTGAGTTACCAACAGCATCCCCAGCCGTAGTACCAATCATTCTTCCTCAGCAAAATGCAGGAATCAGGGAATCATCTCCCCACAAGATCCTCGGCCTCCATCCAGAAGAGCAACGCACGAAGAAGTCACAACAGAGTACAGAAGGCTTCTGCAAACCCCAGCTGGGTCCCATATTACAAGGATAGGTCTCTCAGTGACCCGAATCCCCAAGCAGATACATCTCATCAGATCTACCAGTGATCTCATCCCCAGCTGGGATGTCTACTTCAAACGGATCGATCGAAGATCTTCGCAGCAACGGGATCCGAATCCCGGTTTGATATCTTTGCATAATCATGGCATTTGCATCATATTATCCCCTCAGAGCGTAGCATTCCGTCTAATACGGAGCATTACGGCAAAAATCAAATGCATAGCATAATCATAAGCCATGTTCTGAATTAACACTTGTGAATAATAACCGTTCATCATCATTGTACAGAAATCCCCACCAGAATCCCAGCAAAAAGCAGTTGCCTCACGAATCACAAACACCAGTATATATTTCCTTTTGATACCCGTCCGTATCATCACTCCCCAGTAAAGTCGTCTGAGCACTCTTTACAACAAAATCACCCGTATTACAGATACTTCCTGACACCCGTCCGTGTCATATCACCAGCAGAAAGCCAAAGACATCCCCTTTGCACTCACATATACCTATATATACACTTTCTTGACACTCGTCCGTGTCATATCCCCAGCGCAGTCGCCTAGACTTTGTATATCAGATACTTGTTTATATTACACTCTTTCCTCTCTTGACGCTCGTCCGTGTCATTCTCCCCAGCAGATAAACACTCATCTATACACCACTCGCTCTTATACAGATACTCGTCCGTATCTTGTATATACTGGTTATATACCCACAGATTCAACATTAGTCTTTGTTCATTGTTAACCAGTTGGTACTCGTCCGTACCATCATCTCAGAACATTGCGTCTAGTGTTTGTTTCTACATGATACTCGTCCGTATCATAGTCTTAAGGATGCTCGTCCGCATCTTTAATCCATACACCGTGTCAAACACTTGTGTCTTCTCGAATATAGATACTTGCCTGTACCTACTATTCCCCAGAAGGGTTCTTTCAGATTCAACACTCGTCCGTGTTCTCTGTTAACCAGTTGATACCCGTCCGTATCATCATCTCTGAACACGTGTCAGTATTTGTTTCTACCTGATACTCGTCCGTATCGTAGTCTTAAGGATGCTCGTCCGCATCTTTAATCTATACACTAACATCTAAACACTTATACTTTCCTTTCTTGGTTGTGAACGCTCGTCCGTGTTCACTATATCCCCAGTAGATCACCAACAAAGCTTTTTCTTTTATCTGACACTCGTCCTATGTCATGATAACCCTGAGAGCAGCCGTACCCTGCTAGGTGGTCGTCCTCCACCTCTTGATGGTCGTCCTCCGTCATGCTCATCCGATGGCCGTCCCCATCGTTGATTTTCTATCCGACATTCGTCCTGTGTCGTGATTTTTAGCAGCCGTCCCCTGCTAGGTGGTCGTCCTCCACCTCTTGATGATCGTCCTTCATCATTTTATCCAATGGCCGTCCCCATTGTTGATTTTGGTTATCTGGCATTCGTCCTATGTCATGAGAAACCTCGAGAGCAGCCGTACCCTGCTGAGTGGTCGTCCTCCACTTCTTGATGGTCGTCCTCCATCATGCTCGTCCGATGGCCGTCCCCATCGTTGACCTTTTCTATCCGGCATTCGTCCTATGTCGCGATATTTTCGGCAGCCGTACCCTGCCAGGTGGTCGTCCTCCACCTTTGATGGCCGTCCCCATCATATTTCTTTTATTCCCAACAGAGCAGCCGTCCCCTGCTAGGTGATCGTCCTTCACCTTTGATGGTCGTACCCCATCATCTGTTTATTTCATTTATTCTTTAACCCGATGGCCGTCCCCGTCGTGGTCCCTTTTCCTTTTTAGCCCGATGGCCGTCCCCATCGTTGGTTACTTTACCTTTGTGAACTCGACGGCCGTCCCCGTCACGTTTCATTAGACCCCAAAGAATTTTACAGCTTTATCCTGATGGCCGTCCCCATCATAATTTCATTTTCCCCAGCTAGTCGGCCGTCCCCGTCTTAGCTTTACCTTTTATCCCCAGCATGTCGGCCGTCCTCGTCATTGCTTTTTACCCAGCAGTCGTCCTCTGCTCGACGGTCGTCCTCCGTCGCCCACACTTTACAATATACTTTATTTCCTTTTACAATCTATATCCCTTTTTTTTTCTTCATTCTGTGAGTGCAAATTTTGGACTGTCTTTGGTATTCAACCACAAGTTATCTTGTTTGCCTGTTAAGCCGTCGCTTACATCCTGCACAGCTAACTCATGTTTGAATATGGGCAGCTGTAAACACCCCAAATTTGCCCTCACCCATTCACACCATGGCTTGTGATCATTTCATATGCATAAACTCAATCATATCATCTCATATCACATTTTTAATTCACTGCATAGTTTCTAAGTCATCTGCACCTAGGGTTTGTGATCTGAGCAATCCAAGGGCATCTTGAGCCACTCCAAAGGTCACCAATCACTTCAAAGGGATCCATAAGTGTTCAAGTATCATATTCCATCCTCTCAAAATCAAAAAAAAGCAAAAGGATCACAAGAACTGAGGTTTGTGTGGAAGCAGAGCCAGGATAGACTGCACAGTTGACTGAAAATTAGGGTTTTGGTTTCAGAGGCCATAACCCCAAATTTTTTGGTCATTCTTGTTTCCATTGGTCTCTATATGGTATAGGGAGTATGCATATCAATTTTCATGAAGAAATTCCATGGGGAAGTCATCTGATCAAGGGTTGACTTTCTGGACAAGTCAGTGCAAAATCAGGGCATCTAAGGCCCCCAATGACCCAACCAATGGGTGTTCTTCATCATTTTGAGTGTATATGATCTTTATTTGATCATGGAAGAAGGTTGAAGTCCACAAAAATCAAGAATTTGGAGTTTTTGCAAATGTTGACTTTTTGGGCATAGTTGACTTTTCAAGAATGCTTCATTTTAGGTCATTTTTCAAGCCTTGATTCTTGATCCAAAAATGCTTCAAATGGAAAAACTTTGGTCATGAAAGTTGTAGATTACATCTTTCCCTTTTCAAAAAGTACAAGAACATGATCAAACTCTTCTTGGATCAAAAGTTATGGTGTGACAAAGTTGGCAAAAATCATTGATTTTCAAGATGTGCACCAAATGAGAATTTTGCAAAACCATGAACCAAAGCCAATTGTAACTTCTAATTCACTTCAAACCAGTATACAAACATTCCATATGTCCCAAAAATCAGAATTGAACCAAAATCACATGTTCATGGTTCATGTAACAAGATTTTTTTTTCATGAAGTTCAAAAAGGTGACAACTTGCAAAACCATCATGATGCTTCTCTCCACTTGATGCATTGGCTGCTGGACCTTCCCAACATCACACACACACCATGCTGCACCAGAACCATGCCTTGTACTAGCCTAGATCATGAGCCATACTTCTCTTACACAAAAGGTGGACTTTGAGCAAAAGCAAACTTACCAATCACTATAGGCCAGGTCACATCATCTGACCTATAGGATTAAAATACAATATCCTTTGGCAAGCAAAATATATCAAGAGGCCAAGCTGAAACATGCCCTAAGATCACATACACCAAAACACACCATCTTGCAAATTGCTTCGAATCTGCCTCCACAAACTAAAAACACTCAAACAAATTCCTCCAATCATCTCACCTTGCCTTGCTGAGTAGAAACCACCAAGGTTCAACCCTGAAACCAGCCTGAACTGTGCTTCACCATTTTCCACCCCAGTTTGCATTTTCCTTCGAATCAACCTCCATAGCCATCAAACATCAAAGCTTTCTTCACCAACAGATCAAACACATCAAAAGGAGTCAAAACCACCCCTCACATTGACCTGAGGCAGCCTGTACACAAAGCTCATTTTCTGCTACACCAGAGTTGGATCTTTCAAGCCAGCCACTCTCCAAGTTTT
Organism: Lathyrus aphaca; assembly: GCA_963966055.1. Classification (NCBI taxonomy): domain Eukaryota; kingdom Viridiplantae; phylum Streptophyta; class Magnoliopsida; order Fabales; family Fabaceae; genus Lathyrus; species Lathyrus aphaca. The sequence continues at coordinate 408,837,348 of OZ014524.1, read as the reverse complement.
CTGAGCCTCATTTTGTCCTCAGGAGGTTCAAGGAAGCAAGCCTGCGCAAAGAAAAAGTCCAGAGAGCTCATAAATAGAGAAGCTTCATCTCAGGTGAGCTTCATGAACATTTTTCCCAGAAACTGATTTTTAAGTTCTTTTATGGTGCCTTGTGTTCCTCTGATCATGAATGTATGCTTACTTTTGCAAATAGTGTAGAAACCAGCATGTATGAAGCTTTTGAACATTTGCCCGTATTTTACTTTTTGTTTCGATTCAGGCTCATAGATGAAAATAAATGAATTTAGGTTGAGGGTTTAGGTTTAGATTGATGGGAGGGTCATTTTGGTGGAAGAAATTTGTTGATTGGTGACCTGTAGAAGAACCTAGGGTTTTGGCTCGCCGGAGAAGACGACCGGAAGTCTTCTCCGGCCGCCTGTAAGTCATTAGCCCTAATCTGAGTGATTAATGAGGTTTGAATGAGGATCGTTGGATGGCCTCTCCCGCGCGTGAATGAATGGCTGAGATGAGTCATTAGAAGCCCTAATCCTGATTATCCATTTAATTTATGTTTAATTAATTCATAAGTATTAATTAGCCAGATTTGAATCTGGGCCCTTGGATCTGGCGCGCAGTCAACCAGACCAAGCCCAGATCAAATCCTGGCCTTCCTTTCTAATTACTTTCATTTTAACCTATTTTATTTTTCATTTAATATCATTTCTTTTCTCTAATTTGTTTAAAATAGTAAAAAATGTTTAAAAATTATGAAACTTTTTCTCCTGAGTTTTAATAATTTTTATGACACAAAAAATATTTTTATTTTATTTTTAGCATTTAAAAAGTATTTTTGAATATTTAAAAGATTATTTTTAATTGATTAATGAGAATTAATTTATTAAAAATACTTTTAGGTATCTAAAAATCACCAAAAAATTCATGAAATGTTCTAAGACATTTAGAAACATTGTCCAACCTTCAAACCAAATTTCTTTTTTGATCTTGATGCATTTTGAGAATTTTACATTGAATTAAAATCATTTTTATGCATTATTTTGATCCTAAGTTCAAAAAATCATTTCTGCCTATTCATGAGGAGTTGGACATTGATTCTTCTTGCATTGTTTTGTGTTTAGCATGTAGTTTCTAGGATTAAATGGCCATGGTTTGATTCCTCATTTTCAATTTGTTTGGTATTTCTTTTGTTTAGGAGCCCTAAAAACCCTAATAACTTAGAAAAATCATAACTTGAGATTGGTTAAGAGTTGAGACCTCCCCTTTGGACCTTGGTTTAGTATAGGTTTAGGGTTTCTTTGGATGGAATTTTCCATTTTTTATCTTAGGGTTTGCTTCTGTTTTTGACTTTTGTTTGATGTTTGATTCATAAACCCTAATTTGGGCTTTCTTTTGCATTCATCTTGCATTTGCTTGCATACCATGACTTGCCATGACATTTCAAGCATCCATTTGATTCATTTGACATCTTAAGACATATAGAAAGCATGTTTGATCATTGCATCATGTGTTTGCCATGTTGTTTGCATTGTGCACTTCATAACTTTCCATGTATGTTCATGCTCCTTAACTTGCTTCACATGCATTCATAAACTTGTATGATCACTTCCATTTGCTTCCTCATGTTTGTAGCATCTCACAGCATCATTATCATCATCAACATGCTTCTGGTTTTGTTCTCATCATGTCATCTTATCTCATTTGGCTTTGCATTGCATTTCTTTTCTAACATTTCAGGTGGTAAGTAATGTTGAGAGGTGAATTTGCCTTCACTTCTCATAACTTTTCTTTTCATCTCTCTTGCATCCATTGCTGCATTCTTATATGTGTTTGAGTTTGAGCTTGCTCATTCTTCTTCTTCCCACTTTCTTTCTTCAAGTAACTTGACTTCTTGAATGAAGCAAGTTGCTTTGCTTCTCTTGATCCTGTTCATCTGCATCCTGGTGGTTCTCCTTGAAGATTGTTCTTGATAAATCTCACAAACCCTAGGAACAACCAAGCATGACAATGATTAGGGTTTTGATTAGTCTCCCCTCTTAGTGTTACCTTTGTGTCTCTTTTGAGTCTTCTCCTCTCATCTCATAATCAGGGACTAAACCCTAAAGGCTTTAAGGCTTTGTGATTAAGCTTATGCCTGCATCCTTCTATTAGGATGGAGTGTATAACTTTAATCCTAAGCGTTAAACCCTTAATGTGTTTAAATCTCTTAATCAATCCATCTTAATAATCATCAAGACATCAAGCTTGTAACTTGGGCCTTGCAGTAGGGTTCTAATTCTTCCTTAATTGGTTAAGAAGGACTAACCCTAGTGTTAATGGACAAGTCCCCCTCAAGTTGTCTTACAAACCCTAAAAAACACTTCATCATCATACCATTTAATAAAATCCACTTAATCAAAGGCTGGTTTTGTCATGAGTTTAATCCCTAATCATGGATTAAGTTGAGGAGCTTTCCTCAGCTTAAACATTCTCATCTATTATCCTTCTATTAGGATGGTGTAATGAGTCTGTTTAATCCTTGATTATGGCTTAACCTCATTACTTAACACTAAACAAAAACCACAAAAACATCTAAATAATCACAAGTAGGTTAATGATCTTAATCCTACACCAAAGGTGATTAAGTGTGAGAATCTGACTTCACACTTAAGGTACTCTCATTACCCCTAATCAGAGGGAAGATGTGATGAGTTTACTAACCCATTGGTTTAGACTTAAGCTCATTATCTTATGACAAACTTTCAAAAACAATAAAAGACTGAAAATACAAAAACAAACAATAATCGTCTCCTCCGGGATTCTTTTCTCATCTCATTCACTCACAAACGAGAACTCGCTTCTTCTGTCTAATGCAAGACAGTTAGCACCTGAGCCAGATAGGTCATACACTTGAGCATAGACAAGTAAGCAGTTCACAAGTCAATTCATCTTTCAGTCTCTTTGGGTCGAACTACGGTGTTCTGACTTCCTCATTGCACGAGAGGATACGTAGGCATAACTTAACGGTTATCGAACAAAAGTCTCTGTACATTCCCCCTCCTTCCAGAATCATTCTTTTAGCCTCATAGTCTTGAGCAGCTCATTCTCATTCCTACACTGACACTTCACTTATACACTTCACTTACACTGACACCTGTACATCCTTTTCCAGCTCTTTTATACACAAATTGCACTGACACTACCCCTTTAAAACACAAATCTTTTAAGCGTGGATCCCGTCGAGTACGACGGACAATCTGGGTGCTAATACCTTCCCAGGTTGTAACCAACCCCCTTTCTCAGTCTCTCTGGTTCACAAACCGTCTTATCCATCTTTTTCTAGGCCTATGCAGCATTGCCTTTCCTCCGGGATAAAAATGCCTAGCTGGCGACTCTTTTCATTCTCCAGTGAGTTCACGGCTGTGTGTTCTCACTGTTCCCCTTCGCCGACCGTTCGCGTCTGTACCTTTATTTGGGCCTGGTCCCATCTATCGGGAGCGACACGTGGGCACCACTTACCAACGCATGATGAACAAAGTTTTCCGAGCTGAAATTGGGGACATGCTCGAAGTATACATGGACGACATGATAGTCAAGTCCCGGGAAGAAACAAATCATGCTTCCCACCTACAAAAGGTGTTCGACCAAGCTTGAAAAAGCAAGATGCGTTTCAACCCTGAAAAATGTACCTTTGGAGTTCGGGCAGGTAAATTCCTCGGGTTCTACTTAACCGAGCGAAGGATCGAAGCCAACCCGGATAAATGTCGAGCATTCACAGAAATACCTACCCCAAACTCTAAAAAATTCATACAATCACTGAACGGAGTGCTCGCTTCCCTCGCTCGATTTGTGGCTAAATCCGTCCAGCACCCGCTCCCATTCTACAAACTCCTTCGCAAAGAGTCGGCTTTCGAGTGGACCGGCAAATGCGAGCAAGCCCTAGCTCACCTAAAGAAAGCACTTTTCGAACCACCGGTACTTTCCATACCCAATGCAGGTGAAACGATATACCTTTACCTCGTAGTGACAAACGAAGCCGTTAGTGCAGCCCTTATCCGAGAGCTCCCCGAGGGGCAAAAACCCATATACTTCACGAGCAAGGCGTTGAACGGCCCCAAACTTAGGTACTTGCAAATCGAAAAGGTAGCTCTAGCCCTACTCTTCACGGAAAGGAGGTTACGACACTACTTCTTGGCCCATACTATCGTCGTCAGAACGAACCAACCCATCAGACAGATGCTCGGAAGACCCGACATGGCCAGACGAATGCTTAAATGGTCATTAGAATTGGCTGAGTTCGACATCAAATACGAAGGACGACATGCCCTCAAAGCTCAAGAATTAGCCAATTTCGTAGCAGAACTTACCTTCAACGAGCAAGCAGCAACATCTCCATCTAAATGGACCATGTTAGAAAGCGAGGAGGGAACACTCATCGAAGCATCCTTGACCATGTCTTTCCCCACATCCAATAATCAGGAAGAATACGAGGACTTCTTGGCCGGATTACGCCTTGCTGACGATCTGGGAGCAGAAGAGATAATAATATGCACAAACTCACAGTTGGTTGCTAACTAAGTACGAGGCGATTTTCAAGCTAAAAATGACAACATGGCCAAATACTTAGCCTTGGTCAAGGAAAAGCTAAAACAATTCACTAAATATAGAAGTTAGGCACGTCCCGCGCGAGAACAAAATCCGAGCGAATATATTGTCCAAACTGGCGAGCACTAAGAGAAAGGGGGCAACAAATCCATCATACAGGAGATACTCCCCCAACCCAGCATTAGAAAAACGTCTACGCCAATAGACATCAACATCATAGGTGATGCTAACTGTTGGATGACCCCGGTATTTAATTACCTGACCAAAGACGATTTACCAGGAGACCCGAAAACGGCCAGCACCATACAACGTAGGCCGTGCTCGTACACGATGGTCGGAGGGAAAATGTATCGCCGAGGATTCTCCACACCACTCCTCAAATATGTCGAAGAGGAAAACATCCCACATGTATTGAGAGAAGTCCACGAGGGAATCAACGCACAACACCCTGGCAGAAGGTCACTCGCTCGTAAGATTCTATGAGCAGGATATTACTGGCCAACGATGCAGGACGATGCGAAGGAGCACGTTAAAAAATGTGACAAGTGCCAACGGCATGGTGACATACACATAGCGCCCCCTACTGAGTTAAAATCACTATCATCCCCATGGCCATTCGCCTGGTGGGGGCTAGACATTTTAGGGCCCTTCGTCATCGACACCAGCCAAAGCAAATATCTCATCATAGGCGTCGACTATTTCACCAAATGCGTCGAAGCAGAAGCCCTGGCCAAAATCACCGCACTGAACATCCTACGCTTCTTCAAGCGAAACATCCTCGCTCGATTCAGGGTACTGCTCGCCATTTTGACAGACAATGGAACGCAGTTCACCGACAAACATTTCCAAGAATTTGTATCCTCGGTCAGAACCAAACAACACTTCGCTTCTGTAGAACATCCTCAGACTAACGGGCAGGCCGAAGCTGCTAACAGAGTGATCTTGAGGGGCCTCAAGCAAAGACTGGACGAACACAAGAAACGATGGGACGAAGAGCTACATAACATCCTTTGGGCATACAGGACCACGCCTCATTCAACGATCGGAGAATCCCCGTTCCGACTAGCATACGGAACTGAAGCTGTCATCCCCATAGAAATTCACGTACCGTCCATGCGCACATAATCACCCATGGACCAAGACACTAACTCAGAAATGCTAAGAGAGGAGCTCGACTTGGTCGAAGAAATCCGATTAGGAGAAGCTCTCAGAGAAGCCACGCTCAAACAAAAAATCATAGCTCGGCACAACGCGAAAGTTATTAAACGTGCGTTCGAGGCCGGGAGCCTCGTATTGAGGAAACACCACAAAGACTCACGAGAAGGGAAACTAGCACCAAACTGGGAAGGCTCGTACCGCGTTCGAGCAAAAATCGAAAACGGAGCCTACTACTTAGAAAATCTCCAGGGGGAAGAGCTCGCACGGCCGTGGAACGCCGAAAAGCTTAAATAATACTACAACTAGTATGAAGGTCGCCTTAACCCCCTAGGAAGGGCGAAAGATTCGACCAAACCTGCATGCCCAGGTACAAGCATCACAGTCCAAAACATTCTACTAACAGAACCTCCTCGTCGTAACGAGGAAAGTAACTGTCGCACGTACGGGTACTCAAATGAGCCTGACGTCGCCTAAGTACCACGACCAGGAAGAACCCCAGCTCGCGATGGGACGTTCAAGCCACGGATGTCCGAGCCATAAACTTGGCCCGGATACCGATCTAGGATTAACTTCCACACGTCCGATCGGTTCCCAAACCGATGGATCACATCCTTCACGAGCATTCGTCCCCCCTTTTTTTTGTCATCAGCCATTACGTCACATTCCAAACGAGCGCAAAACACTTAATGAAAAAAAAATAAACGTTTAAATACAAAGTCCTCCGAAGGACGAGCAATCATACACAGTCCTTCAACGGACGAGCAATCTTACACAAAATCAAAAGGCTGCATAAATTGTAAAAAACAACCACCAAGGTCGGAAACATTAATTCAAAAGGTCGCGACTCCTAAAGGCCGACTTGTTGAAGATTACATGAAAAAGGGACCAAGTCCCCAAACAAAAATTTTAAAATTACAAGTAATTTAGGCTCGCAGGCCGACCTAATTACCCTCACCCTCTTGCACCCCAATGCTGGTCTTCATTCGGAAGTTGTTGGACGACTGGGTGGATCGGCTGCTCAGACTCCCCAAGTTGAGAATCGTCCACGACCATATAATAAGGGACCACAATCCGACCATCTTCAACCTTATACAAGTAGCTGATTTGATCAGTATCGAGGTTCAGCTCGGGATGGAGGGCCTTTATCTGGTCCACAGCATTCTAGAAACTCAACTTAGTCGAGTCCCTCAGGTCCTCGAGGTCCTGATCCAGTCGCGCTAGAAAATGCGCCCGACTCATCAACCACTTGGTGTCCTCATCTTCGTCATCCTTAGGGAAGAAGACCTCTCTCAGCTTCCTATTCTGATCGACTGCCTTCTTTTTGTCCCCCTCCAGCTTGGCGATAACGTCCGCCCGCACCACCAGCTCCGCAGTCGCGGCCTCGGCATCCTCGACAACTTTCTTCGCTTTCTCTTTAGAGGAGACCAAGAGAGTCTTCAGTCGCTTAATTTCGAGCTCCTACCCGGAACTACCTTCAGTAAACATGGATGCCATTGACAACATCTGCATCACTGCACTGGAATCATATGCCAATGACAGCCTCCGGGAAGGACGATCCATCTGCTCGAGGTACAACGAGTCTGCCCGGTCAACCTCCATAGTTGTACATTCAAAGAAATTCCGTTGCACGAAGCATGGAGGTAAGGGATGATTTGGCTTTGCGGGGGCGTTCGTTGTCAGATCAATAACAACCGCTCCAACCTTATGTTTTTTTAGTGTGGAACCCGAAGACACGCCCGGTGACCCTCGAGCTATGAGGCTCGAACCAGAGCCACTCGTATCATTTTCGACCAATCTGGTCTGAATAGTCCTGTCTTTCCATTTGTTGCCCTGCAACAACCTCTCCTAGATCTTATCCAGCGACTTCATCGAACCTTCGAAACAAAAGAGACAAAGGTCAGACCACTCACGAACACAGAAGCACAACATACAAACAAAAAAATAAAAAACGAGAAATACCAAAAAAGTCAGACACTTCTTGCTCGTTCTTACTGGCCAGGAGAGATGTGACGTCGATCAGCGGATGATCCACAACCTCCCTTCCATCAGAAGCCATCATCACTTTCCCCTCCCCATCAACCAAGGGGATCGGGGTAAAAGATGATACCAGCTTGCAGAATTCTTCAAAACTGGTCGTATCATCCTCGCCCAGGTTATCCCCTACTTGCACAAAGTTGCACACCGGCCGCCCGTAATGATTGTGCTCCCAAGAGAAGGGGAACCTCCAGATCCTCCTACGGATTGGTCGACCTTCAGAGTCCAACCGAGGCACGTCATTCTCATCAGTGTCGTTGCCCATAAATCTGATCGTCCTAGTAGCTCCTTTGGTCAAAGGCTCGATCAAAATGTAATCACCTTTGAACGACCTAATCGACTCCGAGTGTGCTTTGAAAATTTTAGCCCGCTGCTTGAAAGAGATGAACCCTTTCCGATCGGTCCCACGCCCCACCTGGAGTTGCAGAGAGAATAGCTGGAAAAAGAGAGGAAGGGTAGCCCCCGCTCCCAGATGCTCACACGTCATTTCAAACGCCCTCATGAAAACGTAAGAGTTAGGGTGCAGATGCAACGGGGCTACTCCCAGATATCCAAGTACCGAGCACACCAGATCGCTAAAGGGCATCCTAATTCCCAAAGTCGTGATGGCGTACTCGTACATAGAGAACTTCCTTCCACCGAACTCTGAGAAGATACGGTCATCGTCTCCCGGGAAGGTCACCCTCCAATGATCGGGATCCCCCACTACCGGCAAAGGATCCACTCGCGGTCGAGCGTACGCAGAAACTTTGTCCAATAGATCTTCTACGATCCACTCCTTGGGGGCCAACACCCTGGCTTCTTCTTGCGTAACCTCAAGAGCACCAACCTCTTCCCCATAGGCTTTTCCAGCATTACTCACCTCGGTCGACTCTGAATCCCCCGAGGAGCTTCCAGAATTAGACGGAACAGTCTCAGAGGAGCCCGAGTCATCCGATGAGCTCTCCTATGAGGAGATGTCGAAGGGATCGACGAGCACGTTTTCACCTGAAAAGTAGAGGAAAGGCGTTAGTGAATTCGATCAGAGCATCAAATCCACCCTTCCACTACCTCTCAAGTGAAAGGGTGCGCAGCGGCCCGAAAATAGGGTTCCAGGCAAAAGCCCCAGGCGATCAATGCCCAGAAGGGCGTAAAACCCTAGCCTCGATCGAGCGTCGACCGAGACCACCTCCCACCGTGAAACAGGGTCCAGGAAGGTGGAACGCAGCTACTACTAGACCTAAGATCCATACATTGGCTTAATCTACCGGTAAAACCAAATCCTAAACCGCATGCATCGCTACTTCTTAAAAACTAAGTTAAAAAGCAGAATAGAAGTCTAACCTTGACCTTGAGATGTCATAACTGAGAAGTATGTTGAGAAGTATGGTGGTCGACGAAAGCTTGCGGTGGTCGGCAGCGGTGAACAGTACACAAGTGAACGAGAAGCAAAGGAGGGAAGAAAAAGAAGTGAAAAGTTCCAACTGTGGGGAAGCGTTACTATTTATAGGGAAAAGGGGCACGTGCACCGAAGCGTGAGCCCTATCCCTAGGCAATGATAACCTATGCAATAGCCCCTAGGCTAGCCGTCAGAACATTAAATTGGCGCAGATACCAAGACACATCACCTTTTCGTTTTCTCTTCCACCGCACCACCCAACGGATGGGTTGCTCGTCCACCGAGCTCCATTACCTCCCCGTGGAAAACGCTCAAACAACCAACCCACCAGCTGGTCACATATATTCCCGAGCAAGAAACCACCATTAAGTCATCACTTCTTCGACCAGAAGTAACGACTTAGGGGGCTCCTATTCTGGACTGGCCAAGTTTCAGAAATGGGCCCTAATTGTCTCGCGGCTCAACGACCCAAGGACCCCATGTTGCTCAGAATCCTGAGAATCGACTGCTCGACGGGTCCATTGCTCGGTGCTAAGATCATCCGACCCAAGATAAGTCAAGCAGATACCTTCTTGCCCTAATGGCTAGTTCCTAACTGCCAACGGTTATTGCGGGATCCATGATCCGCGCCCAATAATTTGGGCCAATAACCATCCACTTGGATCAGTATATAAACCTTCTCATTTGAGAGGGCCAGGTATTCAAATCTAGACCCAACTATATTGTACTTTCTCACTCGTTGCTTGTTCTCTGAATTTAGCATCGAAGTTCCTTTGCAGGTACACCCCCATCTTTTCTCCATCATCAACCACACTCGTCCACGCCTGATGCGGCTACATCGGATCCTGGTCTCCAAGTACGATCAGAAGATATAGACAAAATAAAAACATATAGTTAGGGGTCCTCTTGGCTATCGAGTCTATATAGATCTTTGTGTACTAATGCACTAGCAAATACATCAACATTTATCGGATGCGCTGTTCTGTTACAAGCTTGGGGTTGGTCGAGAATGACCAATTTATTGCCAGTAAATCGTAATCCATATGCAACAAGGTAATTTTACACCATAATTATTTCATCATACTTAATTTTTATTACATTCACTAAATAATTTATACTTAATTTGTAGGTGGTCGGCAATGGATATGGATTTTGACAAATGTCCCCATTATAACATCTTTCAATACAGAAGTCTAATAGACAATTTACGTCCAGATGATGTATTGTGACTAAACTCTTTACTTAAAATACATTGTATATTTATTATTAATACATTATTCGTTAGCATATACTAAAAAATATTTTTTTCGTCTATAGTTTATCTGGAGACCATATCTTGATTTAGAAGGTGAGCATCAAGTCAATCAACGAGACGTTGTCGTGTGGAGTTCGAAGACACCGATTATTAACTTCACTACGGTGGAGATGCACAACAGTGATCAAGTCAAACTTCAATTTGGAATGCGACAAGAAATTCCTCCGCCTCCAAGATGTTTCAAGCAACACCATGGTAGTAAAGTATCAGACCAATGGGATTACAAACCATGGACAAACTATACAAGGGTTGAGAATCGAGAATGGAGGCATCGCCATGAAACAGTCTTGAGAGACACAGTGCATCTATTTGAGATGAAACCAACTAGGGGATACCTTAATTGGTATAGATCGGTTTCCATTGGATTCTTGTCAAATCCAAGATATTTGGTTGACCCACGCCAACGAGCATCATCATCAAATACCCAACAACCATACAATCAAAGTCAACCAACCATGCCACACACACAACCACAATACAACAAACAAACCCACTACCAATCCACCCCATTCCAACAAACCAACTACCCAACTAATCATACTCCCAATCATATCACCAAGCATACTAATCAACCAAAGAACCAAACCAATCATTATACCAATCATTCCAAATGCCACAATAATTTTTACCCACTCAATCATTCAAGCCACTATCATTGCTCAACCAACCAGGCTACCATCCCAAGATTGACTCGTCATCCTGACCACCCCAACATAACTATGAAGACATGGGCAACCCCTTCAGTTTGGACTACTTTGAACAATTGACTCATCATTCTTGGGCCACCATGCGCGACTTTCTTGAAAGTGATCTTCCAGCTCCATCGACAATGATTTCTTCTGAAACACCTCTTGTGCAACCAACACAACAGCATGAACGACCACGAAGAGACATCCGACCAAGAGGATGCGGCACCGGCAGTCGAATCAGACGACCAAATCGTAGACATTAATGTTTAGTTTTTATCAATGTAACATAATTATTAATATATATTAACAATATTTTTTTATTATTAAATAGTATTTTTTATTATTATTATTATTATTATCATTTTTTTAAAAATAATTATTAATATAAATTAATTTTTTTTTATCATTATTATTTAATTTATAAAAAAAATTCATCAGAAGGGAGACTCCAGCTCAATTGGCGTCCCCTTTAATTTTTTTTTTGGGGACTAAAACCCAATTGGCGCCCTCCATAAATTTTTAAGGGTGGTTCCAATCCTATTGGCATCCCCTTATAAATATTTTTTATTTTATTTGAAACATGAATAGAATGGAATATTTTGTGAAAACTTGGGTATAATGGGTATTAACCAAGACAAGATTGTTTATTCTACTAAAAAATTTACGGAATGAGGGTTTCACAATTGAGAACCCTAGCCGTAAACAAACATTGGTCAAACAAGCATGATAGTGGTATGCCACGTGCGTTGAGAGCTACAACAGGCTTGGGACAGTGATTCCGGGCTAAGAATGAACATCTTTATTAAATTCAAAATAAAGCAACGTAAATGAAAAAACAAAAACTTTTGAAAACCAACGACTAACAACAAATACCGAAAGTCAATGCTTCTCAAACACAGATCTCAACCATTTGAAATTGTCTAACACTCAGTTCTTCTTCTTCTTCCCCAAAAGAAAATGAAGGAACCTTCATTGCATATCATTAATATCAAAAATCAAATCTTTATGAAAACACAGATTGAACATATGAAAACCATGGTCGAACAACAACACAACTGCAAAATTAGAGCATCAAACAATGAATACCCTCATCCCACGCGAACCCAATACCCCCATTTCGTTATATTCAAGGTAATTACATCATACAAGTAAGCATTAAGGATGAACAGAAGCGGAAATCGTAAATGCAAATGAAACCGGAGGAGTCCACCAATCTGAGAAGATACGAAGGTTGTTGGTTGAGGGGTGGTTCTATGGTGAGCATGTCGACAATTTGGTTTTGTTGTCGTTGGTGTTGTGCAGGTAGTGCATAGTAGTGAAATGTGAGGTTTTTTTGTTGAGAGGTTTATTGTGTCGTGGTTTGTGATTGCGTGTTCTGTGTTTTTGTAGTGGCGATGCAGTGAGAGGGAGTATGAAGAGTGGCTTTGGTTGTTGTTTTGGAGTGTTATTAGGTTGTTGTAGGGTGAGTAGAAGATTGGAAGAAACGACAGAAGGGATTCTCAATAGGTTGTAAGTTTGAACAGAGGGAACCGTTTAGAAGGTCATGAAGTATATGGATTGAAATCTTTTGTTTCTAAAGGTGTGTGTTTAAAGGTATAATGGTTATTAATGAAATTTATGATGAAGTTTGAAGTTGTTTAGTGGTAGAGAAAATTAGATAGTGGGGCTTGCAGATAATTAACTTGTGTTTGGAAGGTGTTTTTGGTTCACTTTATTTTATGAGAGGTTGAGATATATTGGTTCACTACAACAGCAAACATGTTTTCCACATTAACAAAACGCACAACTCAAATTCGACACACAAAAACTCAGTGAAATAGTTTACAACAAATTTCCAATGATTTGATGCTATGAGACTTCCTCAGCATCCATGAAAACCCACTGATATCTTAGAGACTTGGTGTCAGTTTTGTCGGCATCCAGTCATCATGATGATAAAGCCATTACCACATTAAGCATCCTACAACAAATGGAAATGAATCAAACAGGTCACGAAAGTTTTCAAATGATGCGGTTCCTAACAATTTTAATTGCCATAATGTACAAAACCATAATATGCTAATAACGGTTCATGTAACGCCCCGAAAATCTAAATTTAATTATTTATGCAATTATTTAATTAATTTAGAAAAAATTGGAGAATTTAGATTAAATAGAAAATTTGGAGAAAAATAGTATTTTTATATAATAAGGATAAATAGTATTTTATTATACTATTTTATTATTATTATTGAAAATATATTAAAGAAAAGGGTAAGGTGGTCCTTTTATGAAATTATGAGGGTAAAGTGGGAAAAGACTTAACTGGGATATGTTTTGGTAAAAAGGATTTCACAATCAGTTTTCTCATATATCATGTTTGGTGAAGTGCTCTGCAGAAGGAGGAAGAAAGAGGAAACTCAGAGTCAGGAGGATGTGAAGAACCCCAGAGAAAAGTGTCAATTGGTGAAATTCTCTTAGGTATGGGGAGTTTTCATAATTTATTGTAAGTGAGTAGGAATTGGATTATGAATAGATTATAATTTTTAGGAGTTTTGTGAGTTTAGGAGTTTTGTGTTAGGTTGAGTTTTGAGTAAAATCTTGAGGAATTAGAGTGATTAGAATGAGTTAGAATCACATAATTAATTGTGTAATTGTTGTCTTGATGTTGTTAGTGTTGGATTGATGCATTAAAATGATTTTTGGATGGTTTGATGTAAAACCCATAGTGGGTTTTGAGGGTTTTTGGTGTTAAAAACGCAGTCTGCATTTGAGTAGCAGAGAACTGTTGTATAACGTGCGTTAACCGGTTAATGCTATGGTTAACCGGTTAACCATTTAAAAAAATTGAAGTTTTCTGAAGTTGCGCAGGCGTTAACCGGTTAACGCTTTGGTTAACCGGTTAACACTGTTTGTGAGACAAATTTTAATTCTTTTAAAAATCTATAACTTTTAAACCGTGAGTCCGATTCACATTCCATTTGAAGCGTCGAAAAGAGCATGAACTAAACTTTATTTTGATGGATTAAAATAAGAAAAATGCAATAAATTTTAGAATTGAATTTTTTAAATAACCTTATATTTTGCCTAATAATTTTACCGGATACGGGTTAAGTCTTGACGAGTCGAAGTTATTATAGAACTAGAGTTTTGGGGTATTGTCATGATGAAATAGATGAATAATTGGTGTTGGATTGCTGATTGAAATGAATGATGCGAGTTATTTTGATGAATTTTTACGGTGTAGCGCATCATTGCATTTCATAACATTCACGATGGGGCTTCGGCCTATTTAGCAGCTTCAATCCCATTGTATGGATTGAAGTGTCTCGACGATTACAGTGTGCTCCCTTGTGGAGGGTTGATGGTCATGCATCCATCTCACGATGAAATTGGTACCACATGCATATTGCATATCAGGATGGTTTGAATTGCATATTCTGGATGAATTCATGATTGTGTTGTCGTTGCTGAATTTTATTATTGGTGATGTTCTAATTTATTTATATTCCATATTCTTGTATGTTTATGATATGTTATGATTACTCACCCTGCCTGCTTGGAAACGTTGCCTCTTTTGTGGGTAACTTGCAGATGAGAAAGAGTAGCTTTGCACTGCAAGAGGAGTTTTTCAGAGTCTCGGAGCGTACCTTAGTTTTTCTTTAGAAGTGGTTTGGAGTCATTGTGTCCTACTCTGTGTCATGTAACATCGAGATGGGTTTTTGAGATATTATTTGATTTCAGTTATATTTTTTAATTGAGAATAATTTCTTATTTTATGATGTTGAAGTCTTGATGAAGGATATTTTATTTATGAAATTGAGATTAATGATTTGTATTATGAATTTTAATTTCTACTGCGAAAAGCTTATATGTTGTTCATGATGTTGTTTAACCCTGGTTACGAGACAGGACAATGTATGTTGATGTTATGATGAAATGTGATACCCTTCTTGTTGATTACTCTGATAATATTTTAAATATTTGGTTTTGGGGTAGTAGGGTGTTACATTAGTGGTATCAGAGCATGTCGGTCTGTCCGGTCAAGTTTAGTCTTTGTAAGTCTGTGTCGGTTGATCCGCGTGTCGCGCACGGATCAAAACGAGTAATTTTTTAAAATGTAGTATATCGCCAATGACTCGAGTCGTTTCACAAGGATTCTTATATTGTTATTAATCGAAGGTAATTCCGAATTAGGGGGGAGGGTTTGTTTTAAGGTTGATAAAAAAACAGAACAATTAAGTGATTAAAATACGTGATTATGGAATAAGTCAATCTACTGATTCAGTTCCTACTATCATCGATTATTATAATTATAATGCCCTAAGTGGATTATTCATTCCTATCTGGATACAAACTCAATGACAAGCGCGATGAGGTTTGTAAGATTAACGATCCTATTGTCCGAATTAAGCAAACGGGATAAAATTTCATAAATTAAGCAAACATGATTGATCAAACACAAAACGAATTACGCAAACGTACCGTGTCTATGTTAGGATCATACAATCAACCAAATAAAATCAATATATTTCATGCAATTGAATTAAGCATACAAGAACACAAAATATCATTGAAAGGAATTAAATTAAAGTTAACATTATAATAATCTCAAGTGTTGGAACCTGAATTACAGTAGATTGACTCAAAGGTGATTAGTTCTCCATCGTTCTTTCAAGAGTAAGAAAAATAAAATTGTGAATAGGAGATTGTCCAAGAGAAGCGACGGCTTCTATGTTAAATAGGAAACCTGAAAACCCGTTTACAACCCAACTGGGTCAAATACATAACCCAGGCCCAATTCTAAATGACCCGAAACTGAATAAAACTAATGCAGCCACTTCAAACAAAATTATGGAAAATATGATTCAGAATCTGACTTTGACTCCAACATGAAAGTTGTATCTCTCTCTCTTAGCTTTCCATCGACTTGTAGAACGCCTCAATCAGATTCCTGGAACTCCGGTTATGATCATTTCCGTAAAAGCTGTTAAAGCTGAAAATTAAGTACGAAAATTAAATCAAGCCAAACATAAAGTAAATTAGAAAAACAAATTAAAATATAAAAATAAACAAATAAAACTAAAGAAATGCCTAAGTGCAATCATGTAGGAATGTGCACCAAAATTCACTGATCAAATTCCCCCACACTTGAACTTTTGCACTCCGAGCAAAAAAATAAACTCAAGACTCAAGAAACACAACATCATTCATACTCATTCTAGGCTACAAACTCTTCTTCGATTAAGATAGCATCGATAGGTACTAATCTTACACACTAAGGATATCGTAATAATACAAATCCACAATTGTGCGGTCATAAGCCTCCCTCCTATACAAACCATTTCAAATCATGTTATTATGCCTAAGTCTAACTTACTCATCCTCCCTTTTGCTCTCTTTCATTCTAGTGCAATCACATTAAGCCCGTTATATATTCATACACATGGTAAATAAGCATGTTAGTGATTATGATCCATACCTGACAATATTTTAAAGTTACTTTAGTAACAACAAATTTTTTTTCTTAAGGTTTCACATCCGTTAGGCTAAATGATCGGGTGAGGATCACCTAACTTAAAAGGTGGATTCCTATTTAGATTTCTTTTTAAGCGCAAGATCATTCACTTATTTGCATCAGCTTAATTACTTAGTGTGTGATTTCTAGATGGAGTTGACTGCTAGATAAACTACTTAAGAGATATTAAATGATGAGAACTCAAGGCTATGGCATAACAAGTATTCAAAATGATTTCCATATTCAGGAGACTTAAGGTGTTAAAACGATACCGGTCTTGTGAACTTTTCCCAAGTCTCCACAATCTAACCTCAAACGAGTCTATAGCCAAAGAAGAAAAAAAATCAACAATTGCATGTGTTTCTAAGTCTTTTATTTATTTATTGAAAAAGAAACAAACAAAAATGAAACAAAAACAAAATGAAAACAAGAAAAAAACAAAATGAAAACAAGAAAAAGGGTTCCCTCCCCCACACTTAAAATGGACATTGTCCTCAATGAAAAGAACATAATTATAAAGTAAGAGTGAGAGAAAGGAAAAGGTGTTCCCTGATCAAGTTGCAGTGTAGTTGGGCCCTTCCAAAGAATGTTCTTCTATGGTTGCCTCTTCAGATACAACACTTTCATGGAATAACTTCAGGCGTTGCCCATTTACCTTGAAAACTTTGTTAGTACCTGCACTTTTAATTTCTACTGCACCATGAGGGAAAACATTAGTAACAACAAAGGGGCCAATCCATTTGGATCTCAGTTTCCCAACCATAAGCTTAAGACGAGAGTTAAACATTAAAACCTGTTGGCCCACAGAGAATTCCTTCCTAGAAATCATTTTATCATGGAAGTGCCTAGTTTTCTCTTTATAAATCCTAGAGCTTTCATAAGCCTCTAGCCTAAGTTCTTCAAGCTGTTGTAATTGGAGTTTTCTTTCAATACCTGTTTGTTGCATCTCCAAATTACAACTTTTCACCGCCCAATAAGTACGGTGTTCTATCTCTACCGGAAGGTGACAAGCCTTACCAAAAACAAGTCGATAAGGAGACATCCCAATGGGTGTCTTGAAAGCTGTTCTTTGAGCCCAAAGTGCGTCTTCTAGACGACGGCTCCAGTCTTTCTTGTTTGGTTGCACCATTTTCTCTAGAACCTGTTTGATCTCCCTGTTTGATATCTCAGCTTGCCCATTAGTTTGTGGGTGGTATGCAGTAGAGACTCTGTGCACAACTCCATACTTCCAGAGCAAAGATTCCATGGTGAGGTTACAGAAATGAGTGCCTTTGTCACTGATGATAGCTCGCGGTATTCCAAACCTGCAAAAGATATTAGACTTGACAAAATCTACAACAACTCTAGAATCATTAGTCCTAGTGGGGATAGCTTCCACCCACTTTGAAACATAATCAACTGCAAGCAAAATATATAGAAATCCAAATGATACAGGAAAGGGACCCATGAAGTCGATTCCCCATACATCAAATACCTCACAAAAAAGCATAGGTTGTTGAGGCATTTCACTCTTATGAGTGATGGATGTACCTGCTAACTGGAACTCTTTACAAGTGTGGTAAGTCTCATAAGCCTCTTTAAAAACAGTGGGCCAATAGAAACCCGATTCAAGGACTTTTCTTGCAGTTCTTTGCGGACCAAAGTGCCCCCCTACTTGAGAGACATGAGAAAAATTCAAAATAGATTCAATCTCATAGTCGGGAACACATCTTCTAATCACCTGATCACTTCCAAACTTCCAAAGATATGGGTCATCCCAAGTATAATATTTGGCATCACTCTTGAGTTTATAAATCCGTGATCTAGAAGAACCTGTAGGAAAAACACCAACAACAAGATAATTAACAATATCAGCAAACCAAGGAGTAATGCCATGCACAAGTAAAAGTTATTCATCAGGGAAGCCATCCTGAATCGGAAAAGGATCTTCATCTCTCTCTATCCTACTCAAGTGATCAGCCACGATGTTCTCAGCTCCACTCTTATCTTTAATTTCAACATTAAACTCTTGGAGCAACAACATCCACCGAATCAGTCTCGGTTTTGCTTCTGGTTTCTTCAATAAGTACCTTAAAGTTGCATGATCAGTAAAAACAACAACTTTGGAACCTAGCAAATATTGTCTAAATTTATCAAGAGCAAAAACAATTGCTAAAAGTTCCTTTTCAGTGGTGGTGTAATTAGACTGTGCAGAATCCAAAGTCCTAGAAGCATAATAAATAACATGGGCAGCCTTATCAACTCTTTGTGCAAGGACCGCTCCAACCGCATAGTTAGAAGCATCACACATAATCTCAAAAGGAAAGGTCCAGTAAGGGGGCTGGATGATGGGAGCAGCGGTCAATTCTTTCTTCAAGAAGTCAAATGCCTTTTTGCAATTGTCATCAAAGTTGAAAGTGACATCACTCTTCAACAAATTTGACAACGGAAGAGCTATCTTGCTGAAATCCTTAATGAAACGCCTGTAAAAACCTGCATGATCAAGAAAAGAACGAATCTCGCGAATGCAAGATGGGTAAGGTAATGTAGAAATCACATCAATCTTAGCAGGGTCTACAAAAATTCCTTTTTCAGAAATAATGTGGCCCAAAACAATTCCCTGGTCAACCATAAAATGGCATTTTTCATAATTTAAAACAAGATAAGTTTCGATGCATCTTTCTAAAACCATATTCAAACTATTCAGGCATGCATCAAAAGAAGAACCATAAATAGTGAAATCATCCATAAACACTTCCATGCAATTTTCAATAAAATCAGAAAAAAAATACTAAGCATACCTCGCTGGAAAGTGCCAGGAGCATTGCAAAGACCAAAAGGCATCCTCCTGTAAGCAAATGTGCCGAACGGGCACGTGAAAGTGGTCTTCTCTTGATCCTCAGGTGCAATATGAATTTGAAAGTAACCTGAAAAATCATCAAGAAAACAATAATGTGATTTACCTGCGAGCCGTTCGAGAATTTGATCAATGAACAACAAAGGAAAGTGATCCTTTCTAGTCGCTTGATTCAGTCTCCTGTAGTCAATACAAACTCTCCAGCTATTCTGAACTCTAGTGGGAACAAGTTCATTCTTTTCATTTTTCACCACTGTGAGTCCAGATTTCTTAGGTACAACCTGCACTGGACTTACCCATTTGCTGTCAGAGATAGGATAAATGATACCTGCTTGTAAGAGTTTGGTTACCTCTTTTTTCACTACATCCAGGATCAAAGGATTAAGCCTCCTTTGGGGCTGCCTTACTGTTTTTGCACCCTCCTCAAGTAAAATTCTATGCATACACATGGAAGGACTAATTCCTGGGATGTCTGCTAATGTCCATCCAATCACCTTCTTGTGCTTCTTCAAAACCTGCAAGAGCTTATTTTCTTGATCTAAATCAAGGTTAGAAGAAATAATAACAGGGAGTTTTTCATTACTCTCCAAATAAGCATATTTCAGATTATCCGGAAGTTGTTTCAATTCTAAGGATGAGGGTTGCTCGATGGATGGAGTATTCGGGGCAGCCGGGAAGTCGAGAGCATCAGCTGCATAAACAACATCCTCGTCATGAACTTCACTTGTAGGAATCATGTCCTCCTGCAAGGAAACATCAATCTCAGCACATACAACACAAAGGTTAGTGTCAGTACAATCAGTGCATGAGTAAACATCATCATATCCAGATAAAGAAGGAAAATCAAGTGAAAGCAATTCAGCACAAGTGTCATCAATCAATTCAGATATCAATTCAACATGAAAAACAGAATGTTTCTCCATGGGATGTTTCATGGAATCGAAAACGTTAAATTTCGCGATAATGTCACCAAATTCCATGGTCATGGTTCCATCGTCAACATCAATTTTTGTTTTTGCCATTTTTATGAACAGTCAGCCTAAAATGATGGGAGCTCTGCTTGACTAAGTTTCTCCTTCCATGTCCATAATGTAAAAATCTGCAGGAAAAACTAAATCGTTAACTTGAACAAAGACATCTTCCACTATTCCCCTGGGGCGGGTGTTGCTTCTATTCGCCACCTGAATGATTAAACCTGTATGCTGCAAAGGACCAAGACAAAGGTTATTATAAATAGAAGTAGGCATAACATTAATGCCTGCTCCTAAATCAAGCATGCAATTCTCAAATCTACTATCCCCGATGGTACAAGGAATAGAAAAAATTCCTGGGCCTCTCTGCTTCTGTGGCAAGACCTAGGTGAGAGCTGAAACATTTTGCTTGGACTGAATAAAAGCAGAAGTATTTCTTCCTAACTTAATTCTCTCTTTATCCTTATTTCGCCTCTTGTGTGTACACAAATCCTTCAGAAACTTTGCGTACTTTGGAATCTGCTTGATTACATCAAGAAGCGGAATGTTCACTACTGAAATTCTGTGATCAGGTACGAGATGTCAAATGAGATGTTTAAACACTTGAAGACTTAACTAAAACTTAAAGTGCAGGAAAATTAAACAACACAGGAATTTGTTAACCCAGTTCAGTGTATAACCACACTTACATCTGGAGGCTACCAAGCCAGGAAGGAAATCCAATATAAGTAATATTATTTCTAGACTTAAACCACCCAGTTTAATCTTTCACTTAATATCTACCCAATGCAATTTCTACCTAAGACACAACTTAGATATGAGTACCAACTCACTCCCCCTCAATCACACAGTGATATGTTTTACAAGTTTAATAAAATTGAAGTCATACTTCAAACAAAACAGCTTGATCTTACTTCACAGTTTCAATCAAGACACAAATACACTTTTGCTTAAAAGCTCATAAAGTGGTACAATTAAAACAACCTGCTATTAACACAAAACACCCTATTTGGTCTTCTTAATTTCGTCCTCTATTCTGAGAGTTTCTGTTGCTTAAATAGGTGTTTGGATTTTGGGCTTTCTGTAGGTTTATCCAATCCTGATACGCATGCAATCATCACCATGAATTAGGGTTTGTTACTTCCTAGATTCTAGGTGATTCAGTTCTTCTGATTATGCAGAAGTCACATAACAAAACTCCCTACAGATGCGCCTTATTCTGTTTCATTCATCCATAATTAATTCGAGATAACTTCCCTTAATTTACTAAGTTCTGTTAGTCATTAATTAATTCTGGTAGCAGGTTTGAGATGTCACAACATCTGGTGTGACATCCTGAAAACTGAACTTACTTCATTTACTGATACAATGTCACAACATCTGGTGTGACATCCTGTAAACTGAACTTATTTCATTAACTGATACAATGTCCTAACATTTGATGTGACATCCTGAATTAAGTTCATTTACTTATACTCTGTTTGATAATGTCCCAACATCTGATGTGACATCCTGAACTAAATTCAACACTTCTTGTTGGTCAATAATTCTGCCAATTCTAAACATCTACAAACTCCCCCTTTGGCTAATTTTTGGCTAACATACTTTTTCTGGTTATCAGAGTGCAGCAGAGTTTCTTTTATCAGAGTACAACAGTTCTTTTCTGTTGAGTCATGTGTGAGTTTACTCCCCCTCAAACATACATGTGTTCAGTCTTGTTGCAACAGAAATTTTTCATTAAAATCACAGCTTTAGTTCAGAAGCAAACATAAGTTTTTCATTAATCAGTAATTAGCATCATACATTGTTGTTGTTGTTCAGTTCTCCCCCTTGTTAGACATAAATTGGGGCCAAAGTTACTAATTCAAAATTACAATGCAGAAGAAGACATTACATATTCCTCACATACAAGTTTCACTCAGACTCTTCATATTCAGTGTCTTCCTCTTCCTCAGTCTCTTCATCAGAAGCAGCAGCTTTCTGAGCATTCTCTTCAATCTCCAACCTTTGGATAATCTCCTCAAGCTTCTGCTTCCTAGCATCCAGCTCTTTGCATGTATTCTTCTGTTCAACAATCAAGGCAGCTTTGGAGATTGGAGTCTTTGTCTTTGAAGATCCAGCAGATGTCCCAGAGGGAGCCTCAACATCAGCTGCATGATGACTCAAGAACAGCTTGTAGTGGAAGGCCAGAGGGCTTTCTCTTTTGCAAATTGAGTCCTTCTCAGTGAGGATACCTGGATACTGACTCAGCATTATTCCACACAGCAAGGAAGGGAAGGCAATTGGCAGCTTTGTTGTAGATGATCCAGCATGCTTCAAAGTCTGATCAAAGATATAAGCCCCAAAATCCAGCTTTGTTTGGGTGCCCACAGCATATATAAACCTGCCCAATCCAGTTGCTATTGAGGAGGTGTGGTTGGTAGGAACCCAGTTTGCAGTGCCAATCCTATGCAGCATTGCATACTTTCTTGTCAGCAAACTCACAGACAGTTTTCCTTTAACTGGCCAAGTCTTTACCTGATTTGCAGTGATGACTTTGCAAACCTGGTTATCTGTCTTTCCTAACTCATTAGGTACATCAGACTCTCTTCCTAGATAGTGATTGATAACCCGAGGAGAGAATTCCACACATCTCCCTCTTACATATACTTTTCTGAAGTCAGCAGACTTACCATCAGCACAGTCTTCTTGGAGGTTGACAATGAATTCCTTGACTAGCAGCTCATAGCAAGGAGAGAAGTTGGACACTGTTTTGAACAAGCCAGCAGAAGAGATGAGATTAATTACCTCTGTGTACTCAAGTGCATTACTGCTCAGCTCTCTTTCAAGTGCTACCCTTCTTTGATATACAAACTTCCATCTGTTCACACTTGACACATGATGGAAAGAGATGTTGTCTAGAGGAGCTTCTGGAACAGCAGCTGAGGACCTTGAGGGTGCTGGTTTCTTCTTTGGTGGGGATGTTGGGACATCCTCTTCAACATCTGAATCTAGAGGAGTGACAGCTTTCCTCTTCTGTGTATTCACCTTGCTCCATTGTTTTGTAGGTCCAAAAACAACTTTAGCTTTGTCCTTCTTTGGTGTAGATTGCTTCTACTCAGGAGTTACATGTCCTGCATTCTTCTTTTCCTTCCTAGTCCTAAGCCTTTTGGCTATGCTAGGGTTTACAGAAGCAATGATTTCTGTATCAGAATCATGCTCTATGTTTATAACAGGAGGAGGTTGAGCAGTCTCCTCTTCAGCAGGTGGATCAACAGAAGCTTGATCTTCAGTGGAGGCCTTGTGCTGGTCCTCAGATGTTTCATCATCACTATCAGTGGAGGCCTTTTGCTGGTCCTCAGATGTTTCATCAGCATCATTTGAGGAGGCCTTTGGCTGGTCCTCAGATGTTTCAACATCTATTGGGACATCCTGTTGAGCAGGAGTGTCCTTTTCAGCCTGATTTTGTTGTTCTTCTTGTGGAGCTGGCATGGTGTTCAGAGGGATAGAAATGCCACTCACAACTCTTTGCTCAGATAAGATCCTGTTCACCAGTTCCTTTATAGAATCATCAACATATTCTGAAGCTTTTAGAGTGGTGTTTGATGATGAAGGCATGCCTTTGGCCTTGCTGAAAACAGGTTCCTTTGCCCTTCTTACAGTAGGAGTTCTTGGCTTTTGAGCAAGAGGAACACTTCCTCTGATTTCGTCCATTGGAGTTGAATCCATGGGTACCACAGAGATGGGGGTTGCATGCACCACATCTCCCTTGTTGAGGATTTCTTCAGAGATGTTAGGGTTTTGATGTTGAGCCATTTTTGAATGTGGTGAAGAAAGAGATTAAGAATGGTTGAGTTTGATGATCTCTGAAAGTTAGCTATAGCATGCAAGTTGTTTTGAGAGAATGATGAGAAGATGAATAGATGAAAGTGAGCTGATATTCTTATAAGAGCCGTTACTTGGAGAATTTTTAGGAGTGGAATACACAAAGTGCTTGACCAGACTGGTGTTGCCATCTGGTGATCATGCCACACGATGTCATATGACATGTTGGCACATTTCCATAACTGCTAAACTTCACATAAGCAGATTCCCAATTCACCCCTTAGGTTTTCAAATTGGGTAGCATCTAAAGCTTTAGTAAATATATCAGCCAATTGCAGATTTGTAGCTACATGTTCCAATGAGATCACTTTCTCTTCCACAAGATCTCTGATGAAATGATGCCTGATATCAATATGCTTGGTCCTGCTATGTTGGATAGGATTCTTTGATATGTTGATAGCACTTAAGTTGTCATAGTACAATGTCATGACATCTTGTGGGACATTGTACTCAGTAAGCATTTGCTTCATCCAAACCAACTGAGAACAACTGCTTCCAGCTGCAATGTATTCAGCTTTAGCAGTAGATAAGGATACACAATTTTGTTTCTTACTGAACCAAGAAATCAAATTGTTTCCTAGAAAGAAGCATCCTTCTGATGTGCTTTTTTTGTCATCAGCACTTCCAGCCCAATCAGCATCACAGAAGCCAGTGAGAATTGGTTTGCATCCATGAAAATACATTATGCCATAGTCACAAGTACCATTAACATATTTCAGAATTCTCTTGACTTGGTTTAGATGACTAACTTTTGGATCAGCTTGATATCTTGCACATACACCTACTACAAAGGCTATGTCTGGTCTGCTAGCAGTCAAATATAATAAGCTTCCAATCATACTTCTGTATAGGCTTTGGTCTAAATTCTCACCCTTGTCATCTTTAGTCAGCTTTAAGTGTGTGGGGGCAGGAGTTCTCTTATGAGTAGCATTGTCCATCCCAAATTTCTTGACAATGTTCTTAGCATACTTGCTTTGGGAAATGAACATGGAGTCTTCCATTTGCTTTATTTGTAGTCCAAGAAAGTAGGTTAATTCTCCTACTAGGATCATCTCAAATTCAGATTCCATCTGAGTGACAAAATGTTTAACCATCCTGTCTGACATCCCACCAAAAACAATGTCATCTACATATATTTGAGCAATCATGACATTTCCTTCTTCATCTTTAACAAACAAAGTTTTGTCTATACCACCTTTCCTGTACCCTTGCTTGATAAGAAATGTAGTCAGCCTTTCATACCATGCTCTTGGAGCTTGCTTCAGTCCATAAAGGGCCTTCCTTAGTTTGTACACATGGTTTGGACAACTTGGATCAACAAATCCTTTAGGCTGTTCTACATATACTTCTTCATTAAGATATCCATTTAGAAAGGCACTTTTCACATCCATTTGAAATAGCTTGAACTTTAAGATACAAGCAATTCCTAAAAGTAGTCTGATTGATTCAAGCCTTCCTACTGGTGCAAAGGTTTCATCAAAGTCTACTCCCTCAATTTGTGTGTATCCTTGAGCTACAAGTCTAGCTTTGTTCTTTGTAACAACTCCCTGCTCATTTGACTTGTTCTTATACACCCATTTAGTGCCAATCACATTTATGTCATCAGGTCTAGGAACAAGATTCCACACTTCATTCCTTGTGAATTGTCCTAATTCCTCTTGCATAGCACAAATCCAGTATTCATCAGTAAGAGCTTCCTTGATGTTTTTAGCTTCTATTTTTGAAACAAAACAGGAACCTGAAATCACCTCTCTTGATCTAGTGCTTACAACTCTGTTGGGATCCCCAATTATCAAATCTTTGGGATGATCCTTCTGGATTCTGATAGAGGGAGGTTTGCTGGATTGTTCTGTCCTTGCATCAGTTTGAGTGAAGTCAGGATGATCACTCTTTTCTTCAGCTTTAGTTTGGCTGTCAGCAGATGTTCCAACATCTTCTGTAACATCTGCAGGAGCATCATCAATTATCACATTTATGGACTCCATGATAACCTTGGTTCTAGAGTTAAATACTCTATATGCTCTGCTGTTTATAGAGTATCCAAGGAAGATCCCTTCATCACTTTTAGGATCCATTTTTCTTCTTTGTTCTCTATCAGCCAGAATATAACAATTACTTCCAAAAACATGGAAGTACTTACCTGTGGGTTTTCTGCCCTTCCAGACTTCATAGATTGTGGACAAGGTTCCTTTCCTTAGAGTGACTCTATTGTGAATGTAACAAGCTGTGTTCATGGCTTCATCCCAGAAATACAATGGTAATTTTTTAGCATGGATCATAGCTCTTGTTGATTCTTGGATAGTTCTATTCTTCCTCTCAACAATCCCATTATGTTGAGGAGTGATTGGTGAAGAGTATTCATGATTGATTCCTTCTGAAGAACAGAAATCTAAGAATTTCTGGTTCTCAAACTCCTTTCCATGGTCACTTCTTATTCTGACCACACAGCTGGCTTTTTCTATTTGTATTCTTTGGCATAAATCTTTGAATACATCAGACTTTTCTTTGATAAAATTTATCCATGTATACCTTGAAAAGTCATCAACCACCACATAGGCATACCTCTTACCACCAAGGCTCTCAACCTGCATAGGTCCCATAAGATCCATATGCAATAATTCCAAAACTTTGGAAGTTGTCAGATGTTGGAGCTTTGGATGGGACATCTTGGTTTGCTTGCCTATTTGACATTCACCACATATTTTGCCATCATCAATCTTCAGTTTAGGAATACCTCTCACAGCTTCCATAGATATGATTTTCTTTATGCCTCTGAAATGAAGATGACCCAGTCTTTGGTGCCATAGTTTCACTTCTTCTTCTTTGGCTAAAGAGCAAGTTGAAGTGAGACTGAAGTCTTGAGGTTCCCACATGTAACAGTTGTCTTTAGATCTGGCTCCTCTCATGACAACCTTCTGTTCTTTATTAGACATTATGCATTCAGTTTTGGTAAAGTTTACACTGTAACCTTGATCACACAATTGACTTATGCTGATCAAGTTAGCAGTCAATCCTTTTACCAGCAGCACATCATCTAGTCTTGGTACATCTGGACAGTCCAAGGTCCCAACTCCCTTGATTTCACCTTTAGCTCCATCTCCAAATGTTACATATCTGGATGAATATGACTTTAAGTCTACTAGCAGATTCTTCAATCCAATCATGTGTCTTGAACATCCACTGTCAAAGTACCAGTCTTCTTTAGCTGATACTCTTAGAGATGTATGAGCTATATATGCAACACCCTTCTTTGACCATTTGTATTGAGATTTATTTTGATCCCTCTGCCCTGTGCAGTGTCCATTAGTAGAGCTCCAAGGTTGTTTGTTGAACTTGTTCTTGAGCATGTAGCTTTGATCAGCATGAAGACTAGCTTTATGTACCCATACTTTCTTGATGACCTCTGTCTTCTGCTTAGGGAGTTGCTGATATCTTTGAGGTTGATGTCTATGCAACACTTTCTTGGTAACCTCTATCTTCTGCTTAGGAGGTTGCTGATACATCTGATTTGGATATCCATGCAACTTGTAGCAATGAGGTTTGATATGTCCAAACCTTCCACAATGATGACATCTCCATCTTTGATACTTTTTCTTCATTATGTTCTTTTCATGAAGTTGAGACATCTGTTGGAACATTAAGTTTGACTTTGTGTTCTTTTCATGATGTTGAAGCATCTGTTGGGACATCTTGTTTGACTGTATGGAATTTGAAGTGGTTTTGTTGGTGCTAGCTTCAACCTTATGAACTTTGTTAAATCCCAGTCCACTTCTATCCCCTGAATGCTTATTGTTGTTGAGAATAACATCCAATGTGCTTGAGCTACTGTTCAGCATTCTAACAGATTTGGACATATGCTCCAACTTGGAGTTGAGCAAACTTACTTCACTTTTCAGGGTGTCAATGATCTCTAGATCATTTGTTTTTTTCATCCTTTAGTGCCTCAATCTGCTTCTTTTGCTTTTTATTCTCCATGCATATTTCAGTGCTCCTTTTAATCAGTTCTCTGTATGATTGCTCAAGCTCTTCAAAAGTCAGCTCCCCATCACTGGATTCACTTTCAGATTCACATAATCCAGCTAGAGCAGTGATATGCTTAACTGATTCTTCTTCTGAATCACATCCTGAGTCTTCATCAGACCAGGTTACAGAGAGACCTTTCTTTTGTCTTTTTAAATAGGTAGGACATTCATTTCTGATGTGTCCATATCCTTCACATCCATGACATTTAATCCCTTTTTCTTGACTGGTCTTTTCATCATAATTTGACCTTCTATTAGCATCATAAGGTCTTTTGTTCTCAGAAGAGTTTGTGTATCTTCCACTTGGTCTGGACTTGTCTTCCATCTTTCTGAGAATCTTTTTGAATTGTCTTCCAAGCATAGCAATGTTTTCTGATAAATTTTCTTTAGTTTCTGATTCATTATTTTCTTCTTCTTTATCAGTATTTGACACCAAGGCTATGCTTTTGTTCTTCTTTACAATTGTGTCATTCATTCCCATCTCAAATGTTTGAAGGGAACCAATGAGCTCTTCAACTTTCATTGTGCATATGTCTTGAGCTTCTTCTATTGTTGTGACCTTCATGTCAAATCTTTTTGGCAAAGATCTAAGAATCTTTCTTACAAGCTTTTCATCATTCATCTTTTCTCCCAAAGCTCCAGAAGTATTGGCTATTTCTAAGATGTTCATGTAGAATTCATGAATTGTCTCATCTTCCTTCATTCTCAAGTTTTCAAACTTGGTGGTGAGAAGTTGAAGTCTTGACATCTTCACCTTTGATGTTCCTTCATGAGTTGTTTTGAGAGTGTCCCAAACATCTTTGGCCAGCTCACAGTGATGCACAAGTCTAAAGATGTTCCTATCAATGCCATTGAATAAAGCATTTAAGGCCTTGGAGTTGCCAAGTGGTGAATCTTCTTCCTCCTTACTCCATTCTTCTTCAGGTTTCAACACTTTTGCTCCATCTTTGGTGTCTTGGACAGGGTGCTCCCATCCATTGTTGACTACTTTCCAGGCCCTATTATCAAGTGATCTTAAGAATGCTACCATTCTTGGCTTCCAATAGTCATAATTAGATCCATCCAATATAGGTGGTCTGTTTACAGATCCTACATCTCTGTCCATGTTTCCAGAATTTGCAGTCCCTAGATCTCACCCAGTTAAACAGGAAGGGTGCCTGCTCTGATGCCAATTGAAATTCTGTGATCAGGTACGAGATGTCAAATGAGATGTTTAAACACTTGAAGACTTAACTAAAACTTAAAGTGCAGGAAAATTAAACAACACAGGAATTTGTTAACCCAGTTCAGTGTATAACCACACTCACATCTGGAGGCTACCAAGCTAGGAAGGAAATCCAATATAAGTAATATTAATTCTAGACTTAAACCACCCAGTTTAATCTTTCACTTAATATCTACCCAATGCAATTTCTACCTAAGACACAACTTAGATATGAGTACCAACTCACTCCCCCTCAATCACACAGTGATATGTTTTACAAGTTTAATAAAATTGAAGTCATACTTCAAACAAAACAGCTTGATCTTACTTCACAGTGTCAATCAAGACACAAATACACTTTTGCTTAAAAGCTCATAAAATGGTACAATTAAAACAACCTGCTATTAACACAAAACACCCTATTTGGTCTTCTTAATTTCGTCCTCTATTCTGAGAGTTTCTGTTGCTTAAATAGGTGTTTGGATTTTGGGCTTTCTGTAGGTTTATCCAATCCTGATACGCATGCAATCATCACCATAAATTAGGGTTTGTTACTTCCTAGATTCTAGGTTATTCAGTTCTTCTGATTATGCTGAAGTTACATGACAAAACTCCCTACAGATGCGCCTTATTCTGTTTCATTCATCCATAATTAATTCCAGATAACTTCCCTTAATTTACTCAGTTCTGTTAGTCATTAATTAATTCTGGTAGCAGGTTTGAGATGTCACAACATCTGGTGTGACATCCTGAAAACTGAACTTACTTCATTTACTGATACAATGTCACAACATCTGGTGTGACATCCTGTAAACTGAACTTATTTCATTAACTGATACAATGTACCAACATTTGATGTGACATCCTGAATTAAGTTCATTTACTTATACTCTGTTTGATAATGTCCCAACATCTGATGTGACATCCTGAACTAAATTCAACACTTCTTGTTGGTCAAAAATTCTGCCAATTCTAAACATCTACAATTACCACCTTTTTGAACACATCCAAAATCTCTCTTTCTTTGTCTTCTTCAGGAACACTCTTATTTTTCCGCACTCTATGTGGGAAAGGGATTGGTGGTACATATTCTTTTTCGGGCTCAACAACAACAGTAGCAGGTTCAGGTTTAGGTTCAGGTTAAGGTTCAGTCACCTCCTTATTTTTTCTGGGGTATAATCTGCAACCTTTCCCGATCTCAATGAAATTGCACTCACATTAGGATTAGGACCTTTTGGATTCGCAACTGTTTGGGAAGGAAGTTGGGTTGAACCTTGGGCTTGCTGCAAGGCATTTATAGAAGTTGCTAACTCTCCAATCAGTGTCTTCATGGCTTGCATACTAGAATATGTCCGTTGTTGGAATTCGAGATTACTGGAGGCTAATTGCTTAACAATATCCTCTAATGAAGGACCAGAAGAAGATGGGGCAGCAATGATCACCGCTTGTGGAGGATTTTGTGGCGGTGGTAGCATCACTTGTTGTTTGTTGGAAGGCTGATTTCCATATCATAGGTTTGGATGATTCCTCCAATTTGGATGGTACCTATTAGTGGACAGGTCAGGAACGTTGTACCGGTTCTGGTTGTTACCTTGATTGTAAAGGGCTGCAGCATAAGCTTGAGGACACTCAGGAGGTTTTTCATCTTACAGAATAGGACATGTATCAGTAGGATGATCAGAAGAAGTACAAATACCACATAATCTTACTGTTTGAGCTTGTTGGGCTGCTTGAGCTTTACCTACCACTACCAACTGTTTCACCAAATCGGTCAGCTCACCCATTCTTCTTTCGAAATTTTTGTCGGAGTGAGAAACATGAGAAGAACATGCACTTCATTAACACCCTTTATTTGCACATAATTGTATCTTGTTGTGAACTGTTGGGAATTAAGTGACTTCTCAATCAGAGCCTTGGCAGCGGCTGGCATCTTATCAACAAGTGCTCCACCACTAGCAGCATCCAAAATATTCCTATCCATTGGTTTTAACCCTTCATAGAAATACTGAATCAGTAATTGTTCGGTGATCTGATGTTGTGGGCAACTCGAAATCAATTGTTTGAACCTTCCCCAATATTCAGTCAATGATTCATTATCCAATTGTCTAATACCACAAATATCTTTTCTTATTGAGGCAACTCTGGATGCGAGAAAGTATCTCTCTAGGAATACCTTTTTCAAATCATTCCAAGTAGCAACAGTATTTGGCTCAAGATAGTATAACCAATCCTTGGCTGCACCTTGTAGAGAAAACGGAAAGGCTCTCAGCTTGATGTGATCTTCATTAATTCCTTCTGGCCTGAGTGGTGCGGAACAAACAATCTGAAACTCTTTAAGATGCTTGTGCGGATCCTCACCTGCAAGACCACTAAATCTCGGCAACAAATGTATTAATCCATATTTTAATTCAAAAGGAACATCAAGGTCAGCATAATCAATACACAAGTTATTATAGTTCACATCAGGGGCAGCCAATTGTCTTAAAGTTCTTCGGTCACCCATATTTTCAAAAGCTAATTCAGAATCAGAATCAAACAAATTATGTAAAAAATCAAAATCAAAATCAAAATCAGAAGTGAGTGGTGAGCTATCCTGGACTTCTCTACGTCGTGTGTGCAAAGTTCTTTCTACCTCAGGATCGAATGTAAAAAGTTCAGAACAGGATGACCTAGTTGCCAGGACTAATGCACAGCAATGCAGCAACAATAGCAAAAATGCCAACAATGTCCATAAAAGTCAAAAACAAACACAAAGAAGGAAATCGATCAAAATAAATTCAAAAAAATAAATTGACCCCAGAATTAATCTAACTAAACAAAATAAGAATTTTAGAATGTTTTTTGGATTTTTTCGAAACTGCAAAAACAGTACAAAAATTAATTAAAAATAGAAAAATGCGGAATTTGGTGATTCTGAGGGCGGACTCCGAGTATTCCTTAGAATACGAGGACGAATGATCAGACGATTTTTCTACTCCTAGTAGGCAAAACAGATTTTCGATCGGACCCAATTTTCCCAAAAACCGATTTTTTTCTCCGACACGCGAGAAGGCCAAAAACGTGAAGAACCTAGGACCTAAACGCAACAACACTAAATCTATGACTCTAATATCGATTTATAACGACAAGAATCCTCGGCAACGGCGCCAATTTGATCTGTGTGTCGCGCACAGATCAAAAAGAGTAATTTTTGAAAACGTAGTATAGCGACAATGACTCGAATCGTTTCACAAGGATTCTTATATTGTTATTAATCGAAGGTAATCGAATTCCGAATTAGGGGGGGTTGTTTTAAGGTTGATAATAAAACAGAACAATTAAGTGATTAAAATACATGATTATGGAATAAGTCAATCTACCGATTCAGTTCCTACTATATTCGATTATTATAATTATAATGCCCTAAGCGGATTATTCATTCCTATCTGGATACAAACTCAATGACAAACGCGATGAGGTATGTAAGATTAACGATCCTATTGTCCGACTTAAGAAAAAGGGATAAAATTTCATGAATTAAGCAAACATGATTGATCAAACACAAAACGAATTAAGCAAATGTACTGTGTCTATGTTAGGATCATACAATCAACCAAATCAAATCAATATATTTCATGGAATTGAATTAAGCATACAAGAACATAAAATATCATTGAAAGGAATTAAATAAAGTTAACATTATAATAATCTCAAGTGTTGGAACCTGAATTACAGTAGATTGACTCAAAGGTGATTAGTTCTCCATCGTTCTTTCAAGCGTAAGAAAAATAAAACCGTGAATAGGAGAGTGTACAAGAGCAGCCGCGACTTCTATGTTAAATAGAAAACCTAAAAACCCGTTTACAACCCAACTGGGTCAAATACATAACCCAAGCCCAATTCTAAATGACCTGAAACTGAATAAAACTAATGCAGCCGCTTCAAACGATATTCTGGAAAATATGATTCTGAATCTGACTTTGACTCCAACATGAAAGTTGTAGCTCTCTGTCGCTCCCCGGATTTCCATCCTGGTACAAACGCGAAAGTGGCGCGGAAAAAGAATAGAGTCGCCAGCCAGGCATTTTTATCCCGAAGAAAGGGAATGGTAATGCTGCACAAACCAGAAGAAAAGAAGAGGAAGGACACGGGTCCTGCGAACCAAAGAGACTGAGCTCGGGAGTCGGTTACGACCTGGGAAGGTATTAGCACCCAGATCGTCCGTCGTACCCAACGGGATCCACGCTTGCAAAGAAACTGTTTCAAAGGGTGAGGGTATGAAAACTGCAGCAAAGAAAATGAATGAACTGGAAAAGAAACTGAGAAAAGGAACTGAATAAGAAACAAAGAGAAAAATGTAGGGAAAATATAGATTGTGCTCGAACGGGCCCTACCCCGCTGCCTACGTACCTCATCAGGATAATGAGGATCAGAGACGCCGTAGTTCCCCTAACTAGGGGTACCAAAGGAAATTGCTTGTGAATTAAAGCTTGAACTGCCTATGCCATTGCTCAGGTGTTGCAGACTCGGACGACGAGTGCGTAACCGTCTTGCAAAATGACAAGTAGGAGCAAGTTCGCGTACGGAGCGAATGAGGTGAGAAAAGAATTCCCGAAGGAAAGACGCTTGTTGTTTGTTTGTGTTTATTAGAAGCTTTTATGAGTGTGTCACAAGGAAGTGAACTCAAACTCTTTTCCATGGAATGTGCACTTGTCGCTACATTCCAAGATGGAATAATAGAACAAGCACACTCAAGTAAGGAGAAGATCCCCAAAACTTGAACCTAAAGATTAGGGCTTAGGCTCACTAACTTGTTTACTTATTAAGTGCTTTGGTTATTTACAAATGAAAAAGTGTTTTTTATGTTTTTCTTTTATGCAGAAGATACCTTGATCAGACTTGTGCATCACAAGGTAAACATGTACTATCCCAAGATGGGAAGACTACAAGCATACCTCATGGGATAAGGCTATGGATCCAGACATCACTTCAAACATTATTAAGATGTTTTTTATGGTTATGAGATGAGAAGAGAAGAAGAACCAAAAGGATCATAAAGGTAAAAAAACTAACGGGAAAAGTCTAATCCTAATATTCACATGCTTGGATGGTCCTAGGTTAGTGAGGCTCACTATCCTAGAGAAGAAAGAAAGAAGAGAAGAAGATGAGAGGAGGAGCACCATGGTAGCCTAAGCACACCTCAAGTCGAGAAGAAAAGAAGATGAGGGAGAAGAAAATGCAAAATGGAGATGAATAAGAATGAAGATAAGGAATGCAAAATGGAGTATGAAGATGAATAAGAATGAAGATAAGGGATGCAGAATGGAGTATGAAGATGAATAAGAATGAAGATAAGGGATGCAGAATGGAGTGATCGAACAATGCACAAACAGAGCCTACACCAGTAGGACTTCCAGATGCAACAGCATGCGATAAGTATAATTGGGCCACAGAAGTACCTAACGGAGAAGGTCCGCTGCCTCTTCAACATGTACAAAAGAAAACTCAGGAAATAATATCAAGTCCAAAACAGATTTATAAGTCAAGCGCAAATGCCAAATATCAGGTCATCAGACTAAGATCATATACAGGCTTTCCAGC
Organism: Lathyrus aphaca; assembly: GCA_963966055.1. NCBI lineage: Eukaryota > Viridiplantae > Streptophyta > Magnoliopsida > Fabales > Fabaceae > Lathyrus > Lathyrus aphaca. The sequence goes on along the minus strand of OZ014524.1, from coordinate 408,802,222 downwards.
TTCCAGAATTAAGACCACAAATTAGTCTGTATAAAGCCAAAGTCTAAACAATTTGCATCCGAAAATTCCACTTTCCCGAACAAGATTATGAAAAACAAATAGTCACAAGGTCATTTCCACGCTTTATCCCTCATCACCGAATTTGAAACAATGAACCTACAAAAGATCAAACGCAAACTAGAATCCAGATTAAACACCACGCTATTAAACCAAATTGAGTCAAAAAAATCAAAATTACAGTCAAAACAAAATTAGAATTAACAAGCAAAATCAACTAAATAAAATTATAATAAACTTCTAAAAAAATAACTCTTAACAAGGATTAATGAACTAAATTAATTATAAGGCAATTAATTAAACTAAAAAGTAAGACATAAAATAAGTAGAAAAGAAACAAAATATACAAAGAGAAAGGGTCATGCGCAGGATCAGGGTTAGGTTAAGTAAATTTAGTGGGCTTAGCCCACATTAACATCAATCAACAATAACCAAAAAATAAATAAATAAATTAACACAAAATAATAAAAAATAAAAAGTCAGAAATGTTTTAAAAGAGAAGGATGATATAATAGGTCAACACCAACAACTCATAGCACGGTCCCATGTTTCAAAACGCAACATTTCAACCCTTCCTCCCACAATGCGACGCACACCGCCAACCACTGCCTTGGCCGATTCTCAAAGTATTGGCGTCAAAACAGGAACGAACTCCCTCTTCATCGCGTTGCATCACTGTGGAACAAAATCGCCGCCGGAAGCAGCACCACAATCGCGACGTTGATGGCCATTGAATCTCACAGATTCGTCTCCTCATCCGCCGTACAAATCACCGGTCTCGGTCCTTGCCTCAGATTCCGTCTTCTTCTCATTTTTCTTCTCTTCTTTGATTTTGGTTTCGAATCTATTGATTTTTGGAGATTGATGATGGAGAGGGAGGGATGGATAAGAACAAAGGGTTGAAGATGGGTTATAGGGAGGTGAGAAGATGGTTGTGCTGAAACAAGGTGGTGAGTTATGATGAAGGTGCGCGTGTTGATATACGAAAAGGGGAAGCGGTGTTCGAAGGTTGAGTTTGGTTGTTGAGGTTGATTTGTGTGGTGAAGGTTGACGGTTTGTGATGAGTGGTTTAACAGGGAGATTTAAGGCTAAGGTGGTTTAATGGTTGATGAAGGTTTATGGAGGAGATGATGCTTTTAAGGGTGGCGGTGATGATGAAGTATTTGGTGATGGTGGTTGCGTGTTGTTATTGGTTTGTTGTTGGGTTGTATTGAAAACAGAAGTTGGGTGGTGGTTCGAAGATTTGTTTCCTGATATTGAAGGTTGTTGCGGTGAGATTGATGAGGGTTGAGGTGAGATGAATTTGTTGAAGGAAATGGTTGGCTTAGGTTTTTGGGAGAAATAACAAAGTTATTTGTTGTGCTTTTGAAAAGTGAACCTGGATTGTGTTTTCTGTGTATGAGTAGATTGAGAAAAGATGAGCGTTTGTTGTTGTTTTGTTGATGAAGGAAAAAAAAGGTTTTGTATGCGTTGTGGCTTGAAATTGGGTGTGTGTGCGTTGGTAGTGTGGGAGTTGAAAATTGTTGATGTGAGTGGATGCTGCCTGTGGTGTGTAAGAAATTGAGGGAGAAAACTTTTGTTGGTGAGGTGAGTGTTTCCACGGGAAGAGTGATAAAAAATGGTTTTTTGCTGCTGCTGTTTATTGAATGGAAGGAAATAGAAATCGCGTGAGCCACGTGATGGTGTGAAAGAAAATTGGCGAAAACTGCCAGCAGTTTTTCTTTATTCTGGGAGTGGTAGCAGTGAGGTCACGAATAAAATCGCATCACATTATTTTCCATTCTGTATGAGTTTTCCTTTGGTAAATGATAATAATAAAAAATGGACTTCATGAAATAAGGAAAAAATAATTAATGAATAATAATGGTAAATAAAAATGAATTAATAAAATGGATTGGAATATGGATTTAATTGTGAAAAGAAACAATGAATAAAAAGAATGTTGAGAAAAGGTTAATTGAATTTGGGTAAATGGGTAGTGGACTCAAGATGGATTACAATTGTTAATATGTGGATTTTGGTTTTGGAATGAATAATTGGATATGGTAAAAAGATCTATGAAACAAATGTTGGAAATGAACTTATTTGGATAAGAAAATGTGAAATGGATAAAAATGAATAAGAAAATGGTTAATGAATAATCGAATAAACTCTCCGCCAATATTTTCAGGGATGCACCTTGAATGGATTCGACCTAAAGATCTCACTTGAAATCCTTCCAACAACCCATGACGAACACAAATGAACACACTCCTGGCCCACTAAACAATTTGTCAATGACGAATCCCACAAAATACAACTTGACTCTGAACACACACTGCTTGAGAAATAACCATTGAGACGATGACGACCCAGATTCATAGCAAATAGTCCTTTCAGACGTGAAATTCTTGAATATCACTTAATCAGGGAGATAAACCCTAATATAGCGACAAAAATAATAAGGATGACCATTGATGACTGCATAGCTGAAACCTTGAATTTCTTGATAATCTGCAAGTAAAGCGTGCAACTCTGATCCTCAGAAAATACGATCCCATGTCTTATGCACATGATATGAATTCTAAATGCTACTGATCCAATGGAAATGCGAATGATACGCAAACGAAAATCCGGACAGAGATAGAAAACCAGAGGGCAAATTTGGAGTGTCTACAGATGCCCCTATTCAAGCAACTGTTGATCTGAAAAGGACGATTGCGCTCAGATGCCGTTCAAGATAAACTATGGTTGAATACCCAAGAAAAACGGAAATTTGCGCTCCGATGCAGAAAATAAGAAATGGGAAATAAACCCAATCCAATGACGTTTCGACTGAGCTGAGAGATGAGCAGACGAGCTCCTTCCAACGAAACCAAAGGTTCTGATGAATCATGACGCCAGGTGCAGAGAGCGGACGAGCCCTTAAGAATCTTCAAAGTAACCTGAGATAGACAAATCTCCTTCACCAATCCTTACGCAGATAAGTGGAATAAGACGGACGAGTCTTCTTCTGATAACCCTTACGCAGGTTCCGGAAATGCATATAAGTCTGTGGGATAGAAATGCAACTAGGATAGACGAATCCTCTTCACGAATCCTTACGCAGATAAGTGGAATAAGACGGACGAGTCTTCTTCGGATAACCCTTACGCAGGTTCCGGTAATTGTTTTGACGTTTTAATCCCACCGTCAGGATTTTCAACCTCTTCAATGCGGACGAGCATTGGAATGATTATCAAAGAAACACAGACGAGTGTCATAAATCGACGATACGGACGAGTACCGGACGATGATCCAAGAAACACGGACAAGTGCTTCTGATAATGATACGGACGAGTATCAATCACTGGTATAGACGAATACCAGAAATCCAACACAGACGAGCATTGAAATCTTCAATAGGGAACAATCTAACACAGACGAGTGTCAGAAAAGATACAGACGAGTATCAGCTTATTTCAGACGATCTTCAAAAGAAAATACCAAACAAGGACGAGTGTCGGGGCATGCAGACGAGCACTAGATAAGTAATAGGCACGGACGAGTGTCAAAGGATGCAGACGAGCAATCTTCAAAGGAGTAACAAGCACGTACGAGTGCTAAGAGATGCGATCGAGTATCAAATAAAGATGCGAGCACGGACGAGTACTGGCGACTTTCTTGGGGATATGCCTCAAATAAAGAGGAATCGAAAATAAAATGCACGAACGAGTGCTGCAGGGATGCGGACGAGCACCAAATGAAGATGCGCGCACAGACGAGTACATGCAACTTCGCTGGGGAAAAACTTCAAAGAACTAATAAGCACGGACGAGTGTCGAGAGCTGTGGACGGTCATCAAATAAAGATGATAGCACAGACGAGTGCTGGGGAATACCTCAAATAAAGAGGAATCTGCTGAGGAAAAGGCACGGACGAGTGCTGAAAGAGGATGAGCATCAAATAAAGATGCGAGCACAGACGAGTGCTAGTAGATATAAACTCTACTGGGGAAAGCAAACAAGCAATACCATAGAGCTAACACAAACGAGTGTTGAAAGATGTAGACGAGCAGCAATAAAGCATGATATATCACTGCTGGGGATAACTCTGCTTAGAGATAACACAGACGAGTGTTGACAAACGCAGACGAGCGGTAGACAAATGCCTGATTGGCCACCGAGAGTTACAACTCTGCAGGGGAAGATAAGTCTAGAGGTCTGACTACCTATCTCTGACTGAGGTGATATATACCTGCCTGTATCATCAAATGACCACCAGTATGGCAACTTTGCTGGGAAATATTTCACTGCCGGAAGTGAAGATCAGACATGAACTCTGTGGGGAAAGATCATCTTCAGACTTGGCTAGGGAATATGCTTCGTCAAATAACTCTTGCTGGGACCCTTGCTGGAGAGAGAGAGCTCTGACAATTCTAACTTTGTGGGGAAACAAAGCCTTCAGCTGCCTGTTGGGAAAACTTCACTGTGGAATGATAAGTCCGCTTGGGGATGAGAACAATTCGATTATCCTTGAAGTTCAGCTGGGGATATCGTCTGCTCTAACTCAGCTGGGGATGTGTCAACCTTCTGGACTAACGGAGAAACATATTTTGCAATACTCTGCTGAGGAGAGACTTTGATGGAGAATCAAGTAAGTCGAAATATGCCCCATGTATGGTACGATGACTGTGTTGGAAAGATATGACAATTGGATTTTGACTGTGTACCAACTCCTCACGAGGAAACCTTGTCGGCTAAAAGAAAATATTATGCTCGGGAAAGAAATAAACTTCCAATGACCCGCTGGTAAAATAAATACCAGACATTCTCTAAGGATTAACACAGTGTTCAAGCTTCTGAGCTCAACAGTTGCCTAATGATTATCAAGAGTGCACAAGCATCCCTTTACTCTTCCAATTGCCTCAGACTGCACCGTCTATGAAAAGATCGTCTCTAGAGGATTTTACAGAAGACATGACACCCAGAATTGCCCCAGTGTCTTCAAACTCTCGCAGAAATTCAACAGATCTTGAGATAACTGCCCCAGGCTGCGCCTTGTAACGGCTCTGCCCCATATGAAGAAACGGAAACCATGCAGTATGAAGATGCGATGCAAATGATGCAAGATGCAGACGTATGCTCATGATACTAAGGAAAATGATATGCAGCTACGGGAGCTAAAACAAAGATGATTGGGCGGAAGGCCAGGTTGAGCAATATTTTGGTATATTTTTGTTTTTGATTGCCAAACAATTGGACTTAAATGGTGAAGTACCAGACGAGAACCGGTTTATTAAAGGTAGGCCAACAGACGAAAACTGATGGGCAAAGAAAAAGTCGTCAGACGAGAACTGACTCCTTGGGTTCATTGTCAAACGTGAATTGACTCTGAAAAGAATGACTACTAGATGAGAACTGGCATCCAAAAGGTTAATGAAAAGGTGACCAGACGAGAACTGGTTAAAAGATTCTCCTACCAGACGAGAACTGGTATTTGAAATTGGTTTTCCAGACGAGAACTGGACTTTGGGTTTGTCTGCCAGACGAGAACTGGACTTTGAGACGTTTTGCCAGACGAGAACTGGACTTAGAAACGGTTTGCCAGACGAGAACTGGACTCTTGAACGGTTAAGAGGTTAGGGTTACGAGGCCCTGGGATGAGTCTGATGTTTGTTGGGTTATGCTCAATACCAATGATGCATATGCTCTATGCTCGAGCGAAGCGACATGAATAACGTATCCAGATGACTTATGCAATGATTATGAAAAGCTAGAAATGCTCCCAAGGCTGGGAAGAAAGGTCTTAGTGACAAGGCTTCTGGTTGAGAAGGGTGACAAAGGCGAGGGTGGGTGGCATGATTCCCCGATACTCGTCTTGAACTCTGAGATCACTGATGTAACCTACTATGTGAAGCTAAACTTTCCCCCTGTTTGGGTGAGTCCCTAAACAGACTGTCACTGATTATCCAATTCCTGGCATGGCGGACTTGGATGTCCTCTCGTGAAGAGTTGCACTTAGCGATCTCTGGAAGTGTTCTGCCCCGGTATGAGCGTGGAAGCGACTTAACTCATCCTGACCGAGCGTTGGAAGAATATATCTTGGGTCAATAGAAATTCTGGGTGCCCTGTCCCTGCTTGGCAGATTCAGCTCTGATCAACTGACTTTGAATGATATTCCTCAATTAACTGATGCTTGGGAACTTGCTTTACCCTGATAGATTCCTTGGTTGACAAAACCATTAGATAACATGCCCCTGATTCATAGGCCTACACGATGCTCTCGATTCTGGTCATCATTGTTGAATGATCAAGTTCCCTTGTGATCGCTCTTTGTAGGAACTTCCCTGGTGTCACAGACTAACTTGAAATTAAAATTGTTGATTCACAAATGGTAATTTTAATGCAGTTCACATGCAAGTTTTGGAAATTTAATTATTTGAATGATGTGATAGTGTGTGACGAATGGACGATTAGTCCAAACGTAGTGCTGAGTTAGCAAATCGTTAAGAGTCAGTATACACAACCTTGTCGTAGTATGCTTTCAGAATTGAACCTGATTCAATTAGGACTTTCAAGGGTTATAACGTAGTCTGGTTCACGGTTTTAGAAAGAAAGATTTATGGCTCAAAATTTATCTGTGCCACCCATTCTCCTTAATGTTCTCCATTCCTATGCTCAGCTAATTTTCCAAAAGCGCTCGCCTCTCGAAAGGGTTTTGTAATGGTCGAGGAACCAATGACATTGACAGTTTAAGCGCCAATGAAGTTTCTTTTGGAGTAACAGTCACCCCTTCTGACTTTGTGTCTGGTCACACGACTTTGTTCTTATGGAATTTTTCTTTCTGATATTTTATTCCCTAACTTTTGCCTGGACTGATTCATTTTTTTGAATTTTTTTTTTCCGATTTTGAAGTCCAGCGGGATGCCCTAACTTTTTCCTAAGTCATTTGTTTTCACCCTTTTTTTTTGACTTAGCGGGCTTTATTTCCTTTTTTTTATTGATTTTTTTGAACAAATCGTGTGACACTGGTTTGTCTGACTTGCTGAAAGGGTTGTGACTGCCTCATTCCTTTGTTGTCGAGGGATAACCATTGTGGTTTCACGTCCCTTGACCTCTTGAGGTGTAATGAATAAAAGGTAATGGATCCTCGGATGCACACTCCTTTGGAAATTTGAACACTCGGTCAAATTAACTGATGACTACCCTGCCCCGAGTTAAATGTGAGGGTTTTTCTGTTTAGAAAAGAAACTCCTACTTCAAGGCTCAAAGGGGTTGACGAGGGTCTATCTCCCTTATATCTCCGGTGTTTGGGAATCGAAACAATGCATGTACATCGTCATCAGGTTCTACCCTGAAAGCACACCTTCAACAATTATGGGTATTCAGTTGTCATCATCCTCCCTCAAACCTGCAAAACAACAGTGAAATAAATGGGAGATAAATGGATGCAACTATTTTTTTCTTTTTTGTTTTTTCAATGCAAGTAAAGAAAAATGAGCGAATGCGACATAATTGATTCAAAAAGTGCAAGATCACTACATTAACATTACCATTCAAAATAATAATGCTTAAAAGACAAATAGCTGCTAACTGGAAAGAAACTACAATGCAAATGATAAAAGGATACAATGATCACCAACTCTGATGACATCTTCTCTGAGCCACTGAAATCAGGAGACGCTCCTCCGAAGTCTTTGAACTCAATCAGGCGAGAGGTTGACGTGCACAACCAAGCTTCCTTCTGGAAAGGAAATGTAGCCCTTGTCGATCAACTGTTGTACTTTGGCCTGAAAAGCTTTGCAATCTTCAGTTGAATGCCCCATCGATCCGCCATGATACCCACACTGCTCATGAGGATTGTACCCTGGAGGGTACGGCTCTGGCAACGGCTTGAGAGGCTTAGGAACCACCAATGAGCTCTGAACTAGATGTGGCAAAAGTTCAATGTACTCCATGGGGACTGGATGAAGAGGAGCATTCCTTCTTTCCAGATTGTTGCGAGGCCTCGGCTGGCTCTGAAGTTGATTCTGAGGTTTTCGACCATGAGCTTGCAGATTTGGACGAGGCAGAGTCCACGGTTTCTGATACGGTGCTCTGAGCATTGCCGGATGCCCATAAGAGTAACCAGACACAGGAATAGATGATCTCTGAGAAGATGTTGGTCTAGAATATTCGATATTGGCCATGACTGCACTGGCGTCATACCATTCTTCCTCTTGGGAGCTAACAATAGATTCACCTTCACTAGTTGGGATGTTCGAAGAGTCTTGGATCTTTCCACTTTTGAGCAGGCTTTCGATGCGTACTCCAACTTTTATCAAATCAGAGAAGCTTGATGTCCAAATGCTACTCATTCTTTCCAAGTACGTTCCTTGCAACGTGCCTACGAACAGGTCAACAAATTCTCTGTCTGAAAGTGGTGGTTGCACTTGGGCTGCCAATTCTCTCCACCGTTGTGCATATTCTCTGAAAGATTCACCAGTTCTTTGAGATAGACTCTGCAACTGCATACGACTGGGCGCCATGTCCATATTGTACTGGTATTGCCTTACGAAAGCTCTGGATAAATCATTCCAAGATCGGATACGACTGCTTTCCAAATCCATATACCAACTTAAAGATGCACCGCTCAAACTGTCCTGAAAACAGTGAATCATCAACTCATCGTTGCGGGCGAAAGAAGTCATTTTTCTGCAGAACATCACCAAATGACGCTTCGGGCAACTGACACCAGTGTATTTCTCAAACTTCGGAGTTTTGAAATCTGGAGGAATGACAAGACCAGGCACCAAACACAGGTTTAAAGCATCAAAACCAAAGGCATCAGGATCCGCTAAGGCTTTGATTTGCTCATCCAACACGCGAAACCTTTCAGCAGGATCAATAGTTGGCGAATCCTTGGTTTTCACAAGAGGGATTGCCCCTTGGAAGTTCGACATAGGAAAAGCAAAAATCTGATAATCCGTAGCATCAGAAGAAGATGAAGGTCCACCCCGGACAACAGATGGTTCAGGTACACTCTGATTCACAATCGGGGTCTGTACAGGCTGAGCTCGAGCAAGATTATTCACTTGTGGAAGATCCTCATCAGGAGAAAGACCATATAAAGGATTGGTCATCGAAGTGAAACCAGGTGGAAACTCAACATTCTGACGGTTGCTCTCTGACATTGCTACTGATGGCTTCCAAACTGACCTTTACCTCTTGATACTGCTTAGTCTAGCTTCAAACAACTTTTGTCTTCCAACAGTTAACACTTGTTCAAACTGAGTACCGGGAAACCAGCTGGCTGGTCATGGACAAAATAGGAGGGATGAGCTCTCTGGCAGATGAAAATGCTATGCAGATGCAAATACAAAATGCAATATGAGGATGCAAAAGATGCAAAGACATGGGATCACAGCTGGAAACTGCCTGGAATCTGGAATACTGCCAAGAATCGAGTGTCTGTAACCACAAGATCTCTGTATAGTAACCCAAAATAGTAGCCGAGAACCAAAGGTCAAGAACTTCAGGATCATAGTGCCCGGATCAAAACATAGAACTCCACTGGCAATGAGGGTATCTTGAGGTCATGGGTTCCTGCAAACCTGTAAACCCCTCCAATATCACGGGTATGCTCCGGGTCAAACATCACGGACTCTCAAAGCCGAATAGCAATAATACTTTCATCATTTCCGAGAAATGGCTCATGACCAAATCAGGGAATCGGTTTGGCATTATATACTACGCAGGGAGGCCTCAGCATGAGTCCGGGAAAACAAGGCCATCCTATGTGAGTTCCAGGTGGGCCCTCGGGTGCGAGTGGGTTTGCCACACAATGTGGTCTGCCACTGTCACCACTAGAGAGGGATGTTTCCACAAGGTTCTCAATGATCGGTCCCCAGCTGCACATAACTGTCAGGGTTATGTAATGAGAGAGGAAGATCCCCAAATCAAGACATTTCCAAGACAATCGCAAATCTGGGCGTGGAACTCACTACTACCCCCATGACAAGATCTCATGAGGCCAAAGTGGAACCACTCTAAGTCCTATGGTGCACTCGAGCCGGGTACTTGGCTCATATCTCTCAAGAACAAGTAACACCCATCCCACCAAAGAAAACCAGTCCAGACAGTCCAGTATATACATGATGCAGTAAATAAAGACTGAAAACTGTAAATAAAGCTGTAAATAAAGTTGTAAATAAACAACAATAAAATACAACAAGCCACAGCAAACAAACATCACCCAATGAAACAGAAACACACAAACGCTAGGAGAGACTCACAGGGGAACCAGAGACTTTGGGTTCGATCCCCAGCAGAGTCGCCAAGCTGTCGCTCCCCGGATTTCCATCCTGGTACAAACACGAAAGTGGCGCGGAAAAAGAATAGAGTCGCCAGCCAGGCATTTTTATCCCGAAGAAAGGGAATGGTAATGCTGCACAAACCAGAAGAAAAGAAGAGGAAGGACACGGGTCCTGCGAACCAAAGAGACTGAGCTCGGGAGTCGGTTACGACCTGGGAAGGTATTAGCACCCAGATCGTCCGTCGTACCCGACGGGATCCATGCTTGCAAAGAAACTGTTTCAAAGGGTGAGGGTATGAAAACTGCAGCAAAGAAAATGAATGAACTGGAAAAGAAACTGAGAAAAGGAACTGAATAAGAAACAAAGAGAAAAATGTAGGGAAAATAAGGATTGTGCTCGAACGGGCCCTACCCCGCTGCCTACGTACCTCATCAGGATAATGAGGATCAGAGACGCCGTAGTTCCCCTAACTAGGGGTACCAAAGGAAATTGCTTGTGAATTAAAGCTTGAACTGCCTATGCCATTTCTCAGGTGTTGCAGACTCGGACGACGAGTGCGTAACCGTCTTGCAAAATGACAAGTAGGAGCAAGTTCGCGTACGGAGCGAATGAGGTGAGAAAAGAATTCCCGAAGGAAAGACGCTTGTTGTTTGTTTGTGTTTTTTAGAAGCTTTTATGAGTGTGTCACAAGGAAGTTAACTCAAGCTCTTTTCCATGGAATGTGCACTTGTCGCAACATTCCAAGATGGAATAATAGAACAAGCACACTCAAGTAAGGAGAAGATCCCCAAAACTTGAACCTAAAGATTAAGGCTTAGGCTCACTAACTTGTTTACTTATTAAGTGCTTTGGTTATTTACAAATGAAGAAGTCTTTTTTATGCTTTTCTTTTATGAAGAAGATACCTTGATCAGACTTGTGCATTACAAGGTAAACATGTACTATCCCAAGATGGGAAGACTACAAGCATACCTCATGGGATAAGGCTATGGATCCAGACATCACTTCAAACATTATTAAGATGTTTTTTATGGTTATGAGATGAGAAGAGAAGAAGAACCAAAAGGATCATAAAGGTAAAAAAACTAACGGGAAAAGTCTAATCCTAATATTCACATGCTTGGATGGTCCTAGGTTAGTGAGGCTCACTATCCTAGAGAAGAAAGAAAGAAGAGAAGAAGATGAGAGGAGGAGCACCATGGTAGCCTAAGCACACCTCAAGTCGAGAAGAAAAGAAGATGAGGGAGAAGAAAATGCAAAATGGAGATGAATAAGAATGAAGATAAGGAATGCAAAATGGAGTATGAAGATGAATAAGAATAAAGATAAGGGATGCAGAATGGAGTATGAAGATGAATAAGAATGAAGATAAGGGATGCAGAATGGAGTGATCGAACAATGCACAAACAGAGCCTACACCAGTAGGACTTCCAGATGTAACAGCATGCGATAAGTATAATTGGGCCACAGCAGTACCTAACGGAGAAGGTCCGCTGCGTCTTCAACATGTACAAAAGAAAACTCAGGAAATAATATCAAGTCCAAAACAGATTTATAAGTCAAACGCAAATGCCAAATATCAGGTCATCATACTAAGATCATATACAGGCTTTCCAGCTTCCATAATTAAGACCACGAATTAGTCTGTATAAAGCCAAAGTCTAAACAATTTGCATCCGAAAATTCCACTTGCCCGAACAAGATTATGAAAAACAAATAGTCACAAGGTCATTTCCACGCTTTATCCCTCATCACCGAATTTGAAACAATGAACCTACAAAAGATCAAACGCAAACTAGAATCCAGATTAAACACCACGCTATTAAACCAAATTGAGTCAAAAAAATCAAAATTACAGTCAAAACAAAATTAGAATTAACAAGCAAAATCAACTAAATAAAATTATAATAAACTTCTAAAAAAATAACTCTTAACAAGGATTAATGAACTAAATTAATTATAAGGCAATTAATTAAACTAAAAAGTAAGACATAAAATAAGTAGAAAAGAAACAAAATATACAAAGAGAAAGGGTCATGCGCAGGATCGGGGTTAGGTTAAGTAAATTTAGTGGGCTTAGCCCACATTAACATCAATCAACAATAACCAAAAAATAAATTAATTAATTAACACAAAATAATAAAAAAGAAAAAGTCAGAAATGTTTTAAAAGAGAAGGATGATATAATAGGTCAACACCAACAACTCATAGCACGGTCCCCTGTTTCAAAACACAACATTTCAACCCTTCCTCCCACAATGCGACGCACACCGCCAACCACTGCCTTGGCCGATTCTCAAAGTCTTGGTGTCAAAACGGGAACGAATTCCCTCTTCATCGCGTTGCGTCACTGTGGAACAAAATCGCCGCCGGAAGCAGCACCACAATCGCGACGTTGATGGCCATTGAATCTCACAGATTCGTCTCCTCATCCGCCGTACAAATCACCGGTCTCGGTCCTTGCCGCAGATTCCGTCTTCTTCTCATTTTTCTTCTCTTCTTTTATTTTGGTTTCGAATCTATTGATATTTGGAGATTGATGATGGAGAGGGAGGGATGGATAAGAACAAAGGGTTGAAGATGGGTTATAGGGAGGTGAGAAGATGGTTGTGCTGAAACAAGGTGGTGAGTTATGATGAAGGTGCGCGTGTTGATATACGAAAAGGGGAAGCGGTGTTCGAAGGTTGAGTTTGGTTGTTGAGGTTGATTTGTGTGGTGAAGGTTGACGGTTTGTGATGAGTGGTTTAACAGGGAGATTTAAGGCTAAGGTGGTTTAATGGTTGATGAAGGTTTATGGAGGAGATGATGCATTTAAGGGTGGCGGTGATGATGAAGTATTTGGTGATGGTGATTGTGTGTTGTTATTGGTTTGTTGTTGGGTTGTATTGAAAATAGAAGTTGGGTGGTGGTTCGAAGATTTGTTTCCTGATATTGAAGGTTGTTGCGGTGAGATTGATGAGGGTTGAGGTGAGATGAATTTGTTGAAGGAAATGGTTGGCTTAGGTTTTTGGGAGAAATAACAAAGTTATTTGTTGTGCTTTTGAAAAGTGAACCTGGATTGTGTTTTCTGTGTATGAGTAGATTGAGAAAAGATGAGTGTTTGTTGTTGTTTTGTTGATGAAGGAAAAAAAGGTTTTGTATGCGTTGTGGCTTGAAATTGGGTGTGTGTGCGTTGGTAGTGTGGGAGTTGAAAATTGTTGATGTGAGTGGATGCTGCCTGTGGTGTGTACGAAATTGAGGGAGAAAAAGTTTGTTGGTGAGGTGAGTGTTTCCACAGGAAGAGTGATAAAAAATGGTTTTTTGCTGCTGCTGTTTATTGAATGGAAGGAAATAGAAATCGCGTGAGCCACGTGATGGTGTGAAAGAAAATTGGCGAAAACTGCCAGCAGTTTTTCTTTATTCTGGGAGTGGTAGCAGTGAGGTCACGAATAAAATCGCATCACATTATTTTCCATTCTATATGAGTTTTCCTTTGGTAAATGATAATAATAAAAAATGGACTTCATGAAATAAGGAAAAAATAATTAATGAATAATAATGGTAAATAAAAATGAATTAATAAAATGGATTGGAATATGGATTTAATTGTGAAAAGAAACAATGAATAAAAAGAATGTTGAGAAAAGGTTAATTGAATTTGGGTAAATGGGTAGTGGACTCAAGATGGATTACAATTGTTAAAATGTGGATTTTGGTTTTGGAATGAATAATTGGATATGGTAAAAAGATCTATGAAACAAATGTTGGAAATGAACTTATTTGGATAAGAAAATGTGAAATGGATAAAAATGAATAAGAAAATGGTTAATGAATAATCGAATAAACTCTCCACCAATATTTTCATGGATGCACCTTGAATGGATTCGACCTAAAGATCTCACTTGAAATCCTTCCAACAACCCCTGACGAACACAAATGAACACACTCCTGGCCCACTAAACAATTTGTCAATGATGAATCCCACAAAATACAACTTGACTCTGAACACACACTGCTTGAGAAATAACCATTGAGACGATGACGACCCAGATTCATAGCAAAAAGTCCTTTCAGACGTGAAATTCTTGAATATCACTTAATCAGGGAGATAAACCCTAATATAGCGACAAAAACAATAAGGATGACCATTGATGACTGCATAGCTGAAACCTTGAATTTCCTGATAATCTGCAAGTAAAGCGTGCAACTCTGATCCTCAGAAAATACGATCCCATGACTTATGCACATGATATGAATTCTAAATGCTACTGATCTAATGGAAATGCGAATGATACGCAACCGAAAAGCCGGACAGAGATAGAAAACCAGAGGGCAAATTTGGAGTGTCTACACTCTCTCTCTTAGCTTTCCATCGACTGTTAGAACGCCTCAATCAGATTCATGGAACTCCGGTTATGATCATTTCCGTAAAAGCTGTTAAAGTTGAAAATTAAGTACGAAAATTAAATTAAGCCAAAAATAAAGTAATTTAGAAAAACAAATTAAAATATAAAAATAAACAAATAAACTAAAGAAATGCCTAAGTGCAATCATGTGGGAATGTGCACCAAATTGCATTGATCATCGGTCGTTATTTATTAACGAGTAATCTTTTCTGATGTGATTGTGCAGAATGGCTGGAAACAACATGTGTGCTCTCGCTGATGCTATTACAGCTCTTGATCAAACTACTTCTCGGAACAATCGTGTAACACGGTGGGAGAACTGACTTTCAGTTAAATGTTGCGGATAGCAAGAGTCGCCACCGACTTTTATTTTATCCATAATGAAGGGACATAAAAGAACAGGAAAGACCGTTTTGAAAAGACTTGGGTTCGGGGGGTAGGTTATATAAAGGGAAGGTGTTAGCACCCTTTATATTTATGGTTATCCATGGACTCTTAGTTACTTAGCTCACTTAAATTGTTTTTGAAGAGTGTAGTGTGTGATTATAAATTTTTCTAAGTATTTTGTAATGATCCTCATATGGATGTATACAAAGCCTTGTTTGAAAATATTTGAAAATATTGTGAGGTGTGAAAAGTATTTTTGAAGAGTGAGCAAGTAACTATGAGGTACCTACCCTAGACTAAGTCATTCATATTCTTATATGTCCTTTCAAGGGTAAGACTATCCCTATTATTAAGGAATAGGTAGTCATTACCTTGGATTTATTTAAGGGATAGACGTAGGGTCATCGTATGGTCAATGAAGGCAACTTAAGGGGCGTCTTTAGCAATTCCTAGGGACTATCATCATTTATTCGAAGGGACAAGATCATTATTCTGTAGGCAATCTCGAAGGGACTTGATCTGTTAAATCTGTATGGACTTGATGATTTATACGTGAAGGGACTTTTCTTAAGACACCCCTATATTCGAGGGACTTGACCATTTTAAATAAGGCAACCAAGAGGGATACCCTAGGAAGTGCAGACGACGATCTTAGATCGACTTACGTGTGTGAGTATTGTTTTCAAATATTTATCTTGATTATTAATTTTCTAAGTCCATGGTTCATTTATTTCTTGGCACTCCCTATGTTACTAACCACGCAGTTAATATGAAAAATAAATGGCAGAAATTAAAAGGCAGAAAATAAAATTCCTACACTATTACATGGCTTAGGGGCAGTTACATAATATTAATGACAGAAAATAATAAAAACCAATTATTACAAAGGCGAAGCAGTTACATAATCAGGCAAACAATGAATGAATAACATAAAAATGAGTGAATAAATTAGAAGAAAAAAGTTTGCAAACTAGGTTAAGAAAATAATTAGGGTTAGGGTTTGAGATAAAATTTTAAGGTTTAAAAAATATTTAAGGTTTAGGAAAAATTTTAGGGTAAAAATTAGGGCGAAAAGTTTATGAAAAAAAATTAAGACTTAGGTTTAAAATTAAGGTTTAGGGAAAAAATTAAGGTTTATGAAAAAAATTAAGGTTTATAATAAAAAATATAAATTTAAAAAAAAAATTGTTTTATCTTTTAGAAATTAATTTAATAATAATAATAAGGAAATTCAAAGAAAATACATAATTTGATAAAAAAGGGAAAAATAAAGTTAGAGATACCCAAAATATGGGGGTTGGTGTTGAACCCCTGACTTTGCCTTTGCCAACAAAAACCTTCAGCCACTACGCTAGCCACGTTTCTTTGCCAAAATATTGGTAATGAGTGTTGAACTCACGTTTCTTTGCCAAAATGTTGGGAATGAGTGTTGAACCCACGCCCTCATACTTTCAACCTTAGATCTTTGTCACTAGGCCAATCAGCGCATGTCACACACCATCTTCTTCCTCCCACCTGCATATTTTTGGTATATACTATTGGAAGAATAAAAAAAGAAATAAACAGGATCAAATAAAATCGCTGCAGATTTTAAAATAATGGAAAATAAGAAAAGCGATTAAAATAAAATCTAAAAAATATTAAAATGATGCTAAAAATCTAATAAAATCAAATAAAGAACGCACAAATTTTTTTATATTTTTTTGAGAATATGAAAATAGAAAATAAATCAAATAAAATAGAAAAAAGAGGAATTTGCAATTTTGAGGGTCGAAATCCCTTAGAATTTCATTCTAAAAGAGTATTGTTCGTCGATTTTTTTCTGAACTTCTGGAAAAAATTCGGAGTAAATCGAAACAGTAGTACTTACCTGACTTTACCTGTCAGCCTGAAATTCTTATAATTACTGCAGCCTTC
Source organism: Lathyrus aphaca (assembly GCA_963966055.1). Lineage (NCBI taxonomy): Eukaryota > Viridiplantae > Streptophyta > Magnoliopsida > Fabales > Fabaceae > Lathyrus > Lathyrus aphaca. The sequence continues at coordinate 408,785,221 of OZ014524.1, read as the reverse complement.
AAAGTATCGACGAAAACAGATTACCACAGATTAACCAATAGTTTAGTTCTCCATGGTGCCCTATGATTCCTGCATTGAAACTTAAATCCAACTATCCAAAAACCATCTACACAATCAAACAAACATATTGTGTAATCAAAATCAATTAATCATGCATAAATCATTGAAATTTAAAAAAATCAAAAGAAAAGCAAGAATATGAATTTGGTTTGTATGATTTGGCATGAATTTGATGATGAGGATGATTGGAATAGGTTCAGGAAACCTCAAGGATTCATTTGCAGCCTTTAATCAACTTGTAAAAGTGGTGGATTGTGGAAACCTAATTTTGAATTATGTGAAATTTTAAAGTATGAATACCATCCTCTTGCTCTCCATCCCTTTTTTTTGTCTTGTGATGTTGTTGTGGTTATATAGTAATGTAATTAGGTTAAGAATTTGGGCCTTGGTTGGAGTTGTATTGGTTGCTTGAAGGTGAAGAAAGTTATGGTCAAAAATATCAAAAAAAATCAAATGATATGTTTCCAAATTGGTTGTGCACAAAATTGGAGAGTATCAAATCAACTTAAATGATGTTTAAGAGCTTCTAGAAGAAGAATCAAATCAAATATTTGTATTTTCATATTTTATTTTGATTTAAAATGAATTTTAATGAATAAAATCCAAATAAATAATAAATAAATTATAAAAATCAGAAAATATTTGAATTGGGTCGTGCTTGATGTTTTCATGAAGATTGGGTTGCAAAATGATAGGCCCATTTGGAAAAAAATTAGATTTAAGCCCTTATTTTCTTCATACACCCCTTGAAAATCTCCCAACTTTGACAAGGCATATATCCCTCAATTTTAAGGCTATGAAGGTGTTCTTGGACATTTTGGAAATCTTAAGGAGTCCTCTAACAAACCTCTTTGGTCTCATGTCCATATCTTTTACCATTTTCAAGTTATGCCCTTTGGAAGATGTTGACTTTTTGTTGACTTTTGAAATGACCTGTAATGTTTTGGCTCATACCTTTCAAATGAAGAATTTTTAGGCTTGGCTTGTGAGACACAAAGTTATAGAGAATTAAATTTCCTTAAAAATGAGCTTTGTATGGGAAATATTTGATGAAGCATGTGAAAGTTATGTCTGGTCAAAGTTCAGTTGACTTTTCTTGTGAAAACCCTAATTTAGAAACTCCTGATTCTTGATGATCTGAAATCTCTTTGATGAATCATGATCAAACCTTGATCAAATGATGAATTTTACTTCATAAAATTGATGTTGGAAAAAAATCATGAAGTTTGACTTTGGTTTGACCACAGTTGACCTCAGTTTGACTTTTTAACCACTTTGACTGATTTTTGCATATCTGATCATCTGACTGAGCAAACCTTTTGGGAAAGCCTTAAAACTTGACATAGGGATTCTTGAAGACATGTGGGATGTTATGAAGTTCACTTGAGGCCTTGGAAGTCCATTTAGCCTGATGAAATCCAAAACCCTAGTTTAGGGTGCATTGCTTAGGAGGAGGCTTTGTCTAAGGGAATTTCCAAACTTTCTGACTAATTGTGAACCTCTTGGGATACCTTGTGAACCTTGTGAACCTTGAGAGGATCCTTGGGACACATTTCCTTGACTAGGGGAGGGAAAATTTTGGGGTGCAACAGCTACCCCTGTTCAATTTTCTGAAACCTGAGGAGTTAGATTGACATGTGTGCCATTCGTGACTTGGAAGGTTGAAGGGGATTGAACACAAAAGCCCAAACATTTGCACTCGCCGGTGCGTAAAGTAATACTGCTGATTGGTTGTATTTGCTTGAATGGGCTTAAAGATGCCACTCGGAGGGACTGAAGATGGGCTTATAGATGCCATCCATAATATCAGAAGGTGATAGTATCTTTATGTTGTCACTGGATATCAGTACTAGGTCTTCTTATAGGCCGTCTCTGAATCATTTATGTAACATGGTTTGAGTTGAATGCCAGCACTAGATCTTCGTATAGATCGTCTCTGCATTATCTCTGGGGGAAAAGAATATCCTTCATTTGGTGTCAGTACTTAGATCTTCGTATAAATCGGCTATGAACCATCTTTAGGAACATACTTTAATTTAAGCATCAGAATCAAATCTTCGTGGCGATCTTTTCTGAATTGCTTTTGGTAATATCTTGGGTTAAGTACAAGATATTTGTATCAATCATTTATGTACCATCCCACAGATAAACTGTTGCATAGACCATTTACATACCTTCCCAAGGACAAAAAGAATACTAGGATTAAATCTTCGTGGAGATTATCCCTGAACTTCTTCTGAAAGAATCTCTTGGATTAAGTGCTAGATCTTCGTATAGATCATTTATACACTATCCCAAAGATAGTTGACCATCAGAAATAAATCTCCGTAACGATTATCTCTTCTGGAAATATCCTGGATTAAGCACTAGATCTTTGTATAGATAATTTACGTACCATCCTAAGAATATCAGGATTAAATCTTCGTGGCGATTATCCATGAACTTCTTCTGAAAAATCTCTTGGACTAAGTGCTAGATCTTCATATAGATCATTTACACACTATCCCAAAGATAAACGGTTGAATTGACCATTAGAAATAAATCTTCGTAGCGATTATCTCTTCTAGAAGTATCCCGGATTAGGCACTAGATCTTCGTATAGACCATTTACGTACCATCCTAAGGACAATAAGAATATCAGGATTAAATCTTCGTGGCGATTATCCTTGAACCTTTTCTGAAAAATCTCTTGGACTAAGTGCTAGATCTTCGTATAGATCATTTACACACTATCCCAAAGATAATTGACCATCAGAAATAAATCTTCGTAACGATTATCTCTTCTGGAAGTATCCCGGATTAGGCACTAGATCTTCGTATAGACCATTTACATACCATCCTAAGAATATCAGGATTAAATCTTCGTGGCGATTATCCCTGAGCTTCTTCTGAAAAATCTCTTGGACTAAGTGCTAGATCTTCGCATAGATCATTTACACACTATCCCAAAGATAAACGGTTGAATTGACCATTAGAAATAAATCTTCGTAACGATTATCTCTTCTGGAAGTATCCCGGATTAGGCACTAGATCTTCGTATAGACCATTTACGTACCATCCTAAGAATATCAGGATTAAATCTTCGTGGCGATTATCCCTGAGCTTCTTCTGAAAAATCTCTTGGACTAAGTGCTAGATCATTTACACACTATCCCAAAGATAAACGGTTGAATTGACCATTAGAAATAAATCTTCGTAGCTATTATCTCTTCTAGAAGTATCCCGGATTAGGCACTAGATCTTCGTATAGACCATTTACGTACCATCCTAAGAATATCACGATTAAATCTTCGTGGCGATTATCCCTGAACTTCTTCTGAAAAATCTCTTGGAGTAAGTGCTAGATCTTCGTATAGATCATTTACACACTATCCCAAAGATAATTGGCCATCAGAAATAAATCTTCGTAACGATTATCTCTTCTGGAAATATCCTAGATTAAGTACTAGATCTTCGTATAGATCATTTATGTACCCTTCCAAGGAAAACTTGAGCATCAGGATTAAATCTTCGTGGCGATTACTCTCGAATTGCTTCTGGTAATATCCTGGACTAAACACTAGGTCTTCGTATAGACCATTTATGTGCCATCCCAAGGACAATTTGTATTGATCATCAGAAATGAATCTTCGTAGCGATTATCTCTGAATCGTTTCATGGAATTGATAGTGTTTATCTGCCTGCAATTATCCTGAAAAGAAAAGGTTAGTTTATGCAAGATTATTTGATGTATGCATGTATAGAACGATGCTCTTAAGTAAGAATGCCATATGGGTATCTCTGTATAACAATTGCTGGCTGGGGAAAATAAATCCCGATTTGTTGCTGAGGAGTATAAAGACTTCGTTCTTGTCTTACTTAAGAAAATTGTACTTAGAACCTTCTCGTTTTTGTTCGCCGTACTTCTTATTGAAGGAAAAAGTTCCTGAATATACTGACTGAGGATAAAAGAGATGGACATAGATCTGGGAGACTTAATTCTTCGGAGGATATGAAACTGCTTGAAGACTTCGTAGAGTGGGAAGTATAAGATATTACTTGAAGTATTTTGTATGGATATCCGTAAAGATTACTCAGTGGGGATGAACCGGCGAAGCTTCGTTGAATTCCTATCTCCCTTCGCCCTTAGTAAATGCTTTTATTGTATTTTATGCATTTCTGGTAAACATCAATCATATCCAAAAGCATATATACATTCAAACATAACCAACAAACGTTTTTCGCTTTAGTAAAAGGGGAAAAGTAATCCTGAATAAAGAGGGAAAAGTAAAGTTGAACTCGAAAACAGAATCATTTCAACTTTGAGAGTGTATAACCAATTGGATTTAGAGCTCCTGAGATTCTTCACTTTCCTGAATACCTTCCCAGAAATCCTCATAGCTAGATCTGAAGACATGATACTGACACCATCTGATACTATTGGCACAGACAGTTAATTTTCATAATGTCTTCTGCTGAGAATCCAATATCAAGGCAATACAATGGGATGGACCATATACACTCCAGATATTATATTTGGAAAGAGAGAGTTGCCCCTTGGTTGAGGATGAATTGTCCCATAATGGAAGTATCTAAACAGAATGCCCCATAATAATATGCACCTGGCATCATGAACTCTGTAATGTTACCCTTGGTAATTCAGATAGATGAGGAGATCTGCCCCTGGCTACTTAAACATAGTTGAATCTTGTCCTGATTGCCCCAAATGAGTTAGGCAGTATCATGGCATGCCCCCTTGATTGGGAGATAATGACTATGCCCCTTTGTATACATGGGCTTTGATCTAGGAAGCAACTTTGTTTATCGGAAGGACTTTGGTTTATTGAACATCCATCTTGTAAGTTTCTCTGTTTGTCAAACACTCAGGTATATGCAAACAAATATATTCAAAATGCAATGCTTATATCTGTCTTGAATTTGTTTTGAAAAATAATTATTTTAGTAAAACAATGTTTGTAAGAACTGTGATATTAACTCGAGATTTATAATAAGCCCTGAAGGAGTCGGGATACCTTTTTGTAGTAGTACGCTTTCAAACTTACCATGCTTCAATTAGGACTTTTAAAGGGTTATAACGCGGCCTGGTTCACGGTTTAAGAAACAAATGATAAAGGCTCAAATTTATTTGCACCCAACTCACTCTTCATGATGTTCTTCAATCCTATGTTCGGTTAACTTATGCATTGAGGCTCCAAAAGTATTTGGAATTGTAACACTGATATTTGAGATGATTCAGAAACCATAACTTTATTTTAAAAGTCATCACTTTTTTATTTTTTGTTGAGGATTTGTAGTGCCCTCTTTTTTTCTTGATATTTCTATCCCTTCTTTTTGCCTGAACTTTTTATTTCAAGGTTACAGTCAGCGGAATATCTCAATGTTTACTAAGTCTCCTTCATAGGTTATGATTTAGTGAAATTTTCTTTTTCTAGATATTGACTGTCAGACATAATGGTTTCCGGGAACCCTCATTAGTTGTGTACAAGAAAGACAACTGGCATAATTGAGTTAACCGAAAAAATACCCTGCCCCAGGTTATGATGAAAGGTTTTAATTTGTGTGATAATAAAAACTCCTACTTCATAGGCTCAAAAGGGTTGACTAGTGATTAACTTCCTTATATCTCCACTGTTTAGGAATTGAAGCAATGCCTGTACATCGTCAGCATAGTCTGTTCGAAAGCATACTGCATAAGATTATGGTATTATTTTCTTCATCCTCCCTCTACAGGCTTATAGCTTTATCAGGAGTTAAATATCACAAGATAGAAATAAGAAGCATAGTTTTAAATATAGTGAAACGAATGGATTAATTCAAAACAAACATATGCAATGCATTAATAAAAACAAAAGTTTGACATAATAGTAAGTGTTTAAACAAACAAAAGAAATTACAAATGAAAATTCAAATGTTCTCAAAGCCTCTTCCTCTAAACTCGTGACTCCAGTTATCTAGAAACATTGATGCTTGATGGACAATAGAAGAACTCAACCTGGCCTTCTGGCGTAACCTCGAGTATTCCTTCGTCAATCAGGTGTTGAATCTTATTCTTCAATGCCCAACAGTTATTAGTGTCATGTCCAAGACAGTCGGAGTGATACATACACCTTGCCTTGGGATTATAGCGAGGAGAGGAGGTATTAGGATTTTTAGGAGAATTTTCCAAGGAAGTCAACTTCATCTCCAACAGGCATTGCAAAACTTGTGACATTAGTGTGCTAAACCGGATGAACTGTCTTCTACATTCCTTGTATCGAAGTGGATTAACCTTACAAGGCCTTCTTTCTTCCATTGAAGGATGATCAGTAGTAGCCTGTCTCTTTCCTTCTTTTATCATTATCTTCCTTTCAACCAAGTCAGCTTGTTTCAACGGAGGTTGACTGATGATTAGATCCTCGTCTCTGTTACTTTGAAGTTTGTGGACAAAGGTTCTCATCTCTTCTTTCCCCTGAGCTAAACTTTGGATAACAGCCATTTGGCCACTCGTCTGGATCCTTATCTCTGCCATCTCAGCTTGCAATTGTTTCAACTGATCATCCTTGTTGTCTTCAGGATTCTTCTTCTTCATGTCCTTAGAGAGGAGTGCATTTAAATCTTCTTGCCCCTTGGACAAATTCAGGATCCCTTCTTGAAACTGAGCATTCTGAGCTTGAAGATCTTTGATAGATTGTTCGAGAGCCATTTCTGCTGAAATAAACAGCGAGAAGATGAGAAACCTGTTGTGAAAACCTGTCATGTAATGATATGATATGTAGATGCATATGCAATGTTTTCAAGGACCGCATGATTTAAATTTGTTTAAACAAACAGAAATGAAATTTTTTATTAGTAAGCATTAAAATCATTTGCCTCTTAGGCTTACAATGAAGGGAAATAAAAACAAAAATGGGGTTTTAGATCTCCCATGGACGTTTCCTCTTTGTATGGAGGTATGTGTTGAGATTCCGCTCCTCGTGAAGTTGTCTTGTCAGCTCCAGAATTCTTTCTTGACTAGCTTTGAAATGAGTCTCAAAAGTATCCCTTTTCTCCTTCAACTGAATCCAGGACCTCTGCAATTCCTCCATGTCAGTGGGCATGTCTGGATGAAGGATGATATAAGGAGTATCTCCTTCGGCAACATGCTCCAAGGTAACTGGCAGGATAGCAGGATATGGCATCATAAGAGTCTGAGCACGTGAACGCACCCATCTGAGGTAAGGTTCCATAGGAATAGAGTACTCTGGTTCCAGAGTCTTATTGTCAACCTTGTTCACTTTACCCCAAGCTCGTATGAACCTTTGACGGTAACCTTGCAAATCGTTGTCGTAGTCGAACACAATACCCTGAATAAGCATGTCATGAGGACCATCACTCCGAGCATAACCAAACAGGCGTAGAGCAAAAGAAGGGTTGTAAGTAATGCCCCCTCTTAAGCCAAAGAGTGGCACATTAGGGATTTCCCCACAACGGTCAATGATGGTAACATTCTCCATAGATCTAGAGCACCAATGAATATTTGAATGAGAAAGTGACATGATTCTCTTAGACCACCTTAACCTTTGTTCATTCTTCATCACTGATCGAGGAAGGTGAGAAATAAACCACCTAGACAATAGAGGTATACAACACATCAGAGTTCCTCGTGCCTTCGTAGAACGGGTATGAAGAGAGTGTAAGATGTCTCCAAGTAATATAGGCACTGGATTATGAGTCAGAAATATGTTGATGGCGTGTACGTCTATGAACTGGTCTGGATTAGGGAACAAAACTAAGCCATAGATTAATAAGGATAAGATCTCCTCAAAAGCATCATAGCTCATAGCCTCCAAGAATACCTGAGCTTTATCCATCAATATCTTACCAAGGATACCCTTAACTCCACTTCTCGTTTCTAGGACAATGTCTGATTTCTTCAGATGTAGGGTTGCAACAATGACTTCAGGTTTAGGCTCTTTCTCTAAGCCTGTGAAGAGTCTCTGATCAAGGATAGGTATACCCAGTAGTTTGGAGAACTCCTTCATTGTAGGAACCAGCTGATAGTCGGGGAATATGAAGCAATGATGTTTAGGATCAAAGAACTGAAATAGGACACTTAACATGTCTTCATTGAACCCTGAAGTGACTAGATCTAGTAAGTGACCATGTTTCTTGATGAACTGTGAGCTTTCAGAAACTTGAGAGACCAATTCTTTAAGCTTAGGAGGTATTCCTACAAAGTTGACCCGGATAGTATTCCTACGAGCAAAAGCCATGACCTGCAACAAAGAACAAAGATAAATCCTTTGGTCCTTGAAATGGTTAGTGAAAATGCTATGCTTATGATGCATGATGTCATGATTTTATGCTCAATCACAAACATGTGGCACACACAAACAAGTCACACAATAGCCATAGGTTTGAAGGCTTGCATGAGGTTTAAAGGTAAGTACCCTCCCTTGCAGTTTAGATGGTTCATCCTGTCCTACAAAAGTAACCAGGTTCTAAGGGATCTCAATATCACTGATCCTTCCCAAGGGTGGTTGTTCAGTAGGCAACTTACTTGCCAACCAAAACCCTCCAAGTTTAGGATCTCAATGAGCGTAGTATCGAGTATCAACCAACTTTAGTCTTCACCAAAGTCGGCTATCTCACTACTTTCTAAAGGCCAAGATGGGATAAGTATGGTTCTAAAAGTCAGTTAGTGTATTGACAACATATGGCAACCCCATATTATCCTTAACTTACTTAAGGAACATAAGCACCAACCAAGAAGTCACACTAACTATGGCCACCGATCAACCATATCGGTATACGCCGTATAGTTTCCTTGGTTTATTGCCATTTACCTAGGGTACACTAGATCCGAGTTAGGATCTTTCACGTATAAAGCCCAACAGGTAATATAAAGCAAACAAAGCAAACAATTTAAAGTGATCTAATTCCTAAGGGTACCCCTCTTTTACTTAGTAACTCCCCAACAGAGTCGCCAGTTCTGTAACACGGTGGGAGAACTGACTTTCAATTAAATGTTGCGGATATCAAGAGTCGCCACTGACTTTTATTTTATCCATAAGGAAGGGACATAAAAAAACAGGAAATACCGTTTTGAAAAGACTTGGGTTCGGGGGGTAGGTTATATAAAGGGAAGGTGTTAGCACCCTTTATATCCATGGTTATCCATGGGCTCTTAGTTACTTAGCTCACTTAAATTATTTTTGAAGAGTGTAGTGTGTGATTATAAATTTTTCTAAGTATTTTGTAATGATCCTCGTATGGATGTATACAAAGCCTTGTTTGAAAATATTTGAAAATATTGTGAGGTGTGAAAAGTATTTTGAAGAGTGAGCAAGTAACTATGAGGTACCTACCCTAGACTAAGTCATTCATATTCTTATATGTCCTTTCAAGGGTAAGACTATCCCTATTATTAAGGAATAGGTAGTCATTACCTTGGATTTATTTAAGGGACAGACGTAGGGTCATCATATGGTCAATGAAGGCAACTTAAGGGGCGTCTCTAGCAATTCATAGGGACTATCATCATTTATTCGAAGGGACAAGATCATTATTCTGTAGGCAACCTCGAAGGGACTTGATCTTTTAAATCTGTAGGGACTTGATGATTTATACGTGAAGGGATTTTGCTTAAGACACCCCTATATTCTAGGGACTTGGCCATTTTAAATAAGGCAACCAATAGGGATACCCTAGGAAGTGCAGATGGAGATCTTAGATCGACTTACGTGTGTGAGTATTGTTTTCAGATATTTATCTTGATTATTAATTTTCTAAGTCCATGGTTCATTTATTTCTTGGCACTCCCTATGTTACTAACCACGCAGTTAATATGAAAAATAAATGGCAGAAATTAAAAGGCAGAAAATAAAATTCCTACACTATTACATGGCTTAGGGGCAGTTACATAATAATAATAATGGCAGAAAATAATAAAAACCAATTATTACAAAGGCGAAGCAGTTACATAATCAGGCAAACAATGAATGAATAACATAAAAATGAGTGAATAAATTAGAAGAAAAAAGTTTGCAAACTAGGTTAAGAAAACAATTAGGGTTAGGGTTTGAGATAAAATTTTAAGGTTTAAAAAAAATTTAAGGTTTAGGAAATATTTTAGGGTAAAAATTAGGGCGAAATCTGGGTTTTAAGATAAAGATTAGGGCTAAATTTTTAGGGTTTAAAGTTTATGAAAAAAATTAAGACTTAGGTTTAAAATTAAGGTTTAGGGAAAAAATTAAGGTTTATAATAAAAAATATAAGTTTTTTTAAAAAAATTGTTTTATCTTTTAGAAATTAATTTAATAATAATAATAAGGAAATTCAAAGAAAATACATAATTTGATGAAAAAGGGAAAAATAAAGTTAGAGATACCCAAAATATGGGGGTTGGTGTTGAACCCCTGACTTTGCCTTTGCCAACAAAAACCTTCAGCCACTACGCTAGCCACGTTTCTTTGCCAAAATATTGGGAATGAGTGTTGAACCCACGTTTCTTTGCCAAAATGTTGGGAATGAGTGTTGAACCCACGCCCTCATACTTTCAAGTGTTATAAGTGTGGAGAAGCAGGTCATAAAGCCGATGTGTGTACCACTAGAGTTCTGAAGTGTTATCGCTGTCATAAGCTTGGGCGTAAGATGAGTGATTGTAATAATGAGGGTCCTACCTATTATAATTATGGTGAACAGGGACATATCAGCGCCAAATGCCAGAAACCAAAGAAGACTGCTGCTACTACTCAGAATGCTAGAAGAGATTTTGCTTTAGCTGGTTCAGATGCTCCAAAGAAGGAACACTTGATTAGAGGTACCTGTTTTATTAATAATACTGAGTTGATTGCTATTATTGATACTGGAGCAACACATTCATTTATATATCTTGAGTGTGCTAATAGATTGGGTTTAAAGTTGTCTAATATGAATAGTAATATGATAATAGAGACTTCTGCTAATGGTTCTGTGATTACTATGCTTGTTTGCTTAAAGTGTCCTCTGACAATTTTTAGGAAGGATTTAGATGGATTTGGTGTGCCTACCTTTGCACCAAATCGATTTTATTCTTGGTATGAACTGGTTGGAATTCAATTATGTTCATATTAAATGTTATAGTAAGACAGTGAGGTTCCCTGAATTGAGCAAGAATGGCGAGTTGACGTTCTTATCTGCTAGGAAAGTGGATGAACTTATTTTTGATGAAGCCTTGATGTTTGCAGTGTTTGCATCATTGCAAGTTGATGATAAAACCGGAAGTGCAGAGTTGCCTGTGGTTTGTGAATTTCATGATGTGTTTCCTGATGATATAAGTGACTTACCGCCAGAGCGTGAAATTGATTTTTCTGTGGACTTAATACTGGGTATGAGTCCTGTCTCAACGGCTCCTTATAGAAGGTATATTTCATAGTTGAATGAGTTAAAGAAGCCATTAGAAGAATTGTTAGAGAAGAGGTTCATTAGACCCAGTGTTTCTCCTTGGGGTGCTCCGGTATTGCTTGTTAAGAAGAAGGATGGTAGTATGAGGTTGTGTGTCAGTTACCGACAGTTGAATAAGGTAACTATCAAGAATAAGTATCCACTTCCGAGGATTGATGATTTGATGGATAAACTAGTAGGTGCTTGTGTATTCAGTAAGATTGATCTGAGGTCTGGATATCATCAGATTCGAGTTAAAGCTGATGATATTCCGAAGACAGCTTTCAGGACGAGGTATGGACATTATGAGTATATAGTGATGCCGTTTGGTGTTTCTAATGCGCCTGGTGTGTTTATAGAATATATGAACAGGATCTTTCATGAGTATCTTGATAAATTTGTGGTGGTTTTCATAGATGACATCTTGGTATATTCTAAATCAGAAGAGGAACATGTCGAGCATTTGAAGGTTATGTTGAAAGTATTGAGAGAAAACAAATTGTTTTCTAAATTATCCAAGTGCGAGTTCTGGTTGAAGGAAGTGAGTTTCCTCGGCCATGTAATTTTAAGTGGTAGAGTTTCTGTAGATCCTTCAAAGATTGATGCGGTATTGCAGTGGGAGACTCCGAAGTCGGCTACGGAAATTCGTAGTTTTCTTGGGTTGGCTAGTTACTATTGTTAGCTCACTGAGGGTTTTTCTAAAATAGCATTACCGTTGACGCAATTGACTAGGAAGGGTCAAGCGTATGTGTGGGATGTTGATTGTGAAGAGAGTTTCGTAGAACTGAAGAAAAGATTAACGACCGCGCCAATGTTGGTCTTACCGAATCCGAATGAGTCCTTTGTAGTCTATTGTGATGCTTCTAAGATGGGTCTTGGTGGAGTTTTGATGCAGAATAATAAATTTGTTGCTTATGCTTATAGATAGTTAAGAGTTCATGAGAGGAACTATCCTACCCACGACTTAGAGTTGGCAGTTGTGGTATTTGTGCTTAAGATTTGGAGGCACTATTTGTTTGGTTCAAAATTTGAGGTATTTAGTGATCACAGAAGTTTAAGGTACCTGTTTGATCAGAAGGAGTTAAATATGAGGCAGAGGCAGTGGCTTGAATTATTAAAATATTTTGACTTTGATTTGAATTACCATCCTGGTAAGGCAAATGTGGTGGCTGATGCTTTGAGTAGGAAGTCATTGCATATTTTGATGCTTATGGTGAGAGAACTGGAAATGATTGAACAATTCAGAGACATGAGTTTGTTGTGTGAAACTACTAATGATAGTGTGAAGTTGGGTATGTTAAAGCTGACTAGTGAGATTCTAGAAGAGATTCGTGAGGGTCAGAAATCAGATTTGAAATTAGTTGATCAATTGATGTTGGTTGATCAAGGTAATGAAGGTGACTTCCGAATTGATGAAGATGGAGTTTTGAGGTTCCGAGATAGAGTATGTGTTCCTGATATTCCAGAGATAAAAAAGATTATTTTAGAGGAAGGACATAAGAGTCGACTGAGTATTCATCCTGGCGCTACGAAGATGTATCAAGACTTACGTAGGCTGTTTTGGTGGCCGGGTATGAAAAGGGATATTGCTGGATTTGTGTATGCTTGTTTGACATGTCAGAAGTCAAAGGTTGAGCATCATAAGCCTTCAGGTATGATGCAACCATTGAATTTTCCTGAGTGGAAATGGGATAGTATTTTGATGAATTTTGTGAATGGGTTACCTAAGACTGCAAGAGGTAATGATTCGATTTGGGTAATTATTGACCGGTTAACTAAGTCGGCGCACTTCTTGCCAATGAAGATTAACCATTCTATGCAAAGGTTAGCTGAGATTTATATTGAGGAAATTGTGAAGTTAAATGGTGTACCTTCGAGTATTGTATCGGATAGAGATCCGCAATTTACGTCGAGGTTTTGGAAGAGTTTACAGGATGCTTTGGGTACTAAGTTGAGGATGAGTTCTGCCTATCACCCGCAAACGGATGGGCAGATAGAAAGAACAATCCAATCCTTAGAAGATTTGTTGAAAGCTTGTGTTTTGGATCAAGGAGGATTGTGGGATAGTCATTTACCATTGTTTGAGTTTACATACAACAACAATTTTCATGCTAGTATTGGAACGACTACATATGAGGCGTTGTATGGTAGGCGTTGTCGTACCCCGTTGTGTTGGTATGAGTCAGGAGAGAGTTTAATGCTTGGGCCACAGATTTTCGAAGAAACAACTGAGAAGATAAGAATGATTCAGGAAATAATGAAGACGTCGCAGAGTCGTCAGAAGAGTTATCATGATAAGAGGAGAAAGACACCTGAGTTCCAAGAGGGGGACCACGTGTTCTTGAGAATTACTCATATGACTGGTGTAGGAAGAGTTTTGAAGTCTAGAAAGCTCACTCCACATTTTTTCGGTCCGTATCAGATTATGCAAAGGATAGGAGAAGTTGCCTATCGATTGGCTTTACCGCCGTCGCTGGCGAATTTGCATGATGAATTCCATGTGTCGTAGTTGAGGAAGTACATTTCGGATCCATCGCATGTGATATAGGTAGATAATGTTCAGATGATAGATAATATGACAATTGAAGCTTTATCGATAATAATTGATGGCAGAGAATTGAAGAAACTGCGAGGTAAAGAGATTGCTTTAGTGAAGGTATTGTGGGGTGGACCAGCTGGAGAAAGTTGGACTTGGGAACGGGAAGATCAGATAAAAGAGTCGTATCCGACTCTGTTTACTTCAGATAAATTTAGAGGAAAAAAATTATTTAAGTTGGGGAGAGTTGTAACGCCCCGAAAATCAAAATTTAATTATTTGTGCAATTATTTAATTAATTTAGAAAAAATTGGAGAATTTGGATTAAATGGGAAATATGGAGAAAAATAGTATTTTTATATAATAAGGATAAATAGTATTTTATTATAAGATTTTATTATTATTATTGAAAATATATTAAAGAAAAGTGTAATGTGGTCCTTTTGTGAAATTATGAGGGTAAAGTGGGAAAAGACTTAACTGGGATATGTTTTGGTAAAAAGGATTTCACGATCAGTTTTCTCATATATCGTGTTTGGTGAAGTGCTCTGAAGATTGATGAAGAAAGAGGAAACTCAGAGTCAGGAGGCTGTGAAGAACCCCAGAAAAGAGTGTCAATCGGTGAAATTCTCTAAGGTATGGGGAGTTTTCACAATTTATTGTAAATGAGTAGGAATTGGATTATGAATAGATTAGAATTTTTAGGAGTTTTGTGAGTTAAGGAGTTTTGTGTTAGGTTGAGTTTTGAGTAAAATCTTGATGAATTAGAGTGATTAGAATGAGTTAGAATCACATAATTGATTGTGGAATTGTTGTCTTGATGTTATTAGTGTTGGATTGATGCATTAAAATGATTTTTGGATGGTTTGATGTAAAACCCGTAGTGGGATTTGGGGGGTTTTTGGTGTTAAAAACGCAGTCTGCATTTGAGTAGCAGAGAACTGTTGTATAACGTGCATTAACCAGTTAACACTATGGTTAACCGGTTAACCATTGAAAAAATTGAAGTTTTCTGAAGTTGTGCAGGCGTTAACCGGTTAACGCTTTGGTTAACCGGTTAACACTGTTTGTGAGGCAAATTTTAATTCTTTTAAAAATCTATAACTTTTAAACCGTGAGTCTGATTCGCATTCCGTTTGAAGCGTCAGAAAGAGCATGAACTAAACTTTATTTTGATGGATTAAAATGAGAAATATGCAATGATTTTTAGAATTGAATTTTTTAAATAACCTTGTATTTTGCCTCATAATTTTACCGGATACGGGTTAAGTCTTGACGAGTCGAAGTGATTATAGAACTAGAGTTTTGGGGTATTGTCATGATGAAATAGATGAATAATTGGTGTTGGATTGCTGATTGAAATGAATGATGCGAGTTATTTTGATGAATTTTTACGATGTAGCGCATCATTGCATTTCATAACATTCACGATGGGGCTTCGGCCTATTTAGCAGCTTCAATCCCATTGTATGGATTGAAGTGTCTCGATGATTACAGTGTGCTCCCTTGTGGAGGGTTGATGGTCATGTATCCATCTCACAATGAAATTGGTACCACATGCATATTGCATATCAGGATGGTTAGAATTGCATATTCTTGATGAATTCATGATTGTGTTGTTGTTGCTGAATTTTATTATTGGTGATGTTCTAATTTATTTATATTCCATATTCTTGTATGTTTATGATATGTTATGATTACTCACCCTGCCTGCTTGGAAACGTTGCCTTTTTTGTGGGTAACTTGCAGATGAGAAAGAGTAGCTTTGCACTGCAGGAGGAGTTTTTCAGAGTCTCAAAGCGTACCTTAGTTTTTCTTTAGAAGTGGTTTGGAGTCATTGTGTCTTGCTTTGTGTCATGTAACACCGAGATGGGTTTTTGAGATATTATTTAATTTCAGTTATATTTTTTAATTGAGAATAGTTTTTTATTTTATGATGTTGAAGTCTTGATGAAGGATATTTTATTTATGAAATTGAGATTAATGATTTGAATTATGAATTTTAATTTCTGCTGCGAAAAGATTATATGTTGTTCATGATGTTGTTTAACCCGTGTTACGGGACAGGACATTGTATGTTAATATTATGATGAAATGTGATACCCTTCTTGTTGATTACTCTGATGATATGTTAAATATTTGGTTTTGGGATAGAAGGGTGTTACAGTTCTCGCCTTCAATCCGAGTCCACATGTGAGGTGTAATACGGTTATCAATACCTGGCTAGCCGTTCTGCCTCAGTTAATTTCCAGGGTATGCTCTATCGACCATGCCGTGGGAGAGTTGATACCACCACTGTTGATTCAAATTGTGCGAAACTTCCACAGGATCTCGTATTATTCTTTGCTTGTGGCCTGTAAAATAATTGAAAAATTATGTAAAGCTACATTTCAGGAAGGTGTGGACAAAAAGTTCAACATCACCGGTTTCGTTTCAACGTAAGTCCAATAAAGCTTAAAGGAAAAAGCTCAACAAGAACTCATGACAGAATGGAAATAGTTGAAATTCAGAACGAAATACATAACAAAAACAATAGAACTTTCATGACAACTCTACAAAGGGGGATTATTTTATCATAACAAAAAGGATGAACAAAAAGACAAATATGAGATAAAAGGATATTTAGCAAAAAATTACAAACTAAGGAAAACCAGTTCAAAAATCACATAACAAAATCTCTAACAAAGCTCCTAACAAACTCTAACAGATTCATAACAGAAATCTAACCGATTTTTACCTAGAAATTCCGATTTTAACCCTTTGGATCTCCTTCTATAAAAACCACATTGCTGCAATTTCTTCAGCTCTCTCTCACACATTTTCGTTTCCAATCTTCATCACCTTGCTTCAACTCACTTCTTCCTCAATCTCATTCTCTACAACTTTCTTCAATCTACATCAATCTTTTCAGATCACCATGACCACATCATCACCACTCGTTCTCCAATCATCACTATAACCTTCATCATCATCGCATCAGTCCTCCTCTTTCGCCCTCAACTAATTTGCAAGAGTAACCATCAGCACTAGAGGCATAATATCAAGAAGGAATATAAGAAGCAGTTTTAGAGTTTAATAGCTACATATAACACATTCATAACTCAAGAGCATAAAGAAGAAGAGAAGAACTCACCAATACACTTGGAAGGCCACCAGAGCTCAGTCACCGATCACCAACGGAGTCGCTCTTTCTCACGACAAATCAAAGCTCTCGTCGTGTAAAGGATCTTCAGGATTGTTATTCAACTGGTAAGTGTAACGCCGTATTTAATAAATTTATTTAATTAAATGTTATCGCGTATTTTTTTCCCAATTAATTATTGTTAGGTGTTGTTTTGTCGAGTATGTCGTTAAGTTGTTTTAGTTGGTATTAAGTTGATGGTTAAATCGTGTTTGGGTTGGTCGAGTTAATTAAGTCAAAGTAATAATAGAATTATTAATGAAATACTATTAGTAAGTGGGCTTGGTTGTGGTATGAGAGTAGTAAAGGTAGGGGTGCTATTTTAAGCCCATTAGTAATTTGGTTAATTAGTGAAATTATAGTATTATTAAGTTGAAAACCTAATTAGAAGGATTAATCAGAATTTCGTGAAAGAACAAGTCTTGAGGAAGAACAAGGAGGCTAGTATTGGATTTTCGTAGAGAACTTTTGTTGTGAATTCGAGCTGCCTTCAATCCAAGGTCAGGGTGGGGTTCGAATTCTATAAACGGGATTAGGATAATTCGTATGTAGGTCGGGTATTTCGTAGGATTATTGTTGTAATCTTGTATGATATGTTGTGCTGATTTCGTATGGATCTGTCATGAAGAATATGTTGTGTTTTGTTGTGTTGATGTCATATACGTTGTTTATGTTGTTGTAATTGTTGTTGTTACTGTACTGGTTTGGTAGGAAATTATGTATAGAGGAGTTTTATGACTCGTAATTGAATGTAATATTGTTAGATGATGTATATACAAAAGATTATAGGTCTAAAATTAATGTAAAAACCTAATTAGGCTTGAATTGAGTGCTGAATTGGAGAATTTCGTAGCAGAAGTGTGACTGGTGTGAAGGACTGGGAATCACGTAATAGATATGACATTACGTGTAACAGGGGAGGCCTCACGCGTAACACATGACTATTACACTAGGCATTACACGTAAGGAAAGGGTTGTGGCACGACCTTCTAGCAATCCACGTAAGCTACGCGTAAGGGGCACATGCATTACGTGTAATGACAATATTTACGCATAATGGGGCGTAGGGAGAAGAGTGTTATGTATAACAACAAGTTTATACGCGTATGAGCAGAGCTATGTGCAGAAAATGTAATTTTTGGCGATTCGTTCTGTTTTCGCATTCGAGTCGAACTGAGTGGATTCTAGAAATTAATTAGAGATATAATAAGTTGATTTTAGTAAAGTTGAGGACTAAAGTAATTAATTTAGAAATTTATTTAATAAAGTAATAATTAGTTGGTTTTCTGTGTTGTAGTCGTATGAAGTCGATATAAGTTGTGTTATCCCAATCTTGGGAAATATTAAGTTGCAGGTCTATTGACCAATGTTGATATATGTTGTTGTTAAGTTGATGTTTATGTTGTTGTCGTACGCCATTCATAAGTCGCATTCATTTGCATATTTTCAAGTGGGAGCGAATGCTCAAATCAAGTTGGCCTGGATTGGCAAATATGTTATTGTTGCCTCGATAAACTGGCAAGATTTCATGTTGGGAGTTTTACTCCAAATGATACCACATGCATATACATAAGTTGAGTTGTATTTGAGTCGTATTATATACATGTTGTTAATCGTTGTTGATTGAAGTTGTATGTTGATGTTGCTTGTTGTGTGAAGTGGTGTGAATGTATGATTTCTTGTTTACGTATTGATTATTATACTCTTCCTTGTATTATTCGATATCTCACCCTTCTATTTGAAAATGTTGGCCGTATGTTGGTAACGTGCAGGTAATCCATAGTCAAGTACTTAGTAGCTTTGAGTTGGTGTGTTTCGCTCTGATACGTAGCAGTTCAGGGGATGAACGCATGTCTTGTCTTTTATGTTGGATTATATTTTAGTCGATGAATTTTTAAGTTGTTCATTTTTGAAGATTCTATTTGGAGTTGTTTAGTTTAAAAACCATGTTGAAGTAGCTTGATGTTGAAAACAAATGATGTTGTTTTAAAGTTGAAATTTGATGAATCCGCTGCGTAGTTTTTGAAGTATTTATCTTAATGAAGTTTATGTTGTTTGGTTTTAAAGTTGAAAAATGTGATATCCCATTTTTTGGTGAATTTTTATGACTCTGATTTAATTATAAAGTCGGGTAGAAATGGGGTGTTATAGTAAGCATCGTTTTCGCTCCTCGTTTTATTATTCATTGTTGATATATTGAGTAGCCTAGTCCTTTCTCCATGCTTGGTTTTGCTTGATCGATGTTGATTTGGATTTAAACCTTCTCCGACGATATGGTCGTTCCGGCGGCTGGCTTTTTAGGAAAAAGAAATGGCAGCGAGATAGAATGAGAGAGGGGGAAGCATAAAGGAGAGATAGAGAGATAGAGAGAGAGAGAGAGAGAGAGAGAGTAAGAGTGAAAGAGAGTGAGTTATGAGAAAAAACCTATAAAAGATGTCCACTGTCACCTTGAATGAGAGGATAAAATTATTTGGTTTGTGGTCCACTCCGGCGATGACACTTGTCACCGTCCGGTAGGACCCCCCCTTTCAATCACACGTGTGTCGTCCCATTGTAATTACCATACTCCCTTCACATCATAACCTTTCATATCCATCATAATCCATCAGTTACATATCAGACGAATGTGATTTGTTCCCCAGGTGAATATGTTGACTGAGTCCCATAACATGCACCCTCAGGCTCCCTCTCCTTTGGCCTTATGCGCATTGCTATTCATACCCTCCCATTCCAGGCCCATATGTTTATTAACTGCATATTTACTCTTTCAGCACCCCCTGGTTTCATACGCGATTTTCTTTATTTTTTTTAAATAACACTTTCAAAAATCCTTTTTAAAAATAGTTTCCTTCATGAAAAAATTCCAGAAAAACTATTATTAGTGTATTAGGGTATTAAATAATTTTTGGTAATTTTTAATTTCCGATTTCTCGATTTTTTGCATTTTATTTCGATTATTTGATTTGCATGTGTTTAGATATTTTGCATATTTGCATATTGATCAGTTTGATCCATTTACACATGGCATTTTATATACTTACATCATATTCTGCCCCACTAACAATTCTTCTTGTTTTATGAGGTACCACTTGGGGATTTAGTGCTCATGGACTTGGATTTTTGTTGTATTTTGATTTATTTCTATGGTTTTATCGCTTTTTTAGTTTAGGCTACCACTCGGTGGGTTTCTCTTGCTTTTCCTTCTCCTCTATGATGTAATAGCTTAGGATATTTTTATCCTTTGATGTATGCTTGTATGATACATGTAAATAGGATAGAAAAAAGATAAAAACAAACGCTTAGAAAACCAATTTTCAAAGAGAAAAAGTAATATTCTATTCAACGTCGAATTACTTTCAAAATAATAAATGAATTTCACATGCTCTTAGGATTTCCATCGCATTCACATCCATTCCACTCCATTAAACCCAAAGAAAAACCTTGTATGTTCATACCATAATTGAATGTCCTGTACATCGCAAACGACCCACCCTGATCCATCTCTCCACTCCTTTTTTGATTTGTTACATGTTTCACCTACCTTAACATAGGAGAGCCATGGTCATTATCTCTTTGAATTTTCATATTTCATGTTTATTATCTACTTACTTGTGTTTGCCTTGCATGATCCCGTAGGATTCATAACTTGGATTTAATTATCGATTAAAGACAAGGTGTGATAGACTTTAGGATAGCCATCCATGTATGCTAACTTAGGAAAAATTTCCCTTTAAGTCCTCAACTTTAGGATCAACATTTGCATGCTAACATTAGGGTTAGAGTCTGGTCTCCCTGTAGATTTTCTCACCTATGAGTCTCTATTCTCATCTTCAAAGAAAAGCAAAAATCACTTAATAATAAGAGTATGCATAGTGCACCACGAGCCTTAAGCTATATAGGAATGATTTATGGAGGTCTCCTTCACTCTTCTAGAATGCTTTGCAAATGTTTCATTGGTGGCGACCTTGTAAAGTATTCTCTCCTATATCATAGTATTTTTAGTACTATGCATACGACAAACACATAATCAATCCACTTCTTATAAAAAATAGTAAACAAATATCACGTCTTCTCTTCTCATATCCCACTCCTTTGCAGATGTTTCTAACTTGTCTCGACAGTTCAATAATAAGACGATAATTCACTCAATTCAGCGAGACTGCAACACCTAAGTTAGAGCCATGGCAACGTCATTATAAAAAACAAACAAATTTCATCCCTAGTTAGGGGAACTACATCGACTCTGATTCTCACCCTCGATGAGATACGTAGGTAGTGGGGTAGGGCCCATTCGAGCACACTTCTTTCTTTTCCCAACATGTTTCCCATATTTTTCTTTCCAGTAGTAATTCAACAATAGATGAAGCATATCAACATCCTTTAAAGCAGTACAAGCAAGTGTGGATCCCATCGAGTACGATGGACATGAAAGGGTGCTAATTCCTCCCCTTCATGTAACCAACTCCCGAACCCAGACTTTGTTGCAATGACCTCGTCTTTTCCTTTTCCCCAGGTTTTCTTTGATTGTTCTCATTTCCCTTGTCGGGATAAAAAATGTGTCGATGGTGACTCTTCTGTTTTCTGCCGGTTGTTTTTCGCGCTGCGACAACGGGCGACTCTACTAGAGACCACTTCCCCCCTACGCGAGTCAATTCTAGCGCTTGACTGTTTCTTTTCTTTGGGTGTTATTTGTTTACTATTATGCGCTTTAGTTTATCTTTACTATTTTATTTACAGTTTATCGCTTTACTTTATTTACTACTTTATGCATTTACCTTATTGTTGCATATACTAGTTGTTCTGGTTTTACTTGGCGGGATGGATGTTCTAAGAGATAAGCCCACTACCCAGGCTTGAGCGTACACATAAATTTTAGGGTGTGCATTCGTGTGGCTTGCGTGATCTTGAGCAATACATTTATCCTGAAGGGTACAATACTATCGTCATACGAAAAGTGCTTTGACTGAGTTCTTACCAAAGAACATGCCCATCCTATGCAATTTCCTAGTGGGCCCTCGGGTGCGAATGGGTTTTCCATTAAATATGGTCTGCCACTGTCACCAATGGTGAAAGGTGTTTCCACTAAGGTCCTCGATGACCGGTCACTAGAGGCAGTCGTGTGGTTTTCACGGTCTTGAGCACATGTAGTTTTCACGAGTACCACACCCATATCAGGCTCTATTGAGAGATGTTTTATTCTGCCTAGGCAGACCATAGGATGTTCCCATATGAGATGCTAACTCTGGTGACCGATCATCGAGGACCTTAGTGGAAACACCCCTCTCCCTTGGTGACAGTGGCAGACCATGTTTAATGGAAAACCCATTCGCACCCGAGGGCCCACTGGGAAATCGCATAGGATAGCCCTATTCTTTGGTAAGAACTCAGTCAAAGCACTTTTCGTATGACGATAGTATTGTACCCTTCAGGATAAATATACTATTTCTTCTCGATCTCAGTGCTTGAAGTTGGGAACTTATGGGGGATGTTGGTTTTTCAGGACTCAGTTGAGACCTCCTCTTTTAGTGTATAATGCCAAACCGGAAACGGTGAACGTATTATCGCTTTTCGACCTGAGAGTCTGTGATGTTGACCCTTAGCAACACCCGTGAAATGGGGGGACTGTTTACAGGTTTGTAGGAAAATTGGCCTTCAACCTACCTTGTTTATGGTACTTGGGTTTTCTGATGAGACATACTTGTGATTATGGTATTCTTGATAGTTATACTCAAATAAATCAAGGGACAATACAACATTGTTCACTATATGCAACAATGGTCACATGCCAGTGCATTTCATAACATCATTTGCATGCTTGCATTCCTAACACATGTTTATTCATTTATAGGGTTGCATATCACATCCTCGATTCCAGTTGTGGGTATTATTCTATGAGTATGGAAGACAAGAAAAAGATAAAGTGTATTATCTCCGACAAGGTTCACGAGCCATTTGTGAAAGATATTCTCAAAGTGAAGGCTTTAGCCAGTCCAAAAGTTCTCAGCCTCTTCAAGAAGGATTATGGGTGGATTTTGTCCTTTGTAGAGCCAATCAGTGACTATAGTTTCATGGGTATGCGTACTATGTTGCAGTTCTATGATCCACAACTCAGATGTTTCATGCTTTTTGACTTCATACTGGCACCCACGCTAGAAAACTACTCGAATATCTTGGGGTTCTCCGTTAAGGACTACACACCTTTCTTTGGATCCAAAGTGGATCCTGACTTCAAAGACGTAGCTGCTGCTCTTTATTTAAGCAAGTTGTTGTTGGAAGACAAGTTTGATAGCTAATGGGGGTATCCGAGGGTATCATTTGAGTTTCTTATTGGGTGAAGCTACCAAAGTTGCTAAAGCAAAGAATTGGAACACTTACAACACAATGTTAGAAGCAAAATACATTGTCTGGGTCAATCAGGGGTTACGGTGTGTTGACATCCTTCATAGTTGCGGAAGTTTCCCTAATTTTCCATTGATCGGGAGGAAAGGGGGAATTAATTATAACCCTTGCCTCCTAATTAGACAGTTTGAGTATGCCTTGAAGGAACCGCCGACAGTTGAAGACATCAGAGAATCTCTATACTTTCAATCAATAAATGGATTCGAGACTGCTTAAAAAACTTCCAACGCTTGGCGTAGTCGACAGACGAGGGGATAAACGATTTTGGGAGTAGGTAATTGTCGGATGTATCCACCGTTTGTAGAATGGATAAAAGAAAGAGTCGAAGTGTTATTGTTTCCATTTGAGCCTGCACCTCTTTTATATCCCTCAGTCATTGAACTACCTACCATTATCAACATTGAGGAGTTTAACAAAATAAAGGAAAAAATGGACGAATTGTTAAAACAGAATGCACAATTGAGTTGAGAGATTTCTAGGTATGATCATGCCAAGCTTGATATTAAGTGGAAGTCTCGGGAAGCTACTAAGAGGCATGTTGTCGCTGAAAAAAGGTTTGAAGCTGAGTTCGCCTGGTTTGCAAGGTTCGAAGTTGCTACTAAGAATTCTTCCAAGGAGCATATTGATGCTAGAAGGAAACTTGATCAAAAGACTCTGATGTTTGACATCATGAAGAAGAGACATGTTGCCTACAAGGTAAAAAGACAGGAACAAGATAAAGTTCAAGCTGAAGAAACTACGAACAAGCTAAAGAAGAAAGATGAAGAGGTGGCTGATAAGTTGAAAGAAAAAAATGCAGAACTTGTTAAGGCCTTGGAAGATGCCTCTTACTACAAGCGTAGGATGGTCTGTTATCAGAAAAAGCTGAAGAGGTTTGAGGATGACCAAGTACAAATGAAGGCGTTGGTCGAAGCACTAAAGTCGGGTTCGATTGGTGGTTCAAGAAACCCAGGCATAGACGGAGGATCATACTGATGGGATCATTTTTCTTTTTTCTTATATGTTGTGGGATTACCTTCATGATTGTTGTTGGAGTCTCTTTATTATGGTACTTCTGCTTAAGATTCATGTTCCGTGTATTTTGACCATATCAGCATATGCTTGTTAATGAAGGATCTTTTGGTTATCATTTTATGTGTTCCCACTTTATGGTCTCCGAAACGTCTTACACATTTGCAACATACAATGGCCTTCATATTCTTGGAATTACATGGCACATCTGCTGCATACACTCACCTTTTATTATCAACACTGCCTATTGTTTGTAGCGAATGACAAAAGGCTTCTATCTTCGTCAGCTCCGCAAAGCTGGAATTAGGGGATGGGATTCCCTAAAAATAAATAGACATGTCATATGCATTCATTGCATGCATTTCATATTTTCATTTTAACATGTTATCTGGGTTTGTTAACTTATTCAACTGCAGGTCGTATAGCTGATCAACACATCCATCGATACCCAACCCGAAGAAACCAAATAAGAATAGCTGAGCAAATGTATAATGATCTCACTGAGCTCCGAAAGAGGATGGATCAGTTCATGGAACTAATGACCGGAATGGCGCAAAATCAGGACCGTCTTAGATTGATGGTTGAGCAACCCAGAGTCGAAAAACCAATGAGATGTTAATGATGGAACACTTGCAAAAAATATGAACGAGAATGCTGCCTGTAACAGAGTGTCAATTCCAAATGGGACTGCTTCCCGCTACGTGACTTTGGAAGATACACAAGTGGACCAGTTCACTCTACTGGATGTTGATATGGGTAATATGAATAAGGTTAACGATTGAAGGTACGAAGAGCTGGCAGAAAAGATTAAGGCCATGGAATGTTAGAATTCCCTAGGCATTGATGTAACCAATCTGGGGCCTGTGCCTGGTGTCAGAATCCCTCCTAATTTCAAGCCAGCCTCATTTATCAAGTACATCGATAATACATGCCCTAGAACTCACATTCATGCCTATTTTAGAAGAATCTCAGCTCACAATGATGGCAAGAAACTGTGGATGCACTTCTTCCAATATAGCTTATTAGGAGCTTCATTGAACTGGTACATGAAGCTAAGCAGGGTTTCTATCTGGAGATGGAAGGACTTAGCTGAAGCCTTTCTTAAGCAGTATTGGAAATTCTGTGATCAGGTACGAGATGTCGAATGAGATGTTTAAACACTTGAAGACTTAACTAAAACTTAAAGTGCAGGAAAATTAAACAACACAGGAATTTGTTAACCCAGTTCAGTGTATAACCACACTTACATCTGGAGGCTACCAAGCCAGGAAGGAAATCCAATATAAGTAATATTAATTCTATACTTAAACCACCCAGTTTAATCTTTCACTTAATATCTACCCAATGCAATTTCTACCTAAGACACAACTTAGATATGAGTACCAACTCACTCCCCCTCAATCACACATTGATATGTTTTACAAGTTTAATAAAATTGAAGTCATACTTCAAACAAAACACTTGATATGTTTTACAAGTTTAATAAAATTGAAGTCATACTTCAAACAAAACAGCTTGATCTTAATTCACAGTTTCAATCAAGACACAAATACACTTTTGCTTAAAAGCTCATAAAGTGGTACAATTAAAACAACCTGCTATTAACACAAAACACCCTATTTGGTCTTCTTAATTTCGTACTCTATTCTGAGAGTTTCTGTTGCTTAAATAGGTGTTTGGATTTTGGGCTTTCTGTAGGTTTATCCAATCCTGATACGCATGCAATCATCACCATGAATTAGGGTTTGTTACTTCCTAGATTCTAGGTGATTCAGTTCTTCTGATTATGCTGAAGTCACATAACAAAACTCCCTACAGATGCGCCTTATTCTGTTTCATTCATCCATAATTAATTCCAGATAACTTCCCTTAATTTACTTAGTTCTGGTAGTCATTAATTAATTCTGGTAGCAGGTTTGAGATGTCACAACATCTGGTGTGACATCCTGAAAACTGAACTTACTTCATTTACTGATACAATGTCACAACATCTGGTGTGACATCCTGTAAAATGAACTTATTTCATTAACTGATACAATGTCCCAACATTTGATGTGACATCCTGAATTAAGTTCATTTACTTATACTCTGTTTGATAATGTCCCAACATCTGATGTGACATCCTGAACTAAATTCAACACTTCTTGTTGGTCAAAAATTCTGCCAATTCTAAACATCTACAAACTCCCCCTTTGGCTAATTTTTGGCTAACATACTTTTTCTGGTTATCAGAGTGCAACAAAGTTTCTTTTATCATAGTACATCAGTTCTTTTCTGTTGAGTCATGTGTGAGTTTACTCCCCCTCAAACATAGATTTGTTCAGTCTTGTTGCAACATAAATTTTTCATTAAAATCACAGCTTTAGTTCAGAAGCAAACAGAAGTTTTTCATTAATCAGTAATTAGCATCATACATTGTTGTTGTTGTTTAGTTCTCCCCCTTGTTAGACATAAATTGGGGCCAAAGTTACTAATTCAAAATTACAATGCAGAAGCAGAAATTACATATTCCTCACATACAAGTTTCACTCAGACTCTTCATATTCAGTGTCTTCCTCTTCCTCAGTCTCTTCATCAGAAGCAACAGCTTTCTGAGCATTCTCTTAAATCTCCAACCTTTGGATAATATCCTCAAGCTTCTGCTTCCTAGCATCCAGCTCTTTGCATGTATTCTTCAGTTCAGCAATCAAGGCAGCTTTGGAGATTGGAGTCTTTGTCTTTGAAGATCCAGCAGATGTCCCAGAGGGAGCCTCAACATCAGCTGCATGATGACTCAAGAACAGCTTGTAGTGGAAGGCCAGAGGGCTTTCTCTTTTGCAAATTGAGTCCTTCTCAGTGAGGATACCTGGATACTGACTCAGCATTATTCCACACAGCAAGGAAGGGAAGGCAATTGGCAGCTTTGTTGCAGATGATCCAGCATGCTTCAAAGTCTGATCAAAGATATAAGCCCCAAAATCCAGCTTTGTTTGGGTGCCCACAACATATATAAACCTGCCCAATCCAGTTGCTATTGAGGAGGTGTGGTTGGTAGGAACCCAGTTTGCAGTGCCAATCCTATGCAGCATTGCATACTTTCTTGTCAGCAAACTCACAGATAGTTTTCCTTTAACTGGCCAAGTCTTTACCTGATTTGCAGTGATGACTTTGCAAACCTGGTTATCTGTCTTTCCTAACTCATTAGGTCCATCAGACTCTCTTCCTAGATAGTGATTGATAACCCTAGGAGAGAATTCCACACATCTCCCTCTTACATATACTTTTCTGAAGTCAGCAGACTTACCATCAGCACAGTCTTCTTGGAGGTTGACAATGAATTCCTTGACTAGCAGCTCATAGCAAGGAGAGAAGTTGGACACTGTTTTGAACAAGCCAGCAGAAGAGATGAGATCAATTACCTCTGTGCACTCAAGTACATTACTGCTCAGCTCTCTTTCAAGTGCTACCCTTCTTTGATATACAAACTTCCATCTGTTCACACTTGACACATGATGGAAAGAGATGTTGTCCAGAGGAGCTTCTGGAACAGCAGCTGAGGACCTTGAGGGTGCTGGTTTCTTCTTTGGTGGGGATGTTGGGACATCCTCTTCAACATCTGAATCTGGAGGGGTGACAACTTTCCTCTTCTGTGTATTCACCTTGCTCCATTGTTTTGTAGGTCCAAAAACAACTTTAGCTTTGTCCTTCTTTGGTGTAGATTGCTTCTTCTCAGGAGTTGCATGTCCTGCATTCTTCTTTTCCTTCCTAGTCCTAAGCCTTTTGGCTATGCTAGGGTTTACAGAAGCAATGATTTCTGTATCAGAATCATGCTCTATGTTTATAATAGGAAGAGGTTGAGCAGTCTCCTCTTCAGCAGGTGGATCAACAGAAGCTTGATCTTCAGTGGAGGCCTTGTGCTGGTCCTCAGATGTTTCATTATCACTATCAGTAGAGGCCTTTTGCTGGTCCTCAGATGTTTCATCAGCATCATTTGAGGAGGCCTTTGGCTGGTCCTCAGATGTTTCAACATCTATTGGGACATCCTGTTGAGCAGGAGTGTCCTTTTCACCAGCTCCTTTATAGAATCATCAACATATTCTGAAGCTTTTGGAGTGGTGTTTGATGATGAAGGCATGCCTTTGGCCTTGCTGAAAACAGGTTCCTTTGCCCTTCTTACAGTAGGAGTTCTTGGCTTTTGAGAAAGAGGAACACTTCCTCTGATTTTGTCCATTGGAGTTGAATCCATGGGTACCACAGAGATGGGGGTTGCATGCACCACATCTTCCTTGTTGAGGATTTCTTCAGAGATGTTAGGGTTTTGATGTTGAGCCATTTTCGAATGTGGTGAAGAAAGAGATTAAGATTGGTTGAGTTTGATGATCTCTGAAAGTTAGCTATAACATGCAAGTTGTTTTGAGAGAATGATGAGAAGATGAATAGCTGAAAGTGAGCTGATATTCTTATAAGAGCCGTTACTTGGAGAATTTCTAGGAGTGGAATACACAAAGTGCTTGACCAGACTGGTGTTGCCATCTGGTGATCATGCCACACGATGTCATATGACATGTTGGCCATTTCCATAACTGCTAAACTTCACATAAGCAGATTCCCAATTTACCCCTTAGGTTTTCAAATTGGGTAGCATCTAAAGCTTTTGTAAATATATCAGCCAATTGCAGATTTGTAGCTACATGTTCCAATGAGATCACTTTCTCTTCCACAAGATCTCTGATGAAATGATGCCTGATATCAATATGCTTGGTCCTTCTATGTTGGATAGGATTCTTTGATATGTTGATAGCACTTAAGTTGTCACAATACAATGTCATGACATCTTGTGGGACATTGTACTCAGTAAGCATTTGCTTCATCCAAACCAACTGAGAACAACTGCTTCCAGCTGCAATGTATTCAGCTTCAGCAGTAAATAAGGATACACAATTTTGTTTCTTACTGAACCAAGAAATTAAATTGTTTCCTAGAAAGAAGCATCCTCCTGATGTGCTTTTTCTGTCATCAGCACTTCCAGCCCAATCAGCATCACAGAAGCCAGTGAGAATTGGTTTGCATCCATGAAAATACATTATGCCATAGTCATAAGTACCATTAACATATTTCAGAATTCTCTTGACTTGGTTTAGATGACTAACTTTTGGATCAGCTTGATATCTTGCACATACACCTACTGCAAAGGCTATGTCTGGTCTGCTAGCAGTCAGATATAATAAGCTTCCAATCATACTTCTGTATAGGCTTTGGTCTACATTCTCACCCTTGTCATCTTTAGTCAGCTTTAAGTGTGTGAGGGCAGGAGTTCTCTTATGAGTAGCATTGTCCATCCCAAATTTCTTGACAATGTTCTTAGCATACTTGCTTTGGGAAATGAACATGGAGTCTTTTATTTGCTTTATTTTTAGTCCAAGAAAGTAGGTTA
The DNA here is from genome assembly GCA_963966055.1 of Lathyrus aphaca. Classification (NCBI taxonomy): domain Eukaryota; kingdom Viridiplantae; phylum Streptophyta; class Magnoliopsida; order Fabales; family Fabaceae; genus Lathyrus; species Lathyrus aphaca. The sequence goes on along the minus strand of OZ014524.1, from coordinate 408,755,239 downwards.
ATTCTCCTACTAGGCTCATCTCAAATTCAGATTCCATCTGATTGACAAAATGTTTAACCATCCTGTCTGACATCCCACCAAAAACAATGTCATCTACATATATTTGAGCAATCATGACATTTTCTTCTTCATCTTTAACAAACAAAGTTTTGTCTATACCACCTTTCCTGTACCCTTGCTTGATAAGAAATGTAGTCAGCCTTTCATAGCATGCTCTTGGAGCTTGCTTCAGTCCATAAAGGGCCTTCCTTAGTTTGTACACATGGTTTGGACAGCTTGGATCAACAAATCCTTTAGGCTGTTCTACATATACTTCTTCATTAAGATATCCATTTAGAAAGGCACTTTTCACATCCATTTGAAATAGCTTGAACTTCAAGATACAAGCAATTCCTAAAAGTAGTCTGATTGATTCAAGCCTTGCTACTGGTGCAAAGGTTTCATCAAAGTCTACTCCCTCAATTTGTGTGTATCCTTGAGCTACAAGTCTAGCTTTGTTCTTTGTAACAACTCCCTGCTCATTTGACTTGTTCTTATATACCCATTTAGTGCCAATCACATTTATGTCATCAGGTCTAGGAACAAGATTCCACACTTCATTCCTTGTGAATTGTCCTAATTCCTCTTGCATAGCACAAATCCAGTATTCATCAGTAAGAGCTTCCTTGATGTTTTTAGGTTCTATTTTTGAAACAAAACAGGAACCTGAAATCACCTCTCTTGATCTAGTGCTTACACCTCTGTTGGGATCCCCAATTATTAAATCTTTGGGATGATCCTTCTGGATTCTGATAGAGGGAGGTTTGCTGGATTGTTCTGTCCTTGCATCAGTTTGAGTGAAGTCAGGATGATCACTCTTTTCTTCAGCTTTAGTTTGGATGTCAGCAGATGTTCCAACATCTTCTGTAACATCTGCAGGAGCATCATCAATTATCACATTTATGGACTCCATGATAACCTTGGTTCTAGAGTTAAATACTCTATATGCTCTGCTGTTTATAGAGTATCCAAGGAAGATCCCTTCATCACTTTTAGGATCCATTTTTCTTCTTTGTTGTCTATCAGCCAGAATATAACAATTACTTCCAAAAACATGGAAGTACTTAACTGTGGGTTTTCTGCCCTTCCAGACTTCATAGATTGTGGACAAGGTTCCTTTCCTTAGAGTGACTCTATTGTGAATGTAACAAGCTGTGTTCATGGCTTCAGCCCAGAAATACAATGGTAATTTTTTAGCATGGATCATAGCTCTTGCTGATTCTTGGATAGTTCTATTCTTCCTCTCAACAATCCCATTCTGTTGAGGAGTGATTGGTGAAGAGTATTCATGATTGATTCCTTCTGAAGAACAGAAATCTAAGAATTTCTGGTTCTCAAACTCCTTTCCATGGTCACTTCTTATTCTGACCACACAGCTGGCTTTTTCTCTTTGTATTCTTTGGCATAAATCTTTGAATACATCAAATACATCAGACTTTTCTTTGATAAAATTTATCCATGTATACCTTGAAAAGTCATCAACCACCACATAGGCATACCTCTTACCACCAAGGCTCTCAACCTGCATAGGTCCCATAAGATCCATATGCAATAATTCCAAAACTTTGGAAGTTGTCAGATGTTGGAGCTTTGGATGGGACATCTTGGTTTTCTTTCCTATTTGACATTCACCACATATTTTTCCATCATCAATCTTCAGTTTAGGAATACCTCTCACAGCTTCCATAGATATGATTTTCTTTATGCCTCTGAAATGAAGATGACCCAGTCTTTGGTGCCATAGTTTCACTTCTTCTTCTTTGGCTAAAGAGCAAGTTGAAGTGAGACTGAAGTCTTGAGGTTCCCACATGTAACAGTTGTCTTTAGATCTGGCTCCTCTCATGACAACCTTCTGTTCTTTATTAGACACTATGCATTCAGTTTTGGTAAAGTTTACACTGTAACCTTGATCACACAATTGACTTATGCTGATCAAGTTAGCAGTCAATCCTTTTACCAGCAGCACATCATCTAGTCTTGGTACATCTGGACAGTCTAAGGTACCAACTCCCTTGATTTCACCTTTAGCTCCATCTCCAAATGTTACATATCTGGATGAATATGACTTTAAGTCTACTAGCAGATTCTTCAATCCAGTCATGTGTCTTGAACATCCACTGTCAAAGTACCAGTCTTCTTTACCTGATACTCTTAGAGATGTATGAGCTATATATGCAACACCCTTCTTTGACCATTTGTATTGAGATTTATTTTGATCCCTCTGCCCTGTGCAGTGTCCATTAGTAGAGCTCCAAGGTTGTTTGTTGAACTTGTTCTTAAGCACGTAGCTTTGATCAGTATGAAGACTAGCTTTATGTACCCATACTTTCTTGATGACCTCTGTCTTCTGCTTAGGGAGTTGCTGATATCTTTGAGGTTAATGTCTATGCAGCACTTTCTTGGTAACCTCTATCTTCTGCTTAGGAGGTTGCTGGTACATCTGATTTGGATATCCATGCAACTTGTAGCAATGAGGTTTGATATGTCCAAACCTTCCACAATGATGACATCTCCATCTTTGATACTTTTTCTTCATTATGTTCTTTTCATGATGTTGAGACATTTGTTGGAACATTAAGTTTGACTTTGTGTTCTTTTCATGATGTTGAAGCATCTGTTGGGATATCTTGTTTGACTGTATGGAATTTGAAGTGGTTTTGCTGGTGCTAGCTTCAACCTTATGAACTTTGTTAAATCCCAGTCCACTTCTATCCCCTGAATGCTTATTGTTGTTGAGAATAACATCCAATGTGCTTGAGATACTGTTCAGCATTCTAACAGATTTGGACATATGCTCCAACTTGGAGTTGAGCAGACTTACTTCACTTTTCAGGGTGTCAATGATCTCTAGATCATTTGTTTTTTCATCCTTTAGTGCCTCAATCTGCTTCTTTTTCTTTTTATTCTCCATGCATATTTCAGTGCTCCTTTTAATCAGTTCTCTATATGATTGCTCAAGCTCTTCAAAAGTCAGCTCCCCATCACTGGATTCACTTTCAGATTCACATAATCCAGCTAGAGCAGTGATATGCTTAGCTGATTCTTCTTCTGAATCACATCCTGAGTCTTCATCAGACCAGGTTACAGAGAGACCTTTCTTTTGTCTTTTTAAATAGGTAGGACATTCATTTCTGATGTGTCCATATCCTTCACATCCATGACATTTAATCCCTTTTTCTTGACTGGTCTTTTCATCATAATTTGACCTTCTATTAGCATCATAAGGTCTTTTGTTCTCAGAAGAGTTTGTGTATCTTCCACTTGGTCTGGACTTGTCTTCCATATTTCTGAGAATCTTTTTGAATTGTCTTCCAAGCATAGCAATGTTTTCTGATAAATTTTCTTCAGTTTCTGATTCATTATTTTCTTCTTCTTTATCAGTATTTGACACCAAGGTTATGATTTTGTTCTTCTTTACAATTGTGTCATTCATTCCCATCTCAAATGTTTGAAGGGAACCAATGAGCTCTTCAACTTTCATTGTGCATATGTCTTGAGCTTCTTCTATTGCTGTGACCTTCATGTCAAATCTTTTTGGCAAAGATCTGAGAATCTTTCTTACAAGCTTTTCATCAGTCATCTTTTCTCCCAAAGCTCCAGAAGTATTGGCTATTTCTAAGATGTTCATGTAGAATTCATGAATTGTCTCATCTTCCTTCATTCTCAAGTTTTCAAACTTGGTGGTGAGAAGTTGAAGTCTTGACATCTTCACCTTTGATGTTCCTTCATGAGTTGTTTTGAGAGTGTCCCAAACATCTTTGGCCAGCTCACAGTGATGCACAAGTCTAAAGATGTTCCTATCAATGCCATTGAATAAAGCATTTAAGGCCTTGGAGTTGCCAAGTGCTGAATCTTCTTCCTCCTTACTCCATTCTTCTTCAGGTTTCAACACTTTTGCTCCATCTTTGGTGTCTTGGACAGGGTGCTCCCATCCATTGTTGACTGCTTTCCAGGCCCTATTGTCAAGTGATCTTAAGAATTCTACCATTCTTGGCTTCCAGTAGTCATAATTAGATCCATCCAATATAGGTGGTCTGTTTACAGATCCTACATCTATGTCCATGTTTCCAGAATTTTCAGCCCCTAGATCTCACCCAGTTAAACAGGCAGGGTGCCTGCTCTGATGCCAATTGAAATTCTGTGATCAGGTACGAGATGTCGAATGAGATGTTTAAACACTTGAAGACTTAACTAAAACTTAAAGTGTAGGAAAATTAAACAACACAGGAATTTGTTAACCCAGTTCAGTGTATAACCACACTTACATCTGGAGGCTACCAAGCCAGGAAGGAAATCCAATATAAGTAATATTAATTCTAGACTTAAACCACCCAGTTTAATCTTTCACTTAATATCTACCCAATGCAATTTCTACCTAAGACACAACTTAGATATGAGTACCAACTCACTCCCCCTCAATCACACAGTGATATGTTTTACAAGTTTAATAAAATTGAAGTCATACTTCAAACAAAACAGCTTGATCTTACTTCACAGTTTCAATCAAGACACAAATACACTTTTGCTTAAAAGCTCAGAAAGTGGTACAATTAAAACAACCTGCTATTAACACAAAACACCCTATTTGGTCTTCTTAATTTCGTACTCTATTCTGAGAGTTTCTGTTGCTTAAATAGGTGTTTGGATTTTGGGATTTCTGTAGGTTTATCCAATCCTGATACGCATGCAATCATCACCATGAATTAGGGTTTGTTACTTCCTAGATTCTAGGTGATTCAATTCTTCTGATTATGCTGAAGTCACATAACAAAACTCCCTACAGATGCGCCTTATTCTGTTTCATTCATCCATAATTAATTCCAGATAACTTCCCTTAATTTACTCAGTTCTGTTAGTCATTAATTAATTCTGGTAGCAGGTTTGAGATGTCACAACATCTGGTGTGACATCCTGAAAACTGAACTTACTTCATTTACTGATACAATGTCACAACATCTGGTGTGACATCCTGTAAACTGAACTTATTTCATTAACTGATACAATGTCCCAACATTTGATGTGACATCCTGAATTAAGTTCATTTACTTATACTCTGTTTGATAATGTCCCAACATCTGATGTGACATCCTGAACTAAATTCAACACTTCTTGTTGGTAAAAAATTCTGCCAATTCTAAACATCTACAGTATTAATATAATATTGATATGGCTCCGAACCACACCCAATTGCAGAACTTGTCTCAGGGATCTAAAGAAAACTTTAAGGAGTATGCCCAAAGGTGGCATGAACTGGATGCCCAACTTCAACCAATATTACTAGATCGGGAAATGGCATACATGTTCACGTGCACCTTGCAGGGTGCATTCTTGGATCGCCTGGCTGCCTTTCTGTCCATCGGTTTTCTGACATTGTCATCGCAGGGGAAATGATAGAAAACTTGCTGAAGTCGGGAAAGATCCAAGATGTAAGTGGTGCCAGTTCCTCTGGCATGAGGAAGCCTTTTGCCAACAGGAAAAGAAGAAGGGAAGGAAAGACAAATGTTATATATAGGGGTCGACGCAGAGATCGTTCTCAAAGTTACTAATAGGTGGTTTTCACTATCTATTTTTCAATATCATTTGTTGATCAGTTTTGTTAGTTTGTTTGAAGTTGCATTGCATTTCATCATTTTTCAAAGTGTTTTATGAGTTTTAGTCAAGCATGTTTAGTTTTTACGTTATGTCATTTCTAGTCACTTATTGCTTTAATTTGGTTGTTTTATGTCGTGTTTTCAGGTACACAAGAAGTCATTGATCAGACACGCACAAAATGGACGTTTGAGTGCGAAGAATGGAATTTTGGTGAAGATTCAGTAGCCTGACATGGGTGCTCGTGTCACCTAACACGGCCCGTGTTAGGAGGCCCAGGAGGAAGAATGGATTAAGAAGGAAAAAAAGACAAAGTTAGCAGCTTGACACGACTGCCCATCTCACGGGACATGGCCCGTGTATTGTCATGGAAGTGTAGCTTCTGGTTTGAATTATTGTGTAGGTAAAGAGCCGTCAATATCAACAACTGATTTTTGGGATTGTGAGACATCATTTAGGTGATTGGAAGTGAGGATAGATTTCTCATATTTAGGAGTTTCTAAGTAGAAGTTGCACGGGTAGTGATTAAGTGAGAAGACTCTAAACTGTAGGTGTTTGCTGATAAGTCTTTAAATTGATACTACATAATGGATTTCCTTCCTGGATTGGTAGCCCCCAGAGTAGATGAGTTTTCATCGACCTGGGTTAACAATTTGAATGTGTTCTTTATAGCTTTTCTGTTTATTTTATGCAGTATGTGTGCAGAATGTCATATCAGATGTCTAAACATCCTGAAGAATATTTGAATCTGATATAGAAGAATTTTAATATACTATTATTTGTACCTTTCCATGTTTATATGTAACAGATAAGAGGTCTCAACATCATATTCGACATCTGAGTCTGTCATACCAGAATTTCAATTGGTATCAGAGCAAGCATCCTAGTCTGTTTCTGGATGAGATCCAAGGGGGATACTTTCTGGTTCATGGTCAAGGTAGAAATGTTCTACTGAAAAGCTGTTTGTTGTGTGAATGGTCCCTAGAAGTGAAGGATGGACTATTCTGTTGTGGTAGCATGGTGGTGTGCTGCTGATGTAACATGTTTGATTTATTTTCAAATCTATGACTTTTGGTGTCACCTGGAGATATTGCAAGGGGTAATTTGTGACACTTGAAGCTTCCGAGGAGTTTGTATTCGCTGCTTATCTATCTGATAACTCCTTATGTTTGAGAAGGTTTCTCTTCTATGGAGATATATCCTATGGTTCTGGGGATATATGTCTATATACTTCAGTCAACTGTGCTAATGATACTTGAAGACTCTTTTTCAAGTCCACTCAAGGAACTGTATAGAGAAGTGGTTGTTTAGAGATATGAAGATTGTGTTAAACAGACCTATCTATTTTATGTAGATCTCTTTGTGTGATCCTTGGAATGATATCATATCCAATGATAGAACATCACATCATAATTAGGCATGATTTTGTTGTCTAAGGGCTGGCTGTATAGATGCTTGAATGCTAAACTATTGTGGTCATATCACACATGTTTGGAACCTACTCCTGATCTGGAAGAGGAAGCATCTGTATGGTGTGTCTAAGAAGGTTATGGTCTTGGAAATTCTCTTAGTTGTTTGTGTTGATCAAGGTGTGATCAACATGTCTTGTTCTCCCAAGGATAGTTTTTTTCTGGTCCTTGCTGCAGGAGTGAAGTACCTGAGCTTCAAGGAGTATTATTTCAGAGAGACTCCTTGTACATGAAGGTCAAGATGTGTCAACTAGTGGATTTGATTGATGTGGATATATCTGATCAATTGTTATATTGAGTGTGAAGACATCTCAAATCAGACTGTCTGAATACTGAGTCTGAATGAGAAGTCTATTGAAGTGTTCCAGCTGCTGCATATGTCTGTGTTTTGATCTGATCAACTACTCATGGTTAATTCCCCCGTGTCACCTGCAATTGTGTTTTTGTGGAGGTGTATGTGATTGATACCGATGTCTAAAAGAATGTTAGAAAATCATCTCATAAGGTTTCAGATGCCTGAAGAAGAAGAAGTCAGACTACTGTCCTACCTTGTGTGAGAAGGTAATCTTATCTGACCTAGAGTAAATACCTTGAAGGGGGACTTAGTATTTGTCTATGTGATGCATAAAGGTGGATACTTTGATGGAAGACTTAGTATTTATCTAAGAGTTGTGCATATCTGCAGTCTGAATCATATGGTTCAGAAAGTGTACAGAGTAACTGATGCTCATCTTCCGAAGGAGCTTTGGTTATTCTTGTAAGAGGGAGTTAAGAAGTGCTATTTGTCGTCTATTAATATAAGAGTGCAGACTGAATGCAGTTGGAATTTTGTTCTTCCCATGACAAGGAAGGTTGTTAGAATCATGAAGTTATAATTGACAAAATCATCAGGACTTTGTGAAGATTTCTTTACTCAAGGAGAAGTGTCATCCTTGGTATAACTATAAGGTGTAGTTCTGAACTATTCCTTCTGAAGATTCGCACAGTGGCAGGTTTGAAGACTTTGGAGAAATAGTGGGAGTTTCTTAACAATATGTGATATTGAAAAGAATTTATGCAGAATCACCAGAATGGAGGTTGTCTACTCAAACTTGGTTGGTGAATCAGGTCTATGAGAGCATGGAACTCTTGTTCTGTTAAGGGAGGAAGTTCTTTCAAGTGGAAGAAGAAGGAGCTGAATTTAACAGCTGGATGTGGACTAACAATGTTCTAACATCTAGTTCAACATCAGAATCTCAATTGGTGAAGTGGAACATCAATTTAAGATAGAATGATCTACAGGGATTGAATGCTTCAAAAAGGACTGTTATCTTGACAACTTGCTGGAGATCAATTTTATTGATTAAGATATCTTTGAGAGATTTCTGATATACGTGAAGAGGACAAAATGTGGCAGTTGGCTTTTTCATATGACGATTCCTAAATATGGTGATCAAATTGTGGAAATTGGTTGATCTCTATTGTGGATTCGAAGAATCAAGATAATCAGAGTGTGGTAGCTTGTTTGTCTTGAGAATTGTCTTGGAATAAGTTGCTCTTGGGAATAAGGGTGATGAGTTGATGACTCAAGGAGATGTGTTCTTCTTGAAGGTGGATGAGAGTTTATATCTCTTTCTGGATTTCTGATTCAAGCTGGTGGCACAGTGTTGTTGAAGATTTTCAGTTCTTGGATTACTATGTTATAGTAAGTCCAGTTGGTGGAGCACATCAAGAATCTTAGTAATGAGGTCTTGTTGTTTGGAAGATGTTCTAACTGGTGTTAGGACATTATCTGGGGTGTTTGTCTAGATGGTTTCTATTTTTGGCCTACCTAATCATATGGGAGAATGATAAAGTAGATAATTTGTCTAGAAGAAACATGTAGAGTAGACTGAAGTAGGTCATATATTGATTGCTTGGAAGTCTATTTATGGTCATTCATTCTAATGTCAGAATTAGTTTGGATGTGTTTTATCTGGATTGTATGGCCTTTGGTGTGTGAAGACTTAATGTCAAAACCTGCGTGCTAGAAGATGTTCAGCTTGTGTAGTTTGTGATAACAACAAACCAAGAAAGGATCAGGTGTGCTTTGGTACAAGAAGTAAATGTGTTCAATTGGGAATTGAACAAAGGGTGAGCTCTTAAAGACATGAAGATGCATCTTATGTTTTCCTTTCATCAAGTGCAGAGAAGCATGTAGTATCCTTGATAGGGGGAGTGTGTTACAATTCTGTGCAGTTGGTTCTATGAAGTTAAGGGGGAGTAGTACCTTAACCAAATTCTATGATATTACACATCATGTTGTGACATTTTGTCGCTCCCGGGATTTTCATCCTAGTACAAACGCGAAAGTGACACGGAAAAGGTAGAGTCGCCAACCAAGCATATTTATCCCGAATGAATGGGAAAGGTAATGCTGCATAAACTGAAGAGAAAGGAAAGAAAAAGGTCTTGCGAACTAGAGATTCTAGGTTCGTGAGTCGGTTACGAACTGGGAAGGTATTAGCACCCCAAAGCGTCCGTCGTACCCAATGGAATCCATGCTTGTTAGTCTGTTTCAAAGGGTAAGGAATAAAATTGTTGTTGAATAAAAACCGCTAACTGGAACTGGAATGAGAGAGGGAACTGGAAAAAGAGAACAAAGAGGTACGAGAAAAATGTAGGGAAAATAAAGAATGTGCTTGAATGGGCCCTACCCCACTGCCTACGTATCTCATGGGAAATAAGAATCAGAGTCGACGTAGTTCACCTAACTAAGGCGGAAACGTTGTTTGTGTTTTTTATGAATTGAATGGGAAATAAGAATCAGAGTCGACGTAGTTCACCTAACTAAGGCAGAAACGTTGTTTGTGTTTTTTATGAATTGAACTACTTATGCCTATGCTCAGGAGTTGCAGGCTCTCATTGAACGAGTACGTTTACCGTCTTGCAAAGAGACAAGTCATAGCAAGTTCGCGTTTAGAATGAATAAGATGAGAAGAGAATTTTTGCAGGAAAGACGTGTGTTATTTGTTTACTGTCTTTTAGAAGAAGTGTTTTGATTTTATTGTTTGTGAAACATCCTCATGCTAAGACTTGTTCATCATGATAAATACCCCGCACCTCATCCTGATTTGGAATGCGTGCAAATACCCCATGGCAAAGTCTCCTAGCACATGAGAAAGCTCGACCTTTATTAGATGTTTTTGAGTTATTTTGAGATGAGAAAGAGGACTCAAATCGAGAAAGGAAAAACTAGGGGAAACTAAAACTCACCCAAAGTTATTATTCAATTGACATCCTACGGTTAGTGTGGTTTTCTAATCCTAAAGAGAAAAATAAAGCAAGTTCTAACTCACTTAAATGGATTGAAGATGAGATTAAAACTCAAAGGGAATGTGGAAAGTGAAATGTTGAAGAAGCATAAAATGCTTATTGCAATCACAAGGTGAACTTTAAAAGGATAAGGAAGAAGGCGTATGTGGGATACCCTCCATCACACATGACTTACCATAACCCCCTACAAAACAAAGATTTGTTAAAATTAATCCAAAATGATAAAAGGAAAGAGGAAATTAAGTACCAAACATGTCCTAGCTTGATTATGACCTAAACTAGACTCAATCCTAAGCCTAAATGTCGCTCCCTGAATTTCCATCCTGGTACAAACGCGAAAGTGGCGCGGAAAAGGGTAGAGTCGCATTCCAGACATTTTTATCCCGAAGGAACGAGAATGGTAATGCTGCACAAACAGAAGAGAAGAAAGGAAAGGACAAAGTCCTGTGAACCAAATAATCTAGGTTCAGGAATCGTTTACGACCTGTGAAGGTATTAGCACCCCAAATCGTCTTCCGTACCCGATGGGATCCACGCTTACAAAGAAACTATTTGAAAGGGTGAAGAAATGAAAGCTCCTGTAAAAGAAGGACTGAAACTGGAAAAGAAAAGAAAAGAAAGGGGGAAAATGTAGGTAAAATACAAGAGTGCTCGAACGGGCCCTACCCCGCTACCTACGTACCTCATATGGACATGAGGATCAGAGCCTCCGTAGTTCCCCTAACTAGGGGTGGAAGGATTGCTTGAGTTTTAAAAGCTTGAACTGCTTATGTCAATGCTCAGGTGTTGTAGGCTCGTCTAGAACAAGTGTGTTACCGTCTTGCAAATAGACAAGTAGGAGCAAGTTCTTACAAAAGGAGTGAAGGTGATGAGAAAAGAAGTCCCGAGGGAGAGATGCTTATTCTTTGTTTGTATTTTTTTAGAAGTTTTTTATGAGTGTGTCACAAGGAAGTGAACTCGGACTCTTTTCCATGGAATGTGTACTTGCTACTACATTCCAAGATGGAATAATAGAACAAGCACACCAAGTAAGGAGAATTTATCCAAGACTTGGTTCCAAGGGTTAGGGTTCAAGTTCACTAACTTGTTGAACTTATTAGATGTTTTTGTAACTTTTGTGCAGAAATGTTGTTTAGGATTTTCTTGATGAAGATAGTCTCATGATTAGACTCGTACATCATGCTGGACAAGCCCATAATATTCCAAGATGAAATGAATATGAGTGTCCCATGGAATAAGGCTATACACAAGAGACCACTTCTACATTTATTAAAGTGTTTTTATGCTTTTGTTTGAAGATAAGAAGAGAAGAAACCAAAAGGATCTCAAAGGTAAAAAGTCTACAAGGGGACTAATCAATCCTAATGTTATCATGCATGGGAGTCCTAGGTTAGTGTGGCTTCAACTATCCTAAATAAGAGAAGAAAAGAATAAGAAAGAAGAAGAAGAAATAAGGTAGAGAATCAACTTACTTCTTCTAAAGAAACTAAGTTGTTTTCTAAGTGGGATGGAGAAGAGTTGCACAATTGATGGCCTAAGGTACATCTCAAAGCCAAAGTATGAAAGCATAAAAGAGAATAGACAAAGGCTTGAAATGTAGATACCATCTGTTGCACCCTAATTTTTTCCCTAAGTTTTATTTTCATTTTCATCTTCATCTTGCATACAAACAAGATCACACTGGTTGCTCGGTACCTCTCGGGTTAGGTTTATGCCTAGCAGGGGATCACCATTATCTTTAATTACTTTATTTGCTTATGTTTACTAACCATTAATCAAAATCCAAAAAAATATTTTGTTTCCTTTTACTAACTCTTTTTTCAGGAAGAGGAACCATTGAAAATGCCAAAAATAGCAGTCATGCAGCTCGAGTTAAATTTCACAGACAAAAGTCTAAGTTGATCCGCAAATAATTCAAATTTATCTGATCAAGGATTTTCCAAATTAATTGATTCATTCAAGGGATTTCCAAGGTTCATGTGGTTATTTCCATGCCTTCTTCGACGTACAAAAAGAATCGGGCCACAACAACCAAGCAGCCTCATTTGAATAAAATATTCAAATTTTGGCTTGGTTAACTGGTTAACCATATGCATTAACCGGTTAACCAGTGTAAAATTTGAATGTTTTATTCAAATTCAGCACCCTTAGATCATTGATTTAATTGGAATATTCTAGATCCATTGGTTTCTGATTTCTCTACATCACTTTGATCATTTCCTACCATAAATCCTCACTAATCACCACTCTTTTCCATTTCCCACCAAAATTGCAATTACCAAGCCTAATTTTAATTACCAAAGCAAGCTCTATTCCACCAAATTCTCATACCTAAAGTCTTTAAATAGAACCATAATTTCATTCATTCACCATGCTTTTGATAGCCAAAAAACCCCTTGCAAAACATTCTTCCAAAACCAAAAATTCACTAAAGCTCATTTTCTTTCTTTTGAAGTTATCAAGAATTCACATTGAATTCTTGACTAACTTGAGCTAAACCTTCGTCGTTTCTTTCTCTTGTTCATCAATTTCAGTAGATCTAAGCTTGATTTAGTCCAATTTGAAGAAGTGCTTTTGGTAATTCATCTTTCTCCATAAACCCATATTCACCATCAACATTCAAGATACAGATCTTTGGTGCCTTTGTTTCTAGATTCTTTGGATCTTCATTAGTTGTTTAATTGCAGGGATTCCACTGTATTTTAGTTTTAAAATTCGTGCAAATTCAGATCATGATCATCAAATGTTTGTGAAAAGGTTTTAAAATGGTTCATGCTGAATTTTCTGCATTTTTCTGCTTCTGGTACAACGTTAACCGGTTAACCATCTTTAAAACTACGTAGATTTTGCATGCATTAACAGGTTAACCCATTTGGTTAACCGGTTAACGCAAGTCAGAATAGTGTTTTTAGCTTGTTTCAAGCCTCTTTTTGGTTCTTCTTTCTTCTTCTTCTTCTTCCTCCTTTTTATTTTTACGTTGGGAAGCACTTTTGGGAGTGATTTCTCCTTAATTTCAATGAACTTTGGTTGTAGATTAGAGTAGTTAATGTTCATTAATTCAAAACTACCTTTTAGTGGATTATTCAATTCATTTAAGGTACTTTGCGTTAGTGATACATTTTCATGGTTGAATCCACCGAGATGAGTGATTGAACTTAAGGATGGAAGAATACCATGATTGCGGCTCAATTTGGTATTCACCTTTAGTTTTGTGCGGTATTACGTCCGGATAGCGATTTACATAACGTTTATCTCGTATGCATTAGCACTAACATTATTCACCTTAATTGGTGGTGGCCGGCCTCATTTGTAGAGTAATTACTTCGTAAATTACTCGGCGATTGCTTAACATAGACCTAAATTTGTCCCTAAATTCGGAATAAAAATCTAATTGGGTACTTGCACTTTCGTGGACCGGATCTCTTGTTGATCTCGTAATCCCAAAGTGGTTAATCATATTGCATTAATAATTGAGACTTATGAATGTTTGATGCGTAGGTGCTTTGGGTCTCCCAATCGCCTTTCAAATTTCATTGAATTCGGTTCGGTTTGCCTTGATTAATCGCTATAGTGTATGATGCTAAGCGGATTCGGTTACCTTTCGATTTTGGTTGCCCTTTTTGGTTGTGGTTGATTAAGTTCACGATGCCATTATTATTATGTAAATATTATTATATTATTATTATTATTATTAATATTTTAGATTCTTGCACTTTAATTTCTTTTGCTACTAACATTTAAATTCTTGCACTTTTATTGCTTTTATTTTATTATGCTTTATTATGCTTTACTCATCCATATCATGTTTATTATTTTCTCTTATTTTGTTGTTGATTTTCCATTTGTCCATTTGGACACAAAAACATTAATAAAGGATTAAACTTCTAAGAAACTTGTGACTTTAATTTGTTGACTATTGGTTACTATCCTTGGCTTTAGAATGAAGATTTGGACTTAGATTCTTAGGACACATTTCCTTTGCCTTAACCTTCATGAAGTTGGAATTTTCCTTTATTTGGCCATTTGCTAGCTTATAAGGATGAAACTCTTATGCTCATAATTTGAAACGTCATCAAGTTTGGTTAGATCTTTCTTCCCTTTATCTCCTTATTTTCTTTTTTTTAGGATAGTCCCTTCATCTCCTCCCCTTCTTTAATTTTCAAAATCTTCTCCCTTTTTCAAAGGATTCCATCTTTTTAAATCATCACCTTTTTAATTAACAAAACCTTGACTTTTGTCAAGTGGCTTTTACTCCTTTTCTTTTCTTTTAAAATCAACGAATCTAATCATGTTGACCCTAATTCAAAAAAATAAAAAGAATCAAACTCATTCAAGTTGTTTTGTGCCTTTGTGCACTTTTGTGTATTTTCTTTAAAAGAGTTCCGATTATGAGTCATTATTCTTTAGTCGGGTGCTAGTCTCTCAATCTCCATGGTTGTAGTTTAATGTAATTGAGTCTCTTGTCATTTGTAGGGGTTTAGTGGCATACTCATTGATTTTATCTGAGTTGGCGCCCTCCCCATAATGATGTATGAGTCCATGCCTTCATTCTCATGGTAGTTTGTTTGGTCATCCACTTGAAGATGACAAATTATCTTCACTTAATAAAATCAATTACAACCAACCCTTTTCACTATTTGTACCACGAACTACGGGGTTTTGATCTCGCATTGCACTTTCTAGGTACGTAGGCATGAGGTGGTAAACCTCTCCAAACACAAAAATATTAAAAAATAATTCTTTTCTCATCCCCCCACTCTCATTTTACAAACCTTTTCAAACCAAAAGCAGTAAATTTTTCAAAGGGCTCCCGTGGAGTATCACAGACATTTTGGGTGTGTAAAATCTTCTCATTGTGTAACCTATCCCCTTACCTGTTTCTCTATTGTGTTTCTTTAGCTTTTTGCTTTTAGATTCATTAGGATTTATTTGCTCTTTTTTCCTTTTCCTCTTGGAATAAAAGAAAAGCGCGGTGTCGACTCTGTTTACGTTGTGTTAAGTTAACTAATAACTT
This sequence comes from Lathyrus aphaca, assembly GCA_963966055.1. Lineage (NCBI taxonomy): Eukaryota > Viridiplantae > Streptophyta > Magnoliopsida > Fabales > Fabaceae > Lathyrus > Lathyrus aphaca. The sequence goes on along the minus strand of OZ014524.1, from coordinate 408,739,834 downwards.
ACACTCGTGATTTTACCGCTACAGAAAAGTGGAGACTCTGCTAGGGAGTAATCTCTAAGTGGATTCATCCTACTTTGATTTATTTACTGTTTTAGTTTGATTTGTTTGTTATTTGTTTGTTCTATTTCGGTTTTGGTGATCCTCTGTGAGTGAGATAGATTCTAACCCGGATCTGAGTTGAATTTATGATAGGAAGGAGATATTCGAAGCGATAAGCGATGGAGTAGTCCAAAGCTTGATAATCTCCACTCGGTTAGGCTCTCTTGGATTATCAATGTCATGATGAGTAATCATATGTGGCATTATTTTCCGACCTTGAGTTGATCATACTGAGGACCATAGAACCCTTAACCCATCCAAGCTAATTTAGCAAGGTAGTGCGGAAACTATTTGGGTGTAAACCTAAGGTGTGTGTCACACGATACTACACTCGAACGAGGTCTATTTTAAGAATGTTACCAGTTGGGGAGTAATCCAACGTACCGATGATATTCTAAAGATGACTGTTAACTCTGGGCACTTCTGTTAGCACCCTTTTGGTTTTCTGCAGGTACAATGAAGACAAAACCTTAGTACTTACCTGTGTGGGTTGGTGTTCTGCTACCTTGACATCATGCTCGTAGGAACTTAAACCCGTGTGCTTTGTGTGATCTTGTTTATGGTTGTTGCATACATGCACTCATGCATTCATGAGCATTGTTTTTTATATTTCAAGGGACTCATAAGATACTATTGCAAAATTTCAGATGTCCATGGTTATGAATTTTGAAAGAAGGAACACAAAGAAGTACAACTTCAAGAATCCTAATCTAGTAGAACTGAGAAAGCTAGGAGCATTGGTGGTTGACACCCAGGAGTTCCGGAAATGTTATGGAAAGCTCTTGTTTATCTTGGATACCGATGTACCAGAGGGGATTCTCCCTACCTTGGCTCAGTTTTATGATCCGCTGCATCATTGTTTCACCTTTCCTGATTATCAGCTTGTGCCGACTTTGGAGGAGTACTCTCATTGGATGGGTTTACTTATTTTGGACAAGGAATTTATTTTCAGTGGTTTAGAAAAGGAGCTTACGACCAAAGTCATCGCCAAAGCCCTTTTTCTCAAGGAATCGATCTTAATGGGAAGTTTCTTCCAAAAGGGAGTGTCTGTGGTATTAATGCCAAGTTCTTAATGGGGAAAGCTTCTACTTCTCTTACTTTTGGTCATAAGGATGCATTTGAGGCTATTCTTGCTTTGCTCATTTATGAGATTGTTTTGTTTCCTAACTTAGATGGTATTGTGGATGAGAATGCCATTCAGATTTTCTTGAAGAGAAATTGGGTACCTTCTTTGCTTGGAGACATGTATCATGCCTTTCATTATAGGACCTCCAAAGGTGATGGAGAGATTGTGTATTGTGTGCCTCTTCTCTATAGGTGGTTTATTTCACACCTACCAAAGTCCGATGTTTTCAAGGATAATAGAGAGAAGCGAAGATGGTCTCAAAGGATTATGTCTCTTTCTCATAAGGATATAACTTGGTATTGTTCCTATTATGATACTAGAGTGCGTATTGATAGTTGTGGAGAGTTTCCTAATGTACCTCTTCTTGGTACACGTGGGGGAATTAGTTACAACCCTATTCTTGCTAGGCGACAGTTGGGATATTGCTTGAAGGATATACCAAGCAACCTTTCCTTATCCGGTTTCTTCTTTCTTAATGGTGTAAATCATGTTGAAATGAAGAAAAGGATTGCTCATTCTTGGCATGCGGTTCATCGGAAAGAGAAGGGTCAATTGGGAAGACAACACCTTGCTCCCTCCGAGTGTTACATTCAATGGGTTCGATCTAGGGATTCCAAGCTCAAGATGCCTTATCCACCTGAGGAGCCTTTGTTTCCTATACTACCATTGTCTGCTTTTCTTCCTCCCATTGATGAGAAGGTTGCTCTTAAAGAAGAGTTGGACAAGATGAAGAAAGATAAAGAAGAATGGCTACTTGAGAAGACTACAATGCAAGAGCAAATGAAGGAGAAAGATTATCTTATTGAGTTACTTGAGAGGTGTGTTACAAAGAGGCCAAGAGAGGATTTATTTTCCTCTAGTACTCCATCTACTGTTCCTCCTACGTTCGGTGATTGGAAGGCCATTGTTGACCAATTGGTGAAGGATAAGAAAGACATGGAGAATCGGTACAAGAAAGAGATTAAGAGGATTCACATGAAGTACCAGCCGGGATTTGGATCTTCTTCAGACGTGATCCCCTAGGCCTAGTTTACTTTTTATCTCATGTATTAGGATTGTTGAGGCTTGTACTTCGCTTGTAATCCTTACTTTGATTTTAATGAGAATGAATTTTTAGTACTTCAAAAAGTGTTTCTTTATAAATATTGCAAGTTATCTTATAGTCCTTTGAAATCTTTGCATTTGCATACGCATACCATGCATCATACCCACATTTGTCTTGCTTCTTGAGTGTTGTTGTAAACACCCCAAATTTTCCCTCACTCATTTCACCATGGCTTGTGATTCTTTTCATTTGCATAAGTTCAATCATATCATCTCATAGTGCATTTTTGCTTCACTGCATTGGTTCAAAATCATCTGCATCTAGGGTTTATGACCTGAGCAATCCCTGGGCTATCTGAGCAACTCCAAAGGGCTTCAATCATCTCAAGAGGGTCCATGTATGTTAAAGCATCATATTATATCCTCCCAAGATCAAGAAAGTCATAAAATCACAAGAACTGAGAAAGGCATGGATGCAGAGCCAAGCTTAACTACACAGATGACCTAAAATTAGGGTTTTGGTTTCAGAGGCCATAACTCAATTTTTTTTTGTCATTCTTGTTTCTATTGGTCTCTATATGATATAAGGATCATGCATACCAATTTTCATGAAGAAATTCAATGGGGAAGGCATCTGATCAATAGATGACTTCTTGAACAAATCAGTGCAAAATCAGGGCATCTGAGGCCCCCAATCATACAACCAAAGGGTCTTCTCCATCATTTTGGGTGTATATGATATTTATTTGATCCTAGAAGAAGTTAGAAGTTCACAAAATTGAAGAATTTCAAGCCATTTGCAAAGTTGCCATTTTGGGAAAGTGACTTGTAATGAAAACTTGCCATTTTGGGAAAGTTTTTCAACCTCCTCTTTTTGATTCAAAAATGCTTCAAATGAAAAATTCTTGGTCATGAAAGTTGTAGATTGGATCATTCCCTTTTCAAAAAGTACAAGAACTTGATCTAATTCATCATAGAACTCAAGTTATGGCCTTGCAAAGTTGGGAAAAATCATAAAATCTCACTTATGTACCAAAGAGGGAAACTTGCAAAAACTCATGTCAAACCAATTTGTGACCTTTAATTGACTTCTAGCCATTACACAAACATCATACATGACCTATAATTCAGAATTTCCCAAAGAATTCTCAAGTTTCATGCCTTGATCATCAAGTATTTCAAAAGGGGCAAAAACCTTCACAAATTGCAAAATCACCCACAAACTTCATTCACTTGATATTTTGCCTCAATCTGAATTCCATGGCTGCCCATGAATCAAGCTGCGCCAGACACCCCCTTTTCCTCAGCCTGCCATGAGCCCATACCTCCAAGTACAACTTTCTTGACTTTTTGCAAAATGAGCCATACCAATCACACTGCTCCACAACAACTCTCTGCCCAATCAAAACATGTTATGTGGACCTCAAGCAAGCCATTTCATACAACAACATAACCTGAATCCTCCCACAACTCAGCAATCATCAAAACTTCCCCTTATGCATTTTTTTTCGAAACTCAGCACTCAAGCCACAAACATCCAAACAAATTCCATAGAACAACTCACCATCAACCTCTGATCATTTCCCAACCATCACTTTGCCCTGAAACCCCCTATATCAAAAACACGATTTCTCTCCCCCTTTGAACTGAACTGAATCAATCTCACAAACTAGCCACAAAACACTCCAACCAAGCATCAAAGCTTCTTCAGGGAGTTCATTGGAGGCATTTGGAAGCAAGGAAGCAGCCTGAAAGCTCCAGGGTTGAAAGCTCCATCTCAGGTAGCTCCCTCAAACTTTTTTTCCAGAAACCTTCTTTTAAGTTATAGAAATGATCTGCTTCCTCCACTGAACATTCTGCACTTTTTATTTTTGAAAATGATTGACTATTGAGCCTTTACCGTATCTCTGAAAGTTTGGCCATTTTTGAACTTTGATTCGTATCTTGTTCTTGAGGCAACACAAATTGGTTTTGAGGTTAGATTCGTGTTTAGGAAGCTTTGGGGGTTTGATCTGGAGCTTTACAGCTCTTAAAATGACCTAGGGAAGATTTTGTTCTTGGGGGTTGGCCGGAGAAGACGACCGGAACCAATGTTCCGGCCGTCTGAGGTTAGTTTGCCCTAATTAGGGTTAGCTGAGTAATTAGTGGGTTTTTGAATTTGGGCCGTTAGATTAAGTCTCCCGCACATGATTGTGTGGTCTGGATCCTTTCATTAACTATTAATTATGGATTAAATATTAATTAATTAAAATTAGTCAGGTTTGAACCTGGGCCGTCCAGATGCGCGCCCAGTCAAACCTCTCAAAGCCCAGGATGCATCTCAGCCTTACATCCAGCATACTTCTCATTTTAATTAATTTTATTTCATTTTCTTTCTATTTAATTTGTGCATTTTATAAAAAATAGTAAAAAGATTTCAAAAATTCTGAAAAATTTTATTAAATCTTTTATTAATTTTCAGAGCCCAAAAATATTTTTATTTTTATTTTTTGCATTAAAAATTATTTTTAAATCATTTAAATGTTTATTTTTAATTAGTTAATGGACATTAGTTAATTAAAAATACATTTAGGTATTTAAAAATCCCAAAAAAATTCAGAGGACATTTTCAAACATTTACAAACATTTACAAACTCACAAAGCAAATTTCTTTTTGGTTTTGATCATACTTTGACAATTTTCATTTGAATTAGGGTTCTTTAATTTGAATGTTTTTAACCCTGACTTCAAAAATTCATAACTTTTGATCCAAGTTGAGTTTGTGAATGGTTCTTTTTTCATTGTGTTATACATACTTTCAAGCTTCTAAAAACATTTTTGTTTCATTTTTATCTTGCATTTTCAATTTATTTGGCATTTTCCCTTTAGGATCACCCTTTAAACCCTAGAAATTTAGGAAAATCATAAGTCCTTTAGGGTTTAGCTTCTGACCTTCCCCTTTGGGCAGTGAACTTGTATAGGTTTAGGGTACCTTTGATCCCATTTTCAATTTTTTTATCTCATTTTTTGCTTCTGATTTTGAATTTTGCATTGCATCTTGTACATAAACCCTAATTTTTGCCTTCATTTGCCTTCATTCTTCATATGCTTGCATACATGAACTTGCCATGACATTTTGTGATTCCACATGACATATAAGAAATCTTAGGACATATTGAAATCATGTTTGATCATTGCATCATCCATTTGCCATGTTATGCATCCATTGCATTTCATAAGCTTTCATGAACTTTCTTGCTTCCTGTCATGTCTCATTTGCATCTTCATTACTTGTATGATCATCCACATCTCTTGGTATGCTTTTGCATCATCCCATAGCATCATTTGCATCATGGACATGCTTCTGATTTTGGTTTGCATCCTTGCATCCATTTCATTTTCATTTCATTTCATTTCTTGTTGCTAACTTTTCAGGTGGTAAGTGTATGAGAAGTGAATTTGCCTTCACTTCTCATAATCTCTTCTCATCTCTTTTATGCCTTATTTTCTGCATTTTACTTGTGAATTAGAGTGGGCTTGCTCATTCATGCTCCTTATCCTCTTTATTTCTTCAAGCAACTTATCTTCTTAAGTGAAGTAAGTTGTCTTGCTTCTTGCTGCTTCTTTCCCTTCCATCTCCTTCTTCCTTGGTGGCTCTTTTTGAGGATCTTCTTGCAAGCCTCATAAACCCTAGGAACACCCAAGCATGATCACAATTAGGGTTTTATTAGTCCCCCCTTTAGTTTCTACCTTTGTGTCATCTTTGTGTCTTCTCTTCTCATCTCTTAATCAAGGACTAAACCTTAAAGGTTCTAAGGCTTTGTGATTAAGCTTATGCCTGCATCCTTCTATTAGGGTGGAGTGTATAACTTTAATCCTAAGTGTTAAACCCTTAATGTGTTTAAACCCTTTAATCAATCCACCTAATAATCACTAAGACATCAAGCTTGTAACTTGGGCCTTACATTAGGGTTCTAATTCTTCCTTAATTGGTTAAGAAGGACTAACCCTAGTGTTAATGGACAAGTCCCCCTCAAGTTGTCTTACAAACCATAAAATCCATTTCTTAACCTTATCATTAACTAAAATCCACTCTAATAAAGGTTTTGTTTTGTCATGAGGTTAATCCCTAATCATGGATTAAGTTGAGGAGCCTTTCTCAGCTTAAATGTTCTCATCTATCATCCTTCTATTAGGATGGTGTAATGGGTCCATTAAATCCTTGATTATGGCTTAAACTCATTACTCGACACTAAACAAAAACTCCAAAAACATCTAAATAAACGCAAGTAGGTTAATGATCTTAATCCTACATCATGGTGATTAAGTGTGAGGTGTTTACTTCATACTTAAGGTATTCTCATTACCCCTAATCGGGGGGAGGATGTGATGAATTTACTAACCCTTGGTTAAGGCTTAAGATCATTTTCTTATGACAAACTCCAAAAGCAATAAAAGATTGAAAACACCAAAAACAAACAATAATCATCTCCTCCGGGATTCTTTTCTCATCTCATTCACTCACAAACGGGAACTTGCTTCTTCCGTCTAATGCAAGACAGTTTGCACCTGAGCCAGACAAGTCATACACTTGAGCATAGACAGGTAAGCAGTTCACAAGTCAACTTACCTTTCAGTCTCTTTGAGTCAAACTACGATGTTCTGACTTCCTCATTGCACGAGAGGATACGTAGGCATAACTTAACTGTTATCGAACAAAAGTCTCCGTATATCCCCCCCTCTTCCAGCATTATTCTTGGGGAGTTGGTTTGCACCAAGGAGAGGTCCAGATAGTTCAGTTTGAGAAAGCTTCATCTCAGGTATCATCAAGAACAAATTTTCCAGAAATATATTTTTAGGTTATAAAAATGATCTTCATGCTTCACTGATCACACTGCACCTTTTATTTTTGAAAATGGTTGAGTATTAAGCATGTATCGTGCTTTTGAAATTTTGTCCATTTTTATGTTTTTGTTCGAATCTTGATCATGATGCAAAATAAATGAAATTTGTTGTTGGATTCTTGTTTTATGATGCCTAGTGATCATTTCGGGAGAGTTGGGGAGGTTTTTATTGCCTGGGGAAAAAGATGAGGTAGGGACCTTGCCGGAGAAGACGACAGGAACACTGTTCCGGCCGTCTGAGGGTAATTAGGGCTAATCTTAGGTGATTATGTGAATTTGAATATGGACCCTTGGATGTGTGTTTGCCGCGCGTTTTGAAGGGTCAGGATGGATCATTAAAACCCTAAACCTAATTAATTAATTAAATTAGGTCAGATTAAAGCTCAGCCATTGGATCTCATTTAAATGATAAGTTTAAGTCATGGCCTTAGGATCTTAATACCTCAAGTCACGTGGACTTTGCTTCCTGAACACTGGATCATTCAACTAGCAATTTCAGCCTCTCATTTAGCATACTTTTGTTTTTATTTTATTTTTCTTTGTATTTTATTTCACGAATTTATTTAAAATAGTTAAAAAAACTTCAAAAAATATTTCCTTCTTCATTTTCGTTTTAAATATTTTTCTTAATCAGAAAATGATTTTTATTTTATTTTTTGCATATAAAAAGTATTTTTAAATCATTTAAATGTTTTATTTAATTAATTAATTCATTTTAATTAATTAAAAATACATTTAAGTATTTAAAAATCACCAAAAAAATCAGAGAGCATTCTTAGACATTTAGAAGCATTTACAAACTCACCATACAAATTTTGTTTTGGTTTTGATCATACTTTGAGATTTTTCAATGAATTAGGGTTCTTAAAAATGTTCATTTTCTAACCCTAACTTCCAAAACTCATAACGTTTAAACCAAGTTGAGTTTTTGAATGTTTCTTTTTGCATTGTTCTATGCATGGCTTCTAGCATTCAAAAACATTTTTGTTTCATTTTTATCTTGAATTTTCAAATTTGTTGGCATTTTACATTAAAGATCACCCAAAAAACCCTAGAAACTTAGAAAATTTATAAATCCTTCTAGGTTTAGCTTCTGACCTCCCCCTTTGGTTAGCAACCTAGTGTAGGTTTAGGGTTCCTTTGAGTGCATTTTCAATTTTTTATAATGTCATTTGCTTCTGTCTTGGTCATTTGCATCTCATCCCACCATGTAACCCTAATTTTGCATCTTTACTTGCATCTTACATTGCATTGCATGAACATATGAACATGCCATGCCATTCCAAGCATTTTTATGCCATCTTAGACATCTTAAGACATTGCTTTAACATATCTTGATCATTTATTCATACTTTTGCTATGCTTTGCATCCATTTCATTTCATAAACATCCATGTGTTTACATGCTTCCCACATGCTTCATTTGCATTCATTCTCTTGTGTGATCACACATATGCATCTTGTATGTCTTTGCACCATATCATAGCATCATTTACATCATGTGTATGCTTCTGGTCTTGGTCTTTTCCCTTGCATATGCATTATTTCATTTCATTTCTTTCCTTATGCATCTTGTGCTAACTTTTCAGGTTAATGGTAAATTGTTTGGGAGGTGGATTTTCCTTCACCTCCCACCTCTTATCATCTCTTCATATTGCATTATTACTGCATTTTTGTTTTTCTTTGAGTGGGCTTGCCTCACTTGTGCTTCTCTTCCTTTCTTTCTCTTCTCATCTCCTTCTTTTCATCTTGCTTCTCCTTGGTGGCTTCCTTGAAGACTTCTCCTTTTAAGCCTCATAAAACCATAGGATGCCTAAGCATGATAACTTCTAGGATTGATAGTTTACCTTAGACTTTTGCCTTTGAGTCTTCTTTGTGTCTCTTTTCTCATCTCATCATTAGAGACTAAACCTTTAAGGTTTTAGGACTTTGGAATTAGGGTTATGCCTGCATCCTTATCTTAGGATGGAGTGTATAACTTTAATCCTGAGTGTTAAACCCTTAATCTGTTTAAACCTCTTAATCAATCCATCTAATAATCACCAAGACATTAACTTGTAACTTGGGCCTTACATTAGGGTTCTAATTCTTCCTAACATTAGGGTTCTAATTCTTCCTTTATGTTTAATCCTACACCATCATGGCAATTAATATGAGATGCTTATCTCATACTTAAGTATTCTCATTATCCCTAATCACAGGGAGGATATAATGAGTTTACAAGCCTTTGATTTAGGCTTAAGCTCATTAACTTATGCAAAACACCAAAACAATAACAAAACTGAAAAATACAAAAACAAACAATAATCTTCTCCTTCGGGATTCTTTTCTCATCACACTCATTCACAAATGAGAACTTGCTTCTTCCGTCTAATGCAAGATAGTTAGCACTCGAGCCAGACGAGTCATACACTTGAGCATAGGCAATCAAGCAATTCATCAGTCAATTTATCTTTCAGTCTCTTTGAGTTAAACTACGGCGTTCTGACTTCCTCATTGCATGAGAGGATACGTAGGCATAACTTAACTGTTATCGAACAAAAGTCTCTGTGTCTTGCCCCTCTTTCAGCATTCTCTTTTAAGCCTCAGTTCTTGAGCAATTCACCTTTCTGCACTGACACTTATACATTTCTTTTCCAGCCTTTGCACACAGATAGCACATACACCTACCCCTTTTAAACACCACTGGTAAGCGTGGATCCCCTTCATCAGAGACTCTTCTCCAATTGTCTTCATCAAAGACCTTTCTTCAGCACCTTCTCCAGCTATCTTCATTAGTCTTCAGCAGTTACCTTCATCAGGGTTTCTCTCAGTTTTCTTCACCAGCATCCATTGTCAGCATGGACACTTCCAGAAAGAGCAACATCACATACCACTCTGACAGGCATCAGACAGATACAGTCTCTCATCACTCCTGATCATGTCCCTTTATTCAGGGAACATTATGGAGGCATATTGGACATGATCATGGACCTGGATGCATCCTAGAGGAGCATGATTCACACTTGCTTGCAGTTTTATGATCCTCCTCTCATATGCTTCACATTCCCTGATTTTCAATTAGGACTTTTACTAGAAGAGTTCTCCATGTTGTTAGGTGTCCCCATCAGGAGAGGTATTCCTTTTAACCCTGAGATGGTTTCTCCCAAGAATGAAAACATAGCTAAGGCATTGCACTTAGAGCCTACCCTCATTGATCAGAACATGACCACCAAGGCTAGGATTCCAGGCCTTCACTTAGACTTCTTGATCTCTCAGGCCACCCTGCATGCTGTAGCAGGGAAGTGGGATGTTGTTTGTTCACTCCTAGCCCTCAGCATATATGGAGTTATCTTGTTTGCAGACGAGCCAAAGTTTGTAAGCAAGAATGCTATTCACCTGTTCTTACTGAGGAATCCAGTTCCAACCTTACTTGGAGACTTCTACTACTCAGTGCACCAGAGGAATGAAAAGCAAAGGGGAAGACTGGTCAGATGTTGTGCACCCCTCTATTACTGTTGGTTGTTAAGACACTTGCCGAAGTCAGACACTTTCCTGAACCCTCATCAGCCAAGGAACTGGGCTAAGAGATTGATTGACCTTACATCAGAAGACATCAGATGGTGTACTCAGAGCACCAAGGGAAAAGACATCATTACTAGCTGTGGGCAATATACTAATGTGCCTTTGATTGGAGTAAAAGATTGCATCAACTACAACCCCTTACTTTTTAAGAGGCAGTTAGGGTATGCTTTGGTTCATCCCCCAAGAGGGCAAGACTTAACAGAGACCCTCTATTATGACATCCAGCACAACTCAGCTGTTGTCAGACAAACAGCCTGGGCCTGGGACAACATTCAGACTAAGGGGACAGCCATCCTTGGCAAGTGTAACAACATTGCTTCAGCACAGTTTCTTGATTGGTCTCGTACCAGGGCACAAATCACCCGGATGCCATTCACTTTAGAGGATATACCTGGACCATCAGCAGTGCAGCCTGCAGCTACTGTCATCTTAGAGGAGTTTGAGAAGCTGAAGGAAAGGAATACTCAACTCTCTGAAGCCTTGAAGAAGACCCTCTGGGAGATGAATGACAGCCGTCTAGATAATGAGAGGTTAGAGAAGCTCCGGATTGAGCACTTGACCAAGATTGAGAAGACGGATGACTGCATCAGAAAGGCTAGAGCAGGAGAGTTAGTACTGAAGAATGCTTGCAAGGAAGCTAAAACTCAGAAGGCTAGGGAAGAGCAATACTTAGAAGAGAGCCAGGCTAGGTGGATCAGGATCACTGAGGCCCGTGCACAAGAAGATCAAAGGACTCAAGCAAAGATAGAGCAACTGGAGTCTAGTGAGAAGAAGCATCAGGAGGCATTATTAGCAGCACAAAAGGAGATCTTTGAGTTGAAGCTCCGGGCGGGGTTGAAGAGGTCAAAGGATCAGGATAAGCATAAGAATTTATCCAGTGCCATTGCCACCAGGAACCTTCTTATCAGGACCATCACAGAGCACCCAGTTGGTCCGGTGACTGAGGCTCTCCTGAAGGAAGTCAGGGAGGATGGCTTTGGACTGAATGTTTGATTTCCTTGTATTTGTATTTCCTTTTGCTTGTACTTTTGATTTTGTTTATGTATTTTGACCCACCACGGGGATTTTATTGTAATCAAAACTATGTATCTTCACTCTTTGTAATATATATGGTTTGTATTATTTTTATGGGCTTAATCTCTTCAACATCAGCATTTCCTCGAGGTCTGGAAAGGTCAAAACCAAAGAACCAAATCGGATACCCTCGGAAGACAAATAGGCATCCTGCATTGCATACTAACATCTTTTCTTTGTTTTGTAGGTTTTGTTTTTGTTGTTGTTTCTCACTTTGTTGTGGTTTCAGGAAACATTGCTCGAAGAAGAGTGTTCCCTGTCAATAGAGTGCACCGGTATCCGACATGAAACAACCTTCCGGGGTTACAAATGGATCAGATTCAACATGACTTAACTGAAGTGAGGGCCCAGATGGCCAATGAAAGGACAGAGATGAGGGTCCAAATGAATCAATTTATGACCGTGATGACTTGTTTAGCTCATAGCTAGGAAAGACTGAGGGAGTTGGTTGAGCGACAAACTCCTGAGGAAAACCATCCAGGTACAGGGGGTACTAGTAACAACGATCACGTGCAGCTTCGCACTGATCCTCCAGAGTTTGGACCTCATCTGAACCCAGACATCAATTCCATAAGAAACACCCAAGGTAACACTACTGGAGGAAGGGCCTTACAGGAGGACCCTCAAGAAGAGCAGTTTACTGTGGTTGGGGCTGGAGACGAAGTTTACGACCGTCAGTTGGATGAAATTGCAGAGAAGCTAAGGTCTCTTGAATCCCAAAACTCTCTGGGTTTTGATGTCATGGACATGGGATTGGTGGAAGGGGTTAGAATTCCTCACAAATTCAAACCCCCTTGTTTTGAAAGATACAATGGCACATCCTGCCCACGTACCCATCTTCGGTCTTTCCTGGGGAGATACAAAGCCTACACATGGACAAGAAGCTGTGGATGTTTTACTTCGAGGATAGCTTGACAGGGGCATATCGGGAATGGTATTCCCACTTGACTAGAGCCACAGTGAGGAACTGGAAAAACTTGGCTGAAGCTTTCATCCGTCAATATTAGTATAATCTTGACATGGCTCCAAACAGAACCTTCCTTATGGGAATGACACAGTCTTCCCGTGAAAGCTTTAGAGAGTATGCCCCAAGGTGGAGGCAAATAGTTGCTGCTGTTCAGCCCCCGATGTCAGAAAGGGAGATGGCAGATATGTTCATGAATACTCTTCAGGTGACTTATATTGACAGATTGGCTGTATTTTCTTCCACCAGCTTTGCAGATGTGGTGATAGCTTGGGAGAGAATTGAGAGCTTGCTGAAGATGGGAAAGATCTCCGACAATGGTGCCAGTTCAAGCAGTGCAAGGAAGCCATTTGCTGGGCCCCGTAGATCTGGTGAAACAAATTTTGTACAAGTGGGAAGAGGGAGACCCCAATATCTGCCCAGATTAGTTGTTGTCGTCACTATTCCTACTCCACTTCCTCAGTATAATCAACAATCACAGCACTTTCCTCAACAACCACAGTTTCCTCAACAGAGATCCTACAACAACAATAACAACGCCATTTTCAACAGCGGCCATCTCAGATCAACAGGGTGATTGACCATATTCCAATGCCATATGCCACACTGCTGCCATAACTCCTAAAGCTCAATCTTGTTGAGTTGAGGACATTGGCTCCACCTGATCCTCAGAACCTTCCGAGAAATTACGATGTCAACGCTAGGTGTGCTTTTCATTCTAATGCACCAGGTCACTCCACGGAAACATTCAGAGCTCTGCATATGAAGGTCCAGGATCTGGTAGATTCAAAGGCCCTGAACTTTGCACCACCTTCCAATGTCATGAAGAATCCCATGCCAAGTCACAGTCGGCCAAGGATTACTGCTTTAGAGGAAGGCTCACCCATGAGTTTCATTGAAGATATTGCAAGTATTCAGACACCTCTGGCAGAGGTTAAAGCTCATCTTTTGAAATGCCAAGTGTTTCCAGGTTGTGAGGCCTATTGTGAATCATGAAAACTTTCCGAGAATGGGTGTGCAAGCTTGAAGATTGGAATTAATGGCTTGATCAAAGAAGACATTTTGCAAATAACCACAACAGCTTCTACAACACTAGCAACTCCTTTGTCAACAACAAGTGATTCTTCTACAACTGCACAACAATTGTTCCTACTGATTCGTCTACAACTTCAGCAACCACTTCCTCCATCACTTTAACAAACAACAATTCATTTGCACCTGCTTCTACAACTTCAGCAACCACCAACAATGACGTCTCCACAGTTACTATTTATTATGACCCTACAACGGTCCCAAACTCCAGCAACTTTCAACAATCTCAGCAACAGTTTCAGCAACAACCAAGCTTTAATTCATCACCACCAACATCCACCAGAAGTCCTGTCACTATCTTCTATGATCCACAGACAATAACAGTTCCAACCTCTGCTGCAGTAAGCCCAGTCACCATCACGGTGCCAGGGCCTATTCCATATGACAAAGACAATGTTGTACCATGGCATTATGGTGCAGACCTTTACTGCAACGGAGAAAAAGTCCTTCTTGATTCTTCGGTTCACACTCCCCAAGTGGATAATGTCGAGGGAGGTGGAGGCTTCACTTGAAGCGGATGCCTCTTTGCGTCACAAGCTCCAAGAACCAACACCGAGGCAGAGGCTGTTGCCAAAGCCAAAGGGAAAAGTGTGGCACCAGAAGAACCTGCACCAAAAGAGACTCATAAATCATCCTTTGATCAGGATGTGGATAAATTTATGAGGATAATTAAAAGAAGTGACTACAAAGTTGTGGATCAGCTCCACCAGACTCCTTCTAAGATCTCCATCTTATCCCTATTGTTGTGTTCCGAAGCTTATTGGGATGCGCTACTTAAGGTCTTGCACGCTGCCTACGTGCCGGAGGAGATCACAGTGAATCAGCTTGAGATGGTAGTGTCTAATGTCAATACTAGCCATGGGCTAGGTTTCACCAATTCTGATTTGACAACAGAAGGACGTCACCACAACAAAGCTTTGCACATAACCCTGGAATGCAAAGGGGCTATACTCTCTCATGTTCTTGTGGACACTGGGTCTCCACTCAATGTCTTGCCGAAGAAAGCTCTTGTCAAGCTCGAATATGATGGTATAGCTCTTCGACCAAGCAACCTTGTGGTCAGAGCTTTTGATGGCTCCAAGAGGTATGTTCTTGGAGAGGTGGAGCTGCCTGTGATAATCGGTCCACAGGTCTTTAAGACTACTTTCTATGTGATGGACATTCAGCCGACCTACAGTTGTTTGTTGGGTCGACCATGGATTCACGCTGCTGGCGCAGTTACGTCGACCCTTCACCAGAAATTGAAATATGAGTGGGAAGGACAGATTATCACCATCTGTGGTGAGGAGGACATATTTTTTAGCCATCTGGCTACGTATAAATACATTGAGATGGATGGTGAAATCCATGAAACTATGAGCCAAGGGTTCGAGGCCCTGAATGTCAATGAGGCGACGAATGAAGTATTTGCTGCATCCCAGGAGGATAGGGTGGGTACTGCAATTTTCTCCTATCAGCAAGCCCGGAAGGTTGTTGAAGATGGTAATGCTCAATGCTGGGGCAAGCTGCTTCCAGTGGAGAAGAAGGAAGATAGATTCAGTTTGGGTTACAAACCATTCCGATAAGATCAATTGGAGGCTGCTAAAGAGCCCAAGTTTGTCAGTGGGGGATGCTCACCCCAGATGTTGTTAACAACTTGGAAGACGAGGCGGAAATCGACCTCAACCTGGAGAGCTGGATACGTCCAAGGATCCCGGGGCATCAATTCCTTAACTAGTATTCCCAGGAAATTATAAGGGTTACTCCTGCAGAGTAATTATTATTTCCTGCCTTTTTTAGCATGCATCAAGTCCTGCATCTTGCCCAAGGTGTCAGGACTCATTTTGTAATAGGGCCATATTGTAATTTTGTGCAAATGAATTATCAATGAATATCGGACATCTTTTGTACAAAACAATAAAATGACAATGTTTTCAAAATAAATAACTTCATTTCACACTTTTCTAAACAAGATTAAAATTGATCACCAAAACGAACAAATCTCAACCCTTGCAGAGATTATCCTCCAAATTGCACCGACAACAACACTGCTATGACCTTGTATGACTTCGACAATCCAATTAATCAAGCTGATGAAGGGGTTGAAGAAGTGTTGCTCCCACTAAAAGACACCAAGGTCAGATAGGGTACAGACGCGAACGATCAGCGAAAGAGAAATGAAGGGTGAAATGAATAGAGTCGCCAGCTAGGCATTTTTATCCCGAAGGAAAGGTAATGATGCATGAACCTAAGAAAATATGGATAAGACGGTCGCGAACCAGAGAAACTGAGAAAGGGGGTTGGTTACAACCTGGGAAGGTATTAGCACCCAAATTGTCCGCCGTATTCGACGGGATCCACGCTTACAAGATTGTGTTTAAAAGGGGTAGGTGTATGTGCTATCTGTGTGCAAAATCTAAGGAAGGAAAGTACAGGTGTCAGTGCAAAAGAGAGTGAGTGCTCAAAGATTGAGGCTTAGAAAAGAATGCTGAAATAGGGGGAAGACACAGAGACTTTTGTTCAATAACTGTTAAGTTATGCCTACGTATCCTTTCGTGCAATGAGGAAGTCAGAACACCGTAGTTTGACTTAAAAAGACTGAAAGATAAATTGACTGTGAACTGCTTGCTTGTCTATGCTCAAGTGTATGACTCGTCTGGCTCGAGTGCTAACTGTCTTGCATTAGACGTGTAGATGTCTTGAATTGGCAGAATTTTTGACCAACAAGAAATATTGAATTCAGTTCAGAATGTCCTATCAAATGTTGGGACATTATCAAACAGAGTATATGAATTTATTTCAGGATGTCTCACCAGATGTTGGGACATTGTGTTAATGACTTAAGTTCAGTTTTTCAGGATGTCCCAACAGATGTTGAGACATCTCAAACCTGCTACCAGAATTAATTATTGACTAACTGATCAGAGATATTTAAGGAGAGTTATCTGGAATTAATTAATGATGGATAAAAACAGTACAAGGCGCATCTGTAGGGAGTTTTATATTGAGGATTCAGATTAAAACAGAAGACCTAAATCACCTAGAATCTAGGAAGTAACAAACCCTAAATTCAAGGTGGAAGCTGCATGCGCATTAGGGCTGGATCATCCTACAGAAAGCCCAAATTACAGATACCTATTTAATCAACAGAAACTCACAGAATTGGGTACGAATTTTAGAAGACCAAATAGGGTGTCTAGTGTTTTAATAGCAGGTTGTTTTTAATTGTACCACTTGATGAGCTTTTAAGCATCAGTGCATTTGTAACTTGATTGAAACTGTGAAGTAAGATCAAGCTGTATTGTTTGAAGAATGTCTTCAATTTTATTAAACTTGTAAACTTGATCACTGTGTGATTGAGGGGGAGTGAGTAGGGTACTCTTATCTAAGTTGTGTCTTAGGTAGAAATTGCATTGGGTAGTTATTAAGTGATAGATTAAACAGGGTGGTTTAAGTCTAGAATTAATATTACTTATAGTGGATTTCCTCCTGGCTTGGTAGCCTCCAGATGTAAGTGTGGTTATACACTGAACTGGGTTAACAAACTTCTGTGTTGTTTACTTTTCTTGCTATTTAAGTTTTGGTTAAATCTGTCAAGTGTTGGGACATCTCTTAGGACATCTCATACCTGATCACAGAATTTCAAGACGGAAGAAGCGAGTTCTCGTTTATGAATGAATGTGATGAGAAAAGAATCCCGAAGGAGACGATTATTGTTTGTTTTTGTGTTTTCAGTCTTTTATTGTTTTTTGGAGTTTGTCATAAGTTAATGAGCTTAAGCCTAAACCAAGGGTTAGTAAACTCATCATATCCTCCCTTTGATTAGGGATAATGAGAATACTTTAAGTATGAGATAAGCATCTCAACTTAATTACCATGATTATGTAGGATTAAGATCATTAACCTACTTGTGATTATTTAGATGTTTTTTTTTTTGAGTTTTTGTTTAGTGTTGAGTAATGAGTTTAAGCCATAATCAAGGATTAATGAACCCATTACACCATCCTAATAGAAGGATAATAGATGAGCACACTTAAGCTGAGGAAGATACCTCAACTTAATCCATGATTAGGGATTAACCTCATGACAAACAAAACCTTTATTGAATTGATTTTAATTAAGGGTAAGATTAAGAAATGAGTTTTATGATTTGTAAGACAACTTGAGGGGGACTTGTCCATTAACACTAGGGTTAGTCCTTCTTACCCAATAAAGGAAGAATTAGAACCCAAATGCAAGGCCCAAGTTACAAGCTATTGTCTTAGTGATTATTAAGATGGATTGATTAAGAGGTTTAAACAAATTAAGGGTTTAACACTTAGGATTAAAGTTATATACTCCCTCCTAAGAGAAGGATGCAGGCATAACCCTAATCACAAAGTCTTAAAACCTTAAAGGTTTAGTCTCTAATGATGAGATGAGAAGAGAGACACAAAGAAGACTCAAAGGTAAAAACTAAGTGGGGACTAATCACAACCCTAATCATTTTCATGCTTGGATGTTCCTATGGTTTGTAAGGCTTGAGAAAGATCTTCAGAGAAGCCACCAATGGAAGAGGCAGATGAAAGGAAGAGAAGCGGAAGAAACAAGTTACTTACTTCCCTAAAGAAGATAAGTAACTTGGAGAAAGAAAGTGAATGATGAACATGAATGAGCAAGCTCACTCTAAAGAAAATAAAAATGCAACAATGATGCATAAGAAGAATGAGAAGAGAAATGAGAAATGAAGGCAAATTCACTT
Organism: Lathyrus aphaca; assembly: GCA_963966055.1. Lineage (NCBI taxonomy): Eukaryota > Viridiplantae > Streptophyta > Magnoliopsida > Fabales > Fabaceae > Lathyrus > Lathyrus aphaca. The sequence continues at coordinate 408,721,269 of OZ014524.1, read as the reverse complement.
CGCAAGTTACTTACCACCTGAAAAAGGTTAGCATAAAGGGAAGAAATGATATGAGAATGAAACATATGCAAAGGTAAGATACCAAAACCAGAAGCAAACACATGATGCAAATGATGTTATGAAATGATGCAAAGGCATACCAAGTGCTATGAATGTTCATACAAGAGATGAGATATAAAGGAAGCATGCTTTGAAGTATGAAAACACATGTATGTTTATGAAATGAAATGGATGAAAAGCATAGAAAATACATGAATAAATGACCAATCAATGTTCAAGCAATGTCTTAAGATGTCTAAGATGGCATACAAGAGCTTAGGATGTCATGGCAAGTTCACATGTTCATGCAATGCAATGTAAGATGCAAGCATTGATGCAAGATTAGGGTTACATGAAAGGATGAGATGCAAAAGTCAAAAACAGAAGCAAATCATAAGATAAAAAAATTGCAAATGAACTCAAAGTAACCCTAACCCCACATGATATCACACCCCAAAGGAGAAGGTCTAACTCTTAACCTAAAGAAAGTTGTGATTTTTCTAAATTTGCTAGGGTTTTTGGGTACCTTAAGAGGGAAAATGCAAATCAAATGGAAAATGAAAGATAAATTTATGACAAAAATATGCTAGAAACTACATGATGTATAGAATGCAATGCAAAAAGAATCATTATCAAACCCTTCATGGTTAGGCAGAAAAGATTTTTCAAAGTTAGGGTTCCAAAAAGGAATTTTTATGAACCCTAAATTCAAGAAAAATGTCAAAGTTGGATCAAAACCAAAAAGAAATTTGTGTGAATGGTTTGACAATGTTTCTAAATGTCCTAAGATGCAATCTGAATGTTTTTGGAATTTTTAGAAACCTGAATGGTATTTTAATTAATTAATTTCCATTAATTAATTAAAATAAACATTTAAATATTTTTAAAATGATTTTTTAATGCAAAAAATAAAAATAAAAATGTTTTTCGGTGAAGAAAAATATTTGAAGTCAAAATGCAGAAGAAAAATATTTTTGGAATTTTTTAAGTATTTTAAATAAATTGGACAAGATAAATGCAATTAAATGAAATAAAATATGAATTAAGGGCTGGTCAACTGATCCAATGGATCATATTCAAACTGGGGTTTGGAGGGAAGACCACGCGCGCTATCCAACAGTCAAAATTCAAACTGACTAAATTCTAATTAATTAATTAAACACAATTAACCCTAATCTGAACTAATCCTGGCCACCCATTTCAAATTAATCCTGATCCAATGGCCCAGAATGTGCCTGGCACACTAAACCCTAAAATTAGCTCTAATCCTTTTCAGGTGACCAGAACAGTGTTCCGGTCATCTTCTCCGGCAACACCCCAGCATCAACTTCTTCCCTAGCCCATTTCCAGAGCTCTAAAGCTCCAGATCACTTCCCCACACCTTCCTAAGCATGAATCTAACCTCAAAACTAATTTCTAATGGCTGAATCAAAGGATACGAATTAAAACCTAAAAACTGCAAAAGTTTCAGAGCACGCATACAAGCTTATTTCTCAACCATTTTCAAAAGTAAACACATCATGATTGTAAACACCCCAAATTTGCCCTCACACATTCACACCATGGCTTGTGATCATTCTCATATGCATAAACATAATCATAAGATCTCATACCACATTTTTGATTCACTGCATAGATTCAAAGTCATCTGCACCTAGGGTTTGTGATCTGAGCAATCCAAGAGCCTCCTGAGCCACTCCAAAGGCCATCAATCACTTCAAAGGGGTCCATGTGTGTTCAAGTATCATATTATATCCTCTCAAAGTCAAGAATGCCAAAGAATCACAAGAACTGGAAATGGTGTGGAAGCAGAGCCAGGCTAGACTGCACAGTTGACCTAAAATTAGGGTTTTGGTTTCAGAGGCCATAACTCCAATTTTTTTGGTCATTATTGTTTCTATTGGTCTCTATATGGTATAGGGGGTATGCATATCAATTTTCATGAAGAAATTCCATGGGGAAGTCATCTGATCAAGAGTTGACTTTTCAGACAAGTCAGTGCAAAATCAGGGCATCTGAGGCCCCCAATGACCCAACCAAGGGGTGATCTTCATCATTTTGAGTGTGTATGATCTTTATTTGATCATGGAAGAAGTTTGAAGTTCACAAAATTCAAGGATTACAAGTTTTTGCAAAGTTGACTTTTTGAGGCAAGTTTGACTTTTAAGGAATTTGTCATTTTAGGCAACTTTTCAACCCTTACTTTTTGATTCAAAAATGCTTCAAATGGAAAAACCTTGGTCATGAAAGTTGTAGAATAGATCTTCCCCTTTTCAAAAAGTACAAGAACATGACCTAATTCATCTTGGATCAAAAGTTATGGTTCCTTAAAGTTGGCAAAAATCACTAAAATTCAAATTATGCACCAAATGAGAAACTTGCAAAATCTTGTACCAAGGCAATTTGTGACTTCTAATTGATGTCAAACCATTACACAAACATCACATGTGACCTAAAAATCAGAATGGGCCAAGAATTTCTCATTTGTTTAGCCTTTGGAGCAAGATATTTTCATGGAAAGCAAAGGCAAGCCAAGTTGCAAAACCAATGATAACTTCTCATCCACTTGTTGCCTAACCTGCTGATCAATCCTAGCCTTTCTCCCTCACCTTGCTGCGCAGCCCACACCCCTTGTACTTGGCTAGAACATGACCCATGCTTCCTCTTACACAAAGTTGACAATTTGCAAAAGTAGCTACACCTATCACAAAAGGGCATGTCACATCTTCTGACCAATCAGCATTGTTTATACAAACAAATGGCAAGCCAAACAACATAACACACAGGCCTGAAACCAGCAAGAACAACACATTCTCATTTTCACTCTCAAAAGCAAAAGCCTTCGAAACTCAGAAAACAAGCCACAAACACTTATACAAACTTCATAGATCAACTCAACTCATCATCCTGGTCACAAAGCACCCCTCACACTTGCCTTAAACTGCCTGAATCATAAACACGATTCCCACCTGAGCTTGAACAGAAGCTGTTCAAACTCTCAAACCAGCCAACACAAACTCCTTCTAAGCATCCAGACATCATCAGGGGACCAAAGGGAGTGGATTGCACAAAGGAAAGAAGTCAGAAAGCTGCAAACTGAAAGCTTCAAAACTCAGGTAGCTCAAGAACTTTTTTTCCAGAAATGGATTTTTAAGTTCTTAATAGCTTCTACTTGCTTCCCTGATCATGAATATGTCTTTGGTTTTGAAAATGGTGGAGAAATGAGAGTTTAATCGTGTCCTGAAAGTCTTGCCCTAAAATTTGTTTTGTTTCGATTCATGAGATTGATGAAATATAAATGATGTTTGTGTTAGGGTTTTGATTCAGTGAAGTGTGGAAAGGATTTCTGTTTGCTTAGATTTCATTTTAGTTGCGTTTTGAAGGTTTTAGGAATTTTCAGGTGGGGTTCCCACCGGAGAAGACGACCGGAAGTCTTCTCCGGCCACCTGAAAATAATTAGGGCTTAATCACGTCATTAAGTGTAGTTTGAATCTGATGCGTTGGATCTGTTGACTTGGTTGACTTGGCGCGTGTATGTGTGGCCCAGATGCACTCATTAAGCCCTAATCTCAATTAATTAATTCATAAACCTAATTAGTTTCAGTTTGAATATGGACCACTGGATTGCGCGCGTAGTCAACCCTTTCTCTCCCAGAATCCATCCTGGCCTTCCATTCTGTTTACTTTTCTTTTTCTTTATTTTTAATTCATTTGTTTCATATTTATTTTGTACATTTATTTAAAAATAGTAAAACTTATTCAAAAATTCTGAATTTTTTTTATATAAGTTATTATTTAATTTCAGAGCACAAAAATATTTTTATTTTTATTTTTAGCATTAAAAAAGTATTTTTAAATATTTAAAAGTTTCTTTTTAATTAATTAATGGGAATTAATTAATTAAAAATACTTTTAGGTATTTAAAAATCACCAAAAAAATTCAAGAAACCTTTAAAAACATTTAGAAGCATTGTCCAACCCTCAAACCAAATTTCTTTTTTGATCTTGATGCATTTTGAGAATTTTTCATGGAATTAAAATCATTTTGATGCATTATTTTGATCCAAACTTTCAAAAATCACTTCTGCCTAACCACAAAGAGTTGGACTTTGATTCTTTTTGCATTGTGTTTAGCATATCATGTAGTTTTTGAGATTAATTAGCCATGATTTGATCTTTCATTTTCCATTTGATTGGCATTTTTCTTGTTAAGGAACCCTAAAACCCTAGAAAACTTAGGAAAATCATAATTTGAATTAGGTTAGGAGTTGGAATCCCTCCTTTGGGCAGTGAGTTAGTATAGGATTAGGGATCCTTTGAGTACATTTTCAATTTTTTATATTGATGTTTGCTTCTGATTTTGGTTTGTGTTTGATGCTTTGATCATAAACCCTAATTTAGGCTTCCATATGCATCCATCTTGCATTTGCATTCATACCTTGACTTGCCATGACATTTTATGCCTCCATGTGATTCATATGACATCTTAAGACATATTGAAAGCATGTTTGATCATTGCATCTTGCATTTGCCTTGTTGTATGCCATTTGCATGTCATAACTTTTCATGTATGTTCAAGGTTCTTAACTTGCTTCATTTGCACTCCTAAGTTTGTATGATCATCCCCATGTGTTGTTTCATGTTTGCATCATCTCATAGCATCATTATCATCCCATATATGCTTCTGGTTTTGTTTCTCATCATGTCATTTCATCTCATCTTGCATTGCATTGCATTTCTTTCACTAACCTTTCAGGTGGTAAGCAACTTTGAGAAGTGAATTTGCCTTCATTTCTCACAATTTCTTTCCATCTCTCTCTTGCATCCATGCTGCATTTTGATATGTGTTTGAGATTGAGCTTGCTCATTCTTTTTCTTCTTACTTTCTTTCCTCAAGTAACTTGACTTCTTGAATGAAGCAAGTTACTTTGCTTCTCCTGATCCTTTCATCTGCTTCCTGGTGTTTCCATTGAAGACTTCTCTTGTAAACCTCACAAACTTTAGGAACAACCAAGCATGACAATGATTAGGGTTTTGATTAGTCCCCCCACTTAGCTTTTACCTTTGTGTCTCCTTTGAGTCTTCTCTTCTCACCTCACAATCAGGGACTAAACCCTAAAGGTTTTAAGGCTTTGTGATTAAGCTTATGCCTGCATCCTTCTATTAGGATGGAGTGTATAACTTTAATCCTAAGTGTTGAACCCTTAATGTGTTTAACTACTTTAATCAATTCACATAATAATCATCAAGACATCACACTTGTAACTTGGGCCTTGCATTAGGGTTCTAATTCTTCCTTAATTGGTTAAGAAGGACTAACCCTAGTGTTAATGGACAAGTCCCCCTCAAGTTGTCTTACAAACCATAAAAATCACTTCTTTATCTTACCATTAAATAAAATCCACTTAATCAAAGGCTTGCTTTGTCATGGGTTTAATCCCTAATCATGGATTAAGTTGAGGAGCTTTCCTCAGCCTAAACATTCTCATCTATTATCCTTCTATTAGGATGGTGTAATGAGTCTGTTTAATCCTTGATTATGGCTTAACCTCATTACTTAACACTAAACAAAAACAACAAAAACATCTAAATAATCACAAGTAGGTTAATGATCTTAATCCTGCATCAAAGGTGATTAAGTGTGAGAAGCTGACTTCACACTTAAGGTATTCTCATTACCCCTAATCAGAGGGAAGATGTGATGAGTTTACTAAATCCATTGGTTTAGGCTTAAGCTCATTAGCTTATGACAAACTTTCAAAAGCAATAAAAGATTGAAAACTCAAAAACAAACAATAATCGTCTCCTTCGGGATTCTTTTCTCATCTCATTCACTCATAAACGAGAACTTGCTTCTTCCGTCTAATGCAAGACAGTTTGCACCTGAGCCAGACAGGTCATACACTTGAGCATTGACAAGTAAGCAGTTCACAAGTCAATTCATCTTTCAGTCTCTTTGGGTCGAACTACGGTGTTCTGACTTCCTCATTGCACGAGAGGATACGTAGGCATAACTTAACAGTTATCGAACAAAAGTCTCTGTATATTCCCCCTCCTTCCAGCATCACTCTTTAAGCCTCATTATCTTGAGCATCTTATTCCTGTTCTTACACTGACACTGTATATTTATACACTTCACATTTCTTTACACTGACACCTGTACATTCTTTTCCAGTTATTTTATACACAGATTGCACTGACACTACCCCTTTAAAACAAAAATCTTTTAAGCGTGGATCCCGTCGAGTACGGCGGACAATCTGGGTGCTAATACCTTCCCAGGTTGTAACCAACCCCCTTTCTTAGTCTCTCTGGTTCGCAACCGTCTTATCCATCTCTTTTCTAGGTTTATGCAGCATTACCTTTCCTCCGGGATAAAAATGCCTAGCTGGCGACTCTTTTCTTTTCCAGTGAGTTCACTGCTGTGTGTTCTCATTGTCCCTCTCGCCGACTGTTCGCGTCTGTACCTTAATTTGGGCCATTTCCCATTTATCGGGAGCGACAGCTTGGCGACTCTGCTGGGGACCCTTATATTGTAATCAGGGCTTCTGGTTCTTTTTGTGGGTTCCTCCTAGCGCTTGTTTGATTTGTGTTTACTGGGGTGTTATGTGCTATCTGTGTTTGTATATTTGTATTTATTTTTGCTTTATGTACAGTTGTTTTACTGCTTTCTTTATAAGCTTTACATATATCATACTGTCATACTGTGCTGGCTGGATCTGTTTTATTGCTTTGGTGGGTGGGTGTTTTACTGAGAGTTAAGGTCCTATACCTGGGACCTGAGTGACACCTAGGCTAGAGTGGTTCATGTTCTTTCCCATTCCATTTCGGTCTGGTGCGGGAATATGAAACACGGTTCAGATATGGGTTTCTTCTTGAGAACTCTGTGTTGCAGATTTCCTGCAGTACTAGGGCTATCTGGGAAGCCTGCTAAGTCTGGATGACCTTTAGTATTGACCTTCAGAAACTGAGGTGAATTAGAGGAGGATCTTTTATGGTTATTGTAAACACTGTACCTCCGGGTTGGAAGTGTTTACACTTCTCATAACTGATCCAAGTCTGAGGATCCTTGTTTTAGAACATCACCTGTGAGGGGGGTTGGGCTGTTTACAGGTTTGCAGGTACCCTTGACCTCAGCATACCCTGTTACTTTGTTTGATTAAGAGTACTCCATGTTGGAACAGTTCTTGTGATTTTTAACCCTGGACATGTGACTCTTTATTTGAGTCCCCCACCTTGGTTACTGGACTTATGAACCTCCATCTGGATTTCTTGAACATACTTGGACTCATATCAGAGCAGTTAATCAGATCCAGCTCAGTCACAAACCCTTGCATATCATTTGCATACATCCTCATTGCATCATTTTGACATGTGCTTATTTGTTTTTCAGGGTATCCATCCTATCATTTTGGCCTGGTTTTGACCCCTTCTTCAGCATAGACCAATCTTCATCAACACTTGCTTCAGTAATCAGCCACTTGCTTTAGTCACTTGCATCCTCAGTCTCAGCCTATCAGTGGCCCATCTTCAGTTTTGTCCTCAGTCATCATCATCAACACCTATCTTTCAGCAACATGGCACCTAAGAAAAGTAACATCTCCTATCACTTCTTTGAGCCTGAGCTAGCTAGCATCAGGAGGATTCAGACCCTGATTACTCCAGACCATATACCACTTTTCAGAGAACATTATGGAGGAATTCTTGATGTGGTTATGGATTTGGACCCTTCACAGAGGAGCTTGATACATACTTGCCTGCAGTTCTATGATCCCCCTCTGAGGTGCTTCACATTTCAGAATTTTCAGTTGGGACCCTTGCTGGAGGAGTATTCATCATTGGTTGGTGTACCTATCAGGGGTGGAGTCCCCTTCAACCCTGAGATGGCTTTCCCAAGTAATGAGGAGATAGCCAAAGCATTACATCTGGAACCAGTTTTGATTGGGCAGAATTTGACATCTAAAGCTGGAATCTCTGGTTTTCATCTGGATTTCTTGACTTCTCAGGCTAGTCTGAAGGCCTCCCTAGGGGAGTGGAAGGCAGTCTGTGCTCTGTTGGCCCTTAGCATATATGGGGTCATACTTTTTGCAGATGAGCCTAGATTTGTCAGCAAGAATGCAGTCCATCTTTTCATCCTGAGAAACCCAGTGCCCACCTTACTGGGAGATCTTTACTACTCTGTTCATCAAAGGAATGAAAAGCAAAGGGGAAGATTAGTGAGATGTTGTGCACCTTTGTTCCATACTTGGTTGCTCAAGCATTTGCCAAAGACTGATGTATTCTTGAACCCTCACCAGCAGAAGAACTGGGCTAGGAGGCTTGTTGCTCTAACCTCAGATGACATCAGGTGGTGCACTCAGAGCACCAAGGGCAGAGACATCATTACAAGTTGTGGGCAATTTCCCAATGTGCCTCTGATTGGAGTGAAGGGTTGCATCAATTACAACCCTCTGCTATTCAAAAGACAACTGGGCTATGCATTAGTCCATCCTCCTAAAGCACAGGATCTGACTGAGACCCTTTATTGTGAGATCAAGCCTAATCTGGCTATTGTTAGGCAGGCATCCTGGGCCTGGGACAATGTGCATACTAAAGGGGTAACCATTCTTGGGAGATGCAATAATGTAGCCTCAGCTCAGTACTATGAGTGGTCTCATGCCAGGGCTCAAGTTTCTGGAATGCCCTTTACTATTGAAGATATGCCTGGACCTTCCACAACACCACCTCCAGCAACTGTCAGTTTGGAGGAGTTTGAGAAATTGAAAGAGAGAAATGAGAAGCTGACTCAAGCTCTACAGAAGACCCTCTGGGAGAGGAGTGATGGTAGGTTGGATATTGAAAGGTTAGAAAAGCTAAAGGTGGAGCATCTGACTAGAATTGAGAAGTCAGAGGATTACATTAAGAAGTCTAGGGCTGGAGAACAGATCTTGAAGAATGCCTGCAAAGAGGCCCAATTCCAGAGAGCTAGGACTGATTTGTGTCTGAAGGAGAGTCAAGCTAGGTGGGTCAGGATCACCGAAGCTCGTACTCAGGAGGATAAAAGGACTCATGACAAGATTGAGCAGCTGGAAGCTAGTGCAAAAGAGCAACAGGAAGCCCTGGCAGCAGCCCAGAGAGAGATCTCAGAGTTGAAGATTAGAGCTGGTATAAAGAGGTCAAAGGACCAGAGTCAACACAAGAAGCTAACTGTAGCTGTTGCTACCAGGAATCTCCTCATCAGGAATCTTACAGAGCGTCCAGCTGATCCTGTGACTGAAGCACTTCTCAAGGAAGTTCAGGAGGATGAATTTGGACTGGGTGTTTGACTTTTGCTTGTTGTTGCTTTCATTTTATGTATTTTTCTTTTTGTTGTATTTTTAACCCCTCAGAGGGCTTGTATTGTAAAAGAAACAAACTATGTATCATTTACCTTTTTGTAATATATGTGTTGGTTTGTTTTATCTGAGTTCTTTCAAAGCAACATCACAAGCATCTTCCTCAAGGGTCTGGAAAGGTCAAAACCAAGTGCCAAGCCGGATACCTTGGAAACAAATAGACATACTGCATTGCATGCTAACCCTTTGTTTTGTTTTGTAGGTTTTTGTTTTATTGTTACTAACTCTGTTGTGAACTCAGGAACTATTGCTCGACGTCGAGGGTTTCCACTCAACCGTCCACACAGATATCCCACCCGCAACAATCTTCCGGGCATACAGATGGACCAAATGCAGCAGGACCTTACAGAGGTCAGGAATCAAATGACCAACGAGAGGTTGGAAATGAGGAATCAGATGACACAATTTATGGAGGTGATGAACAATATGGCTCAAAGCCAGGAGAGGTTAAGAGCACTGGTAGAAGGGAGGAATCAGGAAGACCATCATCCAGGGACTGCTGGGACAAGCAACAATGAAAGAGTCCAACCTCATGTCAATCCCCCAGTCTTTGGACCCCACCAGCATCCAGAGATCAACATCCCTGTCAATGTGCAAGGGACTGCCACAGCAGGTAGTGTACTGCAAGAAGACCCCCAGGAAGATCAGTTCACAGTGATGGGAGCTGGGGAAGAAGCCTGTGACAGAAGGCTAGAAGAGATTGCTGAGAAACTAAGATCTTTGGAATCCCAGAATTCTTTGGGATTTGATGTTATGGACATGGCTCTAGTGGACGGGGTCAGGATTCCCCACAAATTTAAACCACCATGCTTTGAGAAGTATAACGGGACTTCCTGTCCCCGGACCCATTTACAATCTTTTCTGGGGAGGCTGAAGGCCTATACCATGGACGAAAAGCTATGGATGTTTTATTTTGAGGATAGCTTAACTGGAGCTTCAAGGGAATGGTACTCTCATCTGACCAGAGCAACCATTAGATGCTGGAAGGACCTGGCAGAGGCCTTTATCAGACAGTATCAGTACAACTTAGATATGGCTCCCAACAGGACCCTCCTGATGGGGATGTCACAATCATCCAGGGAAAGTTTCCGAGAGTACGCTCAAAGGTGGAGACAGCTTGCTGCTGCTGTCCAGCCACCCATGTCAGAGAGGGAGATGGCTGATATGTTCATGAACACCCTCCAGGGGACTTACATTGATAGGCTAGCTGCCTTCTCATCTACCAGCTTTGCAGATGTAGTCATAGTCGGGGAGAGAATTGAAAGCCTATTGAAGATGGGTAGGATCTCAGACAACGGTGCAAGCTCGTCCAACAACCCAAGAAAGCCTTTTGCAGGCCCAAGAAGAACTGGTGAAGCCAATGCTATCCACACCAACAGGGGCAGGCCCCAATATGTTCATAGGTCTGTGGCAGCGGTCACCATTCCCGCTCCAATTCATCCTCAACCAGCTTATCAACCTCAGCAACAAAATTACCAGCAACAAACTCAGTTTCCTCCTCAAAGAAATTACAACAACAGCAACACCAACAACAATAATCAGCAGAGACCATTCCAACAGAGGCCCTCTCAGGCCAATAGGGTGATCGATCCGATCCCTATGCCCTATGCCACATTACTGCCACAACTCTTGAAACTCAACCTAGTTGAGCTAAGGACGTTGGCACCTCCAGATCCTAACAGTCTGCCCAGAAATTACGACGCCAGCGCCAGATGTGCCTTTCACTCAAATGCACCTGGTCATAGTACGGAAAAGTGCAGAGCTTTGCACATGAAAGTGCAGGATTTAGTGGATTCCAAGGCTTTAAACTTTGCACCACCACCAAATGTCAACAAAAACCCTATGCCACACCATGGTGGTCCCCGAATCAATGTTATTGAAGAAGACAAGCCGTCTTACTTGATAACCAGTGTGGGTCAGATTCGGACACCCTTGGTGGAGATCAAAGCTCAACTCTTGGAATGTCGAATGTTCCCAGGATGTGAGTTAGGGTGTGCTTATTGCAACATTTCAGTGAATGGTTGTGATAACCTGAGAGATGGCATAGATGGCCTCATTCAGAGTGGCCTGCTCCAAATCACCACATCAGTACCTACCAACCCAGCAATCTCATTAACAACAATTCCAGAGTCTACTACAACTGCAATAACCATTGTTCCAGACAACTCTTCAGCTTCATCAACAAATTTTTCATCTGTCATTTCAACCGACCAGATATCAACGAACATTCCTTCTACAACTTCAGCACCACTTCATTTTGAATCTCCTACAACAACAACACCCATCCTTCCGACAATGTCTCCTACAACATCAGCAGCCAACCATGAAGATGTCTCAACAGTTACGATTTATTATGATCCTGAAAATGATTCTGCCTACAACTCACAAAGTGCTACTCCTATCAGAGCACCAGTCACAATATATTATGATCCGCAGACTATCACGGTTCCTTCCGCAGCTGCCATCAGTCCAGTCACCGTCACAGTGCCTGGACCAGTACCTTATGAAAGCAGTAATGCCATCCCTTGGCATTACGACTCTGATTTATACTGCGAAGGACAAAAGATCACTTTTGAATCATCAACTTCTGCACCACAAATAGACAATGTGGGAGGAGGCGGAGGCTTCACTCGAAGCGGACGTCTCTTTGCCCCGCAAATTCAAAGACCCACTGCCGAAGCAGAAACTGCTGCCAAGGCAAAAGGGAAGAATATGGTGCAAGGAGAACAGGTTGTTAGAGAAGCTTTGAAAACACCTTTTGATCAAGAAGTTGATGAATTCATGAGAATCATCAAGAAAAGTGATTACAAAATAGTGGACCAGCTTCACCAGACGCCTTCCAAGATCTCCATTTTATCATTGCTTATGTGCTCCGAGGCTCATCGGAACGCACTACTCAAAGTCTTGCACGCAGCTTATGTGCCGGAAGAGATCACCGTCAATCAGCTGGAAGCTGTGGTTGGAAATGTTAATGCTAGTAATGGACTAGGATTCACCAACACTGATTTGACTACGGAAGGCCGCAATCATAACAAGGCTTTGCACATTACCATGGAATGTAAAGGTGCAGTTCTTTCCCATGTGCTGGTAGACACAGGATCATCCCTCAATGTCTTGCCCAAAAAGGCCCTTGTGAAGCTGGAATATGAAGGATTGGCATTACGACCCAGTAACTTAGTAGTGAGAGCCTTTGACGGTTCTAAGAGATCAGTTCTGGGAGAAATTGAGTTGCCTGTAACGATTGGCCCACAAACTTTCAAAACGACCTTCTACGTGATGGATATACAGCCTGGCTACAGCTGTCTATTGGGTAGACCATGGATACACGCCGCTGGCGCCGTGACCTCAACCCTTCACCAGAAGTTAAAATTTGAGTGGGAAGGCCAAGTCGTTACTATTTGTGGAGAGGAGGATATTTTTGTTAGCCATCTGGCTACTTACAAATATATTGAGATGGACGGGGAGATCCACGAGACAATGAGTCAAGGGTTTGAGGCCCTGAATATTAATGAAACATCTGCTGTACTTGGGACTTCCATGACATCTTACCAGCAAGCCCGGAAGGTGGTAGAGGAAGGAAACGCTCAAGGCTGGGGTAAACTGTTGCCTGTGGAGAAGAAAGAAGATAGATTTGGGTTGGGTTACAAACCAACTCAACAAGATCAAGCAGAGGCTGCCAAGGAGCCCAATTTTGTTAGTGGGGGGATGCTCACCCCCGATGCTGTCAACAACTTGGAAGATGAGTCGGAAGATGAACGCAACCTGGAAAGCTGGATTCGTCCAAAGATCCCGGGGAGCAGTATCTCAAACTGGTCTTCCCAGGAAATTATAAGAGTTACTCCTGCAGAGTAATTATTATTTCCTGTATATTTTAAGCATGCATCAAGTCTTGCATCTTTCCCAAGATGACAAGACTCATTTTGTAATCGGGCCATCTGTAAATTTTGTGCAACAAGATTAATCAATGAAATATCAGACATCTTTTGCAAACAAGTCTTTTTCTTTTCCGCTCACTGTTTTTCCATTTTTCTTTTTGTACAAAAAATAAATGGCAATGTTTTCAAAATGATAACTTTATTTCACTTTTTTAACAAGATTAAAATCAATCACTAAAATGAACAAACTGAACCCTTGCAGAGTGTGCCTCCCAGACAGCACCGACAACAGCACGGCTATGACTTCGTATGACTCTGACAATCCGATCAATCAAGCTGATGAAAGGGTTGAAGAAGATTACGAGCTTCCTGAAGAGCTAGCCAGATTATTAAGACAAGAGGAGAAGGTCATCACTCCTCATCAGGAGGAGGTCGAAACGATTAATCTTGGTACAGATGAAGATGTGAAAGAAGTTAAGATCGGGGCCTGCTTACAAAACTCGGTGAAGAAACAACTGATTGACCTGCTTCAGGAATATGTGGATGTGTTTGCTTGGTCTTATCAAGATATGCCAGGGTTGGACACCGACATTGTTATGCACAAGCTGCCTTTAAGAGAAGAATGCCCACCAGTTAAACAGAAACTGCGCCGTACTCGCCCAGACATGGCAATGAAGGTCAAAGAGGAGGTGCAAAAGCAGTGGGACGCTGGGTTCCTTGCTGTAACTAGCTATCCACCGTGGGTTGCTAATATTGTGCCTGTGCCTAAGAAAGACGGTAAAGTAAGGATGTGTGTTGACTACCGGGACTTGAACAGAGCCAGCCCAAAAGATGATTTCCCATTACCTCACATTGATGTATTGGTGGATAATACGGCTCAGTTCTCGGTATTCTCCTTTATGGACGGATTTTCAGGATACAACCAGATCAAGATGTCACCTGAAGACATGGAGAAGACAACCTTCATTACACCCTGGGGCACGTTCTGTTACAAGGTGATGCCATTCGGATTGAAGAATGCTGGTGCAACATATCAACGGGCTATGGTAACATTATTCCACGATATGATCCATAAAGAAATCGAATGTTATGTGGATGACATGATTGCCAAGTCCCTCACGGAAGAAGACCACCTGGTGAATCTTTTGAAGTTATTCAAGCGTCTGAGGAAATACCAACTAAAGCTGAACCCCAACAAATGCACATTCGGGGTGCGATCTGGTAAGCTGCTGGGCTTTATTGTAAGCGAGAAAGGGATTGAAGTTGACCCTGATAAAGTCAAAGCCATTCAAGAAATGCCTGCACCAAAGTCTGAAAAAGAAGTTTGAGGGTTTCTAGGTAGATTGAACTACATCTCAAGGTTCATATCTCACCTTACTGCAACCTGTGAACCTTTGTTCAAGCTATTAAGAAAGGAACAGACGGTCAGGTGGAATGAAGACTGCCAGAGGGCTTTTGACAAGATCAAAGAATACCTGCAAGAGCCTCCAATCCTTATGCCTCCAGTCTAAGGAAGACCTCTGATAATGTACCTGACAGTATTAGAAGAGTCAATGGGGTGTGTGCTGGGCCAGCATGACGAGTCTGGTCGAAAAGAGTATGCAATTTACTACCTGAGCAAAAAGTTTACCGACTGTGAACAACGTTATTCACTGCTCGAGAAAACTTGTTGTGCTTTAGCGTGGGCTGCTCGCCTACTGAGACAGTATATGTTGACCCACACCACTTTATTGATCTCAAAGATGGACCCAGTTAAGTACATTTTCGAGAAGCCAGCTCTTACCGGACGGGTTGCAAGATGGCAGATGATTCTCACAGAATATGACATCCAGTACACCTCTCAGAAAGCCATCAAGGGCAGCGTACTATCTGAATATCTTGCTGAGCAACCTATTGATGACTACCAGCCTATGAGATTCGACTTCCCTGATGAAGACATCATGTTCATAAAAGCGAAAGATCATGAAGAGCCTGTTCACACTGAAGGGCCTGACCCAGAAGAAGGATGGACTATGATGTTTGATGGGGCTGTTAATATGAATGGTCGGGGTGTTGGTGCAGTGCTTATTACACCTAAGGGAGTCCACCTGCCTTTCTCGGCAAAGCTCACCTTCAACTGCACTAACAACGAAGCTGAATACGAAGCTTGTATTATGGGTCTTGAGGAAGCCATTGACCTCAGGATCAAGACGCTGACTGTATTCGGAGATTCAGCTCTGGTAGTTAATCAAACCAACGGCAAATGGTACACACACCAGGATCATCTGATACCTTACAGGGATTATACAAGGAGGTTACTGACTTTCTTTACAACGGTCAAGCTTGAGTATATCCCTAGGGACGAGAATCAGTTTGCAGATGCTTTGGCTACCATTTCGTCAATGATCAAAGTTCAAGCTTCCAACTTTGTGCCTCAAATCTCAGTGTCCAGACTTGACAAACCAGCATATGTGTTCGCAGCAGATGTTGTCAAAGATGATAAGCCTTGGTTCCACGACATCAAGTGCTTCTTGGAGGATCAAACATACCCACCTAGGGCATCTTCCAATGATAAGAAGACTTTGAGAAGGCTTGCTGGTAGTTTCTTTCTGAACACTGATGGCTCCCTGTACAAGAGAAACTTTGATATGGTACTCCTCAGATGCGTTGATAGAACGGAAGCAGACTTGTTGATGCATGAAGTGCACGAAGGATCCTTTGGTACCCATGCAGGAGGGCATGCCATGGCTAAGAAATTGCTAAGATCAAGCTATTACTAGATCACAATGGATGCAGACTGTTGTGCTTATGCCAGAAAATGCCATAAATGCCAGATCTATGCGGATAAGGTGCATGTGCCTACAAATCCTTTGAATGTGATGTCTTCACCTTGGCCCTTTGCCATGTGGGGCATTGACATGATTGGCAAGATTGAACCGACTGCTTCTAATGGCCACAGATTCATCCTGGTTGCCATTGATTATTTCACCAAGTGGGTCGAAGCAGCTTCCTATGCAAATGTCACAAGGCAAGTGGTAGCCCGATTTCTGAAGAGAGATATCATCTGCCGATACGGAGTTCCCGAGCGAATCATTACTGATAATGGTTCCAACTTGAACAACAAAATGATGGCTGAGCTATGCCGGGACTTCAAGATCCAACACCACAATTCTTCTCCTTACAGGCCAAAGATGAATGGCGCTGTTGAGGCAGCTAATAAGAACATCAAGAAGATTGTACAGAAGATGGTAGTCACTTACAAAGACTGGCATGAAATGCTACCGTTTGCCTTGCATGGGTACCGCACGTCAATCAGGACATCCACTGGGGCAACACCGTATCAACTTGTGTATGGTATGGAGGCAGTCCTACCAGTTGAAGTTGAATTACCCTCCCTACGGGTACTAATGGATGTTAAGCTGAACGAAGCAGAATGGGTCAGATCCCGGTACGAGCAACTGAGTCTGATTGAAGAAAAACGATTGGCTGCAATCTGTCATGGGCAGTTATATCAGAAAAGAATGAAGAGAGCCTTCGATCAGAAAGTCAGGCACCGAGAGTACCAAGTAGGAGATCTTGTGCTGAAAAGAATCCTCCCTCCTCATACAGACCACAGGGGCAAATGGACTCCGAACTATGAAGGACCATTCGTGGTAAAGAAAGTTTTCTCTGGTGGAGCACTGATGCTCAGCACCATGGATGGTGAAGATTTCCCGTTCCCTGTGAATTCAGATGCAGTTAAAAAATACTTCGCGTAAAAAATGACCCGCTGGACATAAAAAAAGAATGTAAGTCCAGGCAAAAACAGGGCATCCCGGCGAGTCAAAAACAGAATAAAAGACTCGGGCAAAAATAAGGGAAATAAACAAAAATTGTACACCCGCTGAGTTGAAAATCCGCATTGGACAGCTCAGGCAAAAATGGGTATCCCGATGGATTGAAAACCCGAAAGGGCAATCCATGCAAAATAAGGGAATAAGCGAACAACTGCATTCTGAATTCGTCTGTATCACCTGCGACTTGGTAAGGGGTCAAGCTTTTGTCAGAATCAGTCTTCTTCAGAAAGCAAGACGAAAAGAATGTCAAATGTCATACGAGTCATAGCAAGAGGAAGCTCCTTAAAGCGTCATCAACATTGCCAGCATTTTGTTTCTCAATTTGTAACAATCTCCTCATTTCAGGAGATATGTTTCCTTGACTGTAACTTGCCAATTCAGGGCACATGGATTAATAAAATCAGATTTTTCAGTCGTGTTTCATCTTGTACATTTTCGTTTGCAAAGAATGTCTAATATTTTTAAAATACTGATTGCATGAATACAGATGCTTATCCAAAAAATAAATAATAAAAACCACGTGCTGACAGGGAATATACTTACTCTCAGAAGTGTCTCACTCCTATGACGGATCCTGGTAAGGGATGCCTCGGGATTACTTGTGCGATTCTCTGTCTTTGCAGGATTGCAGGTATTCAAAAGCGCGACATGGGGCGTGAAAGCTTCACCCCAGCAAGCTGGCAAATCAACACTCACTCAATCTTAGCACTCAAGGTGTTTTCTCCCCAGCTGAGTTGCCACTTGCTGCTTCTCCCAGCCGAGTTACCATTTACTATTCCTCCACAGTCAAAGTACAAGCCAGGAAATCATTTCCCCACAGAGTTTCAGCCTCTATCCAGAAGAGAAACACACGAAGGAGTCACAACAGAGTGACAAAAGCTTCTGCAAACCCCAGCTGGGTTCCTTCATTTACTAGGAATAGGTCCATCACTGACCCTTTTCCACAAGCAGAGCCATTTCATCAGATCTACCAATGATCTCATCCCCAGCTGGGATGTTCACTTCAAACAGATCGACCAGAGATCTTCACAGCAACGGAATCTGAATCCCGGTTCGGTATCTTTGCATGATCATAGCATTCGCATCATATTCACCAAACAAAGCGTAGCATTCCGTCTAAAGTACGGAGCATTACGGCAAAAATCAAACATATAGCATAATCATAAGTCATGATCTGAATCAAACACTTGTGAATATTATCAACTCATCAACAATATGCGGAATCCCTCCCGGATTCCCCAGCAAAAGCAGTTGCCTCCCATTCACCAATACAAATACACACTCCTTGTGGCACCCGTCCGTGTCATATCCCCAGCAGAAAGCCAAAGATATCCCCTTTGCACTCACAGATACTTGTATATATATAACTTTCTTGACATCCGTCCATGTTATTTTCCCAGCACAGTAACATAAACACTTTGTATACCAGATACTTGTTTATACCATACTCTTCTCCTTTTGACACTCGTCCGTGTCACTCTCCCCGGCAGGTGAAACACTCAAATATACATCACTCATGCTTTCTACTCATACTTATACAGATACTCGTCCGTATCTGGTATACACCATTTATATCCCCACAGATTCGACACTAGTCTGTGTTCTTTGTTAACCAGTTGGTACTCGTCCGTACCATCATCTCAGAGCATGCGTCAAGCGTTTGTTTCTACTTGATACTCGTCCGTATCATAGTCTTAAGGATGCTCATCCGCATCTTTAATCCATATACTGTGTCTTCTTGAATATAGATACTCATCTGTGTCTACTATTCCTCAAAAGAATCCCTTCAGATTCAACACTCGTCCGTGTTCTTTGTTAACCAGTTGATACTCGTCCGTATCATCATCTCTGAACATGTGTCAGTACTTGTTTCTACCTGATACTCTTCTGTATCATAGTCTTAAGGATGCTCGTCCGCATCTTTAATCTATACACATCTAAACACTTATATCTTTTGTTTCTTGGATTATAAACACTCGTCCGTGTTTACTATTCCCCAGAAAAGCATTTTCTTTTATCTGACATTCGTCCTATGTCATGATAAACTCTGAGAGCAGCCGTACCCTGCTAGGTGGTCGTCCTCCACCTCTTGATGGTCGTCCTCCATCATGCTCATCCGATGGCCGTCCCCATCGTTGACCTTTTTATCCGACATTCGTCCTATGTCATGATATTTTAGCAGCCGTCCCCTGCTAGGTGGTCGTCCTCCACCTCTTGATGATCGTCCTTCATCATTTTATCCAATGGCCGTCCCCATTGTTGATTTTGGTTATCTGGTGTTCGTCCTACGTCATGATAAACCTTGAGAGCAGCCGTCCCCTGCTAGGTGGTCGTCCTCCACCTCTTGATGGTCGTCCTCCATCATGCTCATCCGATGGCCGTCGCCATCGTTGACCTTTTATCCGGCATTCGTCCTATGTCACGATAATTTCGGCAGCCGTACCCTGCCAGGTGGTCGTCCTCCACCTTAGATGACCGTCCCTCATCTTATTCCCAACAGAGCAGCCGTCCCCTGCTAGGTGATCGTCCTTCACCTTTGATGACCGTACCTCATCATCTGTTTATTTCATTTATTCTTTAACCTGATGGCCGTCCCCGTCGTGGTCCCTTTTCTTTTTAGCCCGATGGCCGTCCCCATCGTTGGTCGCTTTGCTTTATGAACTTGATGGCCGTCCCCATCATTTTCCATTAATCCCCAGAGAATCTTACAACTTTACTTGATGGTCGTCCCCATCATAATCTTCTACATCCCCAGCATGATGGCCGTCCCCGTCATTGCTTTACTTCACACACTCTCCCCAGCATGTCGGCCGTCCCCGTCATTGCTCTTTCCCAGCAGTCGTCCTCTGCTCGACGGTCGTCCTCCGTCGCCTACACTTTACGATATACTTTATTTTCCTTTACAATATGTATCCCTTTTCTTCTTCATTCTGTGAGTGCAAATTTTGGACTGTCTTTGATATTCAACCACAAGTTATCTTGTTCGCCAGATAAGCCGCTGCTTACATCCTGCACAGCTAACTCATGTTTGAATAGGGGCAGCTGTAAACACCCCAAATTTTTCCTCACCCATTCACAC
The DNA here is from genome assembly GCA_963966055.1 of Lathyrus aphaca. Lineage (NCBI taxonomy): Eukaryota > Viridiplantae > Streptophyta > Magnoliopsida > Fabales > Fabaceae > Lathyrus > Lathyrus aphaca. The sequence continues at coordinate 408,701,087 of OZ014524.1, read as the reverse complement.
CATGGCTTGTGATCATTCTCATATGCATAAACACAATCATAAGATCTCATACCACATTTTTTATTCACTGCATAGATTCAAAGTCATCTGCACCTAGGGTTTGTGATCTGAGCAATCCAAGAGCCTCCTGAGCCACTCCAAAGGCCATCAATCACTTCAAAGGGGTCCATGTGTGTTCAAGTATCATATTATATCCTCTCAAAGTCAAGAATGCCAAAGAATCACAAGAACTGGAAATGGTGTGGAAGCAGAGCCAGGCTAGACTGCACAGTTGACCTAAAATTAGGGTTTTGGTTTCAGAGGCCATAACTCCAATTTTTTTGGTCATTCTTGTTTCTATTGGTCTCTATATGGTATAAGGGGTATGCATATCAATTTTCATGAAGAAATTCCATGGGGAAGTCATCTGATCAAGAGTTGACTTTTCAGACAAGTCAGTGCAAAATCAGGGCATCTGAGGCCCCCAATGACCCAACCAAGGGGTGATCTTCATCATTTTGAGTGTGTATGATCTTTATTTGATCATGGAAGAAGTTTGAAGTTCACAAAATTCAAGGATTACAAGTTTTTGCAAAGTTGACTTTTTGAGGCAAGTTTGACTTTTAAGGAATTTGTCATTTTAGGCAACTTTTCAACCCTTACTTTTTGATTCAAAAATGCTTCAAATGGAAAAACCTTGGTCATGAAAGTTGTAGAATAGATCTTCCCCTTTTCAAAAAGTACAAGAACATGACCTAATTCATCTTGGATCAAAAGTTATGGTTCCTTAAAGTTGGCAAAAATCACTAAAATTCAAATTATGCACCAAATGAGAAACTTGCAAAATCTTGTACCAAGGCAATTTGTGACTTCTAATTGATGTCAAACCATTACACAAACATCACATGTGACCTAAAAATCAGAATGGGCCAAGAATTTCTCATTTGTTTGGCCTTTGGAGCAAGATATTTTCATGGAAAGCAAAGGCAAGCCAAGTTGCAAAACCAATGATAACTTCTCATCCACTTGTTGCCTAGCCTGCTGATCAATCCTAGCATTTCTCCCTCACCTTGCTGCACAGCCCACACCCCTTGTACTTGGCTAGAACATGACCCATGCTTCCTCTTACACAAAGTTGACAATTTGCAAAAGTAGCTACACCTATCACAAAAGGGCATGTCACATCTTCTGACCAATCAGCATTGTTTATACAAACAAATGGCAAGCCAAACAACATAACACACAGGCCTGAAACCAGCAAGAACAACACATTCTCATTTTCACTCTCAAAAGCAAAAGCCTTCGAAACTCAGAAAACAAGCCACAAACACTTAAACAAACTTCATAGATCAACTCAACTCATCATCCTGGTCACAAAGCACCCCTCACACTTGCCTTAAACTGCCTGAGTCATAAACACGATTCCCACCTGAGCTTGAACAGAAGCTGTTCAAACTCTCAAACCAGTCAACACAAACTCCTTCTAAGTATCCAGACATCATCAGGGGACCAAAGGGAGTGGATTGCACAAAGGAAAGAAGTCAGAAAGCTGCAAACTGAAAGCTTCAAAACTCAGGTAGCTCAAGAACTTTTTTTCTAGAAATGGATTTTTAAGTTCTTAATAGCTTCTACTTGCTTCCCTGATCATGAATATGTCTTTGGTTTTGAAAATGGTGGAGAAATGAGAGTTTAATCGTGTCCTGAAAGTCTTGCCCTAAAATTTGTTTTGTTTCGATTCATGAGATTGATGAAATATAAATGATGTTTGTGTTAGGGTTTTGATTCAGTGAAGTGTGGGAAGGATTTCTGTTTGCTTAGATTTCATTTTAGTTGCGTTTTGAAGGTTTTAGGAATTTTCAGGTGGGGTTCCCACCGGAAAAGACGACCGGAAGTCTTCTCTGGCCACCTGAAAATAATTAGGGCTTAATCACGTCATTAAGTGTAGTTTGAATCTGATGCGTTGGATTTGTTGACTTGGTTGACTTGGCGCGTGTATGTGTGGCCCAGATGCACTCATTAAGCCCTAATCTCAATTAATTAATTCATAAACCTAATTAGTTTCAGTTTGAATATGGACCACTGGATTGCGCGCGTAGTCAACCCCTTCTCTCCCAGAATCCATCCTGGCCTTCCATTCTGTTTACTTTTCTTTTTCTTTATTTTTAATTCATTTGTTTCATATTTATTTTGTACATTTATTTAAAAATAGTAAAACTTATTCAAAAATTATGAATTTTTTTTATATAAGTTATTATTTAAGTTCAGAGCACAAAAATATTTTTATTTTTATTTTTAGCATTAAAAAAGTATTTTTAAATATTTAAAAGTTTCTTTTTAATTAATTAATGGGAATTAATTAATTAAAAATACTTTTAGGTATTTAAAAATCACCAAAAAAATTCAAGAAACCTTTAAAAACATTTAGAAGCATTGTCCAACCCTCAAACCAAATTTCTTTTTTGATCTTGATGCATTTTGAGAATTTTTCATGGAATTAAAATCATTTTGATGCATTATTTTGATCCAAACTTTCAAAAATCACTTCTGCCTAACCACAAAGAGTTGGACTTTGATTCTTTTTGCATTGTGTTTAGCATATCATGTAGTTTTTGAGATTAATTGGCCATGATTTGATCTTTCATTTTCCATTTGATTGGCATTTTTCTTGTTAAGGAACCCTAAAACCCTAGAAAACTTAGGAAAATCATAATTTGAATTAGGTTAGGAGTTGGAATCCCTCCTTTGGGCAGTGAGTTAGTATAGGATTAGGGATCCTTTGAGTGCATTTTCAATTTTTTATATTGATGTTTGCTTCTGATTTTGGTTTGTGTTTGATGCTTTGATCATAAACCCTAATTTAGGCTTCCATATGCATCCATCTTGCATTTGCATTCATACCTTGACTTGCCATGACATTTTATGCCTCCATGTGATTCATATGACATCTTAAGACATATTGAAAGCATGTTTGATCATTGCATCTTGCATTTGCCATGTTGTATGCCATTTGCATGTCATAACTTTTCATGTATGTTCAAGGTTCTTAACTTGCTTCATTTGCACTCCTAAGTTTGTATGATCATCCCCATGTGTTGTTTCATGTTTGCATCATCTCATAGCATCATTATCATCCCATATATGCTTCTGGTTTTGTTTCTCATCATGTCATTTCATCTCATCTTGCATTGCATTGCATTTCTTTCACTAACCTTTCAGGTGGTAAGCAACTTTGAGAAGTGAATTTGCCTTCATTTCTCACAATTTCTTTCCATCTCTCTCTTGCATCCATGCTGCATTTTGATATGTGTTTGAGATTGAGCTTGCTCATTCTTTTTCTTCTTACTTTCTTTCCTCAAGTAACTTGACTTCTTGAATGAAGCAAGTTACTTTGCTTCTCCTGATCCTTTCATCTGCTTCCTGGTGTTTCCATTGAAGACTTCTCTTGTAAACCTCACAAACTTTAGGAACAACCAAGCATGACAATGATTAGGGTTTTGATTAGTCCCCCCACTTAGCTTTTACCTTTGTGTCTCCTTTGAGTCTTCTCTTCTCACCTCACAATCAGGGACTAAACCCTAAAGGTTTTAAGGCTTTGTGATTAAGCTTATGCCTGCATCCTTCTATTAGGATGGAGTGTATAACTTTAATCCTAAGTGTTGAACCCTTAATGTGTTTAACTCCTTTAATCAATTCACATAATAATCATCAAGACATCACACTTGTAACTTGGGCCTTGCATTAGGGTTCTAATTCTTCCTTAATTGGTTAAGAAGGACTAACCCTAGTGTTAATGGACAAGTCCCCCTCAAGTTGTCTTACAAACCATAAAAATCACTTATTTATCTTACCATTAAATAAAATCCACTTAATCAAAGGCTTGCTTTCTCATGGGTTTAATCCCTAATCATGGATTAAGTTGAGGAGCTTTCCTCAGCCTAAACATTCTCATCTATTATCCTTCTATTAGGATGGTGTAATGAGTCTGTTTAATCCTTGATTATGGCTTAACCTCATTACTTAACACTAAACAAAAACAACAAAAACATCTAAATAATCACAAGTAGGTTAATGATCTTAATCCTGCATCAAAGGTGATTAAGTGTGAGAAGTTGACTTCACACTTAAGGTATTCTCATTACCCCTAATCAGAGGGAAGATGTGATGAGTTTACTAAATCCATTGGTTTAGGCTTAAGCTCATTAGCTTATGACAAACTTTCAAAAGCAATAAAAGATTGAAAACTCAAAATCAAACAATAATCGTCTCCTTCGGGATTCTTTTCTCATCTCATTCACTCATAAACGAGAACTTGCTTCTTCCGTCTAATGCAAGATAGTTTGCACCTGAGCCAGACAGGTCATACACTTGAGCATTGACAAGTAAGCAGTTCACAAGTCAATTCATCTTTCAGTCTCTTTGGGTCGAACTACGGTGTTCTGACTTCCTCATTGCACGAGAGGATACGTAGGCATAACTTAACAGTTATCGAACAAAAGTCTCTGTATATTCCCCCTCCTTCCAGCATCACTCTTTAAGCCTCATTATCTTGAGCATCTTATTCCTGTTCTTACACTGACACTGTATATTTATACACTTCACATTTCTTTACACTGACACCTGTACATTCTTTTCCAGTTATTTTATACACAGATTGCACTGACACTACCCCTTTAAAACACAAATCTTTTAAGCATGGATCCCGTCGAGTACTGCGGACAATCTGGGTGCTAATACCTTCCCAGGTTGTAACCAACCCCCTTTCTCAGTCTCTCTGGTTCGCAACCGTCTTATCCATCTCTTTTCTAGGTTTATGCAGCATTACCTTTCCTCCGGGATAAAAATGCCTAGCTGGCGACTCTTTTCTTTTCCAGTGAGTTCACTGCTGTGTGTTCTCATTGTCCCTCTCGTCGACTGTTCGCGTCTGTACCTTAATTTGGGCCATTTCCCATTTATCGGGAGCGACAATGATGATCAACAAAGCATAAAGAACATTTCTATAACAAGAAAAACAAGTTCTGGAAAATTTGTTCTTGAGGATACCTGAGATGGAGCTTCTTCAATCTGAGCTATCTGGCCTCCTCTTTTGTTCAAAATGACTCCAATGATCCTCCTGGTGTTGCTTTGATGCTTGGAAGGAGTTTATAATGGCTGGTTTGAGCGGTTGTTCTTCAGCTGGTCAAAAATCGTATTTCGGTTTTGGGTGTTTTTAGGCTGTAATGAAGGGTGGGAAATGATCCTTTGGTGAAACTGAGTTGATTGATGAAAAAAGTTTGAAGTTTGAGTGTGTGAGTAGAGTGTTTCAAAAGCTTTTGCTTTTGGGGTGATTTTGAGGAACTTGGTGATTCTAAGGTTCCAGCCCTGTGTGATGTTTGTTCATTTTGGCCCCTTTGTGATTTCTTGATGTGCAAGGCATAGAAACTTGAGATTCTTGGGCCAATTCTGATTCTTAGGCAATACACTATGTTTGTATGATGCCTAGAAGTGTATAAGAGGTCACAAAATTGCTTGGTATGTGAATTTGCAAAATTCCCTCTTTGGCATGAAACCTAAAATTATGTGATTTTTGCCAACTTTGCCAAGCCATAACTTGAGTTCCATAATGAATTAGGACTTGTTCTTGTACTTTTTGAAAAGGGAATGATCCAATCTACAACTTTCATGACCAATAATTTTTCATTTGAAGCATTTTTGGTTGAGAAAGAGGAGGTTGAAATACTTTCCAAAAATGGAAAGTTTTCATTACAAGTCATTTCCATTTTTGGCAACTTTTGGTTTAGCTCAATTTTCTTCAATTTTGTGGACTTCCAAGCACTTCAATGATCAAATAAAGATCATATAACCTCAATTTGATGAAAAATTCACTTTGGTTCCATTGTTGGGGGCCTCAGATGCCCTGATTTTGCTCTGACTTGCTCAAGAAGTTACCCAGTGAGCAGATGACTTCCACAATGAATTTCTTCATCAAACATGGTACACATGATCACTACAAGAAAATTGGCAGATTACGACGGTTATTTTGGCATCTTACGACGGTTAAAACCGTCGTAATTTGCAAGTCACGACGGTTACACCACTGTTGTAGAAACGTGCGTCGCGAGCCCATATCGCATCGGTTGTCAAATCCGTCACACAAACTGTCGTTATCTTTAACGACGGGTAAGGAACTGACATAAACTGCATATTGCGTCGGTTACAACCGTCTTAAATTTTCATTTGTTTTTTGTTTTTATTATTAATTACGACGGTTCCAACCATCGCAACTTGTTATTTCGCACTTACAACTGCAGGTAAATCTGTAGGAAATTCCTTTTTCATAGGTAAATTCGCAGGTAATTTTCTTTTAAAATAAAAAAAAATTATTTGTAGAAATATGAATAGAATGGGGCAGAAACGTTTGTATTACATCATCAATAAATCTTGTATTTACATCAATAGTAATTGTTTATATTAGAACTAAACAAACATGGTTTGTATTTACATAATCAATAAATCTTGTATTTACATCAATAAATATTACTTTATATTAAAACTAAACACATGGGGAAAAACAAAGCTTTTCTGCTATTTTTGACACAAATTTAAAAAGTGATTCCATAACCCCTAGACAAAATGTGAGGCCAAATGTTGCAACTGCAATAAAGACCTGCAATATTATGAGTTTTCTATATCTCTATGACTAAAATAAAGTTTCAGCAGTTGCGGTCACATTTGACTACGATTTTCACCAGTTGCGATCACATGAATTCTCGAATCGGAGTCCTGCATAAAATCATTGTCACTAAGTCTATCATGAAGCAATTATATATTGATTTTGAAAAAATAAGAGATATGAACATATTCCTAAGAATAAACATAAGGGTTCATATACCATATGAAATTAATATGTAGGAAGATACAATGCACACATGTAATTCTTCATTTTCCCTAAAACAGGGCATGTAATAACAAGGAATCTGAATAGAGCGCTAATTCAATTGTATAAACAAAATACTGTCATAACTCTGTAACCAATTTTGATGGACATCTTCAACAATGATAAAATTTGGAAAGTCTCTAATTTGTAAACAATGCCTAGATTCAATGCACACTAATTAGGATACATGTGGTCTTTGTATTTAGAAGAGTTTTGTCAATTTGGTTCACCTTCGATGACAAACAAACAGTAGATTCAATCACGAAAACAATATATCCAATATAGAAAACAATATATCCAATATGGAAAACAATATATCCAAACTATGATGGAGAACTTTTGTACTTACGTGTATGCTGCAATCTGGACCTGTATGAACCTATGAATTGGCTAGACCTGAATGAAATATATGAGTTGGCTATAAATCCAACAATTGCAACATGTGACATAAACTCCACAAAGAACCCCAACCTGTTATAACAAAACAAATTGTTTCATAAAAATGACTACACACATTCATAGAGAAAAAACAAAGAACATAATCATTACAATTTGTAGAGATTAGGATCAAGAGCTTTATGTTAATAAAATATAAAAGCTAATGTAATAGACATATGATAGGAAAATATTATCAAGACAAAAAATACAAGAATTATAGATGTGGCCATCCTTGCATGATAGTCACTAAGGTAAACAAGTATGATACTTCTAAGAATATAATTTCCTACATAAGTGTGTCATTCTACAAGAGAAGGTAGTGTTCAAGTTACAATTAATAATTGTACATCAGTATGAATGTTTTGTTCAATTAATGAATTAAACCAAACATACACCAAAAGAACTCATACAACACGCCTAACAAATGCTATCTTTTAAAATTAATAAACAAATCAACATGAACAACAAAAAATGCAATTTTATTTAAACGCTAACACAAGAAGCCACCCAGGCACTATACATTCAAAACAGTGATCCAAATACCTATCCGCAGACCATGATCTAATCTAATAATCATATAAAATTACAGATTCATCCAAACTTCAACCCTAGTCAAACTTTGAAGTCATGAAATATGATTACCTCTCTACCAATTGTGATGATCGAAGGTATAATCAAGAGCCATGGAGCCTATGTCAATGCATCAACTTTGACAGGTCTAATACATAACAAGATAAATGTGACATTAAACATAAGCTGCAATCAGTTTCACTACTAATTAAATCCATATATTACATAAATAAACCTCTAATTAAAAGAAAAGTCAAGGATAATGACCTTGTCCGCTGCCGGATCTAAAAATGCACCAAAGACATACATGAACACTGTAACTTAAGTTAGAGAAAAAGCTTGAACCAAAACGCAAGGAATTTCCAAGCCATACATGAACCAAAGACAAACTAAGTTGAATCAATTCCGAACTCAAACTGAAACTGAATCCAAAACATGAAACAAATTCAAACCAAATTATGAACCGTGGAATCTAAAAACCCAAAACAAACATAAACCAGAAAAAAACTCTGAACAAGTCGAACCTGAAAAAGAATAGCGTAAAAATTTGAGCCGCAAAACATAAGGTTGAAACTCTGAACAATTTGAACCTGAAAATGAAAAGTGTGATTTTGTCGGAATAAGGTTGAAATGATATTGCAGTGATCATAACTCATGAGTCTACTAAATTATATTGCACCTACAAAATTATAAATAAAGTTAAAGTTATGGAAATAATGTTTATATTGAATCTCATAAACTATAAGTTAACTCGAACTATGAGATATATTGTGCACTCTGCTGCAGAGACATACAAAATAACTCATGAAAATCACTATGATGTCTAAAGAAATAATACTTCAACTCTTAGGAACTAGGTGCCCTGCATTCATATGCAAAATGTCAACATAAATTAGATAACCAAATATAAAAATTAGTCAATTAAATAAGATATAAAATTTGTAGAAAATTTTACACCAAAATTTATACGAATTTTACAAAATCACATTGAGGCTGAAGCATGAGAATTTAACAAAATATACATTGTCAAGCCTTAACATAATCACTTTGTCGCTGTGATTTTTTCAAACTCAATGCTAATTTAATTATGCACACATCTATTGAAAAACATGTTTGGAAAATTCACCTAAATGGGGCTGGAAGAAGTAGTTGAGCCAACATCAGAGTTTCTTGACAAAGTAGTGAAACCAATACTAGTTGGTGGTCCTAAATTGAGGGTAGTAAAATTATATAATGCCCTTGTCAAACTAGATGATGTGTGTGGTTACGCACTAACCATGATGCCATTAGCTAAAGGGATGGTGCTGAGAACCATCTTCGTTTCAGTGGAAGTTATTAAGGTGTTGTGAGTACTGCATTATATGCTGAGATTGTTGAATCAGCTTATGCATACTTGTTTGCTGGTTCCAATTTTAACGACTACAATTTTGATAGTGTTTGGGAGCATTAATCAACCACCAATATCATCCACCATAGACCCAAGACACAATCTTTGTATCTTCATCCATTTAATGAAGACAAAATGATAATTATAGTTAATGATTCTGAATCGAACAAGTTGGAAACCTTACATATATAATCAGCAATCAAAACTAAATAAAACAGTAAATAAAATTAAGTTGATACTTTCCGATGTATTCAACAAATGTTGGTTCTACTGTTTGAGTTGATGATAGGGATTTAACACAAAATCATACAAAGAATAATGGGTTGTGATAACAATGAACAAACCTGAATATGAAGTTGGATTCGCAAGACGATTCATATTAGCTATCCTCCTCCTTTGTATCTTGTTATTGGATCTGTGTTCCACCTCTTCTCCTTTGTATGTGGTTGTCTCTGAAAAATAGACGTAACAAGAACCAAAAGTCAAAATCAAAAGAGGAAGCGAGGTCTGGATGGATTTTGCAACATGAACCAAAATCCACTTAAAGAAGAAGAAGATGTAACACCATTTAAGTTGACGATAGCGATTGAACACTAAATTGTACAACTGAATCTCCAAAGAACTTCAATATTTTGACAGAAGGAATTTTGTAATTTCTCTACAAGTTCTCAACTACGATTTTAGGTTTTTAGATTACATGAGTGGTTGAGAAAATGGGAGATACATATGGGAAAAAAATCTTATCTCATAGATTTACAAAAAAGAACCTGGGGAAATCAATAATTGCTTACAAGATGTGGAAAAGATCAAATTGCAAGAAACGAATCAAGATACAGTAGAACAACATATGAAAAATTAGCAAGATATTTTGAAACCGCGAGTAAGAATATGTGTAGAGAAACTAAAGAGTTAGGGAAATTAGATTTACCTACAAGGATTTGCACTACATGAGCTAAGAAATCGGATCATCGAGATTTCCATGGGAATTCGAAGGCAGCAAATCATTTTGAAATCCTCCAACTGGAAACCCTTTATTGATGGATCAATATCCAGTTTTAGAATTGATGGAAATCGTATACCTAACTCGGATAAGCCCTTTTACATTATCGATTATTATTACATCTCTTGTTGTTTATGGTTTTTAGAGAGAGAATGAGATGGAGAATGATGAAAATGTGGTGGTGATGAAGAAACCAAAGCGTTGGAGGGTTCGATCAATGGACTCGTTTTGTTCGATAACCACTTCTTTTTAATGTATTTTTATTATATTTATTTTTTTATAGAATACATATTGTTATTATATTATAAATAAATAAATATAATTGATTATTATTATTAATATTATTATTATAATTACTATTACTAATATTATAATAATTATTGAAATTAATTAATAAAATTGAAAAGGTGGAAAAAAATGAAAGAGAGAAAAAAGTGGGAATGTACATGAATTAAAAAAGAAAAAAAGTAGTGATTATGATTGGCTAAAGTAGTTGCGACAGTTCGCCCAAACCGTCGCGAGTGTGGAAAAAGGACGATTCTTTGTTAACTGTCACAACTATTTTACACAATATGCCTAAAAAATCCACGACGGTTGGCCCAAACCGTCGTGACAACTGTCATAGTCTAGGAATAAGGGCGGTTTTGTGATAATTGTCGCAAACACTCTGCGGCAGTTGATCCTAACTGTTGTGACAACCGTCGCAGTCTAGGAATAAGGACAGTTTTGTGATAACTGTCGCAACTCAAGTATCGTAAATCTCCTTTTTTCTTGTAGTGGATCCTTATAACATATTGAGACTATTAGAAACAAGAATGACCACAAAATTTGGAGTTATGGCCTCTGAAACCAAAACCCTAATTTCAGGTCATCTGTGTAGTGAAACCCTAGCTCTGCTTCCATGCTTTGCAAGTTCTTGTGATTTTTTGACTGCCTTGATCTTTGAAGGATATAATATGATGATAGAACACACATAGACCCTCTTGGAATGATTGGAGACCTTTGAAGTGGCTCAGATGGATCCTTGGATTGCTCAGGTCACAAACCCTAGATGCAGATGAACTTGAACTATGCAGTGAAACAAAAATGCAATATGAGATGATATGCTTAAACCTATGCAAAGATGAAAAGACCATAAGCCATGGTGTGAACTTAGTGAGGGAAAATTTGGGGTGTTTACAAGAAGACTATGAGTTACCTGAAGAGTTAGCCAGGTTGTTGAGACAGGAAGAGAAAGTGATTACTCCTCATCAAGAGGAGGTTGAAACAGTTAATCTTGGTACCAAAGAGGATTTAAAAGAAGTGAAGATTGGGGCCAGTCTGCAGGCTTCAGTAAAAGAACAGCTTATCGACATGCTTCGAGAATACGTCGACGTCTTTGCTTGGTCCTATCAAGACATGCCAGGTCTAGATATGGATATTGTTATCCACAAACTTCCATTAAAGGAAGATTGCCCTCCAGTGAAGCAAAAGCTACGCCGTACTCGTCCAGATATGGCCATGAAGATTAAGGAAGAAGTACAAAAACAGTGGGACACCGGTTTCCTTGTTGTAACTAGTTACCCACCGTGGATGATTTCCCATTACCTCACATTGATGTATTGGTCGACAACACAACTTAGTTCTCGGTATTTTCTTTCATGGATGGGTTTTCCGGGTATAATAAGATCAGAATGTCACCCGAAGACATGGAGAAAACAACCTTCATCACACCTTAGGGCACTTTTTGTTACAAGGTAATGCCATTTGGGTTGAAGAATGCCGGTGCGACTTATCAATGGGTTATGGTAACGTTATTCCACGATATGATCCACACAGAAATTGAATGCTACATGGATGATATGATTGCCAAGTCCTCACTGAAGAAGACCATCTGGTAAATCTGTTGAATTTGTTCAAGCGTCTGAGAAAATATCAGTTGAAGCTAAACCCCAACAAATGCACATTCGGGGTACGTTTTGGTAAGTTGCTGGGATTTATTGTAAGTGAAAAGGGAATTGAAGTTGATCCTGACAAAGTCAAGGCCATTCAGGAGATGCCTGCACCTAGGACTGAAAAGGAAGTTCGAGGGTTCCGAGTGTAAACACCCCAAATTTGCCCTCACCCATTCACACCATGTCTTGTGATCTCTTCATATGCATAAGTTCAATCATAGTATCTTATACCACATCTTTGATTCACTGCATTGATCCTAAGTCATCTGCATCTAGGGTTTGTGATCTGAGCAATCCAAGAGCTATTTGAGCCACTCTAAAGGTCATCAATCACCTCAAAGGGGTCCATGTATGTTCAAGAATCATATTGTATCCTCACAAAGTCAAGAAAGTCAAAGAATCACAAGAACTGAGAAAAGCATGGAAGCAGAGCCAGGTTTGACTGCACAGATGACCTAGAATTAGGGTTTTGGTTTCAGAGGCCATAACTCCAATTTTTTTGGTCATTCTTGTTTCTATTGGTCTCTAAATGGTATAGGGATCATGCATATCAATTTTGATGAAGAAATTCCACAGGGAAGGCATCTGATCAAGAGTTGACTTCTTGAGCAAGTCAGTGTAAAATCAGGGCATCTGAGGCCCCCAATGACCCAACCAAAGGTTGTTCTTCATCATTTTGAATGTGTATGATCTTTATTTGATCATGGAAGATGTTGAAAGTTCACAAAATTGAAGAATTTCAAGCCATTTGCAAAGTTGCCTTTTTGGGAAAGTGACTTGTAATGTAAACTTGCCATTTTGGGAAACTTTTTCAACCCTCTCTTTTTGATTCAAAAATGCTTCAAATGAGAAAACTTTGGTCATGAAAGTTGTAGAATGGATCATTCCCTTTTCAAAAAGTACAAGAACTCATTCTAATTCATTTTGGAATAAAAGTTATGGCCTTGCAAAGTTGGATAAAATCATTGAAATTTCACTTTTGCACAAAATGGAAAACTTGCATTTTTTCATGACAAGCCTTTATGTGACTTCAATGTGACTTCTAATTATCATACCAATGCAATGCATGATCTAAAATCAGTTTGGCCCAAAGAATTTCCCATTTCTATGCCTTGTTTTTCAAGTAACCATAAGCCATTCTTCATGAAAGTGCAAAGAGGGATTTCTTGCAAATTGATTCTCAAAGGATTTGTTTGACCTCTAGCTGGTTTCAAAACTTTGCCATGACCTAATGAAGCATGCCACACCAAAAATTCAGCAAGAGTTCTCACATAAACATAGCCAAAAATCATGAGATGTAACAAGTTGTCAAGTTGCAAAAACCTTTCCAACTCATGATCCAAATGCTGCAGTCCTTTATGAATCATCCAAGGGCCATCCTTGACTCAAGCTGAGGCAGGACAAGCCTCTAGATTGCCTTTGACCCGAGCCATGCCTAGGGTACACAATATCTTGACTTTTTGCATAAAGACCCATACCAATCCCACAGTGACACACTAACTCTCTGCCCAACCAGAGCATGATATGTGGATATCAAGCAATCCAAAAACACACCATACACAAGCTGAATCCTCCCACATTGCAGCATCCAACAAAATCTGTCAAAACCTTTCCCTCTTCGAAACACACAACACAGCCATCAAACTTCAATAATTCCTTCACCAATCAACCAAAAATCATCCATAGAACAGATCCCACCCCTCACAATGATCTGAAACACAACACATAAGAACTTCATTTCCTGCTACACCAGAACCAAACAGTCACAACCAGCCACTCTCAAAGCATTCTAAGCTCCATTCCATCATCAGGAGGATCAAGGGAGAAGGATTGCGCAAAGCTTGAGGCCAGAAAGCTCAAAATCAGAGAAGCTCCATCTCAGGTAACATGAAGAACTTTTTTTCCAGAAACTGATTTTTAAGTTCTTTTATGATGCTATGTCTTCCCCTGATCATGAATATGTGTTTAGTTTTTAAAATGGTGAAGGAACCAGCATGTATGGTATCTCTGAATATTTGCTCGTGTTTCATACTTTGCTTCGATTCAAGCTTGTGAGTGAAAATAAATGAATTTTGGATGAGGGGTTAGGTTTAGATTGAGGAGAGGATCATTTTGGTGGAAGAAATTTCATGATTCGTAACCTGTAGCAAAATCTAGGGTTTATGCTCGCCGGAGAAGATGACCGGAACCACTGTTCCGGTCACCTGAAACTCATTAGCCCTAATTGTGTCATTAATGCAACTTTGAATGTAGGCCGTGGATTGGGTTGACTGGGTTTGACTCCCGCATGAACGTGTGGCCAGGATGTGTCATTAAAACCCTAATCCTTGTTTAATTAATTAAAATCCTGTTTAATTAATTTATAAAACAAATTAGCCAGATTTGAATTTGGGCCTTTGGATCTGGCGCGCAATCAACCAGTCCAAGCCCAGATCAAATCCTGGCCATCCTTTTGAATTACTTTCATTATTTTAATTTTTTTTATTTCATTTTCTTTCCATTTTATTTATATATTTTATTTAAAATAGCAAAATACCTTTAAAAATTATGAAATTTTTTGTCAAAGATTTCATTAATTTTTAAAACCCAAAAATATTTTTATTTTTATTTTTTGCATTAAAAATTATTTTTAAATCATTTAAATGTTTATTTTTAATTAATTAATGGAAATTAATTAATCAAAAATGCATTTAGGTATTTAAAAATCACAAAAAAATTCACATAGCATTTAGAAACATTTAGAAACATTGTCCAACTCTCAAACCAAATTTCGTTTTTGTTCTTGATACCTTTTGATCATTTTTATTGGATTTAATTTCATTTCAAGGCAATATTTTGTTTCAATCTTCAAAAATTTCTTTCTGCCTAACCATTGAGAGTTGGATGATGATTCTTTTGGCATTACATCTTGTATAGCATGTAGTGTATAGGATAAATTTTATTTGAATTGATCTTGCATTTTCAATTTGTTTAGCACTTTTCTTGTTGAAGTACCTTAAAACCCTAGCAATCTTAGGAAATTCATAACTTTCACTAGGTTAAGAGTTGGATCCCCTCCTTTGGGTAGTGAGTTTGTATAGGTTTAGGGTATCTTTGATTGCATTTTCAAATTTTTATCATGTCATTTGCTTCTGGTTTTGGATTTTTACTTTGCATGATGCATGTAACCCTAATTTGTGCCTTCCTTTGCATCCATTTCTCATTTGCTTGCATCCAATGACTTGTCATGGCATTTTGTGCATCCACATGATTCATAATACATCTTAGGACATATTAGATTCATGTTTGGTCACTGCATCTTTCATTTGTCATGTTGTATGTCCTTTACATTTCATAACTTTTCATGAACTTTCTTGGTTCAAAGCATGCCTCATTTGCATTCTTATGCTTGTATGATCATCCTCATGTCTTGTCTCATGTTTGTATCATCTCTTAGCATCATTAAAATAATGTTTATGCTTCTTGTTTTGGTTTGCATCATGGCATTTCATCTCATTTGCATTGCATTTCATTTCTTTTGGCTAACTTTTCAGGTGGTAAGTTGTTTGAGAAGTGAATTTGCCTTCACTTCTCACAATTTCTTTTCATCCCTTTCATACTTTCTTTGCTGCCTTTGGTATGTGTATTGGATTGAGCTTGCTCATTCATGTTCATCTTACCTTCTTTCTTCAAGCAACTTGTCTTCTTAAGTGAAGCAAGTTGTTTTGCTTCTCTTTGCTCCTTTCATCTGCTTCCTTCCTGGTGGTTCCTCTGAAGATCTTCTTGCAAACCTCACTAACCCTAGGAACAGCCAAGCATGATAACAATTAGGGTTTGATTAGGCTTATGCCTGCATCCTTCTAATCAAGGACTAAACCCAAAGACTTCTCTTCTCATCTCATAATCAAGGACTAAACCCTAAAGGTTTTAAGGCTTTGTGATTAAGCTTATGCCTGCATCCTTCTATTAGGATGGAGTGTATAACTTTAATCCTAAGTGTTAAACCCTTAATGTGTTTAAATCCTTTAATCAATCCATCTAATAATCATCAAGACATCAGGCTTGTAACTTGGGCCTTGCATTAGGGTTCTAATTCTTCCTTAATTGGTTAAGAAGGACTAACCCTAGTGTTAATGGACAAGTCCCGCTCAAGTTGTCTTACAAACCATAAAATCCACTTCTTAACCATGCCATTAACTAAAATCCATTTAATAAAGGTTTTGTTTTGTCATGAGGTTAATCCCTAATCATGGATTAAGTTGAGGTATCTTCCTCAGCTTAAATGCTCTCATCTATTATCCTTCTATTAGGATGGTGTAATGGGTCCATTAAATCCTTGATTATGGCTTAAACTCATTACTTAACACTAAACAAAAACACCAAAAACATCTAAATAAATAAAAGTAGGTTAATGATCTTAATCCTACATCATGGTGATTAAGTGTGAGATGCTGACTTCACACTTAAGGTGTTCTCATTACCCCTAATCAGAGGGAGGATGTGATGAGTTTACTAACCCATTGGTTTAGGCTTAAGCTCATTAACTTATGACAAATCCAAAAGCAATAAAAGACTGAAAACACAAAAACAAACAATAATCGTCTCCTTCGGGATTCTTTTCTCACCTCATTCACTCAAGAATGAGAACTTGCTTCTTCCGTCTAATGCAAGACAGTTTGCACCTGAGCCAGACAGGTCATACACTTGAGCATAGGCAAGTAAGCAGTTCACAAGTCAATTTATCTTTCAGTCTCTTTGGGTCGAACTACGGTGTTCTGACTTCCTCATTGCACGAGAGGATACGTAGGCATAACTTAACAGTTATCGAACAAAAGTCTCTGTCTATTCCCCCTTTTTTCCAGCATCATTCTTTAAGCCTCATAGTCTTGAGCATTTCATTCCTGTTCTTACACTGACACTCTCACATTTCACTTCACTTTCTTTTTACACTGACACTTGCATTCTTTCCAGCTTTGATACACAGATTGGACTGACACTACCCTTTTAAAACACAAATCTTTTAAGCGTGGATCCCGTAGAGTACGGCAGACAATCTGGGTGCTAATACCTTCCCAGGTTGTAACCAACCCCCTTTCTCAGTCTCTCTGGTTCGCAACCGTATTATCCATATCTTTCTAGGTTTATGCAACATTACCTTTCCTCCGGGATAAAAATGCCTAGCTGGCGACTCTTTTCCTTTCTCTTGAGTTCACCCCTGTGTGTTCTCACCCCCTTTCGCCGACCGTTCGCGTCTGTACCCCTTCTGACCTGGGTGTCATTTGGTGGGAGCTACAGCTTGGCGACTCTGCTGGGGAAACTTATACTGTAACCATGGCTTCTGGTTCTTTTTGTGGGTTCCTCCTAGCGCTTGTTTGATTTGTGTTTACTGGGGTGTTATATGCTAATTGTGTTTGTATATTTGTATTTATTTTTTGCTTTATGTACAGTTATTTATTGCTTTCTTTACAGCTTTATATATCATACTGTCATATTGTCATCTGGCTGGATCTGGTTTTTTCTTTGGTGGGTGGGGTTCTATTGAGAGTTTAAGGTCCTATACTTGGGACCTGAGTGACACCTAGGCTAGAGTGGTTCATGTTCTTTCCCATTCCATTTCGGTCTGGTGCGGGAATATGAAACACGGTTCAGATGTGGGTTTCTTCTTGAGAACTCTGTGCTACAGATTTCCTGTAGTGCTAGGGCTATCTGGGAAGCCTGCTAAGTTTGGATGACCTTTACTATGACCTTCAGAAACTGAGGTGAATTAGAGGAGGATCTTTTATGGTTATTGTAAACACTGTACCTCCGGGTTAGAAGTGTTTACACTTCTCATAACTGATCCAAGTCTGAGGATCCTTGTTCTAGAGCATCACCTGTGAGGGGGTTGGGCTGTTTACAGGTTTGCAGGTACCATTGACCACATCATACCCTGTTACTTTGTTTTGATTAAGAGTACTCCATTTTGGGACAGTTTTTGTGATTTAACCCTGGACATGTGACTCTTTATTTGAGTCCCCCACCTTGGTTACTGGACTTTTGAACCTCCATCTGGACTTCCTGAACATACATGGACTTATATCAAGGCAGTAATCAGATCCAGCTTGATCACAAACCCTTGCATATCATTTGCATACTCATCATTTGCATCATTTAACATTTGTTTATTTGTTTTTCAGGGTATCCACATTACATCTGGCTTGGTTTTGACCCCTTCATCTTCATAGACCTCTGTCCATCAGTTATCTGCTTCAGCTATCTTCATCAGCTGCCTGCTTCAGTTGCCTTCATCACCAGCTTCAGCCTATCAGTGGCTCATCTCCAGTATCAGTCTTCATCATCTGCACTTATTTCCAGCTCTTCATCAGCAGTCATGGCACCCAAGAAGAGCAACATTTCATACCATTTCTTTGAGCATGTGCTGACTGGCATCAGACAGGTCCAGGCACTTATCACTCCAGACCACATCCCATTATTCAGAGAGCATTATGGAGGCATCCTTGATATGGTTATGGACTTAGACCCTTCTCAGAGGAGTTTGATCCACACTTGCCTACAGTTTTATGACCCTCCTTTGAGATGCTTCACTTTCCAGAACTTTCAGTTAGGACCTCTGCTGGAGGAGTTTTCATCACTGATTGGAGTGCCTGTCAGGGGTGGGATCCCCTTCAACCCAGAGATGACTTCTCCCAGTAATGGAGAAGTGGAAAAAGCACTGTACCTGGAGCCTATTTTGATTGAGCAGAACATGACAACAAAGGCTGGGATCCCTTGTTTGCACTTAGACTTTCTGATTTCTCAGGCCATCCTGAAGGCCTCCTTGGGAGAATGGAGGGCAGTTTGTGCATTGTTAGCCCTCAGTATATATGGGGTTATACTATTTGTAGACGAGCCCAAATTTATCAGCAAGAATGCCATTCATCTTTTCCTTCTGAGGAACCCAGTGCCCACATTGCTGGGAGATTTCTATTATTCTGTTCACCAAAGAAATGAGAAGCAGAGATGGAAGTCTGTGAGATGTTGTGCTCCTCTATTTCACACTTGGTTGCTCAAACACTTACCCAAGACTGATGCCTTCCTGAATCTTCACCAACAGAAGAATTGGGCTAAGAGACTTATTGCTCTGACTTCAGATGACATCAGATGGTGCACTCAGAGCACCAAGGGCAGAGACATAGTCACTAGCTGTGGGCAGTACCCCAACGTACCTCTAATAGGAGTGAAGGGTTGCATCAACTACAACCCTTTGCTGTTTAAGAGGCAATTGGGCTATGCTTTGGTTCACCCTCCTAGAGTGCAAGACTTGGCTGAAACCCTGTATTGTGAGATAAAACCTAATCTAGCTGTTGTCAGACAAGCATCCTTGGCTTGGGACAACATCCAGACCAAAGGGATGGCTATCCTAGGGAGGTACAATAATGTGGCTTCAGCTCAGTATTATGAATGGTCTCATGCTAGGGCTCAGATTTCTGGGATGCCCTTCACCATTGAAGATACACCTGGACCATCCACAGTACAGCCACCAGCCACTGTCAGCCTGGAAGAATTTGAGAAGCTGAAGGAAAGGAATGAGAACCTGTCTCAAGCTCTGAAGAAGACCCTATGGGAGAGGAGTGATGGTCGTCTGGACATTGAGAGGCTGGAGAAGCTTAAGGTGGAGCATCTGGCCAAGATTGAGAAAGCAGAGGACTACATCAAGAAATCAAGAGCTGGGGAGCAAATATTGAAGAATGCCTGTAAAGAGGCCCAGTTTCAGAAAGCTAGGACTGAGCTCTATCTGCAAGAAAGTCAAGCTAGGTGGGTCAGGATCACTGAAGCTCGTACTCAAGAAGATAAGAGAACTCAAGCCAGGATTGAGCAGTTAAAGGCCAATGAAAAGAAGCAACAGGAAGCTCTGCTGGCAGCCCAAAAGAAGATTTCAGAATTGAAGCTTAGGGCTGGTTTGAAGAGGTCAAAGGATCAAGACAGGCACAAGAAGCTGACCACTGCTATTGCCACCAGAAACCTTCTTATCAGAAACATCACGGAGCATCCGGCTGGTCCTGTAACTGAAGCACTATTGAAGGAGGTTAAGGAGGATGAGTTTGGATTAGATGTTTGACTTCTTTGCTTGTTGTTATTTCCATTTCATGTACTTTTCTTTTTATGTTGTATTTTGACCCTTCAGGGGCGTATGTTGTAAAAATAAACTATGTATGATCCACCATGTGTAATATATTTGTTAGTTTGTTTCATTGAGTTTCTTTTCTCAAGCAACACCTAAACATCTTCCTCAGGGTCTGGAAAGGTCAAAACCAAGAGCCAAGCCGGATACCTTGGAAAACAAATAAGCATACTGCATTGCATACTGACCTTTGTTTTGTTTTGTAGGTTTTTGTTTTGTTTGTTACTAACTCTGTTGTGGTTCAGGAATTATTGCTCGCTGCCGGGTGTTCCCTCTCAACCGACCGCACCGGTATCCTACTCGCAACAATCTTCCTGGTATCCAAATGGATCAAGTACAGCAAGACCTGACAGAGGTCAGAACTCAGATGGCTAATGAAAGGCTGGAGATGAGAAACCAAATGACCCAATTCATGGAAGTAATGAATGGCTTGGCCCAAAGTCAAGAAAGGTTGAGGGCATTGGTAGAAAGACAAACCCCGGAAGAACCCCATCTGGGAACTGGAGGAACAAGTAACAATGAAAGGGGTCAGCCTCATGTTAATCCACCAGTATACGGGCCTCATCTACATCCGGAAGTCAACATCCCGGGTAATGTGCAAGGAAATACTACTGCAGGCAGGATCTTGCAAGAAGATCCTCAAGAGGAGCAGTTTACTGTAATGGGAGCTGGGGATGAAGTTTATGATAGGAGGTTTGATGAAATTGCTGAGAAGTTGAGATCTCTGGAGTCTCAAAATTCCCTGGGTTTTAATGTCATGGATATGGGGTTAGTGGATGGGGTAAGGATTCCCCACAAGTTTAAACCCCCGTGCTTCGAGAAATACAATGGAACTTCCTGTCCACGAACTCACTTACAGTCCTTTCTGGGGAGACTTAAGGCATACACCATGGATGAAAAACTGTGGATGTTTTACTTTGAAGACAGTTTGACTGGGGCTTCAAGGGAGTGGTATTCACACTTGACCAGAGCTACTATCAGATGCTGGAAGGACCTAGCTGAAGCCTTCATCAGGCAATACCAATACAATCTGGACATGGCTCCTAACAGGACCCTTTTGATGGGAATGTCTCAGTCCTCCAGAGAAAGCTTCAGGGAATACGCCCAGAGGTGGAGACAGCTTGCTGCTGCTGTCCAGCCACCCATGTCGGAAAGAGAAATGGCCGACATGTTTATGAACACTCTGCAAGGAACATATATTGATAGGCTAGCTGCCTTTTCTTCCACCAGCTTCGCAGACGTAGTTATAGCCGGGGAAAGAATTGAAAGCCTTCTGAAGATGGGTAAGATTTCTGATAATGGTGCAAGTTCGTCAAGTAATCCCAGGAAGCCTTTTGTGGGACCTCGAAGGACCGATGAGACAAATGCCATTCATACCAACAGGGGTAGACCTCAGTATGTCCACAGATCCGTAGCAGCTGTTACTATTCCAACTCCGATTCCTCAACAACCAGCATATCAACCACAACAACAACCACATTATCAACCGCAAGTTCAGTATCCGCCACAAAGAACCTACAACAACAATAACAACAGCAATCAACAACAAAGTCCTTTTCAGCAAAGACCGTCACAGGCAAATAGGGTGATTGACCCTATCCCTATGCCTTACGCCGCCTTGTTGCCACAACTCCTGAAGCTCAACCTGGTTGAGTTAAGGACATTGGCACTGCCAGATCCCTCCAATCTTCCAAGAAATTATGATGTCAACGCCAGATGTGCTTTCCACTCCAATGCACCTGGCCACAATACGGAAAAATGCAGGGCTTTACAAATGAAGGTACAAGACCTGGTGGATTCTAAAGCCCTCAACTTTGCACCCCCTCCAAGTGTCACCAAGAATCCCATGCCCAATCATGGAGGGCCAAGAATTAATGCCATTGAGGAAGACAAGCCATCTTTCTTAATCACCAGTGTTGGACAGATTCGAACACCTCTGGTCGAAATTAAAGCTCAGCTTCTAGAGTGCCAGATGTTCCCCGGGTGTGAGCTCGGTTGTGGGTATTGCAACATTTCGGTCAACGGGTGTGATAACTTGAGAAGCGGCATAGATGGTCTTATCAAAAGTGGTATACTTCAGATCTCAACAACGGTGCCTACAAATCCAGCAAATCCTTTGACAACAATTCCTGATTCTTCTACAACTGCAACAACGATCATTCCAACCAATTCATCAATATCATCAACAATGGCTTCATCTATCACTTCAACAAACCAGATGTCAACAACCATTTCTTCTACAACATCAGCATCCATTTATTCAGCAGAATCTTCTACAACGCCAACAAAAATTAATGAAGATATCTCAGCAGTCACCATTTACTATGATCCATCAGATGTTCCTCCAAACAACAACTTTCAGCAACAAACAGTGGCACCTCCTGCCAGATCACCAGTCACCATTCACTACGATCCGCACACCGTTACAATACCCTCCTCTGCAGCAGTCAGTCCAGTTACCATCACGGTGCCTGGACCCGTTCCATATGAAAGCAGTAATGCCATACCTTGGCATTATGGCTCTGATCTCTACTGCAACGGGGAGAAAATCACTTTGGATTTTTCTACCTCTTCTCCACAGATTGATAATGTTGGGGGAGGCGGAGGCTTCACCAGAAGCGGACGCCTTTTTGCCTCACAATTGCAAAGACCTAATGCCGAAGCAGAAGCTGCTGCAAAAGCAAAAGGGAAGAGTGTGATACCTGAAGAACCAATTATCAAAGAAACTCAGAAGACATCTTTTGAGGAAGACGTAGATGAGTTCATGAGAATTATAAAGAGAAGTGATTACAAGGTGGTGGATCAGCTTCACCAAACTCCCTCAAAAATCTCCATATTATCCCTGTTGATGTGTTCTGAAGCTCACAGGAATGCATTATTGAAGGTCTTGCACGCAGCATACGTGCCAGAGGAGATCACTGTTAATCAGCTAGAAACTGTGGTGGCAAATGTCAACACCAGTCATGGACTGGGCTTTACCAACGCGGACCTAACAACTGAGGGGCGTAACCACAACAAGGCTTTACACATCACTCTAGAATGCAAGGGTGCTGTTCTATCTCATGTACTGGTGGATACTGGGTCATCACTCAATGTTCTACCAAAGAAAGCCTTGGTGAAGCTGGAGTATGATGGCTTGGCACTACGTCCAAGTAATTTAGTGGTAAGAGCATTTGATGGCTCTAAAAGATCAGTGCTAGGGGAGATTGATCTGCCTGTGATGATTGGCCCGCAGACTTTTAAAATTACCTTCTATGTGATGGACATTCAGCCGGCCTACAGCTGTTTGTTGGGTAGACCTTGGATCCATGCCGCTGGCGCTGTTACGTCTACCCTTCACCAGAAGCTGAAATTCGAGTGGGAAGGCCAAATCATCACCATCTGTGGTGAAGAAGACATCTTTGTTAGCCATCTGGCTACGTACAAGTACATTGAGATGGATGGAGAAATCCATGAAACTATGAGCCAAGGGTTTGAGGCCCTAAACATTAATGAAGCGTCTGCTGTACTGGGAACCTCCATGACATCTTATCAGCAAGCCAGGAAGGTTGTTGAAGAGGGTACTGCCCAAGGCTGGGGCAAGCTGCTGCCCGTGGAGAAGAAGGAGGACAGATTTGGGTTGGGTTACAGACCAACTCAACAAGATCAATCAGAGGCTGCCAAGAAGCCCAGTTTTGTCAGCGGGGGAATGCTCACCCCGGATGCAGTGAACAACTTGGAAGACGAGGATGAAAGCGACCGCAACCTGGAGAGCTGGATACGTCCAAGGATCCCGGGGAGCCAAGTCCTTAACTGGTCTTCCCGGGAAATTATAAGGGTTACTCCTGCAGAGTAATTATTATTTCCTGTATTTTTAAGCATGCATCAAGTCTTGCATCTTGTCCAAGATGACAAGACTCATTTTCTAATCGGGCCATCTTGTAATTTTGTGCAAACAGATCAATCAATGAATATTAGACATCTTTTGCAAATGAGTCTTTTCCTTTTCCGCTCACTGTTTTTCATTTTTCTTTTTGTACAAAAATAAAATGGCAATGTTTTCCAAAATGATAATTTCATTTCACTTTTTCTAAACAAGATTAAAATCGATCACTAAAATGAACAATCTAAACCCTTGCAGAGAGTGCCTTTCGGACTGCACCGACAACAACACTGCTATGACTTCGTATGACTTTGACAATCCAATCAATCAAGCTGATGAAGGGGTTGAAGAAGATTATGAGCTTCCTTAAGAGTTAG
This sequence comes from Lathyrus aphaca, assembly GCA_963966055.1. Lineage (NCBI taxonomy): Eukaryota > Viridiplantae > Streptophyta > Magnoliopsida > Fabales > Fabaceae > Lathyrus > Lathyrus aphaca. The sequence continues at coordinate 408,676,487 of OZ014524.1, read as the reverse complement.
CCAGGTTGTTAAGGCAAGAGGAGAAGGTTATCACTCATTATCAGGAGGAGGTCGAAACGGTTAATCTTGGTACGGAAGAAGATGTGAAAGAAGTTAAGATCGGGGCCTGCCTACAAGATTCAGTAAAAGAGCAACTGATTGATATGCTTCAGGAGTATGTGGATGTCTTTGCTTGGTCTTATCAGGATATTCCAGGGTTGGACACCGATATTGTCATGCACAAGCTGCCTTTAAAGGAAGACTGCCCGCCGGTAAAACAGAAACTGCGTCGTACTCGCCCAAATATGGCAATGAAGATTAAGGAAGAGGTGCAAAAGCAATGGGACGCCGGGTTCCTTGCTGTGACTAGCTATCCGCCGTGGGTTGCTAATATTGTACCTGTGCCTAAGAAAGATGGCAAGGTGAGAATGTGTGTGGACTACCGGGATCTGAACAGAGCCAACCCGAAAGATGATTTCCCATTACCTCACATTGATGTATTGGTTGATAATACGGCTCAGTTCTCGGTGTTCTCCTTCATGGACGGATTTTCAGGATATAATCAGATCAAGATGTCACCTGAAGACATGGAGAAGACAACTTTCATCACACCCTGGGGCACGTTCTGTTATAAGGTGATGCCATTCGGACTGAAAAATGTTGGTGCGACTTACCAATGGGCTATGGTAACATTATTCCATGACATGATCCATAAAGAAATCGAATGTTATGTGGATGACATGATTGCCAAGTCCCTCACAGAAGAAGACCACCTGGTGAATCTGTTGAAGTTATTCAAGCGTCTGAGGAAATATCAACTGAAGTTAAACCCCAACAAGTGTACATTCGGGGTACGATCTGGTAAGCTGCTGGGATTTATTGTAAGTGAAAAAGGGATTGAAGTTGACCCTGATAAAGTTAAAGCCATTCAAGAAATGCCTGCACCAAAGACTGAAAAAAAAGTTTGGGGGTTTCTAGGTAGATTGAACTACATTTCAAGGTTCATATCTCACCTTACAGTAACCTGTGAACCTTTGTTCAAGCTGTTAAGAAAAGAACAAACGGTCAGGTGGAACGAAGACTGCCAAAGGGCTTTTGACAAGATCAAGGAATACTTGCAAGAGCCTCCAATCCTTATGCCTCCAGTTGAAGGAAGACCTCTAATCATGTACTTGACAGTATTAGAAGAGTCAATGGGGTGTGTGTTGGGCCAGCATGACGAGTCTGGTCGAAAAGAGTATGCAATTTACTACCTAAGCAAAAAGTTTACCGACTGTGAACAACGTTATTCACTGCTCGAGAAAACTTGATGTGCTTTAGCGTGGGCTGCTCGCCGACTAAGGCAGTATATGTTGACCCACACTACTTTATTGATATCGAAGATGGACCCAGTTAAGTACATTTTCGAGAAGCCAGCACGTACCGGACGGGTTGCAAGATGGCAAATGATCCTCACAGAATATGACATCCAGTACACATCTCAGAAAGCCATCAAAGGCAGTGTAATGTCTGATTATCTTGCTGAACAACCCATTGATGATTACCAACCTATGAGATTTGACTTCCCTGATGAAGACATCATGTTCATAAAAGCAAAAGACCATGAAGAGCCTATTCACAATGAAGGGCCTGACCCGGAAGAAGAATGGACTATGATGTTTGATGGGGCTGTTAATATGAATGGTCGTGGTGTTGGTGCAGTACTCATTACGCCTAAGGGAGTTCACATGCCTTTCTCGGCAAAGCTCACCTTTAACTGCACTAACAACGAAGCTGAATACGAAGCTTGCATTATGGGTCTTGAGGAAGCCATTGACCTTAGGATCAAGACTTTGACTGTGTTCGGAGATTCAGCTTTGGTAATTAATCAAACCAACGGCAAATGGTACACCCACCAAGATCATCTGATACCTTACAGGGATTATACAAGAAGGTTATTGACTTTCTTCACAACAGTTAAGCTTGAGTATATCCCTCGAGACGAAAATCAGTTTGCAGATGCTCTGGCTACCATTTCATCCATGATCAAAGTTCAAGCTTCCAACTTTGTGCCTCGGATCTCAGTATCCAGACTCGACAGACCAGCGTATGTATTTGCAGCAGATGTTGCTAAAGATGATAAGCCTTGGTTCCATGATATCAAATGCTTCTTGGAGGATCAAACATACCCATCTGGGGCATCTTCCAATGATAAGAAGACTTTAAGAAGGCTTGCTGGTAGTTTCTTCCTGAATACTGACGGTTCCCTGTACAAAAGAAACTTTGATATGGTACTTCTCCGGTGCGTTGATAGAACGGAAGCAGACTTGTTGATGCACGAAGTGCACGAAGGATCCTTTGGTACCCATGCAGGAGGGCATGCAATGGCCAAGAAGTTGTTAAGATCAGGCTATTACTGGATCACAATGGATGCAGACTGTTGTGCTTATGCCAGAAAATGCCATAAATGCCAGATCTATGCGGATAAGGTGCATGTGCCTCCCAATCCTATGAATGTGATGTCTTCACCCTGGCCCTTTGCCATGTGGGGCATTGATATGATTGGCAAAATTGAATCGACTGCTTCCAATGGCCACAGATTCATCCTGGTAGCCATTGACTATTTTACCAAGTGGGTCGAAGCAACTTCTTATGCAAATGTTACAAGGCAAGTGGTAGCCCGATTTCTGAAGAGAGATATCATCTGTCGGTATGGAGTGCCCGAGCGAATCATTACTGATAATGGTTCTAACTTAAACAATAAAATGATGGCAGAGCTATGTCGGGACTTCAAGATCCAACACCACAATTCTTCCCCTTACAGGCCAAAGATGAATGGCGCTGTTAAGGCAGCTAACAAGAATATCAAGAAGATTGTGCAGAAGATGGTAGTTACCTACAAAGACTGGCATGAAATGCTACCATTTGCCTTGATGGGTACCGAACGTCAATAAGAACATCCACTGGGGCAACACCGTATCAGCTTGTTTACGATATGGAGGCAGTCCTACCTGTTGAAGTTGAATTACCCTCCCTACGGGTGCTAATGGATGTTAAGCTGAATGAAGCAGAATGGGTCCGGTCCCGATACGAACAACTGAATCTGATTGAAGAGAAGAGGTTGGCTGCCATTTGTCATGGGCAGCTGTATCAGAAAAGAATGAAGAAAGCCTTCGATCAGAAAGTCAGGCTTCGAGAATACCAAGTAGGAGATCTTGTGCTGAAAAGACTCCTCCCTCCTCATACAGACCACAGGGGCAAGTGGACTCCGAATTATGATGGTCCGTTCATAGTAAAGAAAGTTTTCTCTGGTGGAGCACTGATGCTCAGTACTATGGATGGCGAAGACTTCCTGTCCCCTGTGAATTCAGATGCAGTTAAAAAATACTTCGCATAAATGACCCGCTGGACATAAAAAACAGAATGTAAGTCCAGGAAAAAATAGGGCATCCCGGCGAGACAAAAACAGAATAAAAGACTCGGGCAAAAATAAGGGAAAATAAACAAAAATGTACACCCGCTGAGTTGAAAAGCCGCATTGGACAACTCAGACAAAAATGGGTATCCCGATGGATTGAAAACCCGAAAGGGCGATCCATACAAAATAAGGGAATAAGCGAACAACTGTATTCTGAATTCGTCTGTGTCACTTACAACTTGGTAAGCTTCGAAAGGATCAAGCTTCTTTCAGAATCAGCCTTCTTCAGAAAGCAAGACGAGAAGAATGTCAAATGTCATGCGAGTCATAGCAAAGGGAAACTCCTTGAAGCGTCGGCAACATTGCCAACATCTTTTGTTTCTCAATTTGTAACGATCTCCTCATTTTAGGGGGTTTGTTTCTTTGACTGTATCTTGCCAATTCAAGGCACACGAATTAATAAAATCAGATTTTCAGTCATGTTTCGTCTCGTACATTTTATCTTCATTTGCAAAATGTCCGATGTCATTAATTTGTCGATCGCATAAATACAGATGTGTTTTTCCTGAATTACATGCTTACAGGAAATATACTTACTCCCGGGAGTGTCTAAATTCTTAGGATAGAATCCGGTAAGGGATACCTCGGGATTACTTGTGCGTTTCTCTGTCTTTTCAGGATTGCAGGTATTCAAAGCACAACATGGGGCATGAAAGCTTTATCCCAGCAAGCCGGCAAATCATTATCTACTCAGCCTTAGCACCGGAGGTGTTTTCTCCCCAGCTGAGCTGCCAGCCATCATTCCTCCTCAGCCAAGTGCAAAATCCAGGGAACCATCTCCCCACAGAGTTTCAACCTCTATCCAGAAGAGCAACGCCTGGAGATCTCACAACAGGGTGAAGAAAGCTCCTACAAACCCCAGCTGGGTCCCTCATTACCAAAATAGGTCTATCAATGACCTATATCCCCATGCAGAGTCATACATGACAGATCTACCAATGATCTCATCCCCAGCTGGGATATCCGTTTCAAGCAGATCAGCCAGAGATCTCCACAACAACGGGATCCGAATCCCAGATCGGTATCTCTGCATAATCATAGCATTCGCATCGTATTTCCCCCCAGAGCGTAGCATTCCGTCTAATACGGAGAATTACGGAAAAAATCAAACATATTGTATAATCATAAGCCATGTTCCGAATCAAACACTTGTAAATGCTGACAATCCATCAACGGCGTACAGAAAACTCCCCAGATTCCCCGGCAGAGAGCCAAGGCATTTTCCCTAAAGATACAGATACTTCCTGACACCCGTCCGTGTCATATCCCCGGCAGAAAGCCAGAGCGTCCCCTTTGCACTCACAAATATTTATACACAACTTCCTTGGTACATATACATTTGTTTATATTACACTTTTCTCTTTCTTGACACTCATCCGTGTCACTCTCCACAGCAAGTTAAAAACCCGTCTATACACCACTCATACTTGTTACTCCTGTTTTACTCATACAGATACTCGTCCGTATCTTGTATACACCACTTATGCCCCATCAGATCCGACACCAGTCCGTGTTCTTTGTTAACTAGTTGATACTCGTCCGTATCATCATCTTTGAACATGTGTCAGTGTTTGTTTCTACCTGATACCCGTCCGTATCATAGTCTTAAGGATGCTCGTCCGCATCTTTAGTCTATACACAGTGCCAAACACTTATACCTTTCATTTCTTGGATGTAGACACTCGTCCGTGTTTACTTTTCCCCAGCGAAGTCCCCAACAAAACTTGTTAAAATATTTCCTTTCTATCTGACATTCGTCCTATGTCATGATACCTTTGCGGCAGCCGTACCCTGCCAGGTGATCGTCCTTCACCTTTGGATGATTGTCCCTCATCCTTCTCCCAGTGGAGTCTTTATTCATTAGAACCCCTTCCTATCCGACATTCGTCCTATGTCGTGATACCTTCAGCAGTCGTCCCCTGCTAGGTGATCGTCCTTCACCTCCTGATGATCGTCCTTCATCATTTTATACGATGGCCGTCCCCCTCGTTGATCTTGTTATCTGACATTCGTCCTATGTCATGATAAACCCCGAGAGCAGCCGTACCCTGCTAGGTGATCGTCCTTCACCTCTTTATGATCGTCCTTCATCATGCTTATCCGATGGCCGTCCCCATCGTCGACCTTGTTACCCGACATTCGTCCTATGTCGTGGTACTTTCGGCAGCCGTACCCTGTCCGGTGATCGTCCTTCACCTTAGATGACCGTCCCTCATCTTATCCCCAACAGAGCAGCCGTCCCCTGCTAGGTGATCGTCCTTCACCTTTGATGACCGTACCTCATCATTTATTTCATTTACCTATAATCCCCAAAGAGTCTTATAGCTTTACTTGATGGCCGTCCCCATCACAATCTCTCATATCCCCAGCTTGTCAGCCGTCCCCGTCATTGCTTTATTTCCTGCATTTTCCCCAGCATGTCGGTCGTCCCCGTCATTGCTTCATCCCCAGCAGTCGTCCTCTGCTCGAAGGTCGTCTTCCGTCGCCCACACTTTGTAATCATACTTTATTTTCCTTTACAATCTATATCCCTTTTCTTCTCCATTCTGTGAGTGCAAATTTTGGACTGTCTTTGGTATTCAACCACAAGTTATCTTGTTTGCCTGTTAAGCCGTTGCTTACATCCTGCACAGCTAACTCATGCTTGAATAGGGGCAACTGTAAACACCCCAAATTTTCCCTCACCCATTCACACCATGGCTTGTGATATCTTCATATGCATAAGTTCAATCATATATCTTATACCACATCTTTGATTCACTGCATTGATCCTAAGTCATCTGCATCTAGGGTTTGTGATCTGAGCAATCCAAGAGCTATTTGAGCCACTCTAAAGGTCATCTATCACCTCAAAGGGGTCCATGTATGTTCAAGAATCATATTGTATCCTCACAAAGTCAAGAAAGTCAAAGAATCACAAGAACTGAGAAAAGCATGGAAGCAGAGCCAGGTTTGACTTCACAGATGATCTAGAATTAGGGTTTTGGTTTCAGAGGCCATAACTCCAATTTTTTTGGTCATTCTTGTTTCTATTGGTCTCTAAATGGTATAGGGATCATGCATATCAATTTTCATGAAGATATTCCACAGGGAAGGCATCTGATCAAGAGTTGACTTCTTGAGCAAGTTAGTGTAAAATCAGGGCATCTGAAGCCCCCAATGACCCAACCAAAGGTTTTTCTTCATCATTTTGAATGTGTATAATCTTTATTTGACCATGGAAGATGTTGGAAGTTCACAAAATTGAAGAATTTCAAGCCATTTGCAAAGTTGCCTTTTTGGGAAAGTGACTTGTAATGTAAACTTGCCATTTTGGGAAACTTTTTCAACCCTCTCTTTTTGATTCAAAAATGCTTCAAATGAGAAAACTTTGGTCATGAAAGTTGTAGAATGGATCATTACCTTTTCAAAAAGTACAAGAACTCATTCTAATTCATTTTGGATCAAAAGTTATGGCCTTGCAAAGTTGGATAAAATCATTGAAATTTCACTTTTGCACAAAATGGAAAACTTGCATTTTCTCATGACAAGCCTTTATGTGACTTCAATGTGACTTCTAATTATCATACCAATGCAATGCATGATCTAAAAATCAGTTTGGCCCAAAGAATTTCCCATTTCTATGCCTTGTTTTTCAAGTAACCATAAGTCATTCTTCATGAAAGTGCAAAGAGGGATTTCTTGCAAATTGATTCTCAAAGGATTTGTTTGACCTCTAGCTGGTTTCAAAACTTTTCCATGACCTAATGAAGCATGCCACACCAAAAATTCAGCAAGATTTCTCACATAAACATAGCCAAAAATCATGAGATGTAACAAGTTGTCAAGTTGCAAAAACCTTTCCAACTCATAATCCAAATGCTACAGTCCTTTATGAATCATCCAAGGGCCATCCTTGACTCAAGCTGAGGCAGGACAAGCCTCTAGATTGCCTCTGACCCGAGCCATGCCTAGGGTACACAATATCTTGCCTCTGACCCGACCCATACCAATCCCACAGTGACACACCAACTCTCTGCCCAACCAGAGCATGATATGTGGATATCAAGCAATCCAAAAACACACCATACACAAGCTGAATCCTCCCACATTGCAGCATCCAACAAAATCTGTCAAAACCTTTCCCTCTTCGAAACACACAACACAGCCATCAAACTTCAATAATTCCTTCACCAATCAACCAAAAATCATCCATAGAATAGATCCCACCCCTCACAATGATCTGAAACACAACACACAAGAACTTCATTTCCTGCTACACCAGAATCAAACAGTCACAACCAGCCACTCTCAAAGCATTCTAAGCTCCATTCCATCATCAGGAGGATCAAGGGAGAAGGATTGCGCAAAGCTTGAGGCCAGAAAGCTCAAAATCAGAGAAGCTCCATCTCAGGTAACATGAAGAACTTTTTTTCCAGAAACTGATTTTTAAGTTCTTTTATGATGCTATGTCTTCTCCTGATCATGAATATGTGTTTAGTTTTTAAAATGGTGAAGGAACCAGCATGTATGGTATCTCTGAATATTTGCCCGTGTTTCATACTTTGCTTCGATTCAGGCTTGTGAGTGAAAATAAATGAATTTTGGATGAGGGGTTAGGTTTAGATTGAGGAGAGGATCATTTTGGTGGAAGAAATTTCATGATTCGTAACCTGTAGCAAAATCTAGGGTTTATGCTCGCCGGAGAAGATGACCGGATCCACTGTTCCGGTCACCTGAAACTCATTAGCCCTAATTGTGTCATTAATGCAACTTTGAATGTAGGTCGTGGATTGGGTTGACTGGGTTTGACTCCCGCGTGAACGTGTGGCCAGGATGTGTCATTAAAACCCTAATCCTTGTTTAATTAATTAAAATCCTGTTTAATTAATTTATAAAACAAATTAGCCAGATTTGAATCTGGGCCTTTGGATCTGGCGCGCAGTCAACCAGTCCAAGCCCAGATCAAATCCTGGCCATCCTTTTGAATTACTTTCATTATTTTCATTTTTTTTATTTCATTTTCTTTCCATTTTATTTATACATTTTATTTAAAATAGCAAAATACCTTTAAAAATTATGAAATTTTTTGTCAAAGATTTCATTAAATATTTTTATTTTTATTTTTTGCATTAAAAATTATTTTTAAATCATTTAAATGTTTATTTTTAATTAATTAATGGAAATTAATTAATCAAAAATGCATTTAGGTATTTAAAAATCACAAAAAAATTCACATAGCATTTAGAAACATTTATAAACATTGTCCAACTCTCAAACCAAATTTCTTTTTTGTTCTTGATGCCTTTTGATCATTTTCATTAGATTTAATTTCATTTTAAGGCAATATTTTGTTTCAATCTTCAAAAATTTCTTTCTGCCTAACCATTGAGAGTTGGATGATTATTCTTTTGGCATTGCATCTTGTATAGCATGTAGTGTATAGGATAAATTTGATTTGAATTGATCTTGCATTTTCAATTTGTTTAGCACTTTTCTTGTTGAAGTACCTTAAAACCCTAGCAATCTTAGGAAATTCATAACTTTCACTAGGTTAAGAGTTGGATCCCCTCCTTTGGGCAGTGAGTTTGTATAGGTTTAGGGTATCTTTGATTGCATTTTCAAATTTTTATCATGTCATTTTCTTCTGGTTTTGGATTTTTGCTTTGCATGATGCATGTAACCCTAATTTGTGCCTTCCTTTGCATCCATTTCTCATTTGCTTGCATCCAATGACTTGTCATGGCATTTTGTGCATCCACATGATTCATAATACATCTTAGGACATATTAGAATCATGTTTGGTCATTGCATCTTTCATTTGTCATGTTGTATGTCCTTTACATTTCATAACTTTTCATGAACTTTCTTGGTTCAAAGCATGCCTCATTTGCATTCTTATGCTTGTATGATCATCCTCATGTCTTGTCTCATGTTTGTATCATCTCTTAGCATCATTAACATCATGTTTATGCTTCTGGTTTTGGTTTGCATCATGGCATTGCATCTCATTTGCATTGCATTTCATTTCTTTTGGCTAACTTTTCAGGTGGTAAGTTGTTTGAGAAGTGAATTTGCCTTCACTTCTCACAATTTCTTTTCATCCCTTTCATACTTTCTTTGCTGCCTTTGGTATGTGTATTGGATTGAGCTTGCTCATTCATGTTAATCTTACCTTCTTTCTTCAAGCAACTTGTCTTCTTAAGTGAAACAAGTTGTTTTGCTTCTCTTTGCTCCTTTCATCTGCTTCCTTCCTGGTGGTTCCTCTGAAGATCTTCTTGCAAACCTCACTAACCCTAGGAACAGCCAAGCATGATAACAATTAGGGTTTGATTAGTCCCCCATTTAGTTTTACCTTAGTGTCATCTTTGAGTCTTCTCTTCTCATCTCATAATCAAGGACTAAACCCTAAAGGTTTTAAGGCTTTGTGATTAAGCTTATGCCTGCATCCTTCTATTAGGATGGAGTGTATAACTTTAATCCTAAGTGTTAAACCCTTAATGTGTTTAAATCCTTTAATCAATCCATATATTAATCATCAAGACATCAGGCTTGTAACTTGGGCCTTGCATTAGGGTTCTAATTCTTCCTAAATTGGTTAAGAAGGGCTAACCCTAGTGTTAATGGACAAGTCCCCCTCAAGTTGTCTTACAAACCATAAAATCCACTTCTTAACCATGCAATTAACTAAAATCCATATAATAAAGGTTTTGTTTTGTCATGAGGTTAATCCCGAATCATGGATTAAGTTGAGGTATCTTCTTCAGCTTAAATGCTCTCATCTATTATCCTTCTATTAGGATGGTGTAATGGGTCCATTAAATCCTTGATTATGGCTTAAACTCATTACTTAACACTAAACAAAAACACCAAAAACATCTATATAAATAAAAGTAGGTTAATGATCTTAATCCTTCTTCATGGTGATTAAGTGTGAGATGCTGACTTCACACTTAAGGTGTTCTCATTACCCCTAATCAGAGGGAGGATGTGATGAGTTTACTAACCCATTGGTTTAGGCTTAAGCTCATTAACTTATGACAAATCCAAAAGCAATAAAAGACTGAAAACACAAAAACAAACAATAATCGTCTCCTTCGGGATTCTTTTCTCACCTCATTCACTCACAAACGAGAACTTGCTTCTTCCGTCTAATGCAAGACAGTTTGCACCTGAGCCAGACAGGTCATACACTTGAGCATAGGAAAGTAAGCAGTTCACAAGTCAATTTATCTTTCAGTCTCTTTGGGTCGAACTACGGTGTTCTGACTTCCTCATTGCACGAGAGGATACGTAGGCATAACTTAACAGTTATCGAACAAAAGTCTCTGTCTATTCCCCCTTTTTTCCAGCATCATTCTTTAAGCCTCATAGTCTTGAGCATTTCATTCCTGTTCTTACACTGACACTCTCACATTTCACTTCACTTTCTTTTTACACTGACACTTGCATTCTTTCCAGCTTTGATACACAGATTGCACTGACACTACCCTTTTATAACACAAATCTTTTAAGCGTGGATCCCGTCGAGTACGGCGGACAATCTGGGTGCTAATACCTTCCCAGGTTGTAACCAACCCCCTTTCTCAGTCTCTCTGGTTCGCAACCGTCTTATCCATATCTTTCTAGGTTTATGCAGCATTACCTTTCCTCCGGGATAAAAATGCCTAGCTGGCGACTCTTTTCCTTTCTCTTGAGTTCACCCTTGTGTGTTTTCACCCCCTTTCGCCGACCGTTCGCGTCTGTACCCCTTCTGACTTGGGTGTCATTTGGTGGGAGCGACACCTAGGTAGATTGAACTACATATCGAGGTTCATATCTCATCGTACTGCAACCTGTGAGCCCTTGTTCAAATTGTTAAGAAAGGAAAAAATGGTCAGGTGGAACGAAGATTGTTAGAAGGCTTTTGACAAAATCAAAGAGTACCTACAAGATCCTCCAATTCTTATGCCCCCAATAGAAGGAAGACCTCTGATAATGTACCTGACAGTACTAGAAGGATCAATGGGGTGTGTGCTGGGCCAGCATGACGAGTCTGGTCGAAAAGAGTATGCAATATACTACCTAAGAAAAAAGTTTACCGAATGTGAACAACATTATTCACTGCTCGAGAAAACTTGTTGTGCTTTAGCGTGGGCTGCTCGCCGACTGAGACAGTATATGTTGACTCACACTACCTTGTTGATTTCAAAAATGGACCCCATCAAGTACATATTTGAGAAGCCAACACTTACTGGAAGGGTTACAAGATGGCAAATGATCTTAACAGAGTATGACATTAAGTACACATCTCAAAAGGACATCAAAGGCAGTGTACTGTCTGACTATCTAGCTGAGCAACCCATTGATGATTACCAACCAATGAGATTTGACTTCCCTGATGAAGACATCATGTACTTAAAAGCAAAAGATCGTGAAGAGCATGTTCACACTGAAGGGCCTGGCCCAGAAGAAGAGTGGACTATGATGTTTGATGGGGCTGTCAATATGAATGGTCGCGGAGTTGGTACAGTGCTCATTACACCCAAAGGAGTTCATATGCCTTTCTCGGCGAAACTTACCTTTGCCTGCACTAACAACGAAGCAGAATACGAAGCATGTATCATGGGTCTTGTGGAAGCCATTGACCTTAGGATCAAGACATTAAATGTATTCGGAGATTCAGCTCTGGTAATCAATCAGACCAACGACAAATGGTACACTCACCAAGAGCATTTGATTCCATACCATGACTACACGAGGAGATTATTGACTTTCTTCACAACAGTCAAACTTGAGTACATCCCTCAAGACGAGAATCAGTTCGCATATGCTTTAGCTACCAATTATGTGCCTCAGATTTCGGTATCCAGACTAGACCGACCAGCATACGTATTCTCTTAGACATTGCTAAAGATGACAAGCCTTGGTTCCATGACATCAAATGCTTCTTGGAGGATCAAACATACCCACTTGGGGCATCATCCAATGATAAGAGGACATTAAGAAGGTTGGCTGGTAGTTTCTTCCTTAATGCTGATGGTTCATTATACAAGCGAAACTTCAATATGGTTCTGCTCAGATGTGTTGATAAGAAAGGAGCAGACTTGCTGATGCACGAGGTGCATGAAGGATCTTTCGGTACCCATGCTGGAGGACATGCAATGGATAAGAAATTATTAAGATCAGGGTATTACAGGAGTACAATGGATGCAGAATGTTGTGCCTACGCCAGAAAATGCCACAAATGCCAGATCTATGCAGATAAAGTGCATGTGCCTCCAAATCCTTTGAACGTGATGTCTTCGCCTTGGCCCTTTGCCATGTGGGGCATTAACATGATTGGAAATATTGAACCGACTGCTTCAAATGGCCATAGATTCATCCTGGTAGCCATTGATTACTTCACCAAATGGGTTGAGGCAGCTCCGTATGCAAACGTCACCAGACAAGTGGTAGCCAGATTTCTGAAAAGAGACATCATCTGTCAATATGGAGTTCCCAAGCGAATCATTACTGATAATGGTTCCAATTTGAAAAACAAAATGATGGCAGAACTATGTCGGGACTTCAAAATCCAGCATCACAACTCTTCTCCTTATAGGCCAAAGATGAATGACGATGTTGAGGCAGCTAACAAAAACATCAAGAAGATTGTGCAGAAGATGGTGGTTACTTACAAAGACTGGCATGAAATGCTACCATTTGCCTTGCATGGTTACCAAACTTCAATCAGAACATCTACTGGGGCAACTTCATATCAGCTGGTGTATGGTATGGAGGTTGTCCTACTTGTCAAAGTTGAGCTACCCTCCTTACGGGTACTGATGGATGTAAAGCTGAACGAAGCAGAATGGGTCTGGTCCCAGTACAATCAACTGAATCTGATCGAAGAAAAGAGATTAGTTGCTATTTGTCATGGGCAGTTATATCAGAAAATGATGAAAAAAGCCTTCGATAAGAAAGTCAGGCTTCGGGAATACCAAGTGGGAGATCTTGTGCTAAAAAGACTCCTTCCTCCTCATACAGACCACAGGGGCAAGTGGACTCCTAATTACGATGGTCCATTCATAGTAAAGAAGGTTTTCTCTGGTGGAGCACTGATGCTCTCTACTATGGATGGTGAAGATTTCTTATCCCCTGTGAATTCAGATGCAGTTAAAAAATACTTCGCATAAAATGACCCGCTGGACATAAAAACAGAATGTAAGTCCATGCAAAAATAGGGCATCCTGGCGAGTCAAAAACAGAATAAAAGACTCGGGCAAAAATAAGCGAAAACCAAAAAAATGAACACCCGCTGAGTTGAAAAGCCGCATTGGACAGCTCAGGCAAAAATGGGTATCCCGGTGGATTGAAAACCCGAAAAGGCGATCCACGCAAAATCAGGGAATAAGCGAACGACTGCATTCTAAATTCATTTGTATCACTCACAACATTGCAAGCTTCGAAAGGATAAAGCATTAGTCAGAATAAACCTTCTTCAGAAAGCAAGATGAGAAGAATGTCAAGGTCATACAGGTCATTGCAAAGGAAATTCACTGGAGCGTCGTCAACATTGCCATCACTTTTACTTTTCTCAATTTATAGCAATCTCCTCATTCCAGGGGATTTGTTTCTTTGACTGTATTTGGGGTGCTTTTCCCCAACGGAGTTGTCAAAGCCTCCTCATCCCTAGCACAGGTCTACTCAACAGGAGCATCCCCAACCAAGTTCCCCACAGAGTCTCCAGCCTCTCCCCAGGAGAGGAATGCCTGAAACTCTTACACAACAAAGTGACGAAAGTTTCCTTCTACCCAACTGAGTTCTCCTTATGAATAGGTCTATCAACGATCTATTTCCCCAAGCAGAGCTGTATCTCCTAACAGATCTACCAATGATCTCTTCCCCAACTAGGATATCCCTCAAAGCAGATTAGCCAGAGATCTTTTCTTCGGCAGGATCCAAATCCCGGATCAGTTCTCTTTTGCATAATCATAACATTTACATCATATTCACCAAATAAGCGTAGCATTCCGTTTAAAATGGAGCATTACGGCAAAAATCAAACATCTGCATGATCACAAGCTAGGTTCAAGTTAGTCACCTGCAAATAACATCAGTATTTCATCAGCAATATATATGAAAGCTCGCATCCCTGCAAATAAAAGCCAAAGTGTCCCCTATGCACTCTCCAACACAAATGCTTATTCATATATACCCTTTTCGACACTCGCCCGTGTCATTTTATTCCCCTGTAGATGTAAGCCAAAGCATCCTCGTTGCACTCTCAAATACAGATACATATACATGCTCTTTTGGCACTCGTCCGTGTCATATTCCCCAACATGGTTGCCAAAACACTTTACTCATTTATAACACACTATTCTCGACACCCGTCCGTGTCATCTTATCCCCACAGGTCGTCAGATACCTTTTACACTCTCACCCACAAATTTTTGTTCATAGCTTATAACATTTCTCTTTTGACACTCGTCCGTGTCATACTTTCCCCAGCAAGTTGAACACTCGTCCATGTCTTGCACATACTTCACCAGCAAATCAATACTCACTCATACTTATACAGAAGTCTCTGATACTCGTTCGTATCTTATATATATTATTCCTCGCAGATTCAACACTCGTCTGTGTTCTTTGTTAACCAGTTGGTACTCGTCCGTACCATCATCTCTGAACACGCGTCAGCATTTGTTTCTACTGATACTCGTCTGTATCATGGTCTTAAGGATGCTCGTCCGCATCTTTAATCTATACACATCGTCAAACACCTATACCTTTTATTCTTGAGCGTGAGCACTCGTCAGTGTTTGCCATTCCCCAGAAGAGCAACTCTCTTCTATCCGACATTTGTCCTATGTCGTGATACTTTCGGCAGCCGTCCCCTGCCAGATGATCGCCCTTTACCTTTGGATGACCGTCCCTCATCTTTTCCCCAGCGGAGTCTCCATTATTGGAACCCTTTGTTATCCGACATTCGTACTATGTCGTGATATTGAGCAGCCGTACCCTACTAGGAGATCGTCCTTCACCTCTTGATGATCGTCCTTCATCATTTATCCAATGGTCGTCCCCATCGTTGATCCTGTTATCCGACATTCGTCCTATGTTGTGATAAACCCTGAGAGCAGCCGTACCCTGCTAGGTGATCATCCTTCACCTCTTGATGATCGTCCTTCATCATGCTTATCCGATGGCCGTCCCCATTGTCGACCTTTTCTATCCGACATTCGTCTTATGTCGTGATAAAGAGCAGCCGTCCCCTGCTAAGTGATCGTCCTTCACCTTTGATGACCGTCCCTCATCATTATTTATTCTTTGAACCAATGGCCGTCCCCATCGCTGTTTACTTTACTCTGCAAACCTGATGGTCGTCCCCATCATTGCCTTTGCTTTAATCCCCATAATCTTACCTGATGGCCATCCCCATCACGATCTCTTTATTTCCCCAGCTTGTCGGTCGTCCCCGTCATTGCTTTGCTTACCACTTTATCCCCAGCAGTCGTCCTCTGCTCGATGGTCGTCCTCCATCACCTTCATTTAATAATTATACTATACTACCTTTTACAATTTATATCCCTTTTCTTCTTCAATTAAGTGAGTGCAAATTTTGGTTTGTCTTTGGTATTCAACCACAAGTTATCTTGTTTGTTTGTTAAGACAGGCGCTTACATCCTGCACAGCTAACTCATGTTTGAATAGGGGCAGCTGTAAACACCCCAAATTTGACCTCACTTATTTCACACCATGGCTTGTGATCTTTCATTTTTGCATAAGCATAGGCATACTATCTCACATTGCATATTTGTTTCATCTGCATAGTTCAAGTTCATCTGCATCTAGGGTTTGTGATCTGAGCAATCCAAGAATCCATATGAGCCACTCCAAAGGCCTCAAAGTGTTCCAAGAGGGTCCATATGTTTTCTATCATCATATTGTATCCCTCAAAGTTCATGGAAGTCAAGAAATCACAAGAACTGAAAAAGCATGGAAGCAGAGCTAGGGTTTCACTGCACAGATGACCTGAAATTAGGGTTTTGGTTTCAGAGGCCTCAACACCAAATTTTTGGGCCATTCTTGTTTCTAATGTTCTTAAGATGTTATAAGGATCATATGTACCAAGTTTGATAAAGAAATTCATTGTGGAAGTCATCTGTTAACTGGGTGACTTCTTGAGCAAGTTAAGTCAAAATCAGGGCATCTGAGGCCCCCAACAATGGAACCAAAGGGGTATTTTCATCAAATTGAAGTTCTATGATATTTATTTGATCATTGGAGTGCTTGGAAGTTCACAAAATTGAATAAATTTGAGCTAAACCAAAAGTTGCCAAAAATGGAAATATCTTGTAATGGAAACTTTCCATTTTGGGAAAGTTTTTCAACCTCCTCTTTCTCATCCAAAAATGCTTCAAATTAAAAATTCTTGGTCATGAAAGTTGTAGATTAGGTCTTTCCCTTTTCAAAAAGTACAAGAACATGTTCTAATTCATTATGGAACTCAAGTTATGATCCTTCAAAGTTGGCAAAAATCACATAATTTTCACATTCATGCCAAAGAGGGATTTTTGCAAATTCACTTGCCAAGCTTCTAAGTGACCTCTAATTGACTTCTAAACATCATAACAACATCACATGACTCATTTTGCTCAGAATTGCCGAAGGAACCACAACATTTCATGCCTTGCATCACAAGATACACCAAAGAGGGAAAATATGCAAAACTCATACAAACCCTAGTTCCCTGTGTTCCAGATGCATCAAACCTATCCCATGGCCACCCTTGATTCATGCTAAGGCCAGACACCCCAAAATCTAAGGCCTTCACCATGCCCATACCTCAAGTACACAATGTTGACTTCTTTACAAAATCACCCATACCAATCAACATAGGCCACAACAACTTCTCTGACCTATCGCAGCTTCACATACATACCTCAAGGGACTCATTTCATACAACACACAAGCCTGAATCATCCCATAGCTCAGATTGCCAAAAATCCCTCAAGAACTTCATCTCTTCGAAATTCTCAAAACACCCATCAAAACTTCAAAATTCTTTCACCAATCATCTCCATACATCCTCCAGATCATTTCCCACCCCTTACACAAGCCTGAAACCCCCTAAAACAAAAACACGATTTCACCCCCCTCTGAACTGAAACCTAAAAAAACAGCCATATAAACTTGTTCCAAGCTTCTCAATAGCATCAAGGGATTCAGGAGAGTTGGTTTGCACCAAGGAAAGGTCTAGATAGCTCAGTTTGAGAAAGCTTCATCTCAGGTATCATCAAGAACAAATTTTCCAGAAATATCTTTTTAGGTTATATAAATGTTCTTCATGCTTCACTGATCACACTGCACCTTTTATTTTTGAAAATGGTTGAGTATTAAGCCTGTATCGTGCTTCTGAAATTTTGTCCATTTTTAGTTTTTTGTTCGAGTCTTGATCATGATGCAAAATAAATGAAATTTTTTGTTGGATTCTTGTTCTATGATGCCTAGTGATCATTTCTGGAGAGTTGGGGAGGTTTTTATGGCCTGGGGAGAGAGATGAGGTAGGGACCTTGCCGGAGAAGACGACCAGAACACTGTTCCGGCCGTCTGAGGGTAATTAGGGATAATCTCAGGTGATTAAGTGAATTTGAATATGGACCCTTGGATGTGTGTTTTCCGCGCGTTTTGAAGGGTCGGGATGGATCATTAAAACCCTAAACCTAATTAATTAATTAAATTAGGTCAGATTAAAGCTCAGCCATTGGATCTCATTTAAATGATAAGTTTAAGTCATGGCCTTAGGATCTAAATACCTCAAGTCACGTGGACTTTGCTTCCTGACCACTGGATCATTCAACTTGCAATCCCAGCCTCTCATTTAGCATACTTTTGTTTTTATTTTATTTTCTTTGTATTTTATTTCACGAATTTATTTAATATAGTTAAAAAACTTCAAAAAATATTTCCTTCTGCATTTTTGTTTTAAATATTTTTCTTAATCAGAAAATGATTTTTATTTTATTTTTTGCATATAAAAAGTATTTTTAAATCATTTAAATGTTTTATTTAATTAATTAATTCATTTTAATTAATTAAAAATACAAGTAAGTATTTAAAAATCACCAAAAAACTCAAAGAGCATTCTTAGACATTTAGAAGCATTTACAAACTCACCATACAAATTTCTTTTTGGTTTTGATCATACTTTGAGATTTTTCAATGAATTAGGGTTCTTAAAAATGTTCATTTTCTAACCCTAACTTCCAAAATTCATAACTTTTAAACCAAGTTGAGTTTGTGAATGGTTCTTTTTGAATTGTTCTATGCATGGCTTCTAGCATCCAAAAACATTTTTGTTTCATTTTTATCTTGTATTTTCAAATTGTTTGGCATTTTACATTAAAGATCACCCAAAAAACCCTAGAAACTTAGAAAATTCATAACTCCTTCTAGGTTTAGCTTCTGACCTCCCCCTTTGGATGGAAACCTAGTGTAGGTTTAGGGTTCCTTTGAGTTCATTTTCAATTTTTTATAATATCATTTTCTTCTGTCTTGGTCATTTGCATCTCATCCTTCCATGTAACCCTAATTTTACATCTTTACTTGCATCTTACATTGCATTACATGAACATATGAACTTTCCATGCCATTCCAAGAATTTGTATGCCATCTTAGACATCTTAAGACATTGCTTGAACATTGCTTGATCATTTATTCATACATTTGCTATGTTTTGCATCCATTTCATTTCATAAACATCCATGTGTTTACATGCTTCCCACATGCTTCATTTGCATTCATTCTCTTGTGTGATCACACATATGCATCTTATATGTCTTTGCACCATATCATAGCATCATTTACATCATGTGTATGCTTCTGGTCTTGGTCTTTGCCCTTGCATATGCATTATTTCATTTCATTTCTTTCCTTATGTATCTTGTGCTAACTTTTCAGGTTAATGGTAAGTTGTTTGGGAGGTAGATTTGCCTTCACCTCCCACCTCTTTTCATCTCTTCATATTGCATTCTTACTGCATTTTTGTTTGTCTTTGAGTGGGCTTGCCTCACTTGTGCTTCTCTTCCTTTCTTTCTCTTCTCATCTCCTTCTTTTCATGTTGCTTCTCCTTGGTGGCTTCCTTGAAGACTTCTCCTTTTAAGCCTCACAAAACCATAGGATGCCTAAGCATGATAAACCCTTAATGTGTATAACCCTTTTTGCCTGCATCTTTATCTTAGGATGGAGTGTATAACTTTAATCTTGAGTATTAAACCCTTAATGTGTTTAAACCTCTTAATCAATCCATCTAATAATCACCAAGACATTAACTTGTAACTTGGGCCTTACATTAGGGTTCTAATTCTTCCTTTATTGTTAAGAAGGACTAACCCTAGTGTTTAATGGACAAGTCCCCCTCAAGTTGTCTTACAAACTTAAAATCCATTTCTTAATCTCATCGCTTTAATTAAAATCCACTTAATAAGGGCTTGTTATATAATGAATTTAATACCTAACCATGGATTAAGTTGAGGTATCTTCCTCAGCTTAAGTGTGCTCATCTATTATCCTTCTATTAGGATGGTGTAATGAGCCCACTAATCTGTGATTAGAGATTAAACTCATTACTTAACACTAAACAAAAAACCCAAAAACATCTAATTAATCATAAGTAGGTTAATGATCTTAATACTACACCATCATGGCAATTAAGATGAGATGCTTATCTCATACTTAAGTATTCTCATTATCCCTAATCACAGGGAGGATATAATGAGTTTACAAGCCTTTGATTTAGGCTTAAGCTCATTAACTTATGCAAAACACCAAAACAATAACAAAACTGAAAAATACAAAAACAAACAATAATCATCTCCTTCAGGATTCTTTTCTCATCACACTCATTCACAAACGAGAACTTGCTTATTCCGTCTAATGCAAGACAGTTAGCACTCGAGCCAGACGATTCATACACTTGAGCATAGGAAAACAAGCAGTTCATCAGTCAATTTATCTTTCAGTTTCTTTGAGTCGAACTACGGCGTTCTGACTTCCTTATTGCACGAGAGGATACGTAGGCATAACTTAACTGTTATCGAACAAAAGTCTCTGTGTCTTCCCCCTCTTTCAGCATTCTCTTTTAAGCCTCAGTTCTTGAGCAATCGACCTTTCTGCACTGACACTTGTACATTTCTTTTCCAGCCTTTGCACACAGATAGCACATACACCTACCCCTTTTAAACACCACTTGTAAGCGTGGATCCCGTCGAGTACGACAGACAATCTGGGTGCTAATACCTTCCCAGGTTGTAACCAACCCCCTTTCTCAGTTTCTCTGGTTCGCAACCGTCTTATCCATATTTTTCTAGGTTTATGCAGCATTACCTTTCCTTTGGGATAAAAATGCCTAGCTGGCGACTCTATTCACTTCACTTCATTTTCTCCTTTCGTTGACCGTTCGCGTCTGTACCCTATCTGGACCCGGTGTCTTTTCGGGGGAACGACAGATAGCAAGAGTCACCACCGACTTTTATTTTTTCCATAAGGAAGGGACATAAAAGAACATGAAAGACCGTTTTAAAAGACTTGAGTTCGGGGGGTAGGTTATATAAAGGGAAGGTGTTAGCACCCTTTATATCCATGGTTATCCATGGGCTCTTAGTTACTTAGCTCACTTAATTGTTTTGAAAAAAGTGAAGTGTGTGATTAGAAAATTTTCTAAGTACTTTGTAATGATCCTCGTATGGATGTATACAAAGTCTTTGTTTGAAAATAGTGAGGTGTGAAAAGTATTTTATTTTTGAAGAGTGAGAAAATAACTATGAGGTACCTACCCTAGATTAAGTCATTCATGTTCTTATATGTCCTTTCAAGGGTAAGACAATCCTTATTATTAAGGAATAGATAGTCATTACCTTGGATTTTAAGGGACGGGCGTAAGGTCATCGTATGGTCAACGAAGGCAACTATTGGGCTTCTTTAGCAATTGGGAGGGACTATCATCTTTTAAACCGAAGGGACCAGATCATTTATCGTAGGCAACCTCGTAAGGACTTGATCTTTTAGAATCTGGGAGGGACAAGATGATTTATTTTCCTATAGGGACTTTGCTTAAGACACCCTACTTTCGAGGGACTTGGCCGTTTAATAAGGCAACCAAGAGGGATAACCTTATGAGGTGCAGACAACGATCTTAGATCGACTTACATGTGTGAGTGTTTATTTTCAGATATTTTATCTTTTTTAATTAATTTTCTAAACTCAATTAATTTTCAGTTATGTTTTCACTCCCTATTTACTAACCATGAAAAATAAAATAAAATAAATAAAATGCGGGAAAAACAATAAATGCTACGCTATTACAAGGCTTTGGGGAAGATACAAAATAATAAGCTGAAAAATAAATTACAATATAAACAGCCTATACATTTTTCTAATAAAAATAAAATAAATAAGCAAAGGAAATTATTCTAAGTAAATAATTTAATAAAATAACCATAAATAACTAAATTCTTTATGAAATTAGGGTTAGAATAAAAATTATGGTTTTTTTAGGAAAAATAGGATTTAAATTAAAAATTAGGATTTACTTAAATCTAAATATAATTAATTATTAATCATAATATACAAAAACTAAATATATACAAAAATAATTTATGATAATGTAAAGAAAATTTAATTATGTTCACAATTATGGCTAAAAAATAATTAAGGATTCAATTAAAAAAAGGGTTAAGAGTTTTTGTTAGAAAAACATTAATTAGACTATTAATTTATTTACAAATTAAATTAAGTTATGAAAAAATATTATTAATATAATAAAAAAAAAGTTTCATTAAGAAAGTTTTATCTTTTTATTTTGTAAAAAGAAACTAATAAATTAGTTAAGATCAAATTAATAAAAGAAAAGAAAAGGTTAAGAAAACAAAATACTTGGGGGTGGATTTGAACCCATGCCATAAACTTTCCCAACCTTAGTCCAACCTCTCTACCACCAAGCCAAACAAGAAGCTTGTTTAATGGAATGACCAGCAAAGCTTATATGAGAAACCTGAAAAATAAAACACATTGTAAAAAAGAATAACCTTAGCAAGGATCGAACCCTTGCCTTGAGGACTACACACGTGCGCGCCTTGCCAGTTGAACCAAGCATTGTTTATGAACTTATTATACAACAAATAAAACAAAAATTAAGTTAATATTTTAATCCCAGATTTTGGCGCCATGGACTTCATCTTCAACCTTTTCCTACGAAAACTCCTGCAAGTTTTGTTGCGAATTTTCCTGCGAACTGGTTTTCATAGGTTTTCCTAGTTTTCTTCAACGATTATGAAACCTGTAATAATTCTCAAAATTGAACACACATATACAATCCCCATATCATTTGAAGTTAGATTATGATGTCATATTTCATTTATAATGGTTTAATCGTGAAGCCCTAATTATGAAACTGAAACCCTAATAATGGTAGATTTCACGTTTGGCCATGAAGCTTCTAAATAACCACCCAGAAACCATCCTTGCAATGAAACAAACACAAAACAATCATTAGTTTTAGTTTATGAGAATCAAACATATGAGAATCGAAAAAAATAAAATTGAAAGAAAACGCAATCAGTATTGATCATAGGGTAAGAATTGGATGATAATGATGATGGGGACATGTCAGGGAAGCATCAGAGGTTCATTTACAACATTAAAATTGCTTGCAAGAGGCCCCAAGATGAAAATACGATTTTGACCTTTTCTTGAAAAATTTGAAAGTTTGAATGCGTTCTTAGCTGCTGCAAATCGTGTCCTTGTGTTTATATTAAGTTGTCCTCTTATAGTGGAGTTAGATTAGGTCAAAAGATTGGTGTGTTCTATGGGCTTTTGGATGACTTGATGGTGAAGGAAGAATCAACCTAAAATATGCAAAAAAATCAAATATATTATTGCTATTTTGATATAGCACGAAATTGGAGAGTATCAAATCACTTTCAATGTTGTTTATGAGCTTCTAGAATAAAAATCTGATTTTTTAATTGACTTTTTATATATTATTTTCCTTAAAATTGCATTTTATTAAATAAAATCCAAAATAATAAAATATAAAATATAAAATCTGAAAAGATGATCATTGGGTTGTGTTTGATGTTATTGTGAAGATTGGGTTGGAATTTGGTGAGCCCATTTGGAAAATTTTGGATTTTAGACCTTATTTTTCTTCATACACCCCTTAAAATTTTCCCAACTTTGACAAGGCACAACTCCCTCAATTTTAAGGCTATGAGAGTGATCTTTGACTTTTTAGAAAGATTAGAGACTCCTATAACAAACTTCTTTTGTCTCATGTCCATATCTTTTACCATTTTCAAATTATGCTCTTTGGAAAAAGTTGACTTTTTGTTGACTTTTGAAATGACTTATAATGTCTTAGCTCATACCTTCCAAGTGATGAATTTTTAGGCTTGGCTTGTGAGACACAAAGTTGTAGAGTATTCAATTTAATTCAAAATGAGCTTTGTATGGGAAATTTTTGATGAAGCATGTGAAAGTTATGGTTGGTCAAAGTTCAGTTGACTTTTACTATGAAATCCTAATTTAGAAACTTCTTGATTCTTGATGATATGAGATTTCCTTGATGAATCATGTTCAACCCTCGATCAAATAATGAATTTTAATTCATAACCTTGATGTTGAAAAAAATATTGAAGTTTGACTTTAATTTGACCACAGTTGACCTCAGTTTGACTTTTTAACCACTTTGACTGATTTTTGCATATGTGATCATCTGACTGGTCAAACTTATTGGGAAAGCTCTGAAACTTGACATATGGATTCTTGAAGTAATGTGGGATGTTATGAAGCTCACTTGAGGCCTTCGAAGTCCATTTAGCTTAGATAAACTCAAAACCCTAGTTGTGGATCCATTGCTTGGGAGGAGGCTTTGTCTGAGGGAACTCTCAAACTTTCTGACCAATTATGAACTTTGTGAACCTTGTGAACCTTATGAACCTTGAGAGAAATCTAGGGACACATTTCTTTGATTGTGGGAGGTCAAATTTTGGGGTACAACAGCAGGCGATGCTAGTGAGCAATTTGTCGTCTTTCTCATATATTGATGCTGAAGAAGAGGTGGGAACTTCATTCCAGGCTCTTTCTGTTGTTGATAATGCTGATAAGAAGAATGTTATGCCTATGTCTTCTCTCAAGGATGCTTTGAACGTGCTTGAAATTGGTCGATCTGATGGTTGAGGACGAGTTATTGATGCTATTAACAACAAAGAAGGATTTGGTATTGGTTTTGCACCAGGTGTGGCTCTCAATGACCCGAAGACTACTCAGGAAGGATTTTAAAGTGTTGGGTTTATCAACGATCATTACGATGCTGCCATCATTGAAAATGATGAGGATGAATAAATTCCTAACTTTATTATGCACATAAAGATTTGCAAGAACTGGATTGTTGTTGATGTTCCTTCTATTGTTCATGCTTCAAAGTAATTTGTTTTATTTTCTTTCAAAAAATACTTTCATTATGCCCAAGGTGAAAGTGATGTTTGTCGGGCTTTGTTTAAAATTTTATCATCATCAATAAAATGTTATTTTATTATTTCCAAATGTGTTTTTCCTTTTTGCTTTATTCTGAAAAATGGTAACATAAAAAACCCAAAATAATAATAACCATTGTTTATCTGCATAATGTTTGCACTTTTGTTCATACTCTAAAATAAAATCATTGTGCAGATTGATTGATAAACCCATTGAAAATAATGATCATATGCCCACTCCCAACTTTGAATTCCCTATGTTCGAAGTTGAGGAAGAGGATGTTGAAGAGATTCCTGATAAGATTTCTCGGTTGCTTGAGCACGAGAAGAAGGTTATTCAACCTCATGGAGAGTCTATAAAGATGGTCAACTTGGGTTTTGAAGATGATAAGAAAGAAGTCAAGATTGGAGCATTGCTTGGTCCTGAGGTTAAGAAGAGGATTGTAGAGCTTCTTAGAGAATATGTTGATGTATTTGCTTGGTCTTATTAGGACATGTCAGGTCTTGATACTAATATTGTGGAGCATAGATTGGCGCTGAAGCCTGAATGTCCACTTGTGAAGCAAAAGTTGAGAAAAACGCATCCTGATATGGCAATAAAGATCAAAGAGGAGGTTCAAAAGCAAATTGATGCAAGTTTTTTTGTGACATATAATTATCCTCAATGGATGGGCAATATTATGCATGTTCCAAAGAAAGACGAAAAAGTTTGAATGTGTGTTGATTACAGAGATTTGAATAAAGCCAGTCCAAAAGATGATTTTCCATTGCCACACATTGATGTGTCTGAATGTCCTCTAACAAACCTATTTGGTCTCATGTCCATATATTTTACCATTTTCAAATTATGCTCTTTGGAAAAAGTTGACTTTTTGTTGTCTTTTGAAATGACCTATAATATCTTAGCTCATACCTTCCAAATGAAGCATTTTTATGCTTGGCTTGTGAGACACAAAGTTGTAGAGTATTCAATTTACTTCAAAATTAGCATGTGAATGTTATGTGAAAGTTATGGCTGGTCAATGTTCAGTTGACTTTTACTATGAAATCCTAATTTAGAAATTTCTTGATTCTTGATGATCTGAGATTTCCTTGATTAATCATGATCAACCCTTGATCAAATGATGAATTTTAATTCATAACCTTGATGTTGGCAAAAAAAATCTTGAAGTTTGACTTTAATTTGACCACAGTTGACCTCAGTTTGACATTTTAACCACTTTGACTGATTTTTGCATATCTAATCATCTGACTGGTCAAACTTATTGGGAAAGCTCTGAAACTTGACATAGGGATTCTTGAAGTCATGTGGGATGTTATGAAGCTCACTTGAGGCCTTGGAAGTCCATTTAGCTTAGATAAACTCAAAAACCTAGTTGTGGATCCATTGCTTAGGAGGAGGCTTTGTCTGAGGGAACTCTCAAACTTTCTGACCAATTGTGAACTTTTTGAACCTTGTGAGAACTCTAGGGACACATTTCTTTGATTGTGGGAGGCAAAATTTTGGGGTACAACAGTTGCCCCTATTCAATTTTTTGAAACCTGAGGAGTTAGATTGGCATGCACGCCATTCGTGACTGGAAGGTTGAAGGGGATTAAGCACAAAAGCCCAAAAATTTGCACTCGCCGGTGCGTAGAATTATATTGTTGGTTGGTTGTATTGCTTGAATGGGCTTAAAGATGCCATTCGGAGAAAAGTTCTTCAAATATACTTCTCAGAGAATAAGGTAGTCCAAAATATGAAGATACAACTTTTGGGAAGATAAACAACGGCCCAAGGTAATGATATAGCTTTTAGGAAGATAAACAACGGCCCAAGGCAATGATATAGCTTTCGGGAGGATAAACAAAGTCCCAAGGTAATGATATAGATTTTGGGAGGATAAACAACATCCCAAGGTATAAGTTATATCTTTTTGGGAGGATAAACAACGTCCCAAGGTAATGATATAGCTTTTGGGAGGATAAAAACCGACCCAAGGTAAGATGATATAGCTTCTGGGAAGATAAAAAACGGCCCAAGGTGTGATGATATAGCTTTTGGGAAGATAAACAACGACCCAAGGTGTAAGTTGTTGATGAAGTTTGTCTGCTGGAGAATTAACCTGAAAAACAAGGTTAGTTCTATGCAAATATCATGATGTATATAACACTAAAATGATAATGTTGTATGCCTATGATATGATATGATGTATATATGAATTATTTATTTGAAGCGCATAAGTAGCTTCGTGAAACAACTACTGGCTGGGAAAATAAATCCCGACTCGTTGTTGAGCAATATGAAGACTTCGTTCCCGTCTTATTTAAGAATATTGTACTTAGAACCTTCTCGTTTTCGTTCATCGTACTTCTTATTGAGGGATTAAGTTCCTGAATATCCCGACTGAAGATAAACGAGATGGACATAGATCCGAGAGACCTATTCGGTTATGTATCAATTCTTTGGAGGATATGAAACTGCTTGAAGACTTCGTAGTGTTGGAAGTACAAGATATTACTTGAAGTACTCGTAAGAATATCCATAGAGATTAATCTGTGGAGGATGAACCGCGAAGATTCATTGAATTCCTACCTACGTTCCTTCTTAGTAAATGTTATTATTGTATTTTATGCATTTCTGGTAAACATCAATCATATTCAAAAGCATATATACATTCAAACATAACCAATGGACATTTTTCGCTTTAGTAAAAGGGTAAAAGTAAACCTGAATAAAGAGGGAAAAGTAAACTTGAATACAAAAAATGGAATTTTATTTATTTAGAAAGTGACCTATAAATAGGCGAGTTTTAACACGGAGACAAAAATCCTAGTAAGAGGAAATCGTCGAAGAAATTTTTACAAAAACAAGGAAAAATAGCTATGTGTAAATATTCCTAATGAGTTTCAACTCTGCTATTGCCATTATCTTCAAGTATCTTATCTTCAGCTGTGGGAAAAG
Organism: Lathyrus aphaca; assembly: GCA_963966055.1. Taxonomy (NCBI): domain Eukaryota; kingdom Viridiplantae; phylum Streptophyta; class Magnoliopsida; order Fabales; family Fabaceae; genus Lathyrus; species Lathyrus aphaca. The sequence continues at coordinate 408,648,628 of OZ014524.1, read as the reverse complement.
AAACGATTGGACTGATCTGTATCTGTTGAATTTGACATAGATAACACAACTAGCAGAGGTTACATGGGTGATCTAACAAGACATAGTCATACGCTTTAATCCCTAACTTTTTCCTGGATTGCCTTTTCAGGTTTTCAATCCATCGGGATACCCTTTTTTTCCCAAGCCGCCTTTTCAGGTTTTCGACTTGTCGGCTGTACATTTTTTTATATATATCCCTAATTTCTGCCCGAACCCTTTTGGTTGGTCGGGATGTCCTTATTTTTGCCTAGGCCAGCCAACCTAGCGGGTCTTTTTTTTATGCGTAGTATTTTTTAACTATGTCTGCGTTCACAGGTTGTGGGAAATCTTCAGCATCCATAGTGGTAATCATCATGGCACCTCCAGAAAATACTCTCTTAACAACAAATGGCCCTTCATAGGTGGGGTCCATTTACCTCTGGGATCACCCCGTGGTAATATGATACGCTTGATCACCAAATCACCAGCCTGATATACTTGCTGCTTAACTTTCTTATTGAAGGCTTTGATCATACGTTTCTGATACATCTGACCATGACAAACAACTGCCAATCTTCTCTCATCAATCAAGTTTATCTGGTCAAGTCGAGTCTGAATCCATTCATCTTCATCTAAGCCTGCATCCCTCATAATTCTCAAAGAAGGAATCTAAACTTCAATGGGTAAAACTGCTTCCATGCCATAGACAAGGGAAAATGGGGTTGCCCCTGTTGAAGTACGTATTGTGGTACGATAACCATGAAGAGCAAATGGTAATATCTCATGCCAATCCTTATATGTAACTGTCATCTTCTACAAGATCTTCTTAATATTCTTATTGGCGGCTTCCACTGCGCCATTCATCTTTGGACGGTATGGAGAAGAATTGTGATGCTTAATCTTGAATTGCGTGCAGAGATCAGTAATCATAGTATTGTTCAAATTAGTACCATTATCTGTGATAATCCTTTCAAGGATGCCATATCTACATATTAGATTATACTTGATGAATCGAGCCATAACATTCTTGGTAACATAAGCAAATGAAGCTGCCTCTACCCACTTTGTAAAGTAATCAAAGCAACAAGGATGAAACGATGTCTGTTGGAAGCAGTAGGTTTGATCTTACAAATCATATCAATGCCCCACATGGAAAAAGGCCAAGGAGCAGTCAAAACATTTAACGGAACTAGAGGCACATGAACTTTATCAGCATAAATCTGGCATTTGTGACAAGTTTTGGAATGTTGATAGCAATCAGCTTCCAAGGTAGACCAATAATAACCTGCTCTTAAGATCTTCTTAGCCATAGTATGCCCACTAGAATGAGTACCAAATATCTCGTCATGCATGTCTTCCATAATCTCTACTGCTTATTTCTTATCCATACAGCGAAGCAAAGTTGAATCATGATTGCGTTTGTACAAAATTCCATTACTCAGGAAGAAATCAGCAGAAAATCTCCTCAGAAACTTCTTATCATTGACAAATGCCTCTTCAGGGAACTTTTGAGCTTCAAGATACCTTTTCACTTAATATAACAAGGATTTTCCTCTACTCCTTCAGTACCCACCTCATTGCAGTATGCAGGTTTATCAAATCGATCAATAGTAATTCTGGGAGCTTCATCATCCCAACTGATTTCAAACATAGATGCCATGGTGGCTAATGCATCTGCCAACTGATTTTCTTCTCGTGGAATATGTCCAAAGGTGATCTCTTCAAAGTACGGGATCAAAGACAACACATGCTCTCTGTAAGGGATGAGATTAGGATGCTTGGTGTCCCAGTCTCCTTTAACTTGACTAACTACCAGGGTTGAATCTCCATACACATTCAAAAACTGAATCTTCATATCAATGGCGGCCTTGATTCCCATTATGCACGCTTCATACTTAGCAATATTATTGGTACAATTAAAACAAAGTATTGTAGTGATTTGTGTATAACGACCCTTAGGAGAGATAATCATAACACCAACACCATTACCAAGCGCATTAGAAGCTCCATCAAAAACCATAGTCCATCGGGATCCTTGTCCAGGTCCTTCATATGGTCCAGGTTCTTTAGTAACAATCATAATATCCTCATCCGAAAACTCAAAGTTCATACTCTGATAATCATCCACTGCTTTATGAGCCAAATGATCAACTACTACGTTTCCTTTAATTTCTTTCTGAGTAGTATATTGTATGTCATTTCTTTCAAGATCATTTTCCATCTTGCTATTCGTCCGAAGAGAGCAGGTTTCTCAAATATGTACTTGATGGGATCCATCTTTGAAATCAATAAAGTGGTATGAGTCAACATATATTTTCTTAGTCAGCGAGCAGCCCATGCCAAAGCCCAACAAGTTTTCTCGAGCAGTGAGTATCTTGTTTCACAGTCGGTAAATTTTTTTCTAAGGTAGTATATTGCTTGCTCTTTTCGACTAGACTCGTCATATTGCCCCAATACACACCCCATTGAGTTATCCAATACTGTCAGGTACATAATCAAGGGTCTTCCTTTCACTGGTGGCATCAATATTGGAGGTTCCTATAGGTACTTCTTGATCTCATCAAAAGCTACCTGGCATTCGTCATTCCATTCCATTACCTTATCTTTCTTCAACAACTTGAAGATTGGCTCACAAGTAGCAGTTAATTGGAAAATAAATCTTGCAATGTAATTCAGTCGTCCCAGGAAACCTCTAACTTCCTTCTCAGTACGGGGAGCAGGCATCTCTTGTATAGTTTTTACCTTTGCAGGATCAACTTAAATACCCTTACCACTGACAATAAAACCCAAAAGTTTACCAGATCTAACTCCAAAGGTACACTTGTTTGGATTTAATCTCAACTTGTATTTCTTTAACCTCTCAAACAACTTGTGCAGATGATCAAGATGTTCTTCTTCAGTCTAAGATCTGGCTATCATATCATCCACATATACCTCTATCTCATGGTGAATCATATCATGGAACAAAGTCACCATAGCATGCTGATATGTTGCCCCAGCATTCTTCAAACCAAATGGCATCACCTTATAACAGAAATTGCCCCATTGTGTAACAAATGTAGTCTTCTCCATATCTTCAGGTTCCATCTTAATCTGATTGTAACTAGAGAAACCATCCATAAAAGAGAATACCTTATGTTGAGCAGTGTTGTCTACCAGAACATCAATATGTGGAAGCGAAAAATCATTTTTGGGGCTGGCTTTGTTCAAATCCCTGTAATCTACACACATGTATACCTTACCATCTTTCTTAGGCGCCAGTACTACATTTGCAACTCACTGAGGATAAGAAGTAACAGCTAGAAACCCTGCATTGAATTGTTTCATCACTTTTGCCTTAATCTTTTATGACATTTCAGGACGCATACGACAAACTTTCTGTTTTATTGGGCGACAATCCTCTTTCACTGGTAGATGGTGAACCATAATATCAGTATCCATCCCTGGCATATCTTCATAAGACAAAGCAAAAATTTCCACATAGTTACGTAACATCTGAATCAACCTGTTCTTAACACCATCTTCCAATTCAACACTTATCTTGACCTCTTTCCTGTTTTCCTCAGTTCCCAGATTCACAACTTCAATTGGTTCCTCATGTGGATGTATAACTTTCTCTTCTTGCTATAGCAATCTAGCCAGCTCTACAGGTACCTCACAATTTTCCTCCTTTCCATCCTCGGCTTGATAGATCGGATTCTCGAAGTCATAATTGGTAATAGTAGAACTGTTATCAATAGGATCCAGAGTGGATGAGGATCTGCATTTTGGTGACGTGGGTGTGTGTAAGAACACATAGCTTTTTGATAAAAGGAAAAAAGTAAAAGAAAGACAAAGAGCACAATATTTACGAAAGCAAGAAACGTCCATTGATTTTATTGAATGAAAATATGCAAATGAAATGAAAACCCTAACAAGCACACCATTGCGCCCCGGACAAGGCACAAGGCTTAAAAGTATTTAATTGTTCATATTACAAAATTAAATTTAGAAAAACAAAATAGCATTTACTCCTGACTAAAGGAGATAGGAATAACGTCTTCAGCCTTCCAGTTGTTGAGTCTATCACCAATGGTAGGAAAGATCCAATCATCCAGGTTGTAATCTTCATCATAATCTCCCACGACATTGACTTGGTCCTTTATGATTCCTTTATTAGTGATACGAATAACACGAGCACGACGAACAACCTTCTGAGATTCTGCAGTAAAACCCAAACCAAACTTGTCAGACTTATAAGGAATGTCAAGAAGCTGACCCCAAATAGTACAACCATCTTCTTCAACCAAAACTTTAGCATCCTTGAGAGAGGTCATTGTAGGAGGTACTATGGTAATCACATGAACTCTTTTAGCAACAGGGATGGTTTCAGTAGAAGGAACAGATTGAGGAACCACTTCAAATGTCTGGAAAAGAGTCTCATCAAATTCACCCTCCATCTCAACATATTTAAAAGTATTCACATGACTGACCATGTATTCTTGTTCACCATAAACAGTGACAATCTTTCCTTTCACTGGATACTTCAATTTCTGATGTAAAGTGAAAGTTACAACACCTACCCCATGGATCGAGGGGCGCCCAAGCAAACATGAGTATGCAGGACGAATATCCATCACATAGAAAGTGGAATCAATGAATTGAGAGCCTACATTAATAGGGAGATCTTCCTCTCCATGCACCATTCTTCTTGAACCATCAAAGGCCCTCACCACCACATTACTTGGCCTTAACACCACATCCTCCAGGTTGAGTTTGTCCAGAACCTCCTTAGGTAATACATTCAATGAAGAACCATTATCCACCAAAACATGAGACAAAGTAGTGCCCCTACACTCAATGGAGACGTGCAGAGCTCTATTATGGTTTCTTTTAGCAGAGGTCAAATCAGCATCATAAAAACTTAAGCCATTAGCACTAGTCAGATGAGCAACACATTTTTTAAACTGGTCCACAGAGATTACATGTGGTACATGAGCAGTCTTCAGGAACTTTATTAAATCCTTGGCATGGGCTTCATAACATAATAGCATAGATAACATGGAGATTTTAGAGGGAGTATGCCCCAACTGGTCAAAAATATCATAATCACTCTTGTGGATGCTTTTCAGTAATTCTTCCATCTGCTTAGATAGATCTTCACTAGCCGGTGCCTCAGCTTGAACAGGTTCAATCACTGGTCCTTTTCCCCTAGCCTCAGTACTTGGCCTAGAGTTAGAGATATGGACTGGAGTAGCAGCAGCCTTTGAGGTGTCTTCTGGAGAGAAAATTCTTCCACTCCTAGTAACCTTACTAGACCCAGCAATATTGCCAACATCTAGATTAACATCGGTAACAAGTGTATCAGTTAAAGGCTCTTGCTTGATACCGTGGATATAAACATCAGAACCATAATTCCAGGGTATAGCCTTATCAGAAGTATATGGGATAGGACCATGAGTGGTAATAATCATTGGAGCCACCTTTGGCTCAGCAATAATCTTCACGGGTCCCTTAGAAGTGATCCTCACTGGACCTTTGGAAGTAATCTTCACATGAGTCTTATCAACCATAACCACATCTTCAATCTTCGAATCTTGAGCCAGACCTTCACATAAACTCTCTATAGAAGGGGTCTTCTCAAATAGTATAGTATAGTTGTCTATCAGGCATTGAATACATGCCCTTAGTTTCCAACAACTATCAGGTTTGTAGGCACAATAAAAACAATCTTCATTGCAACTCGGAAATAAATTGGCTTGCACAAGTTTCTTCTTGACAATGGATAGAGGAGTAGTTATTTCAGCCATATTACAAACATAAGAAACCTCATCAACAACATTAACAGTCTTCTCATGTTTAGGCATAGGAGCAGTAATCACATTAGGAGTTTTAGGAGGGTCAAACTTAATTTCTCCATTCTCGATCATATCCTGAATTTTGTTCTTCAATGCCCAGCAACTGTTAGTATCATGGACAGGACTATTAGAATGATATGCACACCTTGCATTGGGATTGTAAAGAGAAGAGGAAGTGTTAGGATTCTGAGGAGGTTCCCTTAATGTAATCAATTCTCCTTTCAACATGTGTTGCAAAGCTTGAGCCAACGTCATATTGATCTTTGTAAATTGCCTCTTAGGTTTGGGTTGACTATTTTGCTGCTGCTCTTGTGGTACAAGTGCAAGATTAGAAATCAAAACAGCTCCCACAGATTGGTTACGATTATTACAACCCTAATGGCCATACACAACATTGGATTCCTTCTTCCCATTAGAAGGATTCTTAGTGGTACTTGAAGAGGCAACCATCTGAATCTTTCCACTTTGTATCCCACTCTCCATACGTTCTCTAGTCATTATCAGCTCAATGAAACCAGAGGATGAGCTTCCAATAAGATGACTATAGAAAAGACCAGTCAACGTACTCATAAACATATCAACCAATTCCCTGTCAGTCAAAGGGGGTTGAACTCTACTTGCCAGATCTCTCCACTTCTGAGCATACTCTTTGAAGCTTTCTTTAGTACCCATGGACATGCTTTGGAGCTGCATGCGAGTTGGTGCTAAATTAGAGTTATATTGGTATTGCTTAAAGAAAGCCTCAGCAAGATCATTCCAGTTACGAATGCTGGTACTCTCTAGTTGATAATACCATTCCAGTTGAGACCCAGACAAACTCTCTTGAAAGAAATGCATCCATAACTTCCTATCAGGAGTATGTGGTTGAATTCTCCTGACATAAGACCTCAGATGCAATTTTGGACACGACACACCATCATACACCACAAAAGTAGGAACTTTGAAACCTATAGGGATGGAAACTCCAGAAATCAAGCCCAAATCTTCAAAGTCAAACCCAGAAGTCTTTTGTAGCTCTATGGCATTCATTCGGTCCTCCAGCATCTTATACTTCTCTTCACCAGCAAGATCATGATAATAATTCTCCTCATAGTCAGAATCTTCCACAGTACCATGGAGACTGCCTTCTTCTTTCTCAGAATTTTTCAGACTCAAGATTCTCAACTTCTTCATCTATCTTGACTGGACCTCTGAATCTTCTACCCAAGTTGATGAAGCCCACTGGTTTTCTGGTCTTCTTCTTTTTCTTTGTCAGAAGTACCTTCAGCTCATCTTGTCCCCTGGACAAATTCAGAATCATCTCTTGAAATTGGGCATTCTGAGTCTGGAGATCCTTGACAGTTTGTTCGAGAGCCATTTTTGCTGAAATAAACAGCAAGAAGATAAGATACCTATTTATTAAGAAACCTGTAATGCAATGATATGGTATGTAGATGCATATACAATGTTTTCAAGGACCACGTGATTTAAAATTGTTTAAAGAAAAATAAAAACAAAATTTTATTAGTAAATGTTTAATATAAATTTGCCCCTTGGGCTTACAATGAAAGGAAATGACAATAAAGTACAAAAATAAATATATTGGGTTTTAAGTCTCCCATGGACATTTCCTCTTTAGGTTGAGGTATGTGTTGAGGTTCCGCTCCTCGTGAAGTTGCCTTGTCAGCTCCAGAATTCTTTCTTGACCAGCTCTGAAATGAGTCTAAAAAGTATCCCTTTGTTCCTTCAACTGAATCCAGGACTTCTGCAACTCTTCCAAATTAGTAGGCATGTCTGGATGAAGGATGGTATAAGGAACATCTCCTTCAGCAACAGGCTCCATAGTAACTGGTAGAACAGCAGGATATGGCATCATAAGAGTTTGAGCACAAGATCACACCCATCTGAGATAAGGTTCCATAGGAATGGAATACTTTGGTTCCAAAGTCTTTCTCTCAACTTTATTCACCTTGCTCCAAGCTCGTATAAACCTCTGACGGTAACCCTGAAGATCGTTGTCGTAGTCGAACACAATACCCTGAATAAGCATGTCATGAGGACCATTACTCCGAGTGTAACCAAACTGACGTAAAGCTAAAGAATGGTTGTAGGTAATTCCCCCTCTTATGCCAAGGAGTGGCACATTAGGGAACTCTCCGCAATGGTCAATGATAATAACATTCTCCATAGATCGAGAGCACCGGTTAATATCTGAATGAGAAAGTGACATAATCCTTTTTAGACCACCTTAACCCTTGTTCATTCTTCATCATTAATCGAGGAAGGTGAGAAATAAACCACCTAGCTAGTAAAGGTATACAGTACAATAGAGTTCCTCTCACCTTCGTAGTACGAGTGTGAAGAGAGTGCAAAATGTCTCCAAGTAATGTAGGCACTGGAGTGTGAGTCAGAAATATGTTGATGGTGTGTACGTCTATGAACTGGTCTGGATTAGGGAACAACACTAAGCCATAAATTAATAAGGCTAAGATCTCCTCAAAAGCATCATAACTCAGCCTCCAAGAATATTTGAGCTTTCTCCATCATAACCTTAGCAAGAATACCCTTAACTCCATTTCTTATTTCTAGGACAATGTATGATTTCTTCAAATGTAGGGCTGCAACAATGACTTCAGGTTTAGGCTCTCTCTCCAAGCCTGTGAAAGGTCTCTGATCAAGGATAGGTATACCCAGTAGTTTGGAGAACTCCTCCATTGTAGGAACCAGCTGATAGTCGGGAAATGTGAAACAATGATGTTTAGGATCAAAGAACTAGAATAGGATATTCATCATGTCTTCATTGAATCCTGAAGTAACTAGATCTAGCAGGTAACCATTCTTCTTGATGAATTAGGAGTTTTTAGAAACTTGAGAGACCAATTCCTTAAGCTTAGAAGGTATTCCTACAAATTTGATTTGGATAGTATTCCTACGAGCATAAGCCATGACCTGCAACAAAGAACAAAGATAAATCCTTTGGTCCTTGAAATGGTTAGTGAAAATGATATACTTATGATGTCATGATGTCATGATGTTATGCTCAATCACAAACATGTGGCACACACAAACAAGTCACACAATAGTCCTAGGTTTGAAGGCTTTCATGAGGTTTAAAGGTAAGTACCCTCCCCTAAAGTTTAGATGGTTCATCCTGTCCTACAAAAGTAATCGGGTTCTAAGGGATCTCAATATCACTGATCCTTCCCAAGGGTGGTTGTTCCATAGGCAACTTACTTGCCAACCAAAACCCTCCAAGTTTAGGATCTCAATGAGCGTAGCATCGAGTGTCAACCAACTTTAGTCTTCACCAAAGTCGACTATCTCACTACTTCCTAAAGGCCAAGATGGGATAACTAGGGTTCTAAAGGTCAGTTAGTGTATTGACAACATATGGCAGGCCCATTTTATCCTTAACTTACTTAAGGAACATAAGCACCAACCAAGAAGTCACACTAAATATGGCCACCAGATCAACCATATCGGTATACGCCGTACAGTTTCCTTGGTCTATTTCCATTTACCTAGGGTACACTAGATCCGGGTTAGGATCTTTCACACAAAAAGTCCAACAAGTAATATAAAGCAAACAATAAGTGATCCGAATTCCTAAGGGTACCTCTCTTTTACTTAGTAAGTCTCCAACAGAGTCGCCAGTTCTGTAACACGGTGGGAGAACTGACTTTTTATAAATGTTGCGGATAGCAAGAGTCGCCACCGACTTTTATTTTATCCATAAGGAAGGGACATAAAAGAACAGGAAAGACCATTTTAAAAGACTTGAGTTCGGGGGGTAGGTTATATAAAGGGAAGGTGTTAGCACCCTTTATATCCATGGTTATTCATGGGCTCTTAGTTACTTAGCTCACTTAATTTTTTGAAAAAAGTGAAGTGTGTGATTAGAAAATTTTCTAAGTACTTTGTAATGATCCTCGTATGGATGTATACAAAGCCTTTGTTTGAAAATGTTTGAAAATAGTGAGGTGTGAAATTAATTTATATTTGAAGGGTGAGCAAGTAACTATGAGGTACCTACCCTAGACTAAGTCATTCATGTTCTTATATTTCCTTTCAAGGGTAAGATTATCCCTATTATTAAGGAATAAGTAGTCATTACCTTGGATTTTAAGGGACGGGCGTAGGGTCATTGTACGGTCAACGAAGGCAACTATAGGGTGTCTTTAGCAATTGGGAGGGACTATAATCTTTTAAACTAAAGGGACCATATCATTTATGTCGCTCCCGATAAATGGGAACAACCCAAATAAAGGTACAGACGCGAACGGTCGGCGAAAAGGAGGATGTGAGAACACACAGGAGTGAACTCACAGGAAAAGAAAAGAGTCGCCAGCTAGGCATTTTTATCCCGAGGGAAAGGTAATACTGCATAAACCTCAGAAAAGACATGGATAAGACGGTTGCGAACCAGAGAGACTGAGAAAGGGGGTTGGTTACAACCTGGGAAGGTATTAGCACCCAGATTGTCCGTCGTACTCGACGGGATCCACGCTTAAAAGATTTGTGTTTTAAAGGGGTAGTGTCAGTGTAATTTGTGCATAAGAACAGCTGGAAAAGATGTACAGGTGTCTGTGTAAAAGAAGTGTAAAGTGTAATATGAAAGTGTCAGTGTAAGAAATGAATGAAGTGCTCAAGACTATGAGGCTAAAAGAATGATATTGGGAGGAGGGGGAATATACAGAGACTTTTGTTCGATAACTGTTAAGTTATGCCTACGTATCCTCTCGTGCAATGAGGAAGTCAGAACACCGTAGTTCGACTCAAAGAGACTGAAAGGTAAATTGACTTGTGAACTGCTTACTTGTCTATGCTCAAGTGTATGACCTGTCTGGCTCAGGTGCAAACTGTCTTGCATTAGACGGAAGAAGCAAGTTCTCGTTTATGAGTGAATGAGATGAGAGAAGAATCCCGGAGGAGACGATTATTGTTTGTTTTTTTGCATTTTCAATCTTTTATTGCCTTTGAAAGTTTGTCATAAGTTAGTGAGCTTAAGCCTAAACCAATGGGTTAGTAAACTCATCACATCTTCCCTCTGATTAGGGGTAATGAGAATACCTTAAGTGTGAAGTCAGCTTCTCACACTTAATAACCATGATGTAGGATTAAGATCATTAACCTACTTGTGATTATTTAGATGTTTTTGGTATTTTTGTTTAGTGTTGAGTAATGAGGTTAAGCCATAATCAGGGATTAAACAGACTCATTACACCATCCTAATAGAAGGATAATAGATGAGAATGTTTAAGCTGAGGAAAGCTCCTCAACTTAATCCATGATTAGGGATTAAACTCATGACAAAACAAGGCCTTTATTAAGTGGATTTTATTTAATGATAAGATGATGAAGTGATTTTTTAGGGTTTATAAGGCAACTTGAAGAGGACTTGTCCATTAACACTAGGGTTAGTCCTTCTTAACCAATTAAGGAAGAATTAGAACCCTAATGCAAGGCCCAAGTTACAAGCTTGATGTCTTGATGATTACTAAGTGGATTGATTAAAAGATTTAAACACATTAAGGGTTTAACACTTAGGATTAAAGTTATACACTCCATCCTAATAGAAGGATGCAGGCATAAGCTTAATCACAAAGCCTTAAAACCTTTATGGTTTAAATCTTGATTATGAGATGATAAGAGAAGACTCAATGAGACACAAAGGTAAAAGCTAAATGGGGGGACTAATCAAAACCCTAATTATTGTCATGCTTGGAAGTTCCTAAGGTTTGTGAGGTTTACAAGAGAGATCTTCAGAGAAACCACCAGGAAGCAGATGAAAGGAGCAAAGAGAAGCAAAGTAGCTTGCTTCATTTAAGAAGACAAGTCACTTGAGGGAAGAAAGTGAGATGAAGAAGAATGAGCAAGCTCAATATCAAACACAAGACAAAATGCAGCAATGATGTATAAGAGAGATGAAAAGGAATTGTGAGAAGTGAAGGCAAATTCACTTCTCAAAGTTACTTACCACCTGAAAAGTTAATGAAAGGAATGCAATGCAATGCAAAATGAGATGGAATGGCATGATGAAAACCAAAACCAGAAGCATGAGTATGATGATAATGATGCTATGAGATGATTCAAACATGAAACAAGGCATGTGGATGATCATACAAGCATATGGATGCAAGAGAAGCATGCTTAGAACCATGAACATACATGAAAAGTTATGAAATGCAAATGACATACAACATGGCAAATGAAAGATGCAATGATCAAACATGATTCTAATATGTCTTAAGATGTGTCATGGATCAAATGGATGCATAAAATGTCATGGCAAGTCATGGTGTGCAAGCAAATGCAAGATGAATGCAAAAGGAAGCCCAAATTAGGGTTTATGATCAAAGCACAAAACAAAAACCAAAACCAGAAGCAAACATCAAGATAAAAATTGAAAATGCATCCAAGGGAATCCTAAACCTATACAAACTCACTGCCCAAAGGAGGGGTTCTAACTCTTAACCTAATGAGGGTTATGAATTTCCTAAGGTTACTAGGGTTTTGGGGTACCTTGTCAAGAAAAATGTCAAACAAATAGGAAATTCAAGATCAATTCATACCAATTTAAACCTACAAACTACATGATATGCAAGACACAATGCAAAAAGAATCAAAGTCCGACTCTCAATGGTTAGGCAGAAATGAATTTTGGAAGTTTGGAACAAAATATTGCCTTGAAATGATTTTAATTCCATTGAAAATAGTCAAAAGGCATCAAGAACAAAGAATAAATTTGGTTTGAGAGTTGGACAATGTTTCTAAATGATTTTAAAGGTTTCATGAATTTTTTGGTGATTTTTAAATACCTAAAAGTATTTTTAATTAATTAATTCTCATTAATTAATTAAAAATAAACTTTTAAATGATTTAAAAATAAATTTTAATGCAAAAAATAAAAATAAAAATGTTTTTGGTTTCTGAAAATTAGTAAAAGATTATATAAAAATTTTCAGAATTTTTGAATGGTTTTTACTATTTTAAATTAAATGGAGAAAGCAAATGAATTTAAATGCAATAAAAATGAAATTAAACTGAAAAATGGAAAAGTATGCAAGATCAAGGGCTGAGGTTCAAACTGGCAGGGGAGGGAATGGACCTGGCGCGCATCTGGACGGCCCAAATTCAAATTCACGCAATTAAGACTAAACCCTAATGACTTTCAGACGACCGAAACACTGTTTCGGTCGTCTTCTCCGGCCAACCATTCAAGCTATCTCTCCTAATACGCATCCCCGGGCCCTAAGACTCTCCAGAAATGATCCTCTCCCCAACCCCAACAAGAATCAGCCATCAAAATGCATTTATCCATCATCAAATCCATGAATCGAAGCAAAACGGAAAAGAACACAGAAATTTCAGAAGCTCATGAAATGCTTATTTCTCAACTATTTTCAAAACTAAACACATCATGGCAATCAGTGAAGCATGTAGAATCATTCTATACCATAAAATGAGAGTTCTGGAAAAATAAATGCCATGGCTACCTGAGCTGGAGCTTTCGAATCAGGGACTTTCTGGCCAGTTCTTTGCTTCAAATCCACTCCAATGATCCTCCTAAGAAGCTTGCAATGCTTGGTTGGAGTTTAAATAGCCTCTGGGGAGAGTTTGCAGAATCTCAGTTCATGAAATGTGAAAATCGTGTTTTTGATTGTGGAGGTTTTAGGGCAAAATGAGGGCAGGGAAATGATCAGCAAGGTTTGTGGAGTTGAGTGGTGGAAAAAGTTTGAAGGTTTGATGGCTGAATCAAAGGATTCGAAAGCTTTTGCAAATGTGTGGATTTTTGAGTATTCTGTCTTCTTGGAGCTTTCAGGCTTGTGTATGTTGTGTGTTATCCTTCATTTGGTCCACTTATCACAACTAGAGAGGTCAGAGGAGTTGGTGTGGCACTGTGGGATTGGTATGGGGTTTTTTGCAAAAAGTCAAGTCTAGGTGTACTTGAGGTATGGGCAAGTGTGAGGTTGTGATAGGGGCATGGTTGAGTTCAGCAGAGATCATGGAGTTCATATGGATCAGATTCTATGAGCTGTAACAAGTAGAAGCATGGCTTCATGGATTTTTGCAAGTTGGTACATGTTTGCCCCCTTTGGAAATTCATGAAGTTCAAGGCACCAAAATGCAATATTCTTGGGCCAATTCTGACTTTTAGAAGTCATATGATCATATTGTGAAGAGTTTGTGCACATTTGAGGTCTTTAGAACACTTGATCAAGTCATTTTGCAAAATGCCTCTTTGGTAGAAAACTTCAAATTTTGTGATTTTAGCCAACTTTGACAAGCCATAACTTTTGATCCAAAATGAATTAGGTCATGTTCTTGTACTTTTTGAAAAGGGAATGATACATTCTACAACTTTCATGACCAAAGTTTTTTCATTTGAAGCACTTTTGAATCAAAAAGCAAGGGTTGAAAAAGTTTCCTAAAATGGCAATTTCATTAAAAGTCAAACTTTCCCAAAAAGTCAACTTTGCAAATGACTTGAAATTCTTAAATTTTGTTAACTTCCAACATCTTCTATGATCAAATAAAGATCATACATAATCAAAATGATGATGAACACCCTTTGGTTGGGTCATTGAGGGCCTCAGATGCCCTGATTTTGCACTGACTTGCCCAGAAAGTCAACTCTTGATCAGATGACTTCCCCATGGAATTTCTTCATGAAAATTGATATGCATGTTCCCTATACCATATAGAGACCAATAGAAACAATAATGACCAAAAAAATTGGAGTTATGGCCTTTGAAACCAAAACCCTAATTCTAGGTCATCTGTGCAGTTAAACCTGGCTCTGCTTCCATACCATTTTCAGTTCTTGTGATTTTTGACATTCTTGACTTTGAGAGGATATAATATGATGCTTGAACATACATGGACGCCTTTGAGGTGATTGATGGCCTTTGGAGTGGCTCAAGAAGCTCTTGGATTGCTCAGATCACAAACCCTAGATGCAGATGACTTTGAATCTATGCAGTGAATTAAAAATGTGATATGAGATGCTATGATTGAGTTTATGCATATGAGAAGATCACAAGCCATGGTGTGAATGGGTGAGGGCAAATTTGGGGTGTCTACAATTTATCGTAGGCAACCTCGTAAGGACTTGATCTTTTAGAATCTAGGAGGGACAAGATGATTTATTTTCCTGGAGGGACTTTGCTTAAGACACCCTACTTTCGAGGGACTTGACTGTTTAATAAGGCAACCAAGAGGGATAACCCTAGGAGGTGCAGACAGCGATCTTAGATCGACTTACATGTCTGAGTGTTTATTTTCAGATATTTTATCTTTTTTAATTAATTTTCTAAACTCAATTAATTTTAAGTTATGTTTTCACTCCCTATTTACTAACCATGAAAAATAAAATAAAATAAATAAAATGCAGGAAAAACAATAAATCCTATGCTATTACAAGGCTTTGGGGAAGATACGAAATAATAAGCGGAAAAATAAATTACAATATAAACAACCTATACATTTTTCTAATAAAAATAAAATAAATAAGCAAAGGAAATTATTCTAAGTAAATAATTTAATAAAATAACCATAAATAATTAAATTCTTTATGAAATTAGGGTTAGAATAAAAATTAGGTTTTTTTTTAGAAAAAATAGGATTTAAATTAAAAATTAGGATTTACTTAAATCTAAATCTAATTAATTATTGATCATAATATACAAAAACTAAATATATACAAAAATAATTTATGATAATGTAAAGAAAATTTAATTATGTTCACAATTATGGCTAAAAAATAATTAAGGATTCAATTAAAAAAATTTAAAAAAAAGGTTAAGAGTTTTTGTTAGAAAAAAATTAATTAGACTATTAATTTATTTACAAATTAAATTAAGTTATGAAAAGATATTATTAATATAATAAAAAAAAGTAGTTTTATCTTTTTATTTTGTAAAAAGAAACTAATAAATTAGTTAAGATTAAATTAATAAAATAAAAGAAAAGGTTAAAAAAACAAAATACCTGGGGTGGGATTTGAACCCACGCCCTAGGCTTTCCCAACCTTAGTCCAGCCTCTCTACCACCAAGCCAAACACGCATCTTGTTTAATGGAATGACCAGCAAAGCTTATATGAGAAACCTGAAAATAAAACACATTATAAAAAAGAATGGCCTTAGCAAGGATCGAACCATTGCCTTGAGGACTACATACGCGTGCGCCTTGCCAGGTGAACCAAACATTGTTTCTGAACTTATTATACAACAAATAAAACAAAAATTAAGTTAATATTTGAATCCCAGATTTTGGCGCCATGGACTTCATCTTCAACCTTTTTCCTGCGAAAACTCCTACAAGTTTTGTTGCGAATTTTCCTGCGAACTGGTTTTCATAGGTTTTCCTAGTTTTCTTCAACGATTATGAAACCTGTAATAATTCTCAAAATTGAACACACATATACAATCCCCATATCATTTGTAGTTAGATTATGATGTCATATTTCATTTATAATGGTTTAATTGTGAAGCCCTAATTATGAAACTGAAACCCTAATAATGGTAGATTTCACGTTTGGCCATGAAGCTTCTAAATAACCACCCAGAAACCATCCTTGCAATGAAACAAACACAAAATAATCATTAGTTTTAGTTTATGACAATCAAACATATGAGAATCGAAAAAAATAAAATTGAAAGAAAACGCAATCGGTATTGATCATAGGGCATGAATTGGATGATAATGATGATGGGGACATGTCATGGAAGCATCAGAAGTTCATTTACAACCTTAAAATTGCTTGCAAGAGGCCCTAAGATGAAAATCCTATTTTGACTTTTTCTTGCAAAATTTGAAAGTTTGAATGTGTTCTTAGCTGCTGCAAATTGTGTCCTTGTGTTTGTATTAAGTTGTCCTCTTATAGTGGAGTGAGATCAGGTCAAAAGATTGGTGGGTTCTATGAGCTTTTGGATGACTTGATGGCGAAGGAAGAATCAACCAAAAATATGCAAAAAATAAAATATACTCTTGCTATTTTGATCTAGCATGAAATTGGAGAGTATCAAATCACTTTCAATGTTGTTTATGAGCTTCTAGAATAAAGATCTGATTTTTTTATTTGACTTTTTATATTTTATTTTCATTAAAATTGCATTTTATTAAATAAAATCCAAAATAATGAAATATAAAATATAAAAATCGGAAAAAATGATCATTGGGTCGTGTTTGATGTTATTGTGAAGATTGGGTTGGAATTTGGTGAGCCCATTTGGACAATTTTGGATTTTAGACCTTATTTGCTCATACACCCCTTGAAATTTTCCTAACTTTGACAAGGAACAACTCCCTCAATTTTAAGGCTATGAGAGTGATCTTGGACTTTTTGGAAATCTTAGAGAGTCCTCTAACAAACCTATTTTTTCTCATGTCCATATCTTTTACCATTTTCAAATTATGCTCTTTGGAAAAAGTTGACTTTTTGTTGACTTTTGAAATGACCTATAATGTCTTAGCTCATACCTTCCAAATGAAGCATTTTTAGGCTTGGCTTGTGAGACACAAAGTTGTAGAGTATTAAATTTACTTCAAAATGAGCTTGGGATGGGAAATCTTTGATGAAGCATGTGAAAGTTATGGCTGGTCAAAGTTCAGTTGACTTTTACTATGAAATCCTAATTTAGAAACTTCTTGATTCTTAATGATCTGAGATTTCCTTGATGAATCATGATCAACCCTGGATAAAATGATGAATTTTAATTCATAACCTTGATGTTGAAAAAAAAAGTGAAGTTTGACTGTAGTTTGACCACAGTTGACCTCAGTTTGACTTTTTAACCACTTTGACTGATTTTTGCATATCTGATCATCTGACTGGTCAAACTTATTGGGAAAGCTCTGAAACTTGACATAGGGATTCTTGAAGTCATGTGGGATGTTATGAAGCTCACTTGAGGCCTTGGAAGTCCATTTAGCTTAGATAAACTCAAAACCCTAGTTGTGGATCCATTACTTAGGAAGAGGCTTTGTCTGAGGGAACTCTCAAACTTTCTGACTAATTGTGAACTTTGTGAACCTTGTGAACCTTATGACCTTGAAAGAACTCTAGGCACACATTAATTTGATTGTGGGAGGTCTAATTTTGGGGTACAATAGCAGGCGATGCTAGTGAGCAATTTGTCGTCTTTCTCCTATATTGATGTTGAAGAAGAGGTGGGAACTTCATTCCAGGCTCTTTCTGTTGTTGATAATGCTGATAAGAAGAATGTTATGCCTATGTCTTCTCTCAAGGATGCTTCAGGCGTGCTTGAAACTGGTCGATCTGACGGTTGAGGACGAGTTATTGATGCTATTAACTACAAAGAAGGATTTGGTATTGGTTTTGCACCAGGTGTGGCTCTCAATGACCCGAAGACTATTCGGGAAGGATTTCAAAGTGCTGGGTTTATCAACGATCATTCCGATGCTGCCATCATTGAAGATGATGAGGATGAATAAATTCCTAACTTTATTACGCACATAAAGATTTGCAAGAACTGGATTGATGTTGATGTTCCTTCTATTGTTCATGCTTCAAAGTAATTTGTTTTATTTTCTTTCAAAAAATACTTTCATTATGACCAAGGTGAAAGTGATGTTTGTTAGGCTTTGTTTCAAATTTTATCATCAATAAAATGTTATTTTTTTATTTCCAAATGTGTTTTTCCTTTTTGCTTTATTCTGAAAAATGGTAACATAAAAAACCCAAAATAATAATAACCACTGTTTATCTGCATAATGTTTGCACTTTTGTTCATACTCTAAAATAAAATCATTGTGCAGATTGATTGATAAACCCATTGAAAATAATGATCATATGCCCACTCCCAACTTTGAGTTCCCTATGTTCGAAGTTGAGGAAGAGGATGTTGAAGAGATTCCTGATAAGATTTCTCGGTTGCTTGAGTACGAGGAGAAGGTTATTCAACCTCATGGAGAGTCTATAGAGATGGTCAACTTGGGTTCTGAAGATGATAAGAAAGAAGTCAAGATTGGAGCATTGCTTGGTCCTGAGGTTAAGAAGAGGATTGTAGAGCTTCTTAGAGAATATGTTGATGTATTTGCTTGGTCTTATTAGAACATGCCAAGTCTTGATACTAATATTATGGAGCATAGATTGCAACTGAAGCTTGAATGTCCACCTGTGAAGCAAAAGTTGAGAAGAACTCATCCTGATATGGCAATAAAGATCAAAGAGGAGGTTCAAAAGCAGATTGATGCAGGTTTTCTTGTGACATCTAATTTTCCTCAATGGGTGGCCAATATTATGCATGTTCCAAAGAAAGACGAAAAAGTATGAATGTGTGTTGATTACAGAGATTTAAATAAAGCCAGTCCAAAAGATGATTTTCCATTACCACACATTGATGTGTTGGTAGATAATACGACTAAGTTTGGTGTGTTCTCTTTTATGGACGAATTTTATGGTTATAATCAAATAAAGATGGCACCGAGGACATGGAAAAGACCACATTTATTACACCATGGGGAGCATTCTGTTACAGAGTGATGCCCTTTGGATTGAAGAATGTTGGTGCGACATACCAAAGAGCTATGACCACGCTTTTCCATGATATGATGCACAAATAAATTGAGGTATATGTTGATGATATGATCGCTAATTCGAGGACTGAAGAGGATCATGTTGAACATTTGTTGAAGTTGTTTCAGAGGTTAAGGAAGTTTAAGCTTCATTTGAATCCGAACAAGTGCATGTTTGGTGTACGTTCTGGAAAGTTGTTAGGTTTCATTGTCAGTCAAAGAGGCATTGAAGTTGATCCTGATAAAGTGAAGGCTATTCGGGAAATGCCTGCTCCAAGAACTGAAAAGAAAGTAAGAGGATTCTTAGGTCGTTTGAATTATACTTCGAGGTTTATCTCTCACATGACTGCCACATGTGCTCCGATCTTCAAGTTGCTTCAGAAAGACTAAGGTTGTGTCTGGACAGATGATTGTCAAAAGGCATTTGAAAGTATCAAAGAGTATCTGCTTGAACCTCCTATCTTGTCTCCTCCAGTGGAAGGCAGACCGTTGATTATGTACTTAAATGTGTTGGAATATTCCATGGGTTCTGTGCTTGGTCAGCAAGATGAATTTGGAAGAAAAGAATATGCAATTTACTACTTGAGTAAGAAATTCACTGACTGTGAGTCTCGGTACTCCATGCTTGAAAAAACTTGTTGTGCCTTAGCTTGAGCTGCAAAGCGTCTTCGCCAGTATATGCTAAATCATACAACTTGGTTGATCTCTAAAATGGATCCAATCAAGTATATCTTTGAAAAGCCTGCTTTGTCTGGGAGGATTGCTCGTTAGCAAATGTTATTGTCAGAATATGATATCAAGTACCGAGCTCAAAAAGCTATAAAAGGTAGTATCTTGGCTAACCATTTGGCACATCAACTGATTGATGATTACCAGCCTCTCAAGTTTGATTTTCCAGATGAGGATGCAATGTATTTGAAAATGAAATATTATGATGAACCTTTGATTGAGGAAGGGACGAAGCCTGGATCTCGATGGGGTTTAGTTTTTGATGGTGTTGTAAATGCACGCAGAAGAAGAATTGGGGCAATGATCATTACACCCCATGGTTCACACATTCTTTTTGCTGCAAGGTTGACTTTCCCTTGTACCAATAATGAAGCTGAGTATGAAGCCTGTATTATGGATCTTGAGGAAGCTATTGATTTTATGATTAAGAATCTTGATGTGTATGGAGATTCTGCCTTGGTAGTCAATCAGATCAAGGGTAAATGGGTAACTCATCAACCCCACTTGATCTCTTATAGAGATTATGCCAGGAGGATATCAACTTTATTCACTAAATTTGAGTTTCATTATGTGCCTCGCGATGAAAATCAGATGGTACATGCTTTGGCAACTATAACTTCTATGATAAAGGTGCACCAATGGAATGATGTTCCCATGATCAGAGTGATGTGGCTTGAAAGACCAGCTAATGTGTTTGCAATTAAAGAGGTCCATGATGACAAACCTTGGTATCATGATATTAAATGTTTTCTCCAGAGTCAGGAATACGTACTTGGGGAATCCGATAAAGATAAGAGGACTTTGAGGAGTTTGGCAGGAAATTTCTTCCTGAATGGAAATGTGCTTTATAAGAGGAATTTTCACATGGTTTTGCTCAGATGCGTGGATAGACACGAAGCAGACATGTTAATAAAATAAATTCATGAAGGATCTTTTGGTAATCATGCTAATGGGCAGGAAATGGCTAAAAAGATGTTGAAAGTAGTTTACTATTGGCTGACAATGGAATCTGATTGTTGCAAGTATGTGAAAAAGATCCATAAGTGCCAAGTGTATGCCGATAAGATTCATGTGCCGCCAACTCATCTCAATGTAATTTCTTCCCCGTGGCCTTTTTCTATGTGGGGAATTTATATGATTGGTATGATTGAACATCGTTTTATTCTTATGGCAATGGACATCGTTTTATTCTTATGGCAATTAACTACTTCACCAAGTGGGTGGAAGCAGCATCATATGCTAATGTGACCAAGCAAGTTGTGATTCGGTTTATCAAGAATAACATTATCTGCATATATGGTGTTCCGAATAGAATCATTACTAATAATGGTTCGAACTTGAATAATAAGATGATGAAAGAGATTTGTGAAGAATTTAATATTCAACACCATAATTCTTCTCCTTATAGACCGAAGATGAATGGGGTTGTTGAAGCTGCAAATAAGAACATTAAGAAGATCATTCAGAAGATGGTTATGACATATAAGGACTGGCATGGGAGGCTCCCTTTTGCTTTGCATGGGTATCGTACATCTGTCCGCACGTCAACAGGGGAAACCCCTTTCTCTCTTGTTTATGGTACAAAAGCAGTGCTCCCCATCGAAGTTGAGATCCCATCAATGAGAGTTCTAATGAAAGCCAAGTTGACTGGGGCTGAATGGTGTCAGAGTAGATTCGATCAGTTGAATTTGATTGAGGAAAAGAGAATAACAACTTTGTGTCATGGACGGTTGTACCAACAAAGAATGAAGAAAGATTTTGATAAGAAGGTCAAACCTTGTGTATTCAGAGAAGGCAACCTCGTGCTAAAAAAGATCCAGTATTTCATTACAAAATCTTGGGGCAAGTGGACTCCGAACTATGATGGCCCATATGTTGTTAAGAAAGCCTTCTCTAGCGGTTCATTAATTCTTGCAACTATGGATGGTGAGGAGATCACTCATCCTGTGAATGCAGATACAATCAAGAAATACTTCGCCTAAAAAATAAAAGAACAACTCACTAAGTTGAAAACCCGAAAGGGAGGCTTAGGCAAAAATGAGCGTCTTAGTGGATTGAAAACCCGAAAGGGCGGTCTAGGAAAAAATTATAGACATAAACAGAAATAATTATCCCGGTAGATTGAAAACCCGAAAGGGAAATCTAGGCAAAAGTTATGGATCATGGCAAGTAACTGCGTCGACAGAATGGATCACTTGTAACAACCGAGGATTTCAGATTCTTTCCCTATCAGAATTACCCATCAAAGATTCTTATTTACTCATCATCGACTGAAATTTCAGACATAGTGGAGTTCAAAGTTGATAGGGAGAATAATGATCATTGTATTTCAATGTAGCCCTTTTCCATGTATTTACCATCTTTCAAACTTGTAATAATCCATGGAGTCATGCCATTTGCTGACTACCATTCTATCAATGATTTTGAGCTTTTATCCAGTTGTTTGCAATTCTTTATATTGTTTCTGTTTACAAAATTTCAATTTATTGTTGATGATGATTTTCTAAACAAATTTAATCTTTGAAGATTATAAAAACATTTTTCTTTTGATATGTGAACAAAGAAATGATATCAATAGTGATTCCATGGATGGTAATTTTGGATGTGTGTAACTTGTCTCTCCCAAAGCAGAGTTTGATCTGATTGTCTTGGTATGTTGATATTAATGATGTTTTGTTCCCCAACAACAAGCATGAACGTGGATTATATATATGTTCCTAGTTTGAGTTCCAATGTCTTTCCTAGAAGAACTATTGGAAGGGATTTTCTTAAGAATCCCCAGCTGAGTTTTAATCTCTTCCTCAGTAGTTTACCTTTGACTTGAGAGGCATTAGGAATCCTCAACTGAGTTCTTGTTCCTCAGCTTGAGTTGGTTGCATCCACTAGCAGAAGTATTGATATAGCAGTAAGTTTAGAGGTTTTCTTTTGCCTGGTGGTATGCATTGATTGAAAATCCCTCGTAACTGTGTGTTTGGCTATGATGTTAACTTCTGGTATCCCCATATGGGTAAGCAAGTCCGAAATTTTTAAGTGGTGAATGATTTCCATAGATATTTTACACAAATCCCCAGTAGGTCTCCATGTGATGATTTCCAGCAGGTTCATATGTGACCCTCAGTGAGTCTTGCATCCTTTCCCCAAGCGGAGCAGGAGTGATATGATGGTTATTCCCCGCATGATTTTGATTCTTAATAAGAATACTTTTGTCCCTAGAAAGGATTATGGAATCTTTTCCCCATCCTCAGCAGATTATTACCTTTCCTCAACAGGGTGGTATCCCTATGCAGAGTGGATGTTTGATGTTTGATACTTCGATAGGCTATGCTTTATTTGCACCACCGGTAGATCTTTAACTTGTTTCCTTAAACAGAGTTATGAGGATATTTGCCCCCATCAGAGTTTAACAGGGACATTTCCCTCTTTCCCCCAAGAATGGAAGATTTTGTGTTGTTGGTGTTTCTCCATCATGTTATCCTCTCATAGTGGAATTTGTGATGTTATCCTTTTATGGATTCTTGAAGATTTCTTTGTGGATTGGATCCCTAGCAGATGTTTCCTCAGTATGAGTTAAGCCTTGTAGTAGGATTTTATTCCTTTAGTGGCTTTTGATGTCCCCTGCAGGACTTCAAGATTGAATTTCAGCAGGATTCCCTAGCTTTGTCGTCTTGGGATTAGCCGAGTATCCGGTGGTTGTGGTGTTTATGTCACTTGTTGTTTATCTTTATGTTTGTTTTGTCAGCATATTCATACGCATATTCATACACATATTCATATGCATATTCATACTTGTTCTTGGATTAAACTTTGGTCCCCTTGGTGAGTTTTTATTGCTTTGGAATTAAGCTATCATTGTTTGATAGTGGGCAATATTTTCCCCAGCTTAAGTATATTACTTTGGAATTAAGCTATCATTTATCCGATAGTGGGTAATATTACCAAATTAGTCAAACTCTTTTGCTTTTGATCCTACCCAGTAAATCCGATAGTTGAAAATTCTTTTAAACCTCTACAAATTTTTCTACCTAGTAAAAGGTAGTAGAGGTTATCTATCTTTGTTGTGCTCCTACCCAGTAAATCTGGTACTTGAGAATTCTTTTAAGATCTACAGATTTTTTATACCTAGTAAACAGGTAGTGGAGGTTATCCCTCTTTGTTTTGCTTCTATCCAGTAAATCGATATTTGAGTCCCTTGTTTTCTTACCCAGTAAATCGGTAGTGGATGATTCTTTTCCAACACAGTATCCCTCCATTTTTGAACTCTAATACTTTGGTTGGTTGATATTCGCTGGCAGAGTGTTTACTCTTCCTCATTGAACCTTTTACCTTGATTATATCATATTTCCCTAAGTTGAGTCAGCTATCATGTGATTTATTTTCATGGTAAACTCTTTTGATGTCTTTTTTTCCCCAGCGGGATTTTCTTCTGTGTTCCCAAGCTTTTGCTTCCCTCTGGTGGTCTTGTTCTCCCCATAGAGATCTTGGGCTTGCATATTATATTCATATCATGTTCCCTTAGGACAAAAATTGGGTTATATGTATTTAAGTCTCTCCCATCTTGTAGAGACGAATATATCAATCTTCATATCTCCAATTTGAAGAAACTTAAATAGGGGCAGCTGTAGCACCCTAATTTTTTCCCTAATATTTCTTTGCATTTCATCTGCATCTTGCATATAAACAAGATCACACTGGTTGCTCGGTTCTTCTCGGGTTAGGTTTATGAATCGTAGAGGATCACCGTTGTTTTTATTAATTGCTTTATTCGTTTATGTTTACTAACCATTAATTAAAATCCAAAAATATTTTGTTTTCTTTCACTAACATTATTAGGAAGAGGAACCATTGATAATGCCAAAAATACAAGTCCTGCAGCTCGAGTAAAATTTCACAGACAAAAGTCGAAATTGATCCGCAAGTAATTCAAATTTATCTGATCAAGGATTTCCCAAGTTAATTGATTCATTCAAGGAATTCCAAGGTTCATGTGTTTATTTCCATGCCTTCTTCGACGTACAAAAGAATCGGGCCACAATAACCAAACAATCATGTTTGAATAAAAAATTCAAATTTATGCTTGGTTAACCGGTTAATCATTTCTAGTGTAATCTGGTTAACCGGTTAACCAGTGCGAAATTTGAATTTTTTATTCAAATTCAGCACCATTGGATCATTGATCTCATTTGGAATTTTCTAGATCCATTGCCCTCTAACTTCTCTACATCACTTTGATCATTTTCTACCATAAACCCTCACTAATCACCACTCTTTTCCATTTCCCACAAAATTTGCAATTACCAAACCTAATTTTAATTACAAAAGCAAGCTCCATTCCACTAAGTTCCCATACCTAAGGCCTTTAAATAGGACCATAATTTCATTCATTCACCAAGCTTTGAAGAGCCAACAAATCTCTTGCAAAATACTCCCCCAAAACCAAAAAATCTCACTAAAGCTCTTTTCCTCTTTTTGAAGTTATCAAGAATTCACATTGAATTCTTGACTAACTTGAGCTAAACCTTCATCTTATTCTTTTCTTTTTCATCAATTGCATTAGATCTAACTTGATTTGGTTCAATTTGAAGAAGTGTTTTTGGTAATTCACTCTTTCCATAAACCCATACTCACCATTAACATTCAAGAGGCAGATCTTTGGTGCATTTGATTATAGATCCTTTGGATCTTAATTTGTTGTTTGATTGTAGGGATTTCACTGTATTTTGATTTTAAAATTCGTGCAAATTCAAATCATGATCAACAAGTGTTCGAAAAAGGTTTTAAAAATAGATCATGCTGAATTTCTACAATTTTTCTGCTACTGGTTCAGTGTTAACTAGTTAACCATTTTCAGTGTAATTTGGTTAACTGATTAACCAGTGTTAAACTGCACAGGATTTGAAAACTGGTTGCGTTAACCGGTTAACCATTTCCAGTGCATTCTGGTTAACCGATTAACACAAGTCAGAATTTGTTTTTAGCTTATTTTAAGCTTCTTTTTGGTTCCTCTTTCTTCTTCTTCTTCCTCTTTTTTATTTTTACCTTGGGAAACACTCTTGGGAGTGATTTCTCCTTAATGTCAGTGAACTTCGGGTGTAGATTAGAGTAGTTAATGTTCATTAATTCAAAACTACCTTTAAGTGAATTATTAATTCATTTAAGGTACTTTGCATTACTGATACATTTTCATGCTTGAATCCACCAAGAAGAGTGATTGAACTTAAGGATGGAATAATACCATGAGTGTGACTCAATTTGGTATTTATCTTTAGTTTTATGCGGTATTGCATACAGATAGAAATTTACATATCATTTATCTTGCATGCATTAGCACTAACATTGTTCACCTTAATTGGTGGTGGCTGGCCTCATTTGTAGGGTAATTGCTTCGTAAATTACTCGGTGATTGTTTAACATATACCTAAATGTGTCCCGAATTCGGAATAAAAATCTAATTGGGTACTTGCACTTTCATGGACTGGACCTCTTGTTGGTCGCGTAATCCCAAAGCGTTTAATCATATTGCATTAAGAATCGAGACTTATGAAGGTTTGATGCGTAGGTGCTTTGGGTCTCCCAATCGAATTTCAAATTTCATTGAATTTGATTCAGTTTTCCTTGATTAATCGCTATAGTGTAAGATGCTAAGCATATCTGATTGCCTTTCGATTTTGGTTACTCTTTTGGTTGTGGTTGATTAAGTTCACCATACCACTTTTATGTAAATATTATTATAGTATTATTACTATTAATATTTTAGATTCTTGCACTTTAATTTCTTTTTTTATTAACATTTAAATTCTTGCACTTTTATTTATTTTATTTTATTTTGCTTTATTATGCTTTATTCATTCATTATCATGTTTATTATTTGCTCTTATTTTTGTTATGTTGACTTTCCTTTTGTCCATTTGGATACAAAAACATTAATAAAGGATTAAACTTCTAAAAAAGTCGTGATCTTAATCTTTGGACTATTGGTTACTATCCTTGGAATTGGAATAAAGTTTTGGAATTAGATTTTAGGACACCTCTCCTTTGCCTTGATCTTCATGAAATTGGTACTTGCCTTTATTTGGCCATTTGCTAGCTTATAAGGATGGAACTCTTATGCTCATAATTGAAAGTATCATCAAGTTTGGTTAGATCTTCTTTCCTTTATCTCTTTATTTTCTTTTTTTAGGATAGTCTTTGCATCTACTCCCCTTCTTTAATTTTCAAAATATTCCCCCCTTTTCAAAGGATTCTTTTTTTCTTTAAATCATCACTTCTTTAATAAACAAAACCTTGACTTTTGTCAAGTGGATTTGACCATTTTCTTTTCTTTTAAAACCAATGAATTTAATCATCTTGACCTTAATTAAAAAAAAAGAATCAAAATCATTCAAGTTGTTTTGTGCCTTGGTGCACTTTTGTTTGTTTTCTTTAAAAGAGTGTTGATTATGAGTCATTATTCTTTAGTCGGGTGTAAGTCTTCCAATCTCCATGGTTGTAGTTTGATGTAATTGAGTCTCTTGTCATTCGTGGGGGTTTAGTGGCATACTCGTCGATTTTATCCGAGTTGGTGCCCTCCCCATAATGATGTATGAGTCCATGCCTTCATTCTCATGGTAGTTTGTTTGGCTATCCATTTGAAGATGGCAAACTCTCTTCACTTAATAAAATCAATTACAACCAACCTTTTTCATTATTTGTACCACGAACTACGGGGTTTTGACCTCGCATTGCACTTTGTGGGTACGTAGGCATAATGTGGTAAACCTCTCCAAACACAAAAATATGAAAAATATTTCTTTTCTCATCCTTCCACTCTCATTTAACAAACCTCTTTTCAAACCAAAATCAGTAAATATTTCAATAGGCTCCCGTGGAGTACCACAGACATTTTGAGTGCGTAAAACCTTTCCATTGTGTAACCTATCCCCTTACCCGGTTCTTTGTTTGTTTCTTTTAGCTCTTTTTGCTTTTAGATTCATTAGGATTTATTCGCTCTTTTTTCCTTTTCCTTTTGGAATAAAATAAAAGCGCAGTGGCGACTCTGTTTACTTTGAGTTAAGTTAACTAATAACTTATACTCATGATTTTACCGCTACACTATGCATACACATTGCATACCAGTAGATTGAACAATTATTAGCAAGCTAACAAGTCTATGCAAACATATAATCATCATGTTCAATGCTTCATGGTTGCAAAACATCAATTATGTCAAGTATCGAGAAAATATGAACTCACGCGTCGAAGGAATGCAAACATGCATCAACATACATGCAAACAGCTATAAACAAACATCTAAAATGATATCAAAATTATCCATGATGATTAAGGAAGGTATGGTATGCAAACAACCCTACAAAAGTTCAGAAAACTCAAACTGCATCAGTGTTAATCGGTTAACCAATGGGTTAACTGGTTAACCAGCTCAGAACCTATATAATCTGTCAAAATTAATACGTGTTAACCGGTTAACCAAAGTATTAATCGATTAACACTGAACAAATAGCTACAAAACCTGCAGAAAAAAGCACTTCCAGCAGCAACTTATTTTCAAAATCTCCAGAGGTTCCAGCAATCAAATATGCACGAAAATTACACCAAATTCTACACAAATCAAGCATACATTGGATCCACAAACATCAACACATAATTAAATTCACAAATGGATAAATCAACACAAGAACATTATGGATCTATATCATGAACATGAAAATAAGCTAAAAGCATAAGTAGATCTGAAATTAACTAACCTACAAAGTTGAGATTTGCTTTGGTGAGTGTTGATCAAGATGAAACTGATGAATTAAGAGGAGAACTTCAAGGATCCAATGCTCTTCTTTACACAAAATGAAAAATGAATGCAAGTTGATGAACTTAATGCAAAAGCTCAATACAAAAGCACTTCCAAGCACAAATTCAGATTCAAACTAGTAGCAAAAACCAGAAATGGATGTGTAGAAAACCAATGGATGAAGGTTTAGTTCCAAGATCAAGAAACGTCAATGTGAAATTTTATGATATTTGAAGGAAATGGAACTTTTAGTGTAAGGGTTTGGAGAGAATTGAGAGAAAAATGTGAGAGAAATCCAAAAATTGAGAGGGAAATGAAATATATGAGAGTTTGTGTGTGAGGTTTGGAGAGAAATGGCATAAATACCACTTAGGTTTGAGGCCCAAAAATGTCGTTTGGAGCTTTCTTAGAAAGGTGATTATGAACTAGCTTTGGAATTAGGATTGATAATCATTCTAGATCCTTCTCCATAATTCCATTTTAATTGAAATGAAATAAATCAGAAAAATGGAAAAAAGAGCCAAAACCAACATGCGAAAACCTGTTGGAAATTCAAAATTCGCAACCGTTAACCAGTTAACAGATGTGTTAACCGGTTAATGGATGTGTTAACCGGTTAACATATACCAATTTTGAAATTTTCCCTCCTTTTGGTGGGAAACCTCAAGAATGCATCTGTGCTGTCCGTTCTGAGCTTGTTTTGACTTTGAAACTTGATGGGAGATAATACCTCCCGGATACATCTGATCACATGCCTTATGCTTGATGATAAATGCTTTTTTTTTCTTTTTATTATTTTATTTATTTTTATTTTTTGAATGCAGATGCAAATGTAAATGTATGTTGAATGCCATGAAAATGAGAGGATAAATTTTTGGGTGTTACACGTTCACTCCAACAACACAACAACAACAAATATCAACAACAAATTTTAGGGCACAAATGGTGATGATGTTATGACCATCCAATGAAGAAGACAAATATTATTTTTTTAATTTAGGGGTATTTTGGTCACTCCACACAATTATTTATCCATGTGGCAATTCAGATAAAAAAAATAAAAATTAATGCCACATTAACATTTTTGAGTGATGTGGCATGGTAAATGTCTTACATGATTTTTTTGGAAATGTTAAGATATTTTTTGCAAATTGTTTTTTATAGATGGATTTTTCGAATAACATCTGTAACACCCAAATGAACCCACATAATTATTAATAAAAACAGATTAATTTAAATTTCATCAAAATATTTGAGTGTAATAATTCAACTAAAAACCATGGCTCAGTAAATACGTGTTACATAAATAATTCAACTTGCAGCGGAAAACTTCAAACAAAATATAAAGTAGTATTTCAAAATACAAATTGTTTTCTTAAGAAAATAAACAATCGCAAATGTCGTCCCGACACCCAAAGCACGTATCAGAGTCGACTTCTAAAGACGTGAAGTACACCGACTTCATTGACCGTCACTCGACTTATCCTGATCACCTGCACGTTACCAACATAAGGGTAACATTCAAACAGAAGGGGTGAGATACTTACATCATAAAAGAGAAAAATAATAAGAATAAGTAAGTATCATTAACTAGATCAACACTTCTAAACAACAACAACAACTACACAACCATATCACAAACACACATTAGCATCATACACAACAACAACAAATTAAGCAATGAGACTCTACTTGACCCTATGCATGCGGTACCATAATCTGATCTCTATTTCAAGAACCAGTTCCCGTCAGAACTCTTGACCCCTCTTTCGTGGTCCACTATGATCCCTATTTCATGATTACACCCTTGACCCCTATTTCATGGCCATGTATGATCTCTATTTCATGACAATGCCAACATCACAACAATCCCACTAGGATCCAAAGAACATACTGTAGCGGTAAAATCATGAGTGTAAGCTATTAGCTAACTTAACTCAAGGTAAACACAGTCGCCACCGCGCTTTTATTTTATTCCAAATGGAAAAGGAAAAAAGAGCGAATAAAACCTAATGAATCTAAAAGCTAAAAAAGCTAAAAGAATCAAACAGAGAACGGGTAAGGGGATAGGTTACAAATTGGGAAGGTTTTACGCAACCAAAATGTCTGTGGTACTCCACGGGAGCCCTTTGAAATATTTACTGCTTTTTGGTTTGAAATTGGTTTGTTTGAAAAAGGATTGAAGAGATGAGAAGAGAAACGTTTTTTAAGATTTTTGTGTTTGAAGAGACGGACTTCTCATGCCTACGTACCCACAAAGTGCAATGCGAGATCAAAACCTCGTAGTTCGTGGTACAAAATTCGAAAAGAAACGATGAGTTGAATTGATTTTAAAGTGTAAAGATAAGTCGTCATTCTTTAGCGAATAATTCCGCTAGAAAGAATGAATCATATCTAAACATGAAAAATGGTTAAGAAGAAACGTGCACAAGGGCACAAAAACAATTGAGTGAGTCTTGAATGTTTTAAGGTTTTTTGAGAAAAAAGTTTCGATATGCTTATATGGTTTAGCATTTATTAAGAAATAAAAATTGAAAAGGTAAAATCGCATGACCTAGGTCAAGGTTTGATTGAGAAAATGTTTGAAGTTTGAAAACAAAGAAGATTTGAAAATAGGGAGAAGATTTGAAAATTTAAGATGTGGAAGGAGATGAAGGGACTATCCTAAGACTTGAATGTAAAAGTTAAAGGAAGAACGAGCAAACCGGGTGGTGAACATTCCTCGAGAACAATGGGATTTCCATCTTCATAAACAAATGAATTCAATCGGAGCCAAAGTCTTCAATCCACAACAACTCAAGCAAAGGGGTAGATCCTAAAATCTAAGTCCGAAACTCCAAGTCCAATGCTAAGGATAGTAGCCATAGTCCGAAATTAAAGTCACAAATCTTTTTAGATGTTTATCCTTTATTAATGTTTTTGTGTCCAAATGGACAAAGGAAAAAATCACAAGCAACAATATAAACATAAACAATATGATGAATGATATAGTATAATACAAGCATAATGAGAAAGATAAGGAGCAAGAGATTGAAATAAAGAGGATAAGGTGCGAGAGATTGAATTTAAATGGTTAGTATATTAATAGTATTATTATAATATTTACATAGAAATGGTATGATGAACTTAATCAAACACAACCACAAAAAGAGAACCAAAATCGAGGCAACCGGATCCAAATGGATCTTATTCCGAATCGGGACAAGTTTAGGTCTATGTTAAGCAATCGCCGAGTAATTTACGAAGTAATTACCCTACAAATGAGGCCGGCCATCACCAATTAAGGTGGAAAATATTTGTGCTAATACATGTTAGAGAAATGATATGATGGATCATTCTCCGTAAACATGCCGCACGAAAAGAAAAGGTAACGGTCTAATCTTAATCGAGATTTCACATTGTATTATCGAAGGCAACCTATCACGATTCCAAAGTATGGAGAATGATCTAAATGATCATTCATCCATAGATTTGAAATAATGAAGATTAAACATCTTCGAAAACCAATAATCGCGAATCGGAGATCTCATCGACCAAAAAATAAAAAGAGATGAAATAAGAAAAATGGATCTTAATATAAAAATCCATTAAAAAAATAACAATATAAAAATATTTTCTTAAATCTTTTCCAAATATTCTTTCCAATCTATCTTCCACCTTTTAAAAAACAATAAAATCTATATAAAAAAAAGAATACCAATTTTATTAAAATAATTAAAAAAAAAGAAGATAAGAGTAGGGGGAGGACACGGCAAGAATAGGTGGTGGATGGTGAAAGTAAATGGCCTAAGGTCACAAGGCCCAGCCATAAGTCCTTTTTATATAAAAAAACAATTAAAAAAAATTTTAAAAAAAAGAATCTAAACGAAAAAAAAGAATAGAAAGAAGGTAACAGGTCTTCTTCTTCCCAACGTGAGGTCACCGTACCTCTTCTTCATTCACACAAAAAATCTGAAGGCGACTTCTTCAAATCACCATTAAATCCGCATCGGAACAAACAAATCGCTACTCTCATCTCTATTTCGGTTTTCTTCTTCTTCTTTTTTTGAAACCTAAATCTGAGATTGCTTTGGGTTTTGTTATGGTTGATGATTTTTGTTTTCGAAAGTGAAATGATATTTGAGGATTTGTGGATGAAAAATTTTGGAGATGGATTTGTCGTTGGATCCGAATTGAAGAAGAGTTTGGAAGATTTTTGGTTGTGATATTGGTTGAAGCTTTGAATTTGATTTGTTTTGTTTTCTGCAGAATTTTTCTATGGCTTTCTAAGCTTGGAAAATGAGAAGAAGATTAATCAATTTATAGAAGGATGGAAGTTAATTTGAACTGAGAAATATGGTTGTCGTTTTGTATGATTTTCTTGCGTTTTTGGACATGAGATTTGCGTGTTCAGGCTACTGCATTTTTTGCTTCATTCTGCTGCGTTTTGTGGTCAACCGGTTTGCGTTTTGATGCTGAAGTTGTATGCGTTTTGCTCCTGCGTTTTATCCGCGTGTGCTTTCCGCGTGCGTGATGAGTTGCGAAATTCTCGAACTGAAGTTGGGCTTGGATGTAGGTGTGTTTTCCATTTCGATGTGCACATGATGGCTGAGTTTGCTGATGTATGTTGCTGATGTTAAGTGAAGTTGTTGTTGTGATGTTGCGGCTTGATGAAGCTGGGCTGTGTATGCGGCGTTTGGCTTGTTTACCGCATATTCGTATCAGCATGCATTGCTGCGTTTTGATGATGTTGTCACGCGTTCTATGCTGATGTGAAGCAATACGGCTTGAAGTGATGGCTTGTGAAGCTGGGAAAGCTAGTATGGGGCCTTGGAAAAGCTGAATTGGTTCCAAACTGATGTGCGAAATAGTGTATGGAGTAAAATGTAAAGACATGATAAATGGTAAAAACAATGTGATGGAAATGACCAAAAAAAATTCTAAATGGACATATAATAAATGAATTAATAAAAATGTAATAGGATTTTTTATGAATGGGCTTTTTGATTAGAAATGGGCCTAAAAATGGTAAAAATGGTTAAAAAAAATAAAAGTGAGTAGAAAAAAAATTCTTTGGATAATGACATTATATACAAATATTGGGAAATGGATCTGGAAATTGGTTCGAATAAAAAAATGTATAGAAATGCGGACTTATGGATATGAAAAAGAAATTTGGATAATGATGATCTTGTACTACTGAACAGCTTGAAACTGAAACTTGGCCATCAACTTAATTATGCTGAATCTTTTCAAATGAACTGAATCCCATCAAGTCTGTCTGAAATAACTCTTTGGAAAATAAATCCACAAACGAATCACTGATGAACTAATGAACATTGAAGATTAGAACCAAACTTCACACAGAGCACTGCCTGATAAACCGATGATTTCCAACACATAACAACTTGAACTTTGAAAACACATTGTCTGAGGAATAGACCACTGGCACACATAACTTGTAATTGAAACTGTCTTTGATAGTTTGACCATGATTAGGTCAAACGTCCATCTGAATCGAATCGTGAGTTGAACAACCACATTTGAATTGAAATCACTGCCCTGTCTTTGAAATCCTGCAACACAGAGAAGAAGAAGAAGAAGCAGTCTGCAACATATTTTTGTATTTTTGTTAGAAGTTAGTAAATGTAAACAAATAAATCAAGTAAAAACATGGTGATCCCATGTAAAGCAAAGACCTGCAACTGAGAAGGAATACATGAACCAATACGTGATCTTGTTTGTATGCGAAATGCAGATGAGATGCGAAAAATCATAGGGTCAAAAATTAAGGTATGACAGATGCCCCTATTTAAGTTTCTTCAATCCAGAGATGATGAAGATTGAAATCTTTGTTTCGACAAGATGGAAGATACTTAAATATCAAAAAACCCAATTTTTGATCCTAAGATGCCAGAAACTGGAATGGAATGAAATGAACGATATGAAATGATACGAAGATGATATGGAAATGATATGAAGCATATGATAATGTATATGAAAATGTTATGAAAGCATATGAAAATATTATGAAAGCATATGAGATGTCCAGCTGAGGAGAAAATGTCCAAGAATGGCAATTAGACAAAAAGAATCACAACATCCAGGAATGGCACTGCATGAAGTGAGACAAGTCCCGAAAAAGTACACCAGAAGCATCTAAGGATGACATTACTGACCTTACTAGGGATGTCCGAGAATAGCAATCGGAAAAAGGTAATCACAATATCTGAGAATAGCAATCAGATAAAAAGTGAATCACAACATTCAGGAACAAAACTGAATGAAATGGGAAAAATTAGGGAAAGTACATCAAATCAATGATGACTTCACTATGGACATCCGAGAATGGCAATCGGAAGGGAAGTGATCACAACATCCAAGAATAGCAATCGGATAAAATGTGAATCACAACATTCAGGAACAGAACTGAATGAGATGGGAAAAAGGTCCGGGACAGTACATCAAATCAATGATGACTTCACTATGGACATCCGAGAATGGCAATCGGAAGGGAAGTGATCACAACATCCGAGAATAGCAATCAGATAAAATGTGGATCACAACATTCAGGAACAGAACTGAATGAGATGGAAAAAGTCCGGGACAGTACATCAAATCAATGATGACTTCACTATGGACATCCGAGAATGGCAATCGGATAAAATGGTGTAATATCTGAGAAGACACAACAAGTAGGTGAAGAAAAGTTCTGGAGAGACAGATAAATGCCAAGTAAATTGGACTTTGACCAAAAAGTAAGAAGTTGAAAACAACAAGGCCTTGAGAAATGCATATGAGGACTAAAACACTCAGTATGCAGACATTTACGAAAATGGGGACTAAACCAACCAAGAACACGCATAATGAGGACTGAAACACTCAACTATGCAAAGGTTAACAAGAATGGGGAATAACACACCCAAGAAGACGCATAATGAGGAATAACACACTCAAATATGCGAACGTAAACAAAACTGGGGAATAACACACCTAAGAAAATGCATAATGAGAAATAACACACTCAAATATGCGAACTTTTTCGAAAATGGGGAATAACACACCCAAGAACATAATATGAGAGGAAATGCTGACAACCAGTTTACACTCTTAGAGGAGTGAAAAGATGGAAGACTGATTCCTCAACACGAAGATCACTGCCATTCTGCTCGGAAATTAGGAGTGCTACTGCTGAACAAATCTATATCCCTCCAGTAAATTGTATCATGTTGAAAATCTTTTGAGAGAAGTCATGCAAAGCTGCTTGGGGATTCTTGAAGAAAATTGCCCCAAGTTCAATGACTGATGAAGGTAAACTGATAATGGATTCAGTCCTTGATTACTGTCGGAGAAAATAATCACATCTTTGAGGTAACTATTGAGAGGAATAAACTGATCATGGCTTCAGTTCTTGAAATGAATGCTGAGAAAATACCACCCAGTATGAAACTTGCAGAGAATCTTCTGACCAATCTGAGAATAACTGGCACTGATCAACAATTCTTGAACCATAAGACCTGAGAAGAACTTGCCCCTGATATGATCACTGACCAAGTTTCTCAACTTTTTGAAAATTCCTTGATGAGGAAAGTTTATTTGCAAATAAAAAGTGTTTGTACAAACCTGGTAATTTTAATGAAAAGTTCAATGCAAAGTTTGAAATCAGGAATCATTTTTGGAATGAAATTTATTGATATAAAGTAAATGAAAACATTGTCAAAACATGGCGGTTGAGACAAAATTAAAGATAAAGAAAAGGTAAGAAACAAATGATTGGTAACGAACTTGGGAGTCAGTTTACGCAACCTCGTTGTAGTATGCTTTTCAAAAGAAACCTGAATTCAATTAGGACTTTTGAAGGTTGTAACATGGCCTGGTTCACGGTTTATGAAACAAAGGATATAGGCTCAAAGTTTATTTGTACCCAACCCAACTTCGTGATGAACTCCAGTCCTACATTCAATTAATTCAGCCTATGCATTCAAGTTCCAAGCATTTGGGATTGCACAGACGAAGATGATTCATAAGCCAAAGGATTTTGAGATAGCAGTCATTTCTTCCTCTTTGTTACTTCTAGTGAGGACTTTGGTCAACTCGACTTATTTTTGTTGAGGATTTTGATGACCTCTTGACAAGTATTTCTTTTTATTATCCCTAACTTTTGCCTGAACTATGTCATTTGAACTTACAGCCAGCGAGATGCCCCAGTTTTTGCCTAAGTCTCTTTCATAGGTTATGACTTAGCGAGCTTTGATTTTTTTCAAATAAATTTTTTCAATATCATTTTTTTTTGAAAGATAATGACTGCATGGCTTAATGATTACGACGAACCATCATTGACTTTTGAATTGAGAAACATCTTCAACACTTCTTTGATGTGTATGAAGGAAAACTTGAGATTGCAACCTTTATTGAAAGGCGTCTTGAATGATTCTCTTGTTCTTGAATGCACCTTTGAATTAATTGAGAACTACCCATTCCCTAGGTTAAAATTGCGGTTTTTTTTCGAATAGAAAGAAACTCCAACTTCAAGGCTCAAAGGGGTTGACAAAGGATTAACTTCCTTATTTCTCCAGTGTTTGGGATTTGAAACAATGCCTGTATATCATCAGCCAAGTCTCAATCGAAAGCATACCAATAACAATTATGGGTATCTCGTTTTCATCATCCTCCCTCCAATCATTGTAAAAGCTTGAGAAAGAAAATGAACTTGAAATGTAAAGCATAAAGATGCAAATAATAAATGAAATTGAATCAAAACAAAGCAATGCTCATTTCATTAAAATCAACATGAAAGTACAAACAAAGTTTATAAGCAAACAACTTAATACGATTGAAGAAAATTGCAAACATAAAGAAACAATGGCCTAATGATCCATCAACAACAAGGATGAGTTGTCCCGTCTGATATTCTGGCCTTGAAGAAAAATTAACTGTTGAATTCTTCTAGGAAATTCGCTTATCATGCTTCGGCAAAGGATTATTGACAACATTAGGATTTGTGTCATTAAAGTAAAGGATGTTGTTCTTGATAAGTTCTTGCACTTTAGCTTTCAGTGCAAAGCAATGTTCCAGGTCATGACCAGTTCCACCTTGATGAAACTCACAGCGAAGATCCGATCTATAACCAACCGGAAGAGGGTTTGGAACAGGAGGCGGAGGCCTAGTAGTAATTAAACTACTCTTAATCAAGGAAGGAAACAACTCAGTGTAAGGCATCGGGATAGGATCAAAGTTTGGCCTATTGCGATACTGATTTTGTCCAGCAGCAGGATGAGGAGCCTGAGCATGAGCTTGAATATGAACTTGAGCTTGAGCTGGTTGAGTTTGACCTAGAGCTTGAGTTTGAGCTGGTTGAGCTTTGACAACAGGAGCAATTGCAGCTACGTATGGTTGAACATATCGTTGTTGCGGGTGATAAGGCCTCCTCTCAGTTGAAACAGCATAAGCATCACCATCTCTTCTCTTGTGAAAGTTCCCAAAAGACTTTCTTGCAGCATTAGGAGACTCAGAATTGGTAATCTTACCTTTCTTGATACCTTCCTCTAGTCTTTCTCCAATAGTGACTAGATCAGAAAAACCAGATGAAACACTTCCAACCATTTTCTCCCAAAAGAACGGTTGAAGAGTGTCCATGAACAAACCAGTTAATTCCTTTTCGGGCAAAGGTGGTTCCACTTGAGTAGCTAGCTCTCTCCAACGCTGAGCATACTCTTTGAACGATTCTTTCTCTTTCTGTGACATGTTTTGAAGTTGACGACGGTCAGGCGCCATGTCCAGATTGTACTTATACTGCCTTACAAAAGCATCAGATAAATCTTTCCAACTTCGGATGTGACTCTTCTCAAGTCCCACATACCATTTCATAGAAGCACCACTCAGACTATCTTGAAAACAGTGAATAAGAAGCTTATCATCCTTGGCATGTGCAGCCATTTTGCGAAAATACATCAGCAGATGAATCTTTGGACAAGTATGACCATTGTATTTCTCGAATACAGGAACTTTGAACTTATCAGGAAGAACCAAGTCGGAAACCAAACACATGTCTATTGAAGCAGAACCAAAGACATCTTTTCCTTCTAAACCTCTTACCCTCTTCTCAAGAGTCAAACATTGTTCTCTAACTTCATCCATATATCCATGTTCATCCTGACTTTCAGCTTGTGGACCATCAGCTTGATACAAAAAAGGATAATTCTGATAAGTAGTCTGAGCAGTAGTATGCACAACAGGTTGAGGTTCAACAAAAGTCGGAGCTGAAAAGACTGGCACAACAGATGGACCACCCATTTGAGCATTAGCAGCAGCTGGCACATAATCCGGAGGTAACCCAAATTCTGGCCAAGTAGAAACTGGTTGCTGTATAACAGGAGGATCAACAACAGCAGTAAAAACTTCAGAGATAACAGTCCTTTGAGGTGGTTCTCCTCGAGCAATCAGAACTTGCATTATTTCAGTGAGCCTGGTCATACCGGCCTTCAATTCATCAATCTCCATCCGGACTTCCATGTTATGCTGTTCTTGGTGTTCCATTCTCAATCTGATAGCTCTCAATGTGTTAGAAGCTCTAGTATCGTATTTGTGATGAGGAGTCAGCTTGACGAATCAACAGACAACTGAAGAAGGAAACAACCGGGATGAGTTCCCACACAACTCGGATGAACGCAAGAATATGCGAGGATGCAATGATATGCAATGTTCACTTCCATTTTCAGAAAAACAACTCGATTATTACAAACATGGTCAACATCGAGAATACGGTCATGAAAAATCTTGACAAAAAAAGAATATTTGCTTTTTCCCAATATTTGCAATAATCGGAATTATTTTCCTTGAAAAATGGTTGTGATAATGATCATGATGAATATGTAGATGCAACAACCACAAACAAGATCACGCAAAGCACACAGGTTCAAAAGTTTGAATCACGAGCATGGAGTCAAGGTAACAGAACACCAACCCCCACAGGTAAGTACTAAGGTTTTGTCTTCATTGTACCTGCAAAAAACCAAAAGGGTGCTAACAGAGGTTCCCGGAGTTAACAACCATCTTTAGAATATCATCGGTACGTTGGATTACTCCCCAACCGATAACATTCTTAAAATAGACCTCGTCCGAGTGTAGTATCGCGTGACAACCACCTTAAGTTTACACTCAGATAGTTTCCGCACTACGTTCCTAAATTGGCTTGGATTGGTTAAGGGTTCTACGGTCCTCAGTATGATCAGCTCAAGGTCGGAAAATAATGCCACGTATGATTACTCATCATGACATTGATAGTCCAAGAGAGCCTAACTAAGTGGAGATTATCAAATTGATATCGCTTTGGACTACTCCATGGCATATCGCTTCGAATATCGCCGTCCTATCATAAGTTCCACTCAGATCCGGGTTAGAATCTATCTCACAGAGGATCACCAAAACCGAAATAGAACAACCAAGTAACAAACAAATCAAACTAAAGTAGTAAATAAATCAAAGTAGGCCAAATCCACTTAGAGATTGACTCCCCAACAGAGTCGCCACTTTTCTGTAGCGGTAAAATCATGAGTGTAAGCTATTAGCTAACTTAACTCAAGGTTAATAGAGTCGCCACCGCGCTTTTATTTTATTCCAAATGGAAAAGGAAAAAAGAGCGAATAAAACCTAATGAATCTAAAAGCTAAAAAAGCTAAAAGAATCAAACAGAGAACGAGTAAGGGGATAGGTTACAAATTGGGAAGGTTTTACGCATCCAAAATGTATGTGGTACTCCACGGGAGCCCTTTGAAATATTTACTGCTTTTTGGTTTGAAATTGGTTTGTTTGAAAAAGGATTGAAGAGATGAGAAGAGAAACATTTTTTAAGATTTTTGTGTTTGAAGAGACGGACGTCTCATGCCTACGTACCCATAAAGTGCAATGCGAGATCAAAACCTCGTAGTTCGTGGTACAAAATTCGAAACGAAACAATGAGTTGAATTGATTTTAAAATGTAAAGATAAGTCGTCATTCTTTAGCGAATAATTCCGCTAGAAAGAATGAATCATATCTAAACATGAAAAATGGTTAAGAAGAAACGTGCACAAGGGCACAAAAACAATTGAGTGAGTCTTGAATGTTTTAAGGTTTTTTGAGAAAAAAGTTTCGATATGCTTATATGGTTTAGCATTTATTAAGAAATAAAAATTGAAAAGGTAAAATCGCATGACCTAGGTCAAGGTTTGATTGAGAAAATGATTGAAGTTTGAAAACAAAGAAGATTTGAAAATAGGGAGAAGATTTGAAAATTTAAGATGTGGAAGGAGATGAAGGGACTATCCTAAGACTTGAATGTAAAAGTTAAAGGAAGAACGAGCAAACCGGGTGGTGAACATTCCTCGAGAACAATGGGATTTCCATCTTCATAAACAAATGAATTCAATCGGAGCCAAAGTCTTCAATCCACAACAACTCAAGCAAAGGGGTAGATCCTAAAATCTAAGTCCGAAACTCCAAGTCCAATGCTAAGGATAGTAGCCATAGTCCGAAATTAAAGTCACAAATCTTTTTAGATGTTTATCCTTTATTAATGTTTTTGTGTCCAAATGGACAAAGGAAAAAATCACAAGCAACAATATAAACATAAACAATATGATGAATGATATAGTATAATACAAGCATAATGAGAAAGATAAGGAGCAAGAGATTGAAATAAAGAGGATAAGGTGCGAGAGATTGAATTTAAATGGTTAGTATATTAATAGTATTATTATAATATTTACATAGAAATGGTATGATGAACTTAATCAAACACAACCACAAAAAGAGAACCAAAATCGAGGCAACCGGATCCAAATGGATCTTATTCCGAATCGGGACAAGTTTAGATCTATGTTAAGCAATCGCCGAGTAATTTACGAAGTAATTACCCTACAAATGAGGCCGGACACCACCAATTAAGGTGGAAAATATTTGTGCTAATACATGTTAGAGAAATGATATGATGGATCATTCTCCGTAAACATGCCGCACGAAAAGAAAAGGTAACGGTCTAATCTTAATCGAGATTTCACATTGTATTATCGAAGGCAACCTATCACGATTCCAAAGTATGGAGAATGATCTAAATGATCATTTATCCATAGATTTGAAATAATGAAGATTAAACATCTTCGAAAACCAATAATCGCGAATCGGAGATCTCATCGACCAAAAAATAAAAAGAGATGAAATAAGAAAAATGGATCTTAATATAAAAATCCATTAAAAAAATAACAATATAAAAATATTTTCTTAAATCT
Source organism: Lathyrus aphaca (assembly GCA_963966055.1). Classification (NCBI taxonomy): domain Eukaryota; kingdom Viridiplantae; phylum Streptophyta; class Magnoliopsida; order Fabales; family Fabaceae; genus Lathyrus; species Lathyrus aphaca. The sequence continues at coordinate 408,606,517 of OZ014524.1, read as the reverse complement.
TTTCCAAATATTCTTTCCAATCTATCTTCCACCTTTTAAAAAACAATAAAATCTATATAAAAAAAAGAATACCAATTTTATTAAAACAATTAAAAAAAAGAAGATAAGAGTAGGGGGAGGACACGACAAGAATAGGTGGTGGATGGTGAAAGTAAATGGCCTAAGGTCACAAGGCCCAGCCATAAGTCCTTTTTATATAAAAAAACAATTAAAAAAAACTTTAAAAAAAAGAATCTAAACGAAAAAAAAGAATAGAAAGAAGGTAACAGGTCTTCTTCTTCCCAACGTGAGGTCACCGTACCTCTTCTTCATTCACACAAAAAATCTAAAGGCGACTTCTTCAAATCACCATTAAATCCGCATCGGAACAAACAAATTGCTACTCTCCTCTCTATTTCGGTTTTCATCTTCTTCTTTATTTGAAACCTAAATCTGAGATTGCTTTGGGTTTTGTTATGGTTGATGATTTTTGTTTTCGAAAGTGAAATGATATTTGAGGATTTGTGGATGAAAATTTTTGGAGATGGATTTGTCGTTGGATCCGAATTGAAGAAGAGTTTGGAAGATTTTTGGTTGTGATATTGGTTGAAGCTTTGAATTTGATTTGTTTTGTTTTCTGCAGAATTTTTCTATGGCTTTCTAAGCTTGGAAAATGAGAAGAAGATTGATCAATTTATAAAAGGATGGAAGTTAATTTGAACTGAGAAAGATGGTTGTCGTTTTGTATGATTTTCTTGCGTTTTGGGACATGAGATTTGCGTGTTCAGGCTACTGCATTTTTTGCTTCATTCTGCTGCGTTTTGTGTTCAACCGGTTTGCGTTTTGATGCTGAAGTTGTATGCGTTTTGCTCCAGCGTTTTGTCCACGTGTGCTTTCCGCGTGCGTGATGAGTTGCGAAATTCTCGAACTGAAGTTGGGCTTGGATGCAGGTGCGTTTTCCATTTCGTTGTGCACGTGATGGCTGAGTTTGCTGATGTATGTTGCTGATGTTAAGTGAAGTTGTTGTTGTGATGTTGCGGCTTGATGAAGCTGGGTTGTGTATGCGGCGTTTGGCTTGTTTACCACATATTCGTATCAGCCTGCATTGCTGCGTTTTGATGATGTTGTCACGTGTTCTATGCTGGTGTGAAGCAATACGGCTTGAAGTGATGGCTTGTGAAGCTGGGAAAGCTAGTATGGGGCCTTGGAAAAGCTGAATTGGTTCCAAACTGATGTGCGGAATAGTGTATGGATTAAAATGTAAAGACATGATAAATGGTAAAAACAATGTGATGGAAATGACCAAAAAAAATTCTAAATGGACATATAATAAATGAATTAATAAAAATGTAATAGGATTTTTTATGAATGGGCTTTTTGATTAGAAATGGGCCTAAAAATGGTTAAAAAAATTAATTAAAAAAATAAAAGTGAATAGAAAAAAAATTCTTTGGATAATGACATTATATACAAATATTGGGAAATGGATCTGGAAATTGGTTCGAATAAAAAAAATGTATAGAAATGCAGACTTATGGATATGAAAAAGAAATTTGGATAATGATGATCTTGTACTACTGAACAGCTTGAAACTGAAACTTGGCCATCAACTTAATTATGCTGAATCTTTTCAAATGAACTGAATCCCATCAAGTCTGTCTGAAATAACTCTTTGGAAAATAAATCCACAAACGAATCATTGATGAACTAATGAACATTGAAGATTAGAACCAAACTTCACACAGAGCACTGCCTGATAAACCGATGATTTCCAACACATAACAACTTGAACTTTGAAAACGCATTGTCTGAGGAATAGACCACTGGCACACATAACTTGTAATTGAAACAGTCTTTGATAGTTTGACCATGATTAGGTCAAATGTCCATTTGAATCGAATAGTGAGCTGAACAACCACATCTGAATTGAAATCACTGCCCTGTCTTTGAAATCCTGCAACACAGAGAAGAAGAAGAAGAAGAAGAAGCAGTCTGCAACATATTTTTGTATTTTGGTTAGAAGTTAGTAAATGTAAACAAATAAATCAAGTAAAAACATGGTGATCCCCTGTAAAGCAAAAACTTGCAACTGAGAAGGAATACATGAACCAATACGTGATCTTGTTTGTATGCGAAATGCAGATGAGATGCAAAAAATCTTAGGGTCAAAAATTAGGGTATGACACATACCCTACCTTGGTATATTGTTCCAACCATGTTCATGTCATGAAACATCAATGATAATCATGCATATTTACAACAACTATATGGTACAACTCAACATCAACAACTAACATACAACAACTCACCACAACAACGAACATCATCAACATCATGCATAATTGCATACAATAACATATACTAACATCAACCAACACATACACAACAACACCACATACAACAACATATATTACATACACATGTATAACCAACAATGTTATGTAACTATCACAACAACAATAACACATGGCAACATCAAATATTAACAAACAATTCAACTTATGTTTATTCCGAGATATGCTAATTACACTTCTAATTAAGCTCATAACTCCTCCCTAACTACCTCTAACCACACCAATTCAATTCCTAACCATTACTATATCATTTAGATGATTTTAAGGAATTTTTCAGAATTAAATCATGTTATTTTTCACTCCAGGTATCACTAAGCGAGGGGGATTGCTCTTTGAGGGAGAAACTCTCTTTATTTCGCTCTCTAAATTTTCCACCTACTCTCTAAGCAAGCTCTGCGTTTTCGTAGTTCTCCCTTCTGTGATCAGCCACAACCTGCTACAAAAATATACATCCAAAACACGTCCAATCACCAGAAAATGCAGAATTATCACAACACAATGCCTATTTCGTACACTTAACATACAACATCAACAACTACAACGGATTAAACCCAATTTCATCAAAATCACCAAACCCCAAACCCTCTAATCAACAACACTACCTAATTCGTATTATAGAACCCTTAAGAGACGGAAGAATCCCACCCTTACCTTGGTTTCAATGAGAATTTTCTTATTTCCTTGCAGATTCTTCTCTTCAAGCCTTTCACATTTTCCTTCTTCTTTTCTCTGGTTTTCATGATCGTTCTAACTTCCCCAAAATACGAATATTTTCCTTATTCTAACATAACCCCTTAGACCCAATCTATGTTCTTCCACATTTACCCTCACTATTTTCACCAAACGACCACCTTACCCTTATCTCTTATTATTCCAATTTATTTTATTTATTTACCATATAATTATTCAATATAAATACATATTATATTAAATAATAATTTCTTCCCTCCACACACAAAAAAAAACAATCCAATTAAAATATTTAAATAAAATTTGGAGCGTTACAATTCTTCCCCACTAAAAAGTTTTTCGTTCTCAAAAACTTACCTCATACAAAAGTATTTGGATATGACTCTTGCATCATGCTCCCCAATTTGCAAGTCATGTGCCCACCGACAGCTCCTCCCCAAACCACCTTCATAAAGACATTCTCCTTGCCTTTCAACTACTTTACTTCACAATCATCAATTTGTTCTGGTAATGCTTCAACCGTAAGATTATCTCTTAATTCAACATCATCCATCTATATCACATGTGACGGTTCTGGAACATACTTCTGAAGCTGCAAAACATGAAACACATCATGCAAATTAGATAGCCTCGTGCAACGCCACTCTATAAGCAACAGGTCCAACTTTCGCCGAAATCTGATATGGACCAATAAATTTAGGAGTAAGCTTTCTCGACTTCAAAGCTCTTCCAACACCGGTCACTGGAGTAACCCTTAAAAACACATGGTCTCCTTCTTGAAACTTAAGATCTTTCCTTCTCTTATCATGGTAACTCTTATGCCTACTATGTGAAGTTCTCATCTCATCTCAAATCAACTTCACCGTCTCGGTAGTGTGTTGCACAATATCAGGTTCAAGTACAAAAATCTCACTTGACTCATGCCAACACAAAGGTTTCCGACATATTTGACCATACAAAGCATCAAACGGCGCCATTCTGATACTAGAATGATAATTGTTATTATTAGTAAACTCGATCAACTACAAGAGAATATTCCAAACACCTCCTTGTTCAAGCACACAATCCCTCAACAAATCTTCGAAAAATTGTATCGCCCTCTCTATTTGTACATCAGTCTGATGATGATAAGTTGAACTCAACTTCAACTTCGAACCCAATTCCTCTTGAAAATTCTTCCAAAATATCGAAGTAAAGCGCGGATCTCTATCCGACACAATACTCAAAAGTATTCCATGCAACTTCACAATCATACTGACATATATCTCTGCCAACCTCTACAAAGAATAAGTAATACCAATTGGAATAAAATGTTTTGACTTAGTCAACCTATCAACAATCACAAAAATGGCATCATGCCCTCTTGGAGTAGTAGGTAACTCTGTAGCAAAGTCCATTGATATACTATCCTATTTCCACTCGGGAATATCCAACAGTTGCATTAATTCAGCATGTTTCTGATGTTCCACTTTCAACTTCTGATAAGTCAAACATGCATAAACAAATTGAGCCACATCTCGCTTCATACCAGACCACCAAAATATCTTCTTCAAATATTGATACATTTTCGTCGCTCCCGGATGAATACTCAAACCACTTTTATGTCCTTCTTCAAGAATCATTCTCTTCAATTCAAGATTGTCAGGAATACAAATATGATCCCGAAATCTTAGTACTCCCTGTTCATCAACTCGAAACTATTTATTTCCAATTCATTCATCATTAACCATCAAGTCTACCAATTTTACATCTGACTTCTGACTTTCTTGTATACGATCAAGAAAATCATTGTTATCCTTCAACATTCCTAACATCACACTATGAGGTGTCTGTTCACAAACCAAACTCATATCTCTAAATTGTTCAATCAACTCCAATTCTCTAGCCATCATGATCGACATATGCAATGTCTTCCGACTTAAGGCATCAACTACAACATTAGCTTTATCAGGATGATAGTTCAAGCTAAATTCATAATCCTTCAAAAATTCCAACCAACGTCTCTGCCTCATATTCAACTCTTTTCGATCAAACAAGTATTTCAAACTCTTATGATCACTATACACCTCAAATCTCAAACCATACAGATAATGCCTCCAAATCTTTAATACAAAAACCACAACTAGTAATTCCAAATCGTGAGTAGGATAATTCCTCTCATGAATTCTCAACTGACGCGAAGCATACGCCACAACCTAGCCATCTTACATTAACACTCCACATAAACCCATCAAAGAATCATTACAATAAACCATAAACGGTTCATCTGCTTAGCTCAATGAAACTCTTCTCACATTGGGAATACCATACAAACGCTTTATTATTACAAATCAATTGAGTCAACAGAAGTGCCAACTTCGAAAATCCTTTAATAAATCTTCGATAATAACCAACTAATCCCAAGAAATTTCTAATTTTTGTCACTGACTTCGGAGTCTTCCATTGTAGCACTGCATCTACCTTGTATGGATCCACAATAATCCCTTTTTCCAAAATCGCATGACCAAGAAAATTCACCTCTTTCAACCAAAAATCACACTTTGATAATTTAGCATATAACTTATTCTCTTTCAACACTTGCAGTATAATCTGCAAATGTTCAACATGCTCTTCTTCCAACTTAGAGTAAATCAGAATGTCATCTATAAAAACAACAACAAATTAATACAAATAATCATGGAAAATCCGATTCATATATTCCATGAACACACCAGGTGCATTAGTAACTCTAAATGGCATCACTATATATTCATAGTGTCCATACCGAGTCCTAAAAGCGGTCTTCTGAATATCTTCATCCTTCACTCTTATCTGATGATAACCCGATCGCAAATCGATCTTACTAAACACACAAGCACCAACCAACTGACCCATCAGATCATCTATCCTTGGAAGCGGATACTTGTTCTTAATCGTCACCTTATTCAGTTGCTTGTAATCAATACAAAACCTCATGCTACCATCTTTCTTCTTCACTAACAATATCGGTGCTCCCCACAATTGTAGCAAGTAACTAGATTAGTTTTGCACTCAGCAATCAAATGTCCAGGCTTACCACCCTTGAAATATTTCTTCACGTCACTTGTACACTCACTGACACGATGACCCAACTCACCAAATCTGTAACACTACAGTGAAGCAGGAGCAACTCCCCCACTTGGCCTTTTTCCCTCAACCTATTTCTGTTTTCCTTTATCAGCAGGAGCTGCATAAGGTTTCCTACGATGCATTTGTTGTTTTCCTCTTCTCTCATCCAAACCCTTGAAATGTTTCGATCGAGCTTTGTTGTCTTCCTCAAAGATCCTACAGCAATCCACCAAAGTCGAAAATCTTCGGATCCTCTGATAACCAATCACCTGCTTAATCTCATGCCTCAAACCATTCTCGAACTTGACACATTTGGAGAACTCAACAGTCGCCTCACTATAATGCGGATCAAACTTTGCTAGATCAATAAACTTAGTAGCATACTCGGTCACAGGCATACTGCCTTGTTTCAGCTCCAAGAACTTGATCTCCTTCTTTCCCCGGACATCTTCAGGAAAATACTTCCTCATAAATTCACTCCTAAACACAATCCAGGTGACTGCCTCACCAGACGTATCCAACTATTGACAAGATCCAACCCACCAATCATCAGCTTCTGCCACTAACCTGTGAGCACCCAACCTCACCTTGCTTCCTTCCGAACACTCCATCACTATGAAGATCCTCTCGATCTCCTTGAGCCAATCTTGTACTCCATCAGGATCATACTTCCCCTTGAATGTAGGTGGATCATTCTTCCTGAACTCATCACTCTCATGATCCCCAACATTCATCAGGTTTTGCACAGCAAGTGCAACATCGTTTCTCCTAGCCATTCTAAATCTGTCACACAATAACAATCTAACAATGATTTAGAAATCAACAACAACAACACTCAACACTCAACAACGACACACCGACACAATGACTCAACTACTTGGTCGAACGTACCAACTTGCTCTAATACCACTTTGTAACACCCAAATGACCCCACATAATAATTAATAAAAACCAGAGTAATTTAAATTTCATCAAAATATTTGAGTGTCACAATTCAACTAAAAACCATGGCTCAATAGATACGTGTTACTGAAATCATTCAACTCACAGCGGAAAACTTCAAATGAAATATAAAGTAGTATTTCAAAATACAAATTGTTTTCTTAAGAAAATAAATAAGCGCAAATGTCGTCCCGACACCCAAAGCACGTATTAGAGCCGACTCCTAAGGACGTGAAGTACACCAACTTCATTGACTGCCACTCGACTTATCTTGATCACCTACATGTTACCAACATATGGGTATCATTCAAACAGAAGGGGTGAGATACTTACATCACAAAAGAGAAAAATAATAAGAATAAGCAAGTATCATTAACTAGATTACCACAACTATACAACTACAGCTAAAACTACATCACAAACACACCTTAGTATCATACACAACAACAACAAATTATGCAATGAGACTCTACTTGACTCTATGCATGCAGTACCATAATTTGATCTCTATTTCAAGATCCAGTTCCCGTCGGAACTCTTGACCCCTCTTTCGTGGTCCAGTATGATCCCTATTTCATGATCACACCCCGACCCCTATTTCATGACCACATATGATCCCTATTTCATGACTGCACCAACATCACAACAATCCCACTAGGATCCAACAAACATACCCTACTTTGGTATATTGTTCCAACCATGCTCATGTCATGCATCAATGAAATTTATGCATATTTACAACAACTACATGTTACAAATCAACATCAATAACTAACATATAACAACTCATCAAAACAACGAACATTATCAATATTATGCATAATTGTATACAACAACATATACTAACATCAACCACCACATATGTAACACCCTTCTAAACCCCGCGTACAATATATAAATAATCAGAGTAATTTATCATGCATCTCAAATAGGGTGTCACACATAATTCAAAACATCATACAACACTTGTCATGCTCAATAACACTTGAAAATAAATTCATGTTTTTCAGATAAATTTTCACATTAGCATGTAGTAGCGGATATACTTCAATCATATTTAAACATAAATATAGTTCCATACTCATCACTTAGGCATAACAAGTCAATACTCCACAATAGTCAAATAACGATAACAACATAAGTGGAGTACATAAAGTATCTCTCAAAAACATGAATCGAATAACAACCCCAGTGTTACATAATCAGAGCATGACTCGACCCAACATAATAATGTAGAAACTAAGCAAGCTACTTCAAACCGCTACCTCGAGCTAGAAGCAAACCTACTTCTCGGTACCTGATTGATGTCGTACAAAATATCATTCCAACAGAAGGGTGAGAATCCATATAATTATTGAAATCATAAGATAATATATAATGTAAGACATTCAAACATAATCAAATTATTCTCACACTTCCAAAGTTCATCACAAGTTATCAATCAAGAAACACACCATTCACAAGTCAATACGCACAATTCATAATTTTACCAATCAAACAATTCTGAAAATCCACATAATCTCATATTTCAACCATAAACACAATGAGACTCAATACAAGACTCAAATGCATCTCATGCATGTGGTACCAATCACTTGTTATCATTTTTTTGTTTTTACATTTAAACCGGGTCCGTTCCCTAGACCAGTAACACATAAAAGCCCATTCCCTAAGCTTTCATACCCGTTTCCTAGGTTTGGGACCAGTCACTAGCTCCCACGGAACTAGCAAATTTGGGCTCTTCACATAAATGATGCACGTGCAATTACAACAATCATATGTAATTAAGATCATTCCATAATCTTAATATTCATACATATCTTCAATAATTCATCACATTTGAACTATCATACAATTGCACATACAACACATTTTCAAATCGCAATATTCATTACTCAAATATTGTCACCGCACTTAGCAAATAATACACAAGGTATTAACACAATTCAATCTCAATTCGCAAACCACACGATATCGATTAAATCTATAATAATCGAATCATCAAAATAATCATCAAATTAATCACCAAATTAATCATCAAATTAATCACTAAATTAATCATTAAGAGTATAATTAAAATTATCATTCAAAATTATAATTTGGAAAAGTTACCAAAGATCTCTAACAACTCTAAGGACAACTCTACTAAAATTGAAATTAACTTAATTTAATCAATTAATCTGAATGTTGATCTCTAACTCGAAATTCCTATAAAAGACATTATACTAATAATATTAAATCATTATTAAATTTATTATTATTATTAAAATATATTATATTAATGATCAACCATAGAATTTTTCATAAAAATTTAAATTTGTAGATATAATATCTTATGGTGAATATTTACTTATATTTTCAATATATTTACAATGGTTGTAAAAATCTCGTTACAATACTTAATATATATATATATATATATATATATATATATATATATATATATATATATATATATATATATATATATATATATATATATATATATATATATATATATATATATATATATATATACTATCACATATTTTGATTTGATAAATGAAATCTATCATTTTATATACTCCAGATGACTAGAATACATGGTGAATTAAATCAATTAAGACTATCATATTTAATTAAGTGATACACTACATAGTTACTACATCCCAATTGTACATGATTGTAGGACAATAATCCATTTCCTGTAGTTTCGAGCAATAAGGGTACCTAGATTCTTTAATAATTAATGTCACCACATGTTATTCAAACAAAATTTTACAGGTCTTCTTGTAACTACAATTAATAATATATATCTCAATTTCATGCCTCTTAAGTGCAAGTGATACTAGAGCTAATCCTATGAATGTCACTTCCGTTCAGCTACCAGTGTGTGCGTGTATTACCAGAATTATTCAGTGAAATTTAAATTGGTGGTACTATAATTAATTCATATGCTACTGTTCATATTTATTTGAAATGCCACATTTTCGTCTGATACAAATACAGGGTAGTGTATAATACAATCCAAATATTATGCATTTACCACACAATTTCTCTGATAATTTATATTAATTTCAAATACATTCAATTATCATATTTTCAAAGATTATTAACAAAACCTATAAATTATAGAATCATGGAAAAATTGAGATTTTATCCTAATCAAATTTTTACCCATTATACACAATCCAATAATCCCAACAATTTTATAAAAACCCACCCTTACCTTGGATTTTCTTGAGCTCTCTAACTTGTTCTTGAGCTTTCTTCCCTTCTTCCTCTCCTAGCCTCTTCTATCTCCACTCTTTCTATTATTTCAATCTTTTATTAAACCCTAACTCTTTCTCATAATCATTTTGTTGACTTATTGGCCTTTCCACCCATCCATTCACTTACTATTTACACACTCATCTGGCCCAATAAATCAAATATATTAAATCTATTTTATTTCACTAAATTAAATAAATCTACTAAATTAAATAATTCAATCAAATAATTAAATTATTTCAAATGAACTAAATTAATTAATTAATTAAATTAAATCGCATCATTCAATTAAATCAATTAGTCACAAAGTCACACGTTTAATTATTAAATAACTAATTATAAAAATTGGGGTATTACAACCCTCCCCCACTTAAAAGATTTTCTCCCTCGAAAATTACCTCAAATGAATAACTCGGGATAAGACTCCCTCATTTGACTCTCAAGTTCCCAAGTCACATTTCCACCTGCAGCTCCTCCCCAAGCGACCTTCACCAAAGCGATCTCTTTACCTCGAAGTTGCTTCAACTCCCGATCTTCAATCTGCATCGGTGAGGTCTCAACAATCAGGTTATCTCTCACTTGCAAATTATCTACTTGGACTACATGAGACGGATCTGCATTATATTTCCTCAACTGAGATACATGGAACACATCATGGAGGTTAGCAAGCGACGGTGGAAAAGCAATTCGATAGGCTACCTCTCATATCCTTTGTAAGATCTGATAAGGGCCAATAAAACGCGGTAACAACTTGTGTGACTTCAACGCTCTACTGTCGCTCCCACTAAGAGACACCTAGTCAGATAGGGTACAGACGCGAACGGTCGGCGAGAGGAGAAAATATAGTGAAGTGAAAATAGTCGCCAGCTAGGCATTTTTATCCCGAAGGAAAGGTAATGCTGCATAAACCTAGAAAAAAGATGGATAAGACGATCGCGAACCAGGGAAACTAAGAAAGGGGGTTGGTTACAACCTGGGAAGGTATTAGCACCCAGATTATCCGTCGTACTCGACGGGATCCACGCTTGAAAGTTTGTGTTTAAAAGGGGTAGTGTCTGTGCTATCTGTGTGCAGAGGATGGAAAAGAAATATACAAGTGTCAGTGCAAAAGAGAAGTGAAGTGCTCAGGAATGAGGCTTAAAAAGAATGCTGAAAGAGGGGGAAGACACAGAGACTTTTGTTCGATAATTGTTAAGTTATGCCTACATATCCTCTCGTGCAATAAGGAAGTCAGAACACCGTAGTTCGACTCAAAGAGACTGAAAAATAAATTGACTTGTGAACTGCTTGCTTGTCTATGCTCAAGTGTATAACTCGTCTGGCTCGAGTGCTAACTGTCTTGCATTAGAAGGAAGGAGCAAGTTCTCATTTGTGAGTGAAGGTGATGAGAAAAGAATCCCGAAGGAGACGATTATTCTTTGATTTTGTGTTTTCAATCTTTTATTGCTTTTTGTGTTTGTCATAAGTTAATGAGCTTAAGCCTAAACCAAGGGTTAGTAAACTCATTATATCCTCCCTTTGATTAGGGATAATGAGAATACCTTAAGTATGAGATAAACACCTCAAACTTAATTACCATGATGATGTAAGATTAAGATCATTAACCTACTTGTAATTATTTAGATATTTTTGAGTTTTTGTTTAGTGTTAAGTAATGAGTTTAAGCCATAATCAAGGATAAGCGAACCCATTACACCGTCCTAATAGAAGGATAATAGATGAGCACACTTAAGCTGAGGAAGATACCTCAACTTAATCCATGATTAAGGATTAACCTCATGACAAAACAAACCTTTATTAAAGTGGATTTTAATTAAGGGTGAGATTAAGAAGTGAATTTTATGATTTGTAAGTCAACTTGAGGGGGACTTGTCCATTAACACTAGGGTTAGTCCTTCTTAACCAATAAAGGAAGAATTAGAACCCTAATGCAAGGACCAAGTTACAAGCTATTGTCTTAGTGATTATTAAGATGGATTGATTTAAGAGGTTTAAACAAATTAAGGGTTTAACACTTAGGATTAAAGTTATACACTCTATCCTAAGAGAAGGATGCAGGCATAACCCTAATCACAAAGTCTTAAAACCTTAAAGGTTTAGTCTCTAATGATGAGGTGAGAAGAGAGACACAAAGGAGACACAAAGGAAAAAGCTAAAGGGGGACTAATCAAAACCCTAATTATTGTCATGCTTGGGTGTTCCTATGGTTTTTAAGGCTTGAGAAAGATCTTCAGAGAAGCCACCAATGGAAGAAGCAGATGAAAGGAGGAGAAGCTGAAGAAACAAGTTACTTACTTCACTGAAGAAGATAAGTAACTTGGAGAAAGAAAGTGAATTATGAACATATATGAGCAAGATCACTCTAAGGCAAATGAAAATGCAGCAAGGATGCATAAAAATAATGAGAAGAGAAATGAGAAGTGAAGGCAAATTCACTTCTCAAATTACTTACCACCTGAAAAGATTAGCATAAAGGAAAGAAATGAAATGAAAATGAAGCATATGCAAAGGCAAAACCAAAACCAGAAGCAAATACATGATGCAAATGATGCTATGAGATGATGCAAAATCAAACCAAGTGTTATGAATGTTCATACAAGAGATGAGATGCAAAGGAGGCATGCTTTGAAGTTTGAAAGTTCATGGATGTTTATGAAATGAAATGGATGCAAAACATAGCAAATGTATGAAGAAATGATCAAGCATTATTCTAATATGTCCTAAGATGTCTTAGATGCCATATGAATGCAAGAAATGTCATGGAAAGTTCATGTATGGATACATATGCAAGATGTATGTACATGAACATGAGAAATTAGGGTTTTAAGGCAACATGAGATGCATAAAGTCAAAATAGAAGCAAATTACAAGATAAAAAATTGAAAATGAACTCAAAGGAACCCTAACCGCATATGATATCACACCCCAAAGGAGGAGGTCTAACTCTAAACCTAAAGAAAGTTGTGATTTTTCTAAGTTACCTAGGGTTTTAGGGTACCTCAAAAGGGAAAATGCTAATCAATTTGAAAATGTAAGATAAATTTGTGAAAAAAATATGCTAGATACTACATGCCATATGAAGATCAATGAAAAAAGAACCAATGTCAAACCCTTCATGGTTAGGCAGAAAAGAATTCTTGAAGTTAGGGTTCCAAAAAGGGATTTTTATGAACCCTAAATTCAAGAAAAATGTCAAAGTTGGATCAAAACCAAAAAGAAATTTGTATGAATGGTTTGACAATATTTCTAAATGTCCTAAGATGCAATGTGAATTTTTTTGGAATTTTTAGAAACCTAAATGGTATTTTAATTAATTAATTTCCATTAATTAATTAAAATAAACATTAAAATATTTTTAAAATGGTTTTTTAATGCAAAAAATAAAAATAAAAATGTTTTTGGGTGGAGAAAAATATTTGAAATCAAAATGCAGAAGAAAATATTTTTGGAATTTTCTGAGTATTTTAAATAAATTAGACAAAATAAATGGAATAAAATGAAAAAAAAATGAATTTAAATAAAAGTATGAGGATCCAAAGGCTGTGGTTTAAAGCTGGAAGATGAGGTTTGACTGGCGCGCAGATCAAAGGCCAGGATTCAAACTGACTTAATTCTAATTAATTAAATAAATTAATCCTGATTAATTCCTAATGATTCATCTCACCCATCCAAACACGTGCGAGAAGCCTAATCCAACGCTCCACATTCAAACTCAAACTAAACCCTAATTAAACCCTAATCCTTTTCAGGTGACCGGAACAGTGTTCCGGTCATCTTCTCCGGTGAGCTCAAAATCAAACTTCTTCCCTAGGCTGTTTCAAACGCTCTAAAGCTCCAGATCAACTCCCCACACCTTCCTAAACTTAAATCTACCCTTAAAATAAATTTATTCTTCATCAATCATGTGAATCAAACAAAAACATATTTCACGGATAGAGTTTCAGAGGTTCAATACAAGCTTATTTTTCACTCATTTTCAAAAGTAAATACATCATGATGATCAGCAAAGCATAAGGAACATTTTTATAACCTAAAATTACATTTCTGGAAAATTCGTTCTTGAGGTTACCTGAGCTTGAGCTTTCTCAGTTTGAAGCTTTTGGACCTCTTCTCTTGTGCAAACTCACTCCCCTTGACCTCCTGATAAAGCTGCAATACTTGGAAGGAGCTCAGAATGGTTGTATTATGTGGTTGCACTTCAACTGGCCAAAAATCGTATTTCATTTTTGGGTGCTTTGAGGCTTGTTTGATGGTTGGTTTATGCTCTATGGATCATTTCTGAATGAATGGTGAATTTTGTTTTGGAGTTTGATGGCTGGACAAAATGTTTCGAAGGATTTTGCTTTTGGGGTGATTTTTGGGAACTTGGTGATTCTGAGGTTTCAGCCTTGTGTGTTGTTTGTTATGAGTTGCATTTTGTCCACATAACAAGCTTTGATAGGCCAGAGGAGTTGTTGTGGCCTATGGTGATTGGTATGGGCTCTCTTGTAAAAAGTCAACAAAACTTGTACTTGAGGTATGGGCTCATGTTGCAGCTGCCTTTGGGCTTGTCCTAGCTCAGCAAAGATCAAGGAGAGCCATGGAAAATGTTTTGTGGTGATTCAGCAAGTGTGTGAGAGGTTTTGTATCATTTTGCAATTTTGAGGAATTTTGGCCCCTTTGTGATTTCTTGTAGTTCAAGGCATGACAAGAGATGGTTCTTTGGGCAATTCTGATTCTTAGGCAATGCACTATGTTTGTATGATGCCTAGAAGTGTATTAGAAGTCACAAAATGGCTTGGTATGTGAATTTGCACAAAATCCTCTTTGGTGTGAAAGTGAAAATTATGTGATTTTTGCCAACTTTGCCAAGCCATAACTTGAGTTCCATAATGAATTAGAACTTGTTCTTGTACTTTTTTAAAAGGGAAATATCCAATCTACAACTTTCATGACCAATAATTTTTCATTTGAAGCATTTTTGGTTGAGAAAGAGGAGGTTGAAAAACGTTCCCAAAATGGAAAGTTTCCATTACAAGTCATTTCCATTTTTGGCAACTTTTGGTTTAGCTCAATTTTCTTCAATTTTGTGAACTTCCAAGCACTTCAATGATAAAATAAAGATCATATAACTTCAATTTGATGAAAAATCCACTTTGGTTCCATTGTTGGGGGCCTCAGATGCCCTGATCTTGCTCTGACTTGCTCAAGAAGTTACCCAGTGAACAGATTACTTCCACAATGAATTTCTTCATCAAACTTGGTACACATGATCCTTACAACATATTGAGACTATTAGAAACAAGAATGACCAAAAAATTTGGAGTTGTGGCCTCTGAATCCAAAACCCTAATTTCAGGTCATCTATGTAGTGAAACCCTAGCTCTGCTTCCATGCCTTGCCAGTTCTTGTGATTTCTTGACTTCCTTGATCTTTGAGGGATATAATATGATGATAGAACACACATGGACCCTATTGGAGTGATTGGAGACCTTTGGAGTGGCTCAGATGGATCCTTGGATTGCTCAGATCACAAACCCTGGATGTAGATGAACTTGAACTAATGCAGTGAAACAAAAATGCAATATGAGATGATATGCTTAACCTAATGCAAATATGAAAGATCACAAGCCAATGGTGTGAACTTAGTGAGGGAAAATTTGGGGTGTTTACAGCTGCCCCTATTCAAACATGAGTTAGCTGTGCAGGATGTAATCGACGGGCTTAACAGACAAAACAAGATAACTTGTGGTTGAATACCAAAGACCGTCCAAAGTTTGCACTCACTGGGGAGAAGAAGAAAATGGATATAAATTGTAAAAGAAAGTAAAATATGATTATCAAAATGCGGGCGATGGAGGACGACCATCGAGCAGAGGACGACTGCTAGGGATAGAGAAATGACGGGGACGACCGACATGCTGGGGAAGTATAGAGACCACGACGGGGACGGCCATCGGGTAAACAAGATTTTCTGGGGATTAAAGGTAAATTTAATGATGGGGACGACCATTAGGCTTGCAAAGTAAGGTAAACAACGACGGGGACGACCATCGGTTCAAAGAATAAATGAAATAATGATGAGGGACGGTTATCAAAGGTGAAGGACGATCACCTAGCAGGGGACGGCTGCTCTTTATCACGACATAGGACGAATGTCACATAACAAAATTAACGGTGGGGATGGCCATCGAATAAAATGATGAAGGACGATCATCAGAAAGTGAAGGACGGTCACCTAGCAGGGGACGACTGCTAAAAATCACGACATAGGACGAATGTCGGATAGAAAAGGGTTCCAATAATGGAGACTCCGCTGGGGAAAAGGGATGAGGGACGGTCATCTGAAGGTGTAGGACGATCACCTGGCAGGGTACGACTGCCGAAAATATCACGACATAGGACGAATGTCGGATAGAAGGAAAGTTGTTCTGCTGGGGAATGGTAAACACAAATGAGTGCTTACGCTTAAGAAATAAAAGGTATAAATGTTTTGACGCTGTGTATGGATTAAAGATGCGGACGAGCATCCTTAGGACAATGATACGGACGAGTATCGGTAGGAAAAAACTCTGACGCGTGTTCAGAGATGATGATACGGACGAGTACCAACTTGTTAACAAAGAACACAGGCGAGTTTCGAATCAGTGGGGAATGGTATATACAAGATACAGACGAGTATCTGTATAAGTATGAGTTAGTGTTTGTGAAGTATGAGCAAGACATGGACGAGTGTTCAACTTGTTGGGAAATGGTGACACGGGCGAGTGTAAAAGAGAAAGTGTATAAGTTGTGAACAATCATTTGTACATGAGAGTGTAAAAGGTAATCTGGCGACCTGTGGGGATAGGATGACACAGACAAGTATCGAAAGGAATGTATTATGAATAAGTACTTGGTTTGTAACAAGTTTCTCAGGCAACTGTGTTGGGGAGTGGTGACACGGACGGGTGTCAAGAGAGTGTATAGGTATCTGTAATCACATAGGATGTTTGTGGTTTATATCTGCATGGGAATAAAATGACACGGACGAGTGTCAGAAAGGTATATATGAACATGTATTCGTTGGAGACTGCAAAGGGAGCGCTTTGGCTTTTATTTGCAAGGGATGTGAGTCTTTATATATATATTGCCGATGAGGTATTGTTGGTATTTACAGGCGACTGGTTTGAACCTGACTTGTGATCATGCAAAATGTTTGATTTTTGCCGCAATGCTCCGTATTAGACGGAATGCTACGCTTTGTGGGGAAAGATGATACGAATGCTATGTTTATGCAAAAAGAAACCGATCCGGGATTCGGATCCCGCTGTTGTGAAGATCTCTGGCTGATCTTTCTGAAGGAAAATTCCAGCTGGGGATGAGATCATTGGTAGATCTGATAAAATATGAGGCTTTTCTTGGGGAAATAGATCACTGATAGATCTATCCGGTAAGGAGATAACCCAGTTGGGGATGAGGAAGCTTCGTCACTTTGTTGTGTAAGAGCTTCAGGCATTGCTCTTCCGGGAGAGGTTGGCACTCTGCGAGGAGATGATTCTTCTATCCTTGAGAGACCTGGTACTCTGCTTGGGGGGAGGATAGATCACTGAACGATCTTCCTATAGATATCTGTGGGGATCCCGGCTGGGGATGAGGAGACTTTGACAACTCTGTTGGGGAGAAAGCATTTCAGAGGCTGCTTGGAGGAGGTGATGCTTGGCATGCCCCGTGCTGTGTATTTGAATACCTGCAATCCTGTTAAGACAAAGAAACACACAAGTATCCCGAGGTATCCCTTACCGGATTCCGTCATAGGAGTTAGATATTCCTGAGAGTAAATACATTTCCTGCAAGCATTTAATTAGAAAGGCGCATCTTGTTTCATGCAAATATTATATCATGGATATTGGACATTTTGCAAACGAAACAAAAATATACAATACGAAGTGTGACTGAAATCTCTGATTTTATTAATCTGGGTGCCCTGAACTGGCAAATACAGTCAAAGAAACAAATCCCCTGGAATGAGGAGATTGTTACAAATTGAGAAAAGTAAAAGCGCTGGCAATGTTGACGACGCTCCGGTGAGTTTTCCTTGCTATGACTCGTATGACCTTGACGCTCTTCTTATCTTGCTTTCTGAAGAAGGTGGATTCTGACCGATGCTTTATCCCTTCGAAGCTTGCTGTGTTGTAAGTGATATAAACGAATTCAGAATGCGGTTGTTTGCTTATTCCCTGATTTTGCGTGGATCGCCCTTTCGGGTTTTCAATCCACCGGGATACCCATTTTTGCCTGAGCTGTCCAATGCGGCTTTTCAACTCAGCGGGTGTACATTTTTCTTAACTTTCCCTTATTTTTGCCCGAGTCTTTTATTCTGTTTTTGACTCGCCGGGATGCCCTATTTTGCCTGGACTTACATTCTGTTTTTTATGTCCAGCGGGTCTTTTTATGCGAAGTATTTTTTAACTCATTTGAATTCACAGGGGATAAGAAATCTTCACCATCCATAGTAGTGAGCATCAGTGCTCCACCAGAGAAAACCTTCTTTACTATGAATGGACCATCGTGGTTAGGAGTCCACTTGCCCCTGTGGTCTGTATGAGGAGGAAGAAGTCTTTTCAGCACAAGATCTCCCACTTGGTATTCCCGAAGCCTGACTTTCTGATCGAAGGCTTTCTTCATCCTTTTCTGATACAACTGCCCATGAAAGATTGCAGCTAATCTCTTTTCTTCGATCAGATTCAGTTGATTGTACCGAGAACGGACCCATTCTGCTTCATTCATCTTTACATCCATCAATACCCGTAAGGAGGGTAATTCAACTTCAACAGGTAGGACTGCCTCCATACCATACACAAGTTGATACGGTGTAGCCCCAGTGGACGTTCTGATTGAGGTTCAGTACCCATGCAAGGAAAATGGTAGCATCTCATGCCAGTCTTTGTAAGTAACCACCATATTCTGCACAATCTTCTTGATGTTCTTGTTAGCTGCCTCAACATCGCCATTTATCTTTGGCCTGTAAGGAGAAGAGTTATGATATTGAATTTTGAAGTCCAGACATAGTTCTGCCATCATTTTGTTGTTCAAATTGGAACCATTATCAGTAATGATTCACTCGGGTACTCCATATCGATAGATGATATCTCTCTTCAGGAATCTGGCTACCACTTGTGTGGTGACGTTTGCATACGAAGCGGCTTCAACCCATTTGGTGAAGCAATCAATGGCTACCAGGATGAATCTGTGGCCATTTGAAGCAGTCAGTTCGATCTTTCCAATCATGTCAATGCCCATCATGGCAAAGGGCCAGGGTGAAGACATTACATTCAACAGATTTGGAGGCACATGCACTTTGTCTGCGTAAATCTGGCATTTATGACACTTCCTGGCATAGGCACAACAGTCTGCATCTATTGTGATCCAGTAGTAACCTGATCTTAATAACCTTTTAGCCATTGCATGCCCTCCAGGATGGGTACCGAAAGATCCTTCATGCACCTCGTGCATCAGCAAGTATGTTTCTCTCTTATCAACACATCTGAGAAGAATCATATCAAAGTTTCGCTTAACCATTAGCATTTAGGAAGAAACTACCAGCCAACCTTCTCAATGTCTTCTTTGTAAGTAACCACCATCTTCTGCACAATCTTCTTGATGTTCTTGTTAGCTGCCTCAACATCGCCATTCATCTTTGGCCTGTAAGGAGAAGAGTTATGATGTTGAATTTTGAAGTCCCAACATAGTTCTGCCATCATTTTGTTGTTCAAATTGGAACCATTATCAGTAATGATTCACTCGGGTACTCCATATCGACAGATGATATCTCTCTTCAGGAATCTGGCTACCACTTGTGTGGTGACGTTTGCATACGAAGCGGCTTCAACCCATTTGGTGAAGTAATCAATGGCTACCAGGATGAATCTGTGGCCATTTGAAGCAGTCGGTTCGATCTTTCCAATCATGTCAATGCCCATCATGGCAAAGGGCCAGGGTGAAGACATTACATTCAACAGATTTGGAGGCACATGCACTTTGTCTGCGTAAATCTGGCATTTATGACACTTCCTGGCATAGGCACAACAGTCTGCATCTATTGTGATCCAGTAGTAACCTGATCTTAATAACCTTTTAGCCATTACATGCCCTCCAGCATGGGTACCGAAAGATCCTTCATGCACCTCGTGCATCAGCAAGTCTGCTTCTCTCTTATCAACACATCTGAGAAGAATCATATCAAAGTTTCGCTTAACCATTAGCATTTAGGAAGAAACTACCAGCCAACCTTCTCAATGTCTTCTTTGTAAGTAACCACCATCTTCTGCACAATCTTCTTGATGTTCTTGTTAGCTGCCTCAACATCGCCATTCATCTTTGGCCTGTAAGGAGAAGAGTTATGATGTTGAATTTTGAAGTCCCAACATAGTTCTGCCATCATTTTGTTGTTCAAATTGGAACCATTATCAGTAATGATTCACTCGGGTACTCCATATCGACAGATGATATCTCTCTTCAGGAATCTGGCTACCACTTGTGTGGTGATGTTTGCATACGAAGCGGCTTCAACCCATTTGGTGAAGTAATCAATGGCTACCAGGATGAATCTGTGGCCATTTGAAGCAGTCGGTTCGATCTTTCCAATCATGTCAATGCCCATCATGGCAAAGGGCCAGGGTGAAGACATTACATTCAACAGATTTGGAGGCACATGCACTTTGTCTGCGTAAATCTGGCATTTATGACACTTCCTGACATAGGCACAACAGTCTGCATCTATTGTGATCCAGTAGTAACCTGATCTTAATAACCTTTTAGCCATTGCATGCCCTCCAGGATGGGTACCGAAAGATCCTTCATGCACCTCGTGCATCAGCAAGTATGTTTCTCTCTTATCAACACATCTGAGAAGAATCATATCAAAGTTTCGCTTAACCATTAGCATTTAGGAAGAAACTACCAGCCAACCTTCTCAATGTCTTCTTTGTAAGTAACCACCATCTTCTGCACAATCTTCTTGATGTTCTTGTTAGCTGCCTCAACATCGCCATTCATCTTTGGCCTGTAAGGAGAAGAGTTATGATGTTGAATTTTGAAGTCCCAACATAGTTCTGCCATCATTTTGTTGTTCAAATTGGAACCATTATCAGTAATGATTCACTCGGGTACTCCATATCGACAGATGATATCTCTCTTCAGGAATCTGGCTACCACTTGTGTGGTGACGTTTGCATACGAAGCGGCTTCAACCCATTTGGTGAAGTAATCAATGGCTACCAGGATGAATCTGTGGCCATTTGAAGCAGTCGGTTCGATCTTTCCAATCATGTCAATGCCCATCATGGCAAAGGGCCAGGGTGAAGACATTACATTCAACAGATTTGGAGGCACATGCACTTTGTCTGCGTAAATCTGGCATTTATGACACTTCCTGGCATAGGCACAACAGTCTGCATCTATTGTGATCCAGTAGTAACCTGATCTTAATAACCTTTTAGCCATTACATGCCCTCCAGCATGGGTACCGAAAGATCCTTCATGCACCTCGTGCATCAGCAAGTCTGCTTCTCTCTTATCAACACATCTGAGAAGAATCATATCAAAGTTTCGCTTAACCATTAGCATTTAGGAAGAAACTACCAGCCAACCTTCTCAATGTCTTCTTTGTAAGTAACCACCATCTTCTGCACAATCTTCTTGATGTTCTTGTTAGCTGCCTCAACATCGCCATTCATCTTTGGCCTGTAAGGAGAAGAGTTATGATGTTGAATTTTGAAGTCCCAACATAGTTCTGCCATCATTTTGTTGTTCAAATTGGAACCATTATCAGTAATGATTCACTCGGGTACTCCATATCGACAGATGATATCTCTCTTCAGGAATCTGGCTACCACTTGTGTGGTGACGTTTGCATACGAAGCGGCTTCAACCCATTTGGTGAAGTAATCAATGGCTACCAGGATGAATCTATGGCCATTTGAAGCAGTCGGTTCGATCTTTCCAATCATGTCAATGCCCATCATGGCAAAGGGCCAGGGTGAAGACATTACATTCAACAGATTTGGAGGCACATGCACTTTGTCTGCGTAAATCTGGCATTTATGACACTTCCTGGCATAGGCACAACAGTCTGCATCTATTGTGATCCAGTAGTAACCTGATCTTAATAACCTTTTAGCCATTACATGCCCTCCAGCATGGGTACCGAAAGATCCTTCATGCACCTCGTGCATCAGCAAGTCTGCTTCTCTCTTATCAACACATCTGAGAAGAATCATATCAAAGTTTCGCTTAACCATTAGCATTTAGGAAGAAACTACCAGCCAACCTTCTCAATGTCTTCTTTGTAAGTAACCACCATCTTCTGCACAATCTTCTTGATGTTCTTGTTAGCTGCCTCAACATCGCCATTCATCTTTGGCCTGTAAGGAGAAGAGTTATGATGTTGAATTTTGAAGTCCCAACATAGTTCTGCCATCATTTTGTTGTTCAAATTGGAACCATTATCAGTAATGATTCACTCGGGTACTCCATATCGACAGATGATATCTCTCTTCAGGAATCTGGCTACCACTTGTGTGGTGACGTTTGCATACGAAGCGGCTTCAACCCATTTGGTGAAGTAATCAATGGCTACCAGGATGAATCTGTGGCCATTTGAAGCAGTCGGTTCGATCTTTCCAATCATGTCAATGCCCATCATGGCAAAGGGCCAGGGTGAAGACATTACATTCAACAGATTTGGAGGCACATGCACTTTGTCTGTGTAAATCTGGCACTTATGACACTTCCTGGCATAGGCACAACAGTCTGCATCTATTGTGATCCAGTAGTAACATGATCTTAATAACCTTTTAGCCATTGCATGCCCTCCAGGATGGGTACCGAAAGATCCTTCATGCACCTCGTGCATCAACAAGTATGTTTCTCTCTTATCAACACATCTGAGAAGAATCATATCAAAGTTTCGCTTGTACAATGAACCATTATCATTTAGGAAGAAACTACCAGCCAACCTTCTCAATGTCTTCTTACCATTGGATGATGCCCCAGGTAGGTATGTTTGATCCTCTAAGAAGCATTTGATTTCATGGAACCAAGGCTTGTCATCTTTAGCAATGTCCACGGAGAATACGTATGCTGGTCGGTCAAGTCTGGATACCGAAATCCAAGGCACATAATTGGCAGTCTGAACCTTGATCATGGAGGAAATGGTAGCTAAAGCATCTGTGAACTGATTTTTGTCTCGAGGGATATACTCAAGTTTGACTGTTGTGAAGAAAGTCAATAATCTCCTCGTATAGTCACGGTATGGAATCAGATGCTCTTGGAGAGTGTACCATTTATCGTTGGTCTGATTGATTACCAAAGTTGAATCTCCGAATACAGTTAATGTCTTGATCCTGAGGTCAATGGCTTCCTCTAGACTCATGATTCAAGCTTCGTATTCAGCTTCGTTGTTAGTGCATGCGAAAGTGAGTTTTGCCGAGAAAGGCATATGAACTCCCTTAGGTGTAACGAGCACTGCACTAACCCCTCGACCATTCATATTGATAGCCCCATCAAACAACATTGTCCATTCTTCTTCTGGGTCAGGCCCTTCAGTGTGAACAGGCTCTTCATGATCTTTTGCTTTTAGGAACATGATGTCTTCATCAGGGAAGTCGAATCTCATTGGTTGGTAATCATCAATGGGTTGCTCAGCTAGATAGTCAGACAATACACTACCTTTGATGGCCTTTTGAGATGTGTATTGAATGTCATATTCTGTCAGAATCATTTACCATCTTGCAAACCTTCTGGTAAGTGTTGGCTTCTCAAATATGTACTTGAATGGATCCATCTTTGAGATCAGCAAAGTAGTGTGAGTCAACATATACTGTCTTAGTCGACAAGCAGCCCACGCTAAAGCACAACAAGTTTTCTCGAGCAGTGAATAACGTTGTTCACAGTCAGTAAACTTTTTGCTTAGGTAGTATATTGCATACTCTTTTCGACCAGACTCGTCATGCTGGCCCAACACACACTCCATTGATCCTTCTAATAATGTCAAGTACATTATTAGAGGTCTTCCTTCAACTAGAGGCATATTGGAGGTTCTTGTAGGTACTTCTTGATTTTGTCAAAAGCCTTCTGACAATCTTCATTCCACCTAACTGTTTGCTCTTTTCTTAACAGTTTGAATAGGGGCTCACAGGTCGCAGTAACATGAGATATGAACCTTGATATGTAGTTCAATCTACCTAAGAACCCCCGAACTTCTTTTTTAGTCCTAGGTGCAGGCATTTCCTGAATAGCTTTGACTTTGTCAGGATCAACTTCAATTCCTTTTTCACTTATAATGAATCCCAACAGCTTACCGGACCGCACCCCGAATGTGCACTTGTTGGGGTTTAGCTTTAGCTTATACTTTCTCAGACTCTTGAACAACTTCAGCAGATTTACCAGATGATCTTCTTCAGTGAGGGACTTGGCAATCATGTCATCCACGTAGCATTCAATTTCTTTGTGGATCATATCGTGGAATAACATTACCATAGCCCGTTGATAAGTCGCTCCAGCATTCTTTACTCCAAATGGCATTACCTTGTAACAGAATGTGCCCCAAGGTGTAATAAAGGTAGTCTTCTCCATGTCTTCGGGTGACATCCTGATCTGATTATACCCAGAAAATCCATCCATGAAGGAGAACACCGAGAACTGAGTTATGTTGTCAACCAATACATCAATGTGAGGTAAAGGGAAGTCATCTTTCGGGCTAGCTCTGTTCAGATCCCGGTAATCCACACACATCTGTACTTTGCCATTCTTCTTAGGCATTGGTACAATGTTAGAAACCCACGGCGGGTAACTAGTTACAACAAGGAAACCGGCGTCCCACTGTTTTTGTACCTCTTCTTTTATCTTCATGGCCATATCCGGACGAGTACAGCGTAGCTTCTGCTTTACTGGAGGACAATCTTCTTTCAAAGGCAGCTTGTGCATAACAATGTCGGTATCCAAACCTGGCATGTCTTGATAGGACCAAGCAAAGACGTCGACGTATTCTCGAAGCATGTCAATAAGTTGTTCCTTCACTGAATCTTGCAGACCGGCCCTGATCTTTATTTCTTTCAAGTCTTCTTCGGTACCAAGGTTAACTATTTCAACCTCCTCTTGATGAGGAGTGATCACTTTCTCTTCTTGCCTCAACAACCTGGCTAACTCTTCAGGTAACTCATATTCTTCTTCAACCCCTTCATCGGCTTGATTAATTGGATTGTTGAAGTCATACATGGTCATAGTAGTGTTGTTGTCGGTGCAATCTGGAGGATAATCTCTGCAAGGGTTGAGATTGGTTCGTTTTAGTGATCAATTTTAATCTTGTTTAGAAAAAAGTGAAAATGAAGTTGATTATTTTGAAAATATTGCCATTTTATTGTTTTGTACAAAAGTGAAAAATGAAAAGACAGTGAGCGAAAAAAAAGACTTGTTTGCAAAAGATGTCCAATATTCATTGATTAATCCATTTGCACAAAATTACAATATGGCCCTATTACAAAATGAGTCTTGACACCTTGGGTAAGATGCAGGACTTGATGCATGCTAAAAAGACAGGAAATAATAATTACTCTGCAGGAGTAACCCTTATAATTTCCTGGGAAGACCATTTAAGGACTTGTTTCCCCGGGATCCTTTGACGTATCCAGCTCTCCAGGTTGCGGTCGCTTTCCGCCTCGTCTTCCAGGTTGTTAACAACATCTGGGGTGAGCATCCCCCCACTGATGAACTTGGGCTCTTTGGCAGCCTCTGATTGATCTTGTCGGAATGGTCTGTAACCCAAACCGAATCTATCTTCCTTCTTTTCCACTGGCAGCAGCTTGCCCCAGCCTTGAGCAGTACCTTCTTCAACAACCTTCCAGGCTTGTTGATAAGAGATGATTGGAGTACCCATCCTGTCTTCCTGGGATGCAGCCAATACTCCAGTAGCCTCATTGACATTTAGGGCCTTAAACCCTTGGCTCATTGTCTCATGGATTTCACCATCCATCTCAATATACTTGTATGTAGCCAAGTGGTTAACAAATATGTCTTCCTCACCACAGATGGTGATAATCTGTCCTTCCCATTCATACTTCAGTTTCTGGTGAAGGGTCGACGTTACTGAGCCTGAGGCGTGAATCCAGGGTCGACCTAACAAACAGTTGTATGCCGGCTGTATGTCTATCACATAGAAAATGGTCTTAAAGACCTGTGGACCGATTATCAATGGCAGTTCCACCTCTCCCAAAACAGATCTTTTGGAGCCATCAAAAGCCCTGACCACAAGATTACTTGGCCGGAGAGCTATCCCATCATACTCGAGCTTGACAAGAGCTTTTTTGGGTAAGACATTGAGTGAGGACCCAATGTCTACAAGAACATGAGATAGTACAGCTCCTTTGCACTCCAAGGTTATATGCAAGGCTTTGTTGTAGAGACGTCCTTCTGTTGTCAAATCGGCATCAGTGAACCCTAGCCCATGGCTAGTATTGACATTTGATACCACTGTTTCCAGCTGATTCACAGTGATCTCTTCTGGCACGTAGGCAGCGTGCAGAACTTTGAGTAGTGCATCCCGATGGGCTTCGGAACACAACAGCAGTGATAGGATTGAGATCTTTGAAGGAGTCTGGTGGAGCTGGTCCACAACTTTATAGTCACTTCTTTTAATAATTCTCATAAAATCATCCACGTCTTGATCGAAGGATGATTTATGGGTTTCTTTGGGTGCAGATTCTTCTGGTATTACACTCTTCCCTTTGGCTTTGGCAAAAGCTTCTACCTCTGAGTTGGTTCTAGGGACTTGTGATGCAAAGAGACGTCCGCTTCGGGTGAAGCTTCCGCCTCCCCCAACATTATCCACTTGGGGAGTAAGAACTGGAGAATCAAGAAGGACTTTCTCTCCATTGCAGTATAGACCAGCACCATAATGCCATGGTATAGCACTGTCTTTGTCATATGGGATTGGCTCGGGCACCGTGATGGTGACTGGGCTCACTGCAGCAGATGTTGGGACTGTAATAGTCTGTGGCTCGTAGAAAATAGTAACAGGACCTCTGGTGGCTGTTGGTAGAGATGAATTGAAGCTTTGATGAGACTGTTGTTGATGTTGTTGAAAGTTGCTGGAATTCGGGACCGTTGTCGGGTCAT
Organism: Lathyrus aphaca; assembly: GCA_963966055.1. Classification (NCBI taxonomy): domain Eukaryota; kingdom Viridiplantae; phylum Streptophyta; class Magnoliopsida; order Fabales; family Fabaceae; genus Lathyrus; species Lathyrus aphaca. The sequence goes on along the minus strand of OZ014524.1, from coordinate 408,579,083 downwards.
AATAGATTGTGACAGTGGAAACATCATTGTTGATTGTTGAAGTTGTAGCAGCTGGTGCAAATGAATTGTTGTGTGTTGAAGTGACAGATAGAATGATTGCTGAAGTTGTAGATGAATCAGTTGGAACAATGGTTGTTGTAGTTTTAGAAGAAAAGGTGGTTGTTGCATTTGTAGAAGAATCACTTGTTGTTGACAAAAGAGTTGTTGGTGTTGTAGAAGCTGTGGTTGTAATTTGCAGAACGCCTTCTCTGATCAAGCCATTAATGCCTTCCCTCAAGCTAGAACACCCATTCTCAGAAAGTTTGCATAATTCGCAACAGGCCTCACAACCTGGAAACACTTGGCTTTTCAAAAGCTGGGCTTTAACCTCTTCCAGAGGTGTCTGAATACATGCAATGTCTTCTATCAAACTCAAGGGTGATCCATCCTCTACAGCATTAATCCTTGGCCCATTGTGGCTTGAGATAGGATTCTTCATTACATTGGGAGGAGGTGCAAAGTTCAATGCTTTTGAATCTACCAGACCCTGAACCTTCATATGCAGGGCTCTGCATTTTTCCGTAGAGTGACCAGGTGCATTGGAATGAAAAGCACACCTAGCGTTGACATCATAGTTTCTAGGAAGGTTTTGAGGATCAGGTGGAGCCAATGTCCTCAACTCAACAAGATTGAGCTTTAGGAGTTGTGGCAGCAGTGTAGCATATGGCATTGGAATGGGGTCAATTACTCGGTTGACCTGAGATGGCCGCTGTTGAAACGGGCGTTGTTGTTGATTGTTGTTATTGTTGTCGTATGATCTCTGTTGCGGAAACTGTTGTTGTTGCGGAAAGTGTTGCGGTTGTTGAGTATACTGAGGTGGTGGAGCAGGGATAGTAACAGCAGCAACTGTTCTGGGCAAGTATTGGGGTCTCCCTCTTCCCATGTGTACAAAGTTTGTCTCACCAGATCTACGGGGCCCAGCAAATGGTTTTTTTTGTACTGCTTGAACTGGCACCATTATCGGAGATCTTTCCCATCTTCAATAGGCTCTCTATTCTTTCCCCAGCTATCACCACATCTGCGAAGCTGGTGGAAGAAAATGCAGCCAATCTATCAATGTAGGTACCCTGGAGAGTTTTCATGAACATGTCTGCCATCTCCCTTTCAGACATGGGGGGTTGAACTGCAGCAGAAAGTTGCCTCCACCTTTGGGCATATTCCCTGAAGCTTTCACGGGAAGATTGAGACATTCCCATTAGGAGGGTCATGTTTGGAGCCATGTCTAAGTTGTACTGATACTGACGGATGAAAGCTTCGGCCAAGTCTTTCCAGTTCCTCACTGTGGCTTTAGTCAAATGGGAATACCATTCTCGGGATGCCCCTGTCAGACTATCCTCGAAGTAAAACATCCACAGCTTCTCGTCCATGGTGTATGCTTTTAACCTTCCCAAGAATGATTGAAGGTGAGTGCGTGGGTAGGATGTGCCATTATACCTTTCAAAACACGGGGGTTTGAACTTGTGAGGAATTCTCACCCCTTCCACCAGTCCCCTGTCCATTACATCAAATCCTAGGGAATTCTGGGATTCAAGAGACCTCAGCTTCTCTGCAATTTCATCCAGCCTATGTTCGTAAACTTCGTCCCCAGCCCCAACAACTGTAAACTGCTCTTCTTGAGGATCCTCTTGCAAGATCCTACCTCCAGCAGTGTTACCCTGAGTATTCCTTATGGCATTAACTTATGGGTTTAGATGAGGCCTAAACTCTGGTCGATCAGTGCGAGGTTGCACGTGATCGTTGTTACTGGTACCTCCTGTACCTGGATGGTGTTCTTCAGGAGTCTGCCTTTCAACCAACTCCCTTAGTATTTCCTGGCTCTGAGCTAAGCCAGTCATTACAGTCATGAATTGGGTCATTTGATTTCTCATCTCAACCCTCTCATTTGCTATTTGGGTCCTTACTTCATTCAAGTCTTGCTGAACTTGATCCATCTGGAGTCCCAGAAGGTTATTTCTTGTCGGGTACCGGTGTATTCTGTTGACAGGGAACACTCTTCTGCGAGCAATGTTTCCTGAAACCACAACAAAGTGAGAAACAACAATAAAAAAACCTATAAAACAAAGAAAATGTTAGTATGAAATGCAATATGCTTATTTGTCTTCCAAGGGTATCCGGTTTGGTTCTTTGGTTTTGACCTTTCCAGACCTCGAGGAAATGCTGATGATGTTGATAGATAAAGCCCACCATAAATAATACAAACTGATATATTACAAAGGATAAAAATACATAGTTTGATTACAATACATCCCCATGGTGGGTCAAAATACAACAACAAAAGAAAGAAGTACAAGCAAAAGGATCAGACATCCAATCCAAAGTCATCCTCCCTGACCTCCTTCAGGAGGGCCTCAGTCACTGGCCCTACTGGGTGCTCTGTAATAGTCCTGATGAGGAGGTTCCTAGTAGAAATGGCACTGGTCAACCTCTTATGCTTGTCCTAATCCTTTGACCTCTTCAACCCCGCCCGATGTTTCAATTCAGATATCTCCTTCTGAGCTGCCAACAAGGCCTCCTGATACTTCTTCTCACTAGCCTCCAACTGTTCTATCTTAGCCTAAGTCCTTTGATCTTCTTGTGCACGGGCTTCAGTGATCCTAATCCACCTAGCCTGACTTTCCTCTAGATAGTGCTCTACCCTAGCCTTCTGAGTCTTTGCTTCTTTGCAAGCATTCTTCAGCACTAACTCCCCTGCTCTTGCCTTTCTGATGTAGTCATCCATCTTCTCAATCTTTGTCAAATGTTCAACCCTGAGCCTTTCCAATCTCTCATTATCCAGACGACTGTCATTTCTCTCCCAATGAATCTTCTTTAAGGCTTCAACTAGCTGAGTATTCCTCTCTTTCAGCTTTTCAAACTCTTCCAAACTGACAGTAGTTGCAGGTTGTACTGTAGAAGGCCCAAGTACATCTTCTAAAGTAAATGGCATCCGGGTGATCTGAGCTCTGGTACGAGACCAATCAGAATATTGTGCCGAAGCAATGTTGTTGCACTTGCCAAGGATGGCTACTCCCTTGGTATGAATGTTGTCCCAGGCCCAGGCAGCTTTCCTGACAACAGCAGAGTTGGGCTGGATTTCACAGTAAAGAGTCTCAGCCAAATCTTGTCCTCTGGGAGGATGAACCAAAGCATACCCTAATTGTCTCTTGAGGAGTAAAGGGTTGTAATTAATGCAACCTTTCACTCCTATCAAAGGCACATTAGGATATTGCCCACAACTAGTAATGATGTCCTTGCCTTTGGTGCTCTGAGTGCACCACCTGATGTCATCTGATGTCAAGGAAATAAATCTCTTAGCCCAGTTCTTCTGCTGATGAGGGTTCAGGAAAGTATCTAATTTTGGCAAGTGTCTCAGCAGCCAGGAGTAATAAAGAGGAGCACAACATCTGACCAGTCTTCCTCTTTGCTTCTCATTCCTCTGATGTACTGAGTAGTAGAAGTCTCCCAGCAAGGTAGGAACTGGGTTCCTCAATAAGAACAGGTGAATGGCATTCTTGCTCACAAACATTGGCTCATATGCAAACAAGATAACCCCATATATACTGAGGGCTAGAAGTGCACAGACAACCTTTCATTCCCCTACTGCAGCCTTCAGGGTAGCCTGGGAGATCAAGAAGTCTAGATGAAGGCCTGGAACCCCAGCTTTGGTTGTCATGTTCTGATCAATGAGGGCAGGCTCCAAATGCAATGCCCTGGCTATGTCTTCATTTCTGGGAGCAACCATCTCAGGGTTGAAAGGAATCCCTCTCCTGACAGGAACTTCTAACAACATAGAAAATTCTTCTAACAGAGGTCCCAACTGGAAATCAGGAAATGTGAAACACCTGAGTGGAGGATCATAAAACTGTAAGCAAGTATGGATCATGCTCCTCTAAGATGCATCTAGATCCATGACCATGTCCAATATGCCCCCATAATGCTCTCTGGATAGTGGTATATGATCAGGGGTAATGAGGGACTGGACCTGCCTGATGCTAGTCATGGTGGGCTCAAAGAAGTGGTATGTGATGTTGCTCTTTCTTGAAGTGTCCATGAGTGCTGGTGAAGAAGCTGAGAGTAACTGCTGATGAAGGTCACTAAAATGAGATGCTGGAGATGAGTCTCTGATGAAGATAGCTGGAGAAGAACCACTGACAAACTGATGGAGATGCTGAAGGAGATGACTGAAGGAGTCTGAGCAGCAGAAGGGGTCAAAACCAAACCAAAGATGAAATGATGGATACCCTGTAAAACAAATAAGCAAATGTTAAATGATGCAAAGATGATGTATTCAAATGATATGCAAAGGGTTTGTGATCAAGTGCTGGATCTGTTTATCTGCCTTGGTAAAAGTCCATGTATGTTCATAAGTCCGGATGGAGGCTTAGAAATCCAGTAACCGGGTGGGGGACTCAAATAAAGAGTCACAAGTCCAGGGTAATCACAAGAACTGTCCAAATAATACAACCTTAACAAATATAGTAACAAGGTATGATGAGGCCAAGGGTTCCTACAAACCTGTAAACAACCCAACCCCCTCACATGTAATGTTCTAGAACAAGGATCCTTAGACTTGGATCAGTTATGAGAAGTGTAAACATTTCTAACCTAGAGGTACAATGTTTACAATAACCATAAAAGATCCTCCTCTAATTCACCTCAGGTGCTGAAGGTCATAGAAAGGTCATCCAGACTTAGCAGGCTTCCCAGATAGCCCTAGTACTACAGGAAATTTGTAGCACAGAGTTCTCAAGAAGAAACCCATGTCTGAATCGTGTTTCATTTTCCTACACCAGACCGAAATGGAATGGGAAAGAATATGAAGCCACTCTAGCCTATGTGTCACTCAGGTCCCCGGTATAGGACCTTAATCACTCAATGAACCCCACCCACCAAGGAAAACATATATCCAGCACATGATAATGACAGTATGAAATGCATAAAGCTGTAAAAGAAAGCGATAAATAAAGTTGTACATAAAGCAATAAATAAAGCAAATAAATAAGCACAAGTAGTACATAACACCCCTGTAAACACAAATCAAACAAGCGCTAGGAGGAACCCACAAAAAGAACCAGAAGCCCTGGTTGCAATATAAGGGTCCCCAGCAGAGTCGCCAAGCTGTCGCTCCCACTAACAGACACCTAGTCAGATAGGGTACAGACGCGAACGGTCGGCGAGAGGAGAAAATGAAGTGAAGTGAAAAGAGTCGCCAGCTAGGCATTTTTATCCCGAAGGAAAGGTAATGCTGCATAAACCTAGAAAAAAGATGGATAAGACGGTCGCGAACCAGAGAAACTGAGAAAGGGGGTTGGTTACAACCTGGGAAGGTATTAGCACCCAGATTGTCCGTTGTACTCGACGGGATCCACGCTTGAAAGTTTGTGTTTAAAAGGGGTAGTGTCTATGCTATCTGTGTGCAGAGGCTGGAAAAGAAATATTCAAGTGTCAGTGCAAAAGAGAAGTGAAGTGCTCAGGAATGAGGCTTAAAAAGAATGCTAAAAGAGGGGGAAGACACAGAGACTTTTGTTCGATAACTGTTAAGTTACGCCTACGTATCCTCTCGTGCAATGAGGAAGTCAGAACACCGTAGTTCGAATCAAAGAGACTGAAAAATAAATTGACCTGTGAACTGCTTGCTTGTCTATGCTCAAGTGTATGACTCGTCTGGCTCGAGTGCTAACTGTCTTGCATTAGACGGAAGGAGCAAGTTCTCGTTTATGAGTGAAGGTGATGAGAAAAGAATCCCGAAGGAGACGATTATTGTTTGTTTTTGTGTTTTCAATCTTTTATTGCTTTTTGTGTTTGTCATAAGTTAATGAGCTTAAGCCTAAACCAAGGGTTAGTAAACTCATTATATCCTCCCTTTGATTAGGGATAATGAGAATACCTTAAGTATGAGATAAACACCTCAAACTTAATTACCATGATGATGTAGGATTAAGATCATTAACCTACTTGTAATTATTTAGATATTTTTGAGTTTTTGTTTAGTGTTAAGTAATGAGTTTAAGCCATAATCAAGTATTAGTGAACCCATTACACCATCCTAATATAAGGATAATAGATGAGCACACTTAAGCTGAGGAAGATACCTCAACTTAATCCAAGATTAGGGATTAACCTCATGACAAAACAAACCTTTATTAAAGTGGATTTTAATTAAGGGTGAGATTAAGAAGTGAATTTTATGATTTGTAAGTCAACTTGAGGGGGACTTGTCCATTAACACTAGGGTTAGTCCTTCTTAACCAATAAAGGAAGAATTAGAACCCTAATGCAAGGCCCAAGTTACAAGCTATTGTCTTAGTGATTATTAAGATGGATTGATTTAAGAGGTTTAAAAAAATTAAGGGTTTAACACTTAGGATTAAAATTATACACTCCATCCTAAGAGAAGGATGCATGCATAACCCTAATCACAAAGTCTTAAAACCTTAAAGGTTTAGTCTCTAATGATGAGGTGAGAAGAGAGACACAAAGGAGACACAAAGGCAAAAGATAAAGGGGGACTAATCAAAACCCTAATTATTTTCATTCTTGGGTGTTCCTATGGTTTGTAAGGCTTGAGAAAGATCTTCATAGAAGCCACCAATGGAAGAAGCAGATGAAAGGAGGAGAAGCAGAAGAAAAAAGTTACTTACTTCACTGAAGAAGATAAGTAACTTGGAGAAAGAAAGTGAATTATGAACATGAATGAGCAAGATCACTATAAGGCAAATGAAAATGCAGCAAGGATGCATAAAAATAATGAGAAGAGAAATGAGAAGTGAAGGCAAATTCACTTCTCAAATTACTTACCTCCTGAAAAGGTTAGCATAAAGGAAAGAAATGAAATGAAAATGAAGCATATGTAAAGGCAAAACCAACACCAGAAGCAAATACATGATGCAAATGATGCTATGAGATGATGGAAAATCAAACCAATTGTTATGAATGTTCATACAAGAGATGAGATGCAAAGGAGGCATGCTTTGAAGTTTGAAAGTTCATGGATGTTTATGAAAGGAAATGGATGCAAAACATAGCAAATGTATGAAGAAATGATCAAGCATGATTCTAATATGTCCTAATATGTCTTAGATGCCATATGAATGCAAGAAATGTCATAGAAAGTTCATGTATGGATGCATATGCAAGATGTATGTACATGAATATGAGAAATTAGGGTTTTAAGGCAACATGAGATGCATAAAGTCAAAACAGAAGCACATTACAAGATAAAAAATTGCAAATGAACTAAAAGGAATCCTAACCCCATATGATATCACACCCCAAAGGAGGAGGTCTAACTCTAAACCTAAAGAAAGTTGTGATTTTTCTAAGTTAACTAGGGTTTTAGGGTACCTCAAAAGGGAAAATGCTAATCAATTTGAAAATGCAAGATAAATTTGTGACAAAAATATGCTAGATACTACATACCATATGAAGATCAATGCAAAAAGAACCAATGTCAAACCCTTCATGGTTAGGCAGAAAAGAATTCTTGAAGTTAGGGTTCCAAAAAGGGATTTTTATGAACCCTAAATTCAAGAAAAATGTCAAAGTTGGATCAAAACCAAAAAGAAATTTGTATGAATGGTTTGACAATGTTTCTAAATGTCCTAAGATGCAATGTGAATTTTTTTGGAATATTTAGAAACCTAAATGGTATTTTAATTAATTAATTTCCATTAATTAATTAAAATAAACATTAAAATATTTTTAAAATGGTTTTTTAATGCAAAAAATAAAAATAAAAATGTTTTTGGGTGGAGAAAAATATTTGAAATCAAAATGCAGAAGAAAAATATTTTTGGAATTTTCTAAGTATTTTAAATAAATTAGACAAACTAAATGGAATAAAATGAAAATAAAATGAATTTAAATAAAAGTATGAGGATCCAAAGGCTGTGGATTAAAGCTGGAAGATGAGGGTTGACTGGCGCGCAAATCAAAGGCCAGGATTCAAACTGACTTAATTCCAATTAATTACATAAATTAATCCTGATTAATTCCTAATGATTCATCTCACCCGTCCAAACATGCGCGGGAAGCCTAATCCAACGCTCCACATTCAAACTCACACTAAACCCTAATTAAACCCTAATCCTTTTCAGGTGACCGGAACAGTGTTCCGGTCATCTTCTTCGGTGAGCTCAAAATCAAACTTCTTCCCTAGGCTGTTTCAAACGCTCTGAAGCTCCATATCAACTCCCCACACCTTCCTAAACCTAAATCTACCCTTAAAACAAATTTATTCTTCATCTATCATGTGAATAAAACAAAAACATTTTTCACGGGCAGAGTTTCAGAGGTTCAATATAAGCTTATTTCTCACTCATTTTCAAAAGTAAATACATCATGATGATCAGCAAAGCATAAGGAACATTTCTATAACCTAAAATTACATTTCTGGAAAATTTATTCTTGAGGTTACCTGAGCTTGAGCTTTCTCAGTTTGAAGCTTTTGGACCTCTTCTCTTGTGCAAACTCACTCCCCTTGATCTCCTGATGAAGCTGCAATGCTTGGAAGGAGCTTAGAATGGCTGGATTATGTGGTTGCACTTCAACTGGCCAGAAATCGTATTTCAGTTTTGGGTGCTTTGAGGCTTGTTTGATGGTTGGTTTATGCTCTATGGATCATTTCTGAATGAATGGTGAAGTTTGTTTTGGAGATTGATGGCTGGACAGAAAGTTTCGAAGGTTTTTGCTTTTGGGGTGATTTTTGGGAACTTGGTGATTTTGAGGTTTCAGCCTTGTGTGTTGTTTGTTATGAGTTGCATTTTGTCCACATAACAAGCTTTGATAGGTCAGAGGAGTTGTTGTGGCCTATGGTGATTGGTATGGGCTCTCTTGCAAAAAGTCAACAAAACCTGTACTTAAGGTATGGGCTCATGTTGCAGCTGGCTTTTGGCTTGTCCTGGCTCAGCAAAGATCAAGGAGAGCCATGGAAAATGTTTTGTGGTGATTCAGCAAGTGTGTGAGAGGTTTTGTATCATTTTGCAATTTTGAGGAATTTTGGCCCCTTTGTGATTTCTTGTAGTTCAAGGCATGACATGAGATGGTTCTTTGGGCAATTCTGATTCTTAGGCAATGCACTATGTTTGTATGATGCCTAGAAGTGTATTAGAAGTCACAAAATGGCTTGGTATGTGAATTTGCACAAAATCCTCTTTGGTGTGAAAGTGAAAATTATGTGATTTTTGCCAACTTTGCCAAGCCATAACTTGAGTTCCATAATGAATTAGAACTTGTTCTTGTACTTTTTGAAAAGGGAAAGATCCAATATACAACTTTCATGACCAATAATTTTTCATTTGAAGCAATTTTGGTTGAGAAAGAAGAGGTTGAAAAACTTTCCCAAAATGGAAAGTTTCCATTACAAGTCATTTCCATTTTTGGAAACTTTTGGTTTAGCTCAATTTTATTTAATTTTGTGAACTTAAAAGCACTTCAATGATCAAATAAAGATCATATAAATTCAATTTTATGAAAAATCCACTTTGATTCCATTGTTGGGCGCCTCAGATGCCCTAATCTTGCTCTGACTTGCTCAAGAAGTTACCCAGTGAACAAATGACTTCCACAATGAATTTCTTCATCAAACTTGGTACACATGATCCTTACAACATATTGAGACTATTAGAAACAAGAATGACCAAACATTTTGGAGTTGTGGCCTCTGAATCCAAAACCCTAATTTCAGGTCATCTGTGCAGTGAAACCCTAGCTCTGCTTCCATGCCTTACCAGTTCTTGTGATTTCTTGACTTCCTTGATCTTTGAGGGATATAATATGATGATAGAACACACATGGACCCTCTTGGAGTGATTGGAGACCTTTGGAGTGGCTCAGATGGATCCTTGGATTGCTCAGATCACAAACCCTAGATGCAGATGAACTTGAACTAATGCAGTGAAACAAAAATGCAATATGAGATGATATGCTTAACCTAATGCAAATATGAAAGATCACAAGCCAATGGTGTGAACTTAGTGAGGGAAAATTTTGGGTGTTTACATCTACCGACACTCGTTGTCGGAGTAACTCGAAGAAATACATGATCTCCCTCTTGGAATTCAAGTGCTTTCCTCCTCTTGTCATGATAACTTTTCTGACGACTCTGAGAAATCTTCATCTTATCCTGAATCATCTTAATCTTATATGTAGTTTGTTGAACTATCTCAGGTCCAACCACCTCACTTTCTCCAGACTCATACCAACATAATAGCGTCCTATACCTCCTACCATACAAGGCTTCAAACGGTGTCATACCAATACTCGAATGAAAACTGTTGTTGTAAGTAAACTCAATCAATGGCAAGTAGATATCCCATACTCCTCCATTTTCAAAAACACAAGCTCTCAAAATATCCTCAAGTGATTGAATCGTCCTCTCTGTCTGACCATCGGTCTATGGATGATAAGAAGAACTCCAATGCAACTTAGTATCCAAAGAACTTTGTAAACCCTCCCAAAATCTCGAAGTAAACCTCAGATCTCTATCTGACACAATGCTAGACGAGATACCATACAAACTGACAATTCTCTCAATGCACAACTTTGCTAACTTCTCCAATGAGTAATCAATTCTCATCGGAATAAAGTGAGCATATTTCGTCAATCTATCCATAACAACCCAAATAGCCTCAAAGTTGTTAGGTGTTCTAGTTAACCCAGACACAAAATCCATAGATATGTTATCCCATTTCAACTCAGGAATAGATAACGGTTTCATTAAACCCGATGGTTTTTGATGCTTAATCTTCGACTTCTGACAAGTCAAACAAGAATACACAAACTTTGCAATATCCTTCTTCATACAAGGCCACCAAAACACTTTCCTCAAATCTTGATACATCTTAGTTACACTCGGATGAATACTCAATCCACTACGATGACCTTCTTCAAGAATACTCTTCTTCAATTCGGCAATATCCGGAACACAAACTCGATCACGACACCTCATAATACCATTCTCATCAATTCATAAATCACCTCCTCGACCTTGATTGTTCAAAGTCAATCGATCTATCAAACCCAAATCAGATTTCTAACCTTCTCGAATCTCATCAAGAATACCACTAGTAAGCTTCAACATACCAAGCTTAACTCCATAAGAAGTCTCTTCACAAACCAAACTCATGTCTCGAAATTGCTCGATCATTTCCAACTCTCTAACCATCATCATCAACATATGCAAAGACTTCCGACTCAATGCATCGGCTACCACGTTTTCCTTACCCGGATGGTAATTCAAACCAAAATCATAATCCTTCAGAAGTTCCAACCATCTTCTTTGCCTTGCATTCAAATCTTTTTTATCAAAGAGATACTTCAAACTCTTATGATCGCTAAAGACCTAAAATCTCGATCCAAACAGATAATGCCTCCAAAGCTTTAACACAAACACAACATCGGCCAACTATAAGTCATGTGTCGGATAATTCCTCTCATGAACTTTAAGTTGCCATGAAGCATAAGCTACAACTTGCTGATTTTGCATCAATACACCTCCCATACCCATCAACGAAGCATCACAATATACAACAAACGGTTCTGCCGGATTCGGCAAAATCAAAACAGGAGTTGTCGTCAACCTCCTCTTAAGCTCTTGGAAGCTTTCTTCACACTTTGTATCCCAAACAAAAGCTTGACCTTTTCTAGTCAACTGAGTCAATGGCAAAGATAACTTAGAGAATCCTTCAATAAATTTCCGATAATAACCTGCCAAACCAAGAAAACTTCGAATCTCCAAAATTGATTTTGGAGCTTCCCATTGCGATACAGCTTCAACCTTCGACGGATCAACTGCAATACCTTTACTTGAAATTACATGACCAAGGAAAATCATTTCCTTCAACCAAAACTCGCACTTAGAATTTTAGCATACAATTGCTTCTCTTTCAATACAGATAACACAATCTTCAGATGCTCGACATGATCCTCTCTGCTCTTAGAATAGATCAAAATATCATCAATGAACACAACCACAAACTTGGCCAAATACGGATGGAAAATCCTATTCATGTACTCCATAAATACACCTGGTGCATTAGTCACACCAAATGGCATCACAAAATACTCATAATGACCATATCTCGTTCTAAAAGCGGTCTTTTGAGTATCTCCAGCTTTCACACGAATCTGATGATACCCAGATCTCAAATCAATCTTACTAAACACACTCGCACCAACCAACTGATCCATCAAATCATCAATTCTCGGAAGTGTATACTTATTCTTGATAGTCACCTTGTTCAACTGTCGATAATCCACACATAGCCTTATATTACCTTCTTTCTTCTTAACTAACAAAACAGGTGCACCCCACGGTGATACACTCGGACGAATAAACCTCTTCTCAAGTAGATCTTCAAGTTGACTCTTCAACTTTTTCAACTCCGATGCAGACATACGATATAGAGCCATCGATACCGGACTAGTTCCAGGAACTAAGTCGATCGTAAACTCCACCTCGCGTTCCAACGGTAAATCACTTATCTCATCAGGAAAAAATTCTGGAAATTCACAAACAATTGGCAAAGTACCAACTGCTTCACTTTCCTCAATACTCAAAGTTGCCAACAACATAAACATCTCGGCAACATCTTTCACCGACTCATTCATTTGCTTGGCAGACATAAATAAGTCTCCTTCGTCCTCAGGTTTAAGAAAAACAACCGACTTGTCAAAACAATTAATATAGACATGGTTGAACTCCAACCAATTCATCCCAAGAATAATATCCAGTTGATCTAAGTGAAGACACACTAAATCCACGCCAAATTCTTTACCAAAAATACTCAATGGATAACTTAAACACACATATGGGGTAGTTACTGATCCCATAACAGGGGTATCAATAACCATACCACCACCCATAATAGACAGCTCAAGATTCAATCTTTTAACACAATCCAGAGAAATAAAAGAATGTGTAGCTCTAGTATCATTTATAGAAATCAAAGATATACCATTAATGAAACACACACCTCTAATCAATCGATCTTCACTAGTAGTCTCGGATCCAGATAGAGCAAACACTTTCCCTTTTGCTTGAGTCTTCTTTGGTTTGTCACACTCGGTACTAATGTGCCCTTGCTCACCACAGTTATAGCAAGTCACACTTGCACTACTCCTGCACTCTAAGCCTTGTGGCCTGGCTTGCCACACTTGAAACATTTCTTCTCAACACTTGTGCACTCAGGAGCACGATGTCCTTCCTCACCACACCTAAAATACTTCATCAGAGAGGAAACTCCTATCCCACTCGGTTTCTTTCCATAACCAGCTTTCTGTTTCCCTTTGTCACCAGAAGTCACATACGGTTTCCCTCTGAATTGGCCTTTTCCTTTCTTATCACCCATACTTTTGTAGTGAGCCGATCGAGCCCTACTATCTTCATCATAGATCCTATTCTTGTTCACCAACTCAGAATATCGCCTAATCTCCTGATAACCAATGGCTTGCTTGATTTCAGGTCTCAAACCATTCACATACTTAAGACATTTGGATCTCTCAACATTAGTAGTGTTGTAGTGAGGACAAAACGGAATCAACTCTTCAAATCTTGCTGCATACTCCGCCACAGTTAAGTTACCTTGCTTCAATTCAAGAAACTCAATTTCCTTCTTTCCACGTACATCTTCCGGAAAGTACTTTTCCAAAAATGCCTCTCTAAAAACAGCCCAAGTAATCTCAACTTCGTCTTCTTTAAATCTCCGACGAGTGTTACCCCACCAGTGCTCAGCTTCCTTCTCAAGCATATGGGTGCCAAACTGCACCTTCTGCGCATCTGAACAGTTCATAACTCGAAAGATATTAACAATTGCATCCAACCATTTTTGTGCTTTATCAGGTTCATGCCTTCCAATGAATTTTGGTGTATTATTCCTCTGAAACTTTCCCAAAGCACGAAACTCGTCATCAGAGTTGTTCACAACATTCACATTTACTCGAGGCATCTTCCGAATCGCACCATCCAACAATGCCAAAGCTTCAATAAGCGCTCTATCATTTCTACCTGCAGTCATTGTTCTTGGATTTCAACAACAAAATCCTCATTAGAACAACAATAGTGCAACACAAAATAAACACACAGACAACTTGGTCAACTGGCCGACCTTGCTCTGATACCACTAATATAACACCCTTCTAAACCCCGCGTAAAATATATAAATAATCAGAGTAATTTATCATGCATCTCAAATAGGGTATCACACATAATTCAAAACATCATACAACACCTGTCATGCTCAATAACACTTGAAAAGAAATTCATGCTTTTCAGATAAATTTTCACATTAGCATGTAGCAGCGGATATACTTTAATCATATTTAAACATAAACATAGTTCTATACTCATCACTTAGGCATAACAAGCCAATACTCCACAATAGTCAAATAACGATAACAACATAAGTGGATTACATAAAGTATCTCTCAAAAACATGAATCAAATAACATCCCCAGTGTTACATAATCAGAGCATGACTCGACCCAACATAATAATGTAGAAACTAAGCAAGCTACTTCAAACCGCTACCTCGAGCTAGAAGCAAACCTACTCCTCAGTACCTGATCAATGTCATACAAAACATCATTCCAACAGAAGGGTGAGAATTCATATAATTATTGAAATCATAAGATAATATATAATGTAAGGCATTCAAACATAATCAAATTATTCTCACACTTCCAAATTTCATCATAAGTTATCAATCAAGAAACACACCATTCACAAGTCAATACGCACAATTCATAATTTCACCAATCCAACAATTCACATAATCCACATAATCTCATATTTCAATCATAAACACAATGAGACTCAATACAAGACTCAAATGTAACTTATGCATGTGGTACCAATCACTTGTTATCATTTTTCAGTTTTTACATTTAAACCGGATCCGTTCCCTAGACCGATAACACACAAAAAGCCCATTCCCTAAGCTTTCAAACCCGTTCACTAGGTTTGGGACAAGTCACTAGCTCCCACGGAACTAGCAATTTTTTCCTCTTGACATAAATGATGCATGTGCAATTACAACAATCATATGCAATTAAGATCATTCCCTAATCTTAATATTCATACATATCTTCAATAATTCATCACATTTGAACTATCACACAATCGCACATACCCCACATTTTCAAATCACAATATTCATTACTCAAATATTGTCACCATACTTAGCAAATAATACACAAGATATTAACACAATTCAATCTCAATTTGTAAACCACACGATATCGATTAAATCTATAATAATCGATCCATCAAAATAATCAACAAATTAATCACCAAATTAATCATCAAATTAATCACTAAATTAATCATTAAGAGTATAATTAAAATTATCATTCAAAATTATAATTCGGAAAAGTTACCAAGGAACTCTAATAACTCTAAGGACAACTCTACTAAAATTGAAATTAACTTAATTTAATCAATTAATCTGAATATTAATCTCTAACTCGAAATTCCTAAAAAAAACATTATAATAATAATATTAAATCATTATTAAATTTATTATTATTATTATTATTATTATTAAAATATATTATATTAATGATCAACCATAGAAATTTTCATAAAAATTTAAATTTGTAGATATAATATCTTATGGTAAATATTTACATATATTTTCAATATATTTACGATGGTTGTAAAAGTCTCGTTACAGTACTTAATATATATATATATATATATATATATATATATATATATATATATATATATATATATATATATATATATATATATATATATATATATACTATCACGTATTTTGCTTTGATCAATGAAATCTATCATTTTATATACTCTAGACGACTAGACTACATGGTCAATTAAATAAATTAAGACTATCATTTTTAATATATATATATACTATCACGTATTTTGCTTTGATCAATGAAATCTATCATTTTATATACTCTAGACGACTAGACTACATGGTCAATTAAATAAATTAAGACTATCATATTTAATGAAGTGATATACTACATAGTTACTACATCACAATTGTACATGATTGTAGGACAATAATCCATTTCATGTAGTTTCTAGCAATAAGGTACCTAGACTCTTTAATAATTAAAGTCACCACTTGTTATTCAAACAAAATGTTACAGATCTTCTTGTAACTACAATTAATAATATATATCTCAATTTCATGCCTCTTAAGTGCAAGTGATACTAGAGCTAATCCTATGAATGTCACTTCCGTTCGGCTACCAGTGTGTGCGTGTATTACCGGAATTATTCAGTGAAATTTAAATTGGTGGTACTATAATTAATTCATGTGCTACTGTTCATATTTATTTGAAACGTCACATTTTCGTCTGATACAGATACATGGTAGTGTATACTACAGTCAAGATATTATGCATTTACCACACAATTTCTCTAATAATTTATATTAATTTCAAATACAATCAATTATCATATTTTCAAAGATTATTAGAAAAACCTATAAATTATGGAATCATGGAAAAATTGAGGTTTTATCCTATTCACATTTTTACCCATTATACACAATCCAATAATCCCAACAATTTTATAAAAACTCACCCTTACCTTGGATTTTCTTGAGCTCTCTAACTTGTTCTTGAGTTTTCTTTCCTTCTTCCTCTCCTAGCCTCTTCTATCTCCATTCTTTCTATTCTTTCCCTCTTTTATTAAACCCTAACTCTTTCTCATAATCATTTTGTTCACTTATTAAGCTTTCCACTCACCCATTCACTTACTATTTACACACTCATTTGACCCAATAAATCAAATATACTAAATCTATTTTATTCCACTAAATTAAATAAATCTACTAAATTAAATAATTCAATCAAATAATTAAATTATTTCAAATGAACTAAATTAATTAATTAATTAAATTAAATCACATCATTCAATTAAATCAATTAGTCACAAAGTCACACATTTAATTAATAAATAACTAATTATAAAAATTGGGGTGTTACAACATACACAACAATACCACATCCAACAACATATATTACATACACATGTATCAACAATAATGTTATGTAACTATCACAAGAACAACAACACATGGCAACATCAACTATTAACAAAAAATTCAACTTACGTTTATTCCGAGTTATGCTAATTATACTTCTAATTAAGCTCATAACTCCTTTCTAACTACCTCTAACCACACCAATTCGATTCCTATCAATTACTATATCATTTAGATAATTTTAAGGAATTTTTCAGAATTAAATCATGTTGTTTTTCACTCCAAGTCTTGCTAAGCGAACAACTCTATGTATTTCGCTTTCTAAATTTTCCACCTGTTCGCTAAGCGAGTTCTGCGATTTTCGTAGTTTTCCATTCTGCAATCAGCCACAACCTGCGCTACGAAAATATACATCCAAAACCAGTCGAATCACCAAAAAATACAGAATTATCACAACACAATGCCCAATTCGTACACTTAACGTACAACATCAACAATTACAACCGATTAAACCCAATTTCATCAAAATCACCAAACCCCAAACTCTCTAATCAATAACACTACCTAATTCATATTATAGAACCCTTAAGAGACGGAAGAATCCCACCCTTACCTTGGTTTCAACGAGAATTCTCTTCTTCCTCGCAGATTCTTCTCTTCAAGCCTTTCACATTTTCCTTCTCTTCTCTCTGGATTTCACGATTGTTCTAACTTCCACAAAACACGAATATTTTCCTTATTCCAACATAATCCCTTAGACTCAATCTATGGTCTTCCACATTTACCCTCACTATTTTCACCAAACGACCACCTTACCCTTATCTCTTATTATTCCAATTTATTTTATTTATTTATCATATAATTATTCAATATAAATACATATTATATTAAATAAAATTTTCTTTCCTCCACACACAAGATACAAAAGTCCAATTAAAATATTTAAATAAAATTTAGAGCGTTAATCATCTATATGACAAGGTGGAAATAACTATTATCTCATTAATAAATTGTCTAAACGACCTAATATGTCCAACTATAAGCTATTAAGGTGACTTATACTACACAAGAGAATATATCCGATTTTTTTTTAAATAACTTAGTTTAATAAAAATAATACTGAAATAACTTAGTTTTTGGAATACTTACGAAAATAACGTAGTTTAAATAGTAACTTTATCACATAGTTAATTGATATATTTTGAAATAAAATATATTTTAAAATTATTTATATTTTTATAAAAAATTTAATAAAACAATAAAATCAATTGAGATTTTGTAATCTTTTTAAAATAACTAAAACTTATGAGAATTTTTTCTAATTAACTTTATATAGTAATCATGATAAAAAATTGTTAAATGGTAATCATGAAAATTTAATGATAAAAGGTAATCATAAAAAAATTAATGATAAAAAGTAAAAATTCAATGATACAATTATTTTTATAAATTGAATAAGTTATCATTATTTTTATAAATATCACATAAATTATTTATAAAATAAATATATATTAAATATAAAATAAATAAATAAATAAATAAATAAATAAATAAAACTGTGTAGTCAATTGAATTGACAATGTATACTAATTTTTAAGAAAACAATTAGACCATTTTGCCGCCATATGAATTGGCGAATCTTTGTATCTGGAAAAAACAAAAATTGACTTATACACATTAGTCATACCAATTGGCGAATTTGTGTGTTTCTTAAAAAAAAATTCAAGTATTCGTCATTCCAATTGACGAATGCAATTCAAACTACGCTATTTTTATAATCATTCCAAAAACTAAGTTATTTTAATATTATTTTTATTAAACTAAGTTATTTAAAAAAAAATCAATATATGCATTCATGTTTTGCTTTAGAACTTGGGGCCACATATGTCTTTGAAGAGCTCTATCAACTTTAACCTTTCTTTCTAGCTAAAGCTACATTTGACTGAAACATGTCACTTACATCTGCCTATGCATTCACCTTTATTGTCTAGATTTTTAGTATATCCAAGTCATCTTTGTGCATGAGGCCACTGCACTCATGCGTGTGTACAAACTCTTAATTCCACATGTTGAATGCATTCTGTAACAAGAAACCATGAGGCTTGCTCAAGCTTGGAATCTCACACTCCACTTACTACATTTGTATGGATAGAAGTCATCCGACATTCTCTTTTGTAAGCATAAAGAACTGTTTTTAAAAGTAAATTTGTGCAAGAGTATCATAATAGATTCAATGATCCCAACTAGGTTTACATTTCAGAAATTTATAATCAAGCTGATTAGAAAAAGAAAAGGAAAATAAGCTCCTAAATGTTTTTTTTTTCTCTAGTTGTTTAGCGAATGAAATTTTATCTTTTAAAAATAAATAAATGAAGTATTGCATATTCGAGTCCATACCACTTGAGTCGGATATTTCTATACACAGCCATCAACTAATTAGATTTAATAGAACTTGAATTCTTAAATTCTTCAATGCTAACAAGAGGCAACGATAAAGGATATGCAATACTTCACTTTAGATTTATCTTATAATATTGATTTTTTTAAAGGTTCATACTCCTTATATTGTAAACACGTGGACAGTAGAATATTGAAAAAGAAAAAGAAATAATGTTTTTATCAAAATTTAATAAAAATAGTAAGAGTTCATTTTAAACTTTTTTAAGAGTTTAATGTTAGATACCCCATTTTATTTTATTGCATTATATATGAAATATCCTTTGAGATTAAGACTACTAAGAAAAAATAATAGTAGTCACAAATAATTGAAATGAAAAAAATAAATATATTATTCATATGCTTGTGTTTCTAATTAAAATTTATTTGTTCTTGTTGCTACAAAATCTAGTGGTTTGTATATAAAATTATTTCATATAAAATTTCAGTGTAATTTGGAACCCTATATTATTTTATTTGTTTGTATGTTCTCATAATATATTAATATAATTATTAGTATAAATAAGTTGTTAATACTTATAAATTAAAATTTTAAAAAATAATGTGCTAGTCACTAAAAATAATTATTATTTTTAATGGGGAATGAATTTTCTAAACAAACTTTTGTGTAGTGTTTATATATACTAAAATAATAATTATTCTAAACAAACTTTTGTGTAGTGTTTATATATACTAAAATAATAATTAAAAGACATTATAATTATTTTAATTGATACTATATTTATTTTAATACTTTTTATAAATAGATATAATGTTATATTATCGTATACTTTTATATTACAGCTATAAGAGAATCCAAAAATATAATTTATATATATGTGTTAATATAACAAAAACTATTATTATTTATAAATCAACAATTTAAATAATAATAATAATAATAATAATAATAATAATAATAATAATAATAATAATAATAATAATAATAATTTAAGTTTTATACAAAATATTTTTAAGCAAAAAAACCTGCAATGTCATAGAATATAAATTTGTAATATTAAAAAGGAATATTTTATGGGTATAAATAAGTGTTTTGAGGAAAGAGTCAAACAAAGCAGTTCACAACTAGTGTAATCTGTATCAGTATTCTTAGTTCAAAACACTACAATGGCAGTTTTAACTTGCATAAAACCTGCTTTGCCTTTCTTTCACTTGTGCAATCACTGGGTGGCAACTCGATTTAACTCCAAAAATGAAGGCGACGACGATGATGACGATGACGATGATGGTGGTATCGATCTAGCACCCGCTGCATGATGGATTTGTCATTAGAAATTTGATACTTGAGCTAGTGAGATGAATGCATGCTGGACTATACAGATATGTTGGTTACCATTTACAATATTTATATGATACAGTGTGTTTGTTTTGCTTACCTAATATCAGTTGGGACTTGTGACTGATATTCATTATTATATTTACATATAGATAATATTTGAAGTTTTGTAACTAATTTTTTCTTCTCTTTCTTATACCATCAATATTGTGTCAACAAGTTCAAAGAAAGATTTCATATTTGGCTTTTTCAATAAATATAAATTAATAATATGACTTCCTTAATTTTTCCAATAGTTGTTCTTCATCCATTTCAAATTAAATATCACATTTGAATTTGTATGCGGGTTTTAAAGAAATCATTAATTTTAGAGAAAAGGAATTTTGCACTAACGGTGTAAATTATTTCTTAATTTTTTTAACTGCAGTTGATTACTAATAGCCCCAAGAAATTTTATCATGGTGATTTGCAAGTACCAGAAGTCAATAATATAAATTTGGTCTTTAAGACCTAGTAAGGTGTTATCTAAACTTTTTGCAGCTAGATTAAAATTGGTCTTATATTTCATTATTTTTAATTGTCAAAATGTTTTAATTTCGGATAGACAACTTCTTGATGATATCTTGATAGCAAACGAGATGGTTGATTATGCGGTTAAGGAGATTAAAGTGGTTTTTTTGTTTAAGGTGGACTTTGAGAAAACTTATGATAAAGTGAGTTGGAATTTTCTTAGATTGGTGTTGAGGAGGATGAGTTTTGGTGAGAATTGGATGCAGTGAATGGAGGCTATGATTTTTATTAGTAAAATGTCTGTTATGGTTAATGGTAGTCGACTAGAGAATTTTCGATGGAAAGAGGATTGAGACAAGAAGATCCTCTTTCACATTTCCTTTTCGTGACGGTGCTCGAGGCTTTATTGGTGTTAGTTAAGCGGTCGGTGTACTTTGGAGATTTTGCGGATTTTAATGTGAATGGTAATTGTTTTATAGACATTCATTAATTTACGGATGACACTCTTTTAGTGGGAGATGGAAGTCAGAAGCATTTATGGGCCATAAAAGCAGTTCTTAGAAGTTTCGAATTAATTTCGGACCTCAGAGTCAATTTTCACAAAAGTAAATTGATTGACATAAATGTTCCGTCGAATTTCCTAGATGTGGCTTCTTTCTCTCTCTCTCTCTCTCTCTCTCTCTCTCTCTCTCTCTCTCTCTCTTGTAGGACGGAAAAGAAAGGGTTTGCCTTCTTGGGTATTGATCGCTCGACTATATGTCGAAAGGATTATATATGCAAGAGCACAGTCGTACGTGTAGTTTTAAAGATTATCGATCCCTCAGAGACTAAAAATCGATCTAACGTTATCTAATATTACTGTGTAAAGCTAAGGCTATTTGTTCAATTGGGTTGGCTTATGAAAGATATAATTAAAACTATAATTTAATTAATGAATAATAATAATGATATATTTGTATGTAACTCATCAATCGTCGGGAATTCAATTAAATATCAGTGAAGGTTTGTATGCCAAAATACTTTTCAGTGGAAAATGTTCATTTAAAAGTCCTCGTCTCAAACTCTCGCACTATTGATTCAGACTGCATTCCTAAAGTCCTATGCCTCCTCTCGCTAGCCCACAAGTGTTTAGAAATCCTTTTTGAAAATAAATAAATCCCAATTAATTTTAAATCCTCAAACTCTCGCTCTATTGAATTTAGAATTAATGTCTAATCTCAGCTATCCGGTTAAATTCTCAAATTCTCGCTCTATTGATTTAGCCTTAATCATTTCCTTACTCTCATAACAAAAGTATTAAATTAATTCAAGAAACCTCGGCCTAAATTATAAATTGGTAAAAATAATTTACACTGATTTTAATTAAATTCCTCCTGATTAATTTGTCTACATACTGATATATATATATATATATATATATATATATATATATATATATATATATATATATATATATATATATATATATATATATATATTAGCTAGACATATTAAATAGATAAATCATGCAAGAATATAATAAATTAATTAAGCTAATCATAACAATCAAAACAAGCATACGAAAATTAAATAAGCGTATAAAATTAGAACCTGAATAATATTCTTTAATAATAATTGGTAGTAAAACTTGGATCCAATACAAACTTGCTTGAAAATAAATTGTAACGAAAACTAGAAAAATACTAAGACTGAAAATAATAAAATTAGAATATGAGAAACTTGGAATCTGGAGCTGGAAATGTGTCCCTTTCAATTTAGCAGCTAATCCCTATTTATATCCCACGAACAACTGGATTTGTTGTGTAAAAATATGAGTGAATGGACTTCGTGCGTTGAAGTGGAAAACTTGGATCAACGCGTGAGAAATTGGTGCCGAAAAGACCGGAGGGAGAATAGGAGAGAGTGGCCTGTGCCACTCCTCTTTCTCCCTAAAATGTGGCGTGCGCCACATAGGTTGGTTGAGGGGGTGGTGGGCGCCACACCCCATGGCCTGCGCCATGTGTGTGTGGTGGGCCCCACCACCTTTATTTTTTTTTTTATATATTTTTTTTTCTTTTCTTTTTTTTTTCTTTTCATATATATTTTTTTTCATATTTTCTTCTTCTTTTCTTCTTCATTTTCTCTTTTTTTTTTCTTTTCCTCTTCAATAAATTTCTTCGACTTTTTTTCATTTTTCGACTTTTTCCAACCGACTCAATTATCTGAAATAATAAATAAATGCAGTAAATAACGAGAATAAATTCGGGAAAATCTAATAAAACATACTATTGATTCATGTAAGTCAAGCAAAAAATACGATATAATTTCGCATTATCAAATTCCCCCACACTTAAACCTTTGCTTGTCCTCAAGCAAAAAATGAATCAATTTAAGCGCTAGTTTAATTCAGACACAAGTATCATATGCATCAGTCAAAAAGATAAGTACTGGATATTAATACTAAGGATACCGTAATGAAACTTTTATCTCGGAAGATAATCGAGAACTCCTATCCTATACAGACAGATCTGAATCATGTTATTATATCTCGACCCACACACCTCTCTTTCATTCTAGTGCAATCATATTAAGCCTGTTATCCCTGCACTTCCATGGTAAGTAAACCTGTTAGTGTTAACTGATCTCATTTGTCAAATATCTCTGTAATTTTTTTTTCTTTTCATTTTTGGAATTTCAAGAATCTGGTCCGTTGGGCTAAATGGTCGGGTGAGGACCACCTAACGTAGAAGGGGGCAAATCTTTAGTTCTCTTTTGACATTAAACTTATTCAAATTATTTTATTTCGAGATCAGACACGTATTTGCATCGGTTTATTACTTAGGTTGTGCTCTAGGATGGTGCTGACTGCTATTATAAACTAATAAAGAGGGTGATTTTGGCATAATAAGTATTCAAATTCATCTGCATAATTAAGGGGTTCAAGGTGTAAGGACGGTACCGATACTATCAACACTTTTCCTAAGTCTTCCTAGACTAGCCTGTTTCAAGCATTGTGTCATTTTTCAAACTGAATTTTTTTTGTTATGGCTCAAGAAAAATGGGTAAATCTGACTTGAAGCATAAATTACGTGAAATGGCTCGACTGAACATGAATTATTTATTTATTAGCTAAAAATGGGAAAATAAACGAAAACAATAGACATGCAAAATTTAAAATCTACCTAGAAAGCATAAATAAAAAGCAGTAAACTTCCTCCCCCACACTTAAGTCGAGCATTGTCCCCAATGCGTCAAAATAAGGTGGAAAAAGGAAGGTGGAACCTGTGATGTCAACTACCCATGACTTCCTCTACCTCGTGTTCATCTGACATTTCTTGAAGTGCCCACTTCTGTATTTTCTTCTTCTGTCTGAAAGGACATGCCAACCATTCCGTGGATTAGCTTGTCATATGGTTCTGTCCTTGTTGCATTCGGTTCAGGATTTGCAGCATGTTGTTCTGCTGAGCGTACATCTCGTTTTGTTGTTGCATCATCAGTGCTTGCTGAGTTGTTAGATTTTGTATTCTTTGATCCCTCAAGGCATTTGCTTCGCCTTGTAGCATCAACTCATGGAGAACTCCTTCAAGACCTTTGTATGGCTCGTCCTCTGGTCTCCTAGGGACTCGCCTGGTAGAAGTACCTGCAACATAATCAGAAGAAAAAGGCGCATCTTGTGATACAAAGGTATTATTATCCTCTTTTCCAAAAAGGGTATGGGCTAGGATTTTATGAAAGTAACGCAAAGCAGGGTTATGAATATTCTCAGAAAACATATCATAAGGTTCAGCATCATCATTCCCTATAATGGTACCCCAGAAATCGTTCAGTGCATGGTTCATGAGTAACTCCTCCTGAGTAGCAGTGAAAACATCAGGGCCATTAGGAAACCCTAGAAGTTCAGCAAATTCTCTATGGTTGAAAGTAAAATCAATATTGAACATCCTAAAGGTAATTAATCCTTTGTTAATTCCTAGACCATGGTTAGGTAGGTGGACTAGTGAGCTCAAAAACTCTAATGTAAGCTGACGGTAGGAGTTAAACCTTCGTCGAATAAGTGCAACATCCCACCCTATCTGACTGTAAAGAAAGTAGACACTATCTTTGATGCCTAACTTAGTTAAAGTGGGCTCATCATGATAAATGGTCAGTGTCATAGCTCTCTGTGATAAAGCTTCAAATCTCCTTCGTTGTGCTCTTCCCTTGAAAACAACGTTTGTGTTGTCTACTAGATCCATAACTAATATTAGAGATTAGCTAAATAGTTAGCCTGTAAGTAAGTGAACAACACGAAAAAGGTTAGTCAGAAGAGATGAAATAATAATACCGTGTTTTAATTAGAGAGATAGGAATAAAACAAAAAATAATAAAGGTAAATAATTTAAAAAGTGAGACAAAAAACAAGAATAGAAAATCAACAAAAATTTAAATAAAGATAATAGACATAAAAATGTTGGTTGCCTCCCACTAAGCGCTTTGTTTAATGTCAAGGGCTCGATCAAGCGTGTTAGGGATTAATCATTTGAGTGAGTGGGAAGCTCATTGAGTTGGAGACTAGTTATGTAATCGCGGTTTTCGACCATGTGATAGTGCTTAAGGCGTTGCCCATTTACTATGAATGTTTCACCCGATTTTCCTTTGATTTCAATAGCTCCGCTAGTAAAAACTTTGGTAATTATAAATGGCCCGGCCCATCTGGAACGTAGTTTACCCAGAAAAAGCTTCAATCTTGAATTAAATAAAAGCACAACATCGCCTTCGTTGAACTCTTTTTTAGAGATACGCCTATCATGCCATTTTTTAGTTCGTTCTTTATAAATTTTGGTGTTCTCGTAAGCATCTAGTATGAGCTCTTCTAATTCATGGAGATCTAAGATTCATTTTTCTCCTACAACTAAGTAATCCAGATTTAGGGTTTTAATAGCCCAATAAGTTTTGTGCTCTAGTTCAATTGGTAGGTGACATGACTTTCCGTAAACTAACTTAAAGGGGGTAGTTCCTATCAGAGTTTTAAAAGCGGTTCTATATGCCCATAAAGCTTCTTGTAATTTAGACGACCAATCTTTCCTAGAGATAGCAACAGTTGTTTCTAATATTTGTTTTATTTCTCTGTTGGAAACCTCTACTTGTCCACTTGTTTGTGGATGATAAGGTGTTACGACTCGATGTCGGACTTCATACTTCAATAACAATTTCTCAAAGATTTTGGATATAAAATGCGATCCACCATCACTTATGACTAGTCTTGGTACACCTAATCTCAGAAAGATCACGTTATTAAATAATTTAATTACTACTCGTTTATCATTTGTCGGAGAAGCTATAACCTCGATCCATTTTGAAACATAATCAACGGCGACGAGTATGTATTTATTACCAAAAGAAGATGGGAAAGGTCCCATGAAATATATTCCCCACACGTCGAAGACTTCTACTTCTAGGATGCCTTTCAGTGGCATCTCATCACGTCTAGATATATTTCCAGTGCGTTGACACTGGTCACAATTAATAACTGCGATATGGACGTCTTCCATAGATTAGGCCAGAAGAGGCCATCTTGTAAGATTTTAGCACAAGTTTTTGAAGTGCTCGCATGTCCACCATAAGGGGCAGAATGACAATGAGCTATTATGCTTTCTATTTCATCTTCTGGAACACATCGACGGAAAATACCATCGGCACCTCTCTTGAAAAGAAGAGGTTCATCCCAATAGTAATGTTTTAGATCATGAAAGAATTGTTTCTTTTGTTGGTATGTTAGATCGGGTGGAAGTACTCCGGCTGCAAGGTAGTTAACAAAATCAGCATACCATGGCAGTGCTTTATCTGTAGTCACAACTTCTTTGGTTTTTGGTTTGTTTGGATCTAGTTGGGCCAGGTCGCTTCTTATCTGCACTATTAGTTGTTCATATGGAAAATCATCATTAATAGGCATTTGTTCAGGTTTAATACCTTCTAATCTTGATAAATGGTCTGCTACAACGTTCACAGAACCTTTCTTATCCTTGATCTCTAAATCGAATTCTTGCAAAAGTAGAATCCACCTTAAAATTCTAGGCTTAGCATCCTTTTTAGTCAGTAAGTACCTAATAGCTGCGTGGTCTGTGTAAACAATTATTTTTTCTCCTACTAAGTAAGAACGGAATTTATCAAGAGCAAACACAACAGCTAGAAGTTCCTTTTCTGTTGTGGCGTAGTTCATTTGGGCAGGATCTAAGGTTTTACTTGCGTAATATATTGCATGAAGCTTCTTGTCCCTACTTCGTCCTAAAATTGCGCCCACTGTGTAATCACTTGCATCACACATGATTTCAAATGGTAATCTCCAATCTGGAGGTTGCATAATAGGTGCAGAAATGAGAGCCGTTTTCAGTTGTTCAAACGCTTTTTGGCATTTTTCATCAAAGATAAAGTCAGCGTCTTTCATTAATAAACTAGTAAGAGGTTTTGTAATTTTCGAGAAATCCTTAATAAATCTTCAGTAGAAACCGACATGTCCTAAGAAACTTCTTATTTCTCGTATAGTTTTCGGAGGTTGAAGATTTTCTATGATTTCAATCTTGGCTTTATCAACCTCAATTCCTTTTTCTGAAACAATGTGTCCTAGTACGATTCCTTGTTGGACCATAAAATGACACTTTTCCCAGTTTAATACGAGATTTACTTTTACGCATTTTTCGAGTACCATTTCTAGGTTTGATAGACATCCTTCAAAGCTTTGCCCACAAACAGAAAAATCGTCCATAAATACTTCCATAATGTCATCTATAAAATCAGCGAAGATTGACATCATGCATCTTTGAAATGTTGCAGGAGCGTTGCATAGTCTGAATGGCATTCGTCAGTATGCAAATGTACCATAAGGACAAGTGAAGGTGGTCTTTTCTTGATCGGCGGGATGAATAGGGATTTGAAAGAATCCTGAATAACCATCTAAATAGCAGAAGTAAGAATGTTTAGCCAATCATTCTAACATTTGATCGATAAATGGTAATGGGAAATGGTCTTTTCGAGTGGCTTTATTTAGTTTTCTATAGTCAATACACATTCTGCTTCCTGTAACAACTCCTTTTTTTATGGATTCACCTTTTGCATTCTTAATCATTATAACACCTCCTTTCTTGGGTACTACATATACTGGGCTGACCCATTGGCTGTCTGAGATAGGATATATGATTTCGGCTTCAAGTAACTTTCACACTTCGTCTTTTACCACTGTACTTAAGATTGGGTTGATACTCCTCTGGTGTTCTCTAGAAGACTTACAATCTTCCTCTAGCATAATTCTATGCATACAGATGGATGGGCTTATCCCTTTCAAATCAGAAATGTTATATCCTAAAGCAGTTTGGTATTTCTTTAGAACGTCTAAAAGTTTCTTAGTTTCGAGTGTTCCTAAACTGGAATTTACTATTACTGGTCGCTTACATTCGATGTCTAGGAATTCGTATCTTAAGTTCCTGGGTAAGGTTTTTAACTCTGAATAAGTTTCTTTTGGTCCTGGCATATGATCTGGTGTGAGTGCTAAGCTTTTGTTTAGATTATCATCTTGATATGGTTTTTGCCAGTTGTCATCTTCGAGGATCGGAGGGATTTGAATTTTCATAATTTCAGAATATGTGGTTTCTTCCATTTCCGTTTCTCTTACACACTCGTCAATGACATCTAATAAATGGCATGTGTCCTCTATAGCTGGTGATTGTAAGAATTGCATTAAAATAAATTCAACTTTTTCTTCACCTACTTCAAAGGTTAGCTTTCCTCTCTTCACATCTATAATGGCTCCAGCGGTAGCTAAGAATGGTCTTCCTAGTATAATAGGGGTAATGGAGTCTTCTGTGATATCCATGATTATAAAATCAGTAGGAATGTAGAATTGTCCTATCCGTACTGGAACATTCTCTAGTATACCTACAGGATACTTAATAGAGCGGTCAGCTAATTGAATAGACATTTTTGTAGGTCTTAATTCTCCCATATCAAGCGTTTTGCAAATTGATAAGGGCATACCACTGATACTGGCTCCTAAGTCGGATAGAGCTTTGTCTATGACGAATTTTCCAATTACACAGGGTATGGAGAAACTACCTGGGTCTTTTAGCTTAGGAGGCATGTTGTTTTGAATTATTACACTACACTCAGCAATCAGCGTAACTGCTTCATTATCCTCGATCTTTTTCTTATTGGATAAGATTTCTTTAAGGAATTTGGCATATGAGGGCATTTGAGTGATTTCTTCTGTAAATGGTATCGTGATGTTTAATTGTTTCAGAAGTTTAACAAATTTCTTAAATTGCCCTGGAGTCTTAGAGTTGACAAGTCTTTGAGGATAAGGGATAAGAGGTTTATAAGGTGGTGGAGGTACATATGGTTCTTCTCTCTCCACGGCTTCTTGATTATTGTTCTCCTTTTCCTCAGGTTCATTTTCCTTCTCAGTTGGTTTATCCTGCTTTTGGTACATGGCTGGATTTTGAAGTCTAGGATCGGTAGGTTCGTCTAATTCTTTTTTCGCTTCTCAATATTATCACATTCACGTGTCCTTTTGGATTTGGTTGAGGTTGACCAGGAAATACGCCAGCTGGGGCAGCAGTTGGTGCTTGTTGTTGAGCTACTTATGAAATTTGAGTTTCAAGCATTTTGTTATGGGTAGCTAAAATATCAACTTTGTTTTCCAATTGCTTTATTTGCTCACTAGTGTGTACGTTTTGGTTCAGGAACTCCTTGTTTGTTTGATTTTGGGTAGCTATGAAATTTTCCATCATTAGTTCAAGGTTCGATTTCCTCGGGACAATATGAGCATTCATGGCGGTCTTCTGATATCCTGGTGGTGTAGTCGATGCTTGACCAGGTGCATACAAAGCATTGTTATTCTTGTAGGAAAAATTAGGATGATTCCTCCAACCTGGGTTATATGTGTTTGAGTAGGGATTTCCTTGAGCATAATTCACTTGGTCTATGGGAGTCATGGCCAAAAGCTGACAATCGGGGGCAGCATGTCCTGGAACTCTGCATAACTCACAATTTGGTGAAACGACAACCACGGTGGTTGTTGGTGTTATGGCCAAGTTATCGATCTTTTGAGCGAGGGCATCAAATTTAGCATTCACTTGATCAATACTACTCACTTCGTACATACCTCCTTTTGTTGGTTTCTCTGTCGCGACTCTTTCGATTCCCCACTGATAATGATTATGAGCCATACTCTCGATAAGTGTATAAGCATCGTTATACTCTTTGTTCATCAGTGCGCCGCCCGCGGCAGCGTCAATTGTCATTCTCGTGTTGTACAAGAGTCCATTGTAGAAAGTATGGATGACCATCCATTCTACTAAACCGTGATGTGGACAAAGTCTCAGCATATCTTTGTAGCATTCCCAAGCTTCGAAAAGAGATTCATTTTCCTTCTGCTTAAATCCATTGATTTGAGCTCTCAACATAACCGTCTTGCTAGGTGGGAAATATCTTGTTAAGAAGACTTTCTTCAGCTCCCCCACGTAGTGACTGAATTCGAGGGTAGAGATTGAAGCCAAGCTCTTCCTCTATCTCGCAGCGAGAAAGGAAAGAGACGTAGTCTAATTGCTTCTTGGGTGACACCATTAGCTTTTACTGTGTCTGCATATTGCACGAAAATTGATAAATGTAAATTCGGATCCTCGTTAGGATTTTTGGTGAATTGGTTCTGTTGCACGGCTAATATCAGTGATGGTTTCAACTTGAAATCGTTCCGGTTGATAGTGGGTGCGACAATGCTGTTATGAGGTTCATCTTGTGATGGAATAACGTAATACTTGATTGGAGGAGTTGGTTCCTCACCAACCATCTCAGCTTCTTTTGAGGTTCCAACTGGTTCTTCAACTGATTCAGATGAATGGGCTAGAAGATCTAGGATGTTATACTTCCGTTGGTACTCTGCTATACGGCGTCTTAAATGTAAGAAACGTTCTAATTCAGCGACTGGTGGTTGCAAGTCTTTGCCTTGAGAACGAGTACTTGGCATACAATCGGTGAATAGGAATTGGGAAATTAAATAGTTTTTCCTTAGTCTATACGGTGTAACACTGGAGTTACGATATCGACTTAATTAGTCCCCGACAACGGCGCCAAAAACTTGATCGCTCGACTATATGTCTAAAGGATTATATCTGCAAGTGCACAGTCGTACGTGTAGTTTTAAAGATTATCGATCCCTCAGAGACTAAATATCGATCTAATGTTATCTAATATTACTGTGTAAAGCTAAGGCTATTTGTTCAATTGGGTTGGCTTATGGCAGATAGAATTAAAACTAAAATTTAATTAATGAATAATAATAATGATATATATGTATGTAACTCATCAATCGTCGGGAATTTAATTAAATATCAGTGAAGGTTTGTATGCCAAAATACTTTTCAGTGGAAAATGTTCATTTAAAAGTCCTCGTCTCAAACTCTCGCTCTATTGATTCAGACTGCATTCCTAAAGTCCTATGCCTGCTCTCGCTAGCCCACAAGTGTTTAGAAATTCTTTTTGAAAATAAATAAATCCCAATTAATTTTAAATCCTCAAAATCTCGCTCTATTGAATTTAGAATTAATGCCTAATCTCAGCTATCTGGTTAAATTCTCAAACTCTCGCTCTATTGAATTTAGCCTTAATCACTTCCTTACTCTCATAACAAAAGTATTATATTAATTCAAGAAACCTCGGCCTAAATTATAAATTGGTAAAAATAATTTACACTGATTTTAATTAAATTCCTCCCGATTAATTTGTCTACATACTGATATATATATTAAAATTAGCTAGACATATTAAATAGATAAATCATGCAAGAACATAATAAATTAATTAAGCTAATCATAACAATCAGAACAAGCATACGAAAATTAAATAAGCGCATAAAATTAGAACCTGAATAATATTCTTCAATAATAATTGGTAGTAAAACTTGGATCCAATACAAACTTGCTTGAAAATAAATTGTAACGAAAACTAGAAAAATACTAAGACTGAAAATAATAAAATTAGAATATGAGAAACTTGGAATCTGGAGCTGGAAATCCGTCCCTTTCAATTTAACAGCTAGTCCCTATTTATATACCACGAACGACTGAATTTGTTGCGTAAAAATAGGAGTGAATGGACTTCGTGCATTGAAGTGGAAAACTTGGATCAGCGCGTGAGAAATGGGTGCCGAAAAGACCGGAGAGAGAATAGGAGAGAGTGGCCTGCGCCACTCCTCTTTCTCCCTAAAATGTGGCGTGCGCCACATATGTTGGTAGAGGGGGTGGTGGGCACCACACCCCATGGCCTGCGTCATGTGTGTGTGTGGTGGGCCCCACCACCTTTATTGTTTTTTTTTTATATTTTTTTTCTTTTCATATATATATTTTTTCATATTTTCTTCTTCTTCTTTTCTTCTTCATTTTCTCTTTTTTTTTCTTTTCCTCTTCAATAAATTTCTTCGAGTTTTCTTCATTTTCTGACTTTTTTCAACCGACTCGATTATCTGAAATAATAAATAAATGCAGTAAATAACGAGAATAAATTCGGGAAAATCTAATAAAACATACTATTGATTCATGTTAGTCAAGCCAAAAATACGATATAATTTCGCATTATCAGGTATTCCTATAGGTTCTAATCCGAAAAGAGTGTTGACTTGGTCCCCGTTGATCTCAAAGTTGGAGAAAAGGCTTTCTTGTTGGCAATGTTGCTTTTTGAGTTTCGGAGAAAGGAGGTTTAAACTTCAAAAGGATCTATGAATTTAACTTGGCCATTCTTGATAAGTGGAGGTGGAGGATTATCAACTGATTAGAGGAGTTGTGGTTTAAGTTGTTGAGATCTCGCTATGGGGACATTAAAATGAGTTTGGCAGGAGGCGAAAACCTCATTTCAAAGTATAGTTCTACATCTACATGGTGGAAGGATATTTTCTCCATTTCAGAAGGCCAAAAGGAGAACGATTTTCTAAAAAATTATTCTTTCGAAATTAGTAATGGTTTTGCTACTCCTTTTTAGCACGTCAAATGGACCGGTTTGGATTGCTTGAAAGAATCTTTTCCATATTTGTTCTTTTTGTCTCATCTCAAGGATGTCATGATTGCAAGGATGAGGGGATGGGTTAATGGAGATTGGTGTTAGGGTGATTGTGGTGTTAACATTCATCATTATTCTGCTTCTGCGGGTTTTGGTTCGGTGGCGGTCAGTAGCACCGAAACTAATGCTTATGTTTCTTCTATGACTGTCCCAAAGGTGGAGGGGAATGCTGAAGTTTTATGCTCGCCTGGTTTTGTTGGAGACAACGCCCATGTTGTTGCTAGAGACGACAATTTTCCTGCTCTGTCTAGGATTGATGTTGGCAGTAGCGTTATTATTGGTGTTATGTAGATTTCCAACCCGATGTCGACGGTGGCATCTTCTTTGGAGGCGCTTTTTTCTCTACTACGCAACTTCAAACCGAGTCTAGGAGAGAAATACAGGGTATGTTGGAATTTTGGGGGAGATTCAATGTTTATGGTTAAATCTTTCTACCCTCTCTTGAATTGTTCTCATGTGCCTTTGGGCCCTTATAATTGCCATGATAAAGCTTTTGCTTTGATATGGAAAGTTACAACCCATCTCAAAATCAAAGCGTTTGGTTGGAGATGTTTTTTGAACAAAATTCCTACGAAGGATTCGCTTTCTTATAGAGGCATCATCGCTCCGTCTAGCGATCTTAATTGCTTATTTTGCGACTCACATCCTGAATCGTTAGAACATTATTTTTTAACATGTTCGGTTGCAAGGTTGGTTTAGAAAGAATTGGCAGAGTGGATTGGTTTTCCTTTCTCACCGTGTTCCTCTTCACTAGGAGTTTCATGGATTGGTTTTATTTTTGTAAGAAGAAGCATGTTAAACCCGGTAGGGAAGGTTTTTTTTCGTTGGCGGTGTGTTGGAATTTATGGAGTTTTAGAAATAGCATAATCTTCTCGAATGCCACTTGGAATATTGTGCATTTGGTTTGGTCGATCAAAATTTTAATTCGGAGGTGGTCTTTCATCGGGAAAATTATCCATCCCAATTGTAATTGGTATGAATTTAACAAATATCATTTGTTTTATTTGTCGTAGGTCCAATTGGTTGGTAATTTCTTTGCTTTTGTCGAGTTTTTACAACTCGCTCTTTTTGTAAACAGGTTAGAGTACCCTTTGTACTCTCTTTATTGAATCTCTTACGTACAAAAAAAAACTAATCATAGTTGAACCAATGATATATTTTGCACATTTCCCTACAACTTGCTTAAGGTCATTAAATCTCAAGAAATTTTCTCTCGATTTCAGATATAATCATGCTTCTAATCTTTGGTTTTTTTATAAGCCAAGAAATATATTAATAAGAGGTACTAGGGGTACCCATCAGGAATACAACCTACAAGTCATAAAACCACCTTACATATACAAAAAATATAAGGGGTGCTTATGTCAATCATAAAAGTTACATAACATACAACCCTTAGAAATAATCAAAATCCACCACCAAGATAAAAACTTAATCCTAAAAAAATAATATACGGGTCGCCCACCTCATCATTAAAAGGGGAATTTCTTAACACACCCCATAAGTTTCTTAGGCACCTTGTGTGCTTACAAAATACCCCTTTGTTCCGGATGTGCAAATCAGGACACACTTTTTTTTTTTTTGAATTTTTCAGTTTTTTCCAGATGTGCACATCCGACATAAGTTCGCATTTGCAAATACGGAAGAAAACCAGATGCAGAATACCAAAAATCCAACATTGTTTATCACATTTATAACATAAAATAGGGATTACATTCAATTCAACATAACATCTACAAAAATTTAAATATTACAAAGATCAATAGCATGGTGGGAGCTATAGCACATCTCTAAGATGTCATCAACCGTTCTTCAGACGATCACCTTGAACTAGAGCATAAATCGTTCTTTGTAATCGAAAAAAGTTTGCCACATCACTCTGACATCCTCTTGATTCTTGAGATCAAGAATGTTTTCAACCGAAGGTGAAGGATATTCAAGCTTCGTAACCTTCTGTTTGTCTCGGTAGGGTAGGAAATGTTTGATATCTTCAATGATCTCACCGATAGAGGTGTGCTCCCTTAGCTTAAACGTGTGACCGCGTGTTTTGTCGTCGATGTATGAAACATTTGCAACACACCAACGAAACATGATTTCATACAATTGAGACATTTTGTGTTTGTGTGGAAGATATCAAATGAAACCCCTAATTTATAGAAAACCTAGGGTAACGTAATTTCTGCCTAATTTATTTATGGAGTTACAAATACGAAAAAACTCTATAAATATTGGTTTTGAATGTGTACATCCGGAACTTTCTCGTATCTGCAAATCAAAATATTTTACTGATACATTTTTTAAACAAAATTGACTATGTTGTGCAACCAATTTCAATGATTTCATTGGAAACAAGTCATTAGTGCATTAAAAAGGCATATGAATAAAAAAACAATAGATTTCACTTCAAAAATTTACATTTTGTCGTTCGATTATAGAAAAGAGTTAAAACAAAAGTCTCCGAAGTTGATGCCTTTTCAATTTCGTTCAATCTATCGAATTCAACCATCCTTTCAACAAAACTATTCAGACATGACTCGGCAATTGCGGTTGCATGCATCACCCATTGCAGTGATTTAGGTGGTATGGGGCATCCGTGTTTCAATATAACTTGTACAAAATGCCTTAATTTCGCAAGCCATCTGATACATATCATGCGATCATTTGAATTGGACGGTGGTCCAGAATGGAAATAAGCTTTCCAAAAAACCATACCATGTCAAGTCAATACACACCATATCATACACACATGCGATAAGATGACCCATCTCGGGGAACCTGATATTTAACGCTTCTTTCCCACACCAAAATTACAAAAGCATTTCTTTCTGAACCATTATCCGATCTTCCGATATTCAAATCGAAACCAAGGCCAATAGCCTTCCTACGAATATATGCGAGCATGCTTTCACGATCATCAAACTCTTGCTTGTTATTAAAGTCATTGTCGATATCAACTGACTTTATGATAATCCCTTCAACTTTCGCGGTGTGTACCATATCTATTTATAAACAATAATATAACAATAAATATACATAACTAAAACCTATTAAAACTTGATGAAAATTAAAATTAATAAGTGCCAGGAATTTTTCCAGATGTGCACATCCAAACAAGTTCATGCTATATAAGTTCCGAATTTACACATTCGTAAGCCGCGTAGCTTATTTTTTCCTAAAAGTTGATTGATAATGTGAGAAATGTAGTCGATGAAGTTGAATATTTACTTGAAATTCATTCTTCTCTTGCTCCTTTGGATTGTTGCACCAAAAAGTTGGAGTTTTTGAATTAGGGTTTTTTTAGGTTGGTGAGGGTGAGTTTGGAAGAGAAAGGTTGAGAATGGAGAGAATGGGGGGAGTGAGAATGAAAATTCAACTATATCAGCAATTCTTCTAGATATGCATATTGTATAGAAATGATCTGGACAGGTGTCGCTCCCAAAGATTTGCATCCTGGTACAAGCGCGAACGGTCGGCGAAAGGAGAAATGAAATGAAGAGAGTCGCCAGCTAGGCATTTTTATCCCGAAGGAAAGGTAATGCTGCATAAACTTGGAAAGATATGGATAAGACGGTCGCGAACCAGAGAAACTGAGAAAGGGGGTTGGTTACAACCTAGGAAGGTATTAGCACCCAGATTGTCCATCGTACTCGACGGGATCCACGCTTGAAAGTTTGTGTTTAAAAGGGGTAGTGTCGGTGCTGTTTTGTGTGCAAAAGCTGGAAAAGAATACAAGTGTTAGTGCAAAAGAAGTGTGAAGTGAAATAAAGGAGGGTCAGTGTAGGAAAATAATGCAAAGCTCAAGACAATGAGGCTTAAAGAATAATGCTGGAAGAGGGGGGAATGTACAGAGACTTTTGTTCGATAACAGTTAAGTTATGCCTACGTATCCTCTCGTGCAATGAGGAAGTCAGAACACCGTAGTTCGACTCAAAGAGACTGAAAGGTAAATTGATTGATGAACTGCTTACTTGTCTATGCTCAAGTGTATGACCTGTCTGGCTCAGGTGCAAACTGTCTTGCATTAGACGGAAGAAGCGAGCTCTCGTTTATGAGTGAATGAGATGAGAAAAGAATCCTGGAGGAGACGATTATTGTTTGTTTTTGGTATTTTCAATCTTTTATTGATTTTGGAGTTTGTCATAAGAAAATGAGCTTAAGCCTAAACCAAGGGTTAGTAAACTCATCACATCCTCCCTCTAATTAGGGGTAATGAGAATACCTTAAGTGTGAAGTAAACACCTCACACTTAATCACCATGACGTAGGATTAAGATCATTTTCCTACTTGCATTTATTTAGATGTTTTTTGGAGTTTTCGTTTAGTGCTGAGTAATGAGTTTAAGCCATAATCAAGGATTTAATGGACCCATTACACCATCCTAATAGAAGGATAATAGATGAGAACATTTAAGCTGAGGAAGATACCCCAACTTAATCCATGATTAGGGATTAACCTCATGACAAAACAAAGCCCTTATTGAAGTGGATTTTAGTTAATGGTAAGATTAAGAAGTGAATTTTATGGTTTGTAAGACAACTTGAGGGGGACTTGTCCATTAACACTAGGGTTAGTCCTTCTTAACCAATTAAGGAAGAATTAGAACCCTAATGCAAGGCCCAAGTTACAAGCTTGATGTCTTAGTGATTTATTAGATGGATTGATTAACGGATTTAAACACATTAAGGGTTTAACACTTAGGATTAAAGTTTTACACTCCATCCTAATAGAAGGATGCAGGCATAAGCTTAATCACAAAGCCTTAAAACCTTTAAGGTTTAGTCCTTGATTAAGAGGTGAGAAGAGAAGACACAAAGTTGACACAAAGGTAAAACTAATGGGGGACTAATCAAACCCTAATTGTAATCATGCTTGGGTATTCCTAGGGTTTATGAGGCTTGCAAGAGATCTTCAAGAATAGCCACCAAGGAAGAAGCAAAGATGGGAGGAGAAACAGAAAGAAGCAAGCCAACTTACTTCACTTAAGAAGATAAGTTGCTTGAAGAAAGAAAGTGAAGAGAGAAGATGAATGAGCAAGCTTACTCTAATACACATACAAAATGCAACAATGAATGCATAAGAGAGATGAGAAGAGATTGTGAGAAGTGAAGGCAAATTCACTTCTCAAGGACTTACCACCTGAAACATTAGCAAAAGGAAATGAAAATGAAATGAATGCAAGGATGCAAACCAAAACCAGAAGCATGTTCATGATGCTAATGATGCAAAGAGATGGTGCAAATGTATGTCATGAGATATGAATGATCATACAAATGATGAAGATGCAAATGAAGCAAGTAAGAAGCATGAAAGTTCATGAATGCACATGAAATGAAATGAAAACATAACATGGCAAATGGATGATGCAATGATCAAAAATGATTCTAATGTGTCCTAAGATGTCTTATATGTCATGTGAATGCACAAAATGTCATGGCAAGTTCTTGAATCCAAGCATATGCAAGATGAATGCAAATGAAGATGAGGAATTAGGGTTATATGAACATGTGAGATGCAAAACTCAAAAACAGAAGCAAATCATAAGATAAAAAATTTAAAATGCACTCAAAGGAACCCTAAACCTATACTAGTTTACCATCCAAAGGGGAAGGTCAGAAGCTAAAACCTAAAGGAGTTATGAATTTCCTAAGTTTCTAGGGTTTTAAGGGTGATCCTAAATGCAAAATGCCAAAAAAATTGAAAATGAAAGATAAAAATGAAACAAAAATGTTTTAGATGATTGAAACCATGCATAGCACAATGCAAAAAGAATCATTCACAAACTCAACTTGGTTCAAAAGTTATGAATTTTTGAAGTTAGGGTTAAAAATATGCAAATTTAAGAACCCTAATTCATTTGAAAAATGTCAAAGCATGATCAAAACCAAAAAGAAATTTGTATGGTGAGTTTGTAAATGTTTCTAAATGCCTAAGGATGTTCTCTGAATTTTTGTGTGATTTTTAAATACCTAAATGTATTTTTAATTAATTAATTCTCATTAACTAATTAAAAATAACATTTAAATGATTTAAAAATATGTTTTTAATGCAAAAAATGAAAATAAAAATATTTTTGGGTTCTGAAAATTAATAAAAGGTTTGATAAAAAATTTCAGAATTTTTTGATGCTTTTTACTATTTTAAATAATTCATATAAGATAAAATAAGAAAAATGAAATAAAAATTAATTTAATGGAAAGTATGTACAATGGATGGATCAGATTGAATCTGGGCTTAAACTGGTTGACTGGGCGCGCATCTGAACGACCCAAATTTAAACTGAACTAATTCTAATTAATTAATTCAATAAACCTAATTAAAAACTAATCACAAGATCCAGGCCCTTCATTGCACGCGGGAAAGCTTGATCTAACGGCCCATATTCAAATTATGCCCTAACCCTAATTAATTAACTTAATTACTTTCAGGTGGCCGAATTGATTCCTCTCACCTTCCTAAGATCAACCCCACCCTCAAACTTCATTTCTTTTCATCCAAAATCAAGATTCGAATCAAAGTTCAAAAATGGCAGAAATTTCAGAACAACCATACAACTTCATTTCTCAACCATTTTCTAAAATAAAAAGCTCAGTGTATTCAAGGAAGCATACTTAATCATCTAATAACTTAAAATAAAGCTTCTGGAAAAAAAGTTTCAAGAAGGTACCTGAGGTGAAGCTTTGCCAATGGAGCTGCCTGAGCCTTCTTCTTGATGCAAACAAACTCCTCTAACCTCCCTTGAGCTTCTTTGATTCTTTGCTGAAGTGTTTGTGACCTCTCTTTGAAGTTCAGTGAAGTTCATTTCAAAGGGGGAAAATCATATTTGGTGTATGGTGTTTTTTAGGGCAAAGTGAAGGGTGGTTCGTGATCAGTGATGGATTTGAAGATGAATGGTGGAAGAATTTTTAAGTTTTGAGGCTTGTGCTGAGTGTTTCGAATGAAAATGCAAAGGAGGTGATTTTTTGTAACTATGGCAATGTTGTGTATTCAGGCTTGCTTCTTGTGTGAAATGAGTTGCCTTTTTCCCATGTATCAAGCTGTGATAGGTCTGTGGAGTTGGTGTGGGCTATGCTGATTGGTATGGCTTGTTTTGTAAAAAGTCAAGATTTGTTGTCCTTTGAGGTATGGGCTGGTTCAGGCCAAGGAAAAAGGGGTGTCTGGTGCAGCAAGATTCAAGGATGTCCATAGAAATCACTTAGAGGCAATTCAGCAAGTTGTGACAAAGTTATGGGAGGTTTTGCAAATTCATGAACTTTTGGCCCTTTTGAAATTTCTTCACGTGCAAGTCATGAAATCTTGAGATTCTTGGGCCAATTCTGAGTTTTAAGTCATGCACTATGGTGTTATGATGTGTAGAAGTCACTTTGAAGTCATAAAATAGCTTGGCATGAGGTTTTGCAAAAATCCCTCTTTGGCATGAAACTTGAATTTATGTGATTTTTGCCAACTTTGGAAAGCCATAACTTGAGTTCCAAAATGAATTAGATCTTGTTCTTGTACTTTTTGAAAAGGGAATGATCCAATCTACAACTTTCATGAACAATAATATTTCATTTGAAACATTTTTGGTTAAGAAAGAGGAGGTTGAAAAACTTTCCCAAAATGGAAAGTTTACATTACAAGTCATTTCCATTTTTGGCAACTTTTGGTTTTGCTTATTTTTCTTCAAATTTGTGAACTTCTAAACACTTAAATGATCAAATAAAGACCATATAACTTCATTTTGATGAAAAATCCACTTTGGTTCCATGTTGGGGGGCCTCAGATGCCCTGATTTTGCTCTGACTTGCTCAAGAAGCTACCCAGTGATCAGATGACTTCCACAATGAATTTTTCCATCAAACTTGGTATGTATGATCCTTATGACATATTAAGACCAATAGAAACAATAATGACCAAAAAATTTGGAGTTATGGCCTCTGAAACCAAAACCCTAATTCTAGGTCATCTGTGTAGTTAAAGCCTAGCTCTGCTTCCATGCCTTGCAAGTTCTTGTGATTCTCTGACTTCCTTGATCTTTTGAGGATATAATATGATGATTGAACATACATGGACCCTCTTTAGATGATTGAATACCTTTGGAGTGGCTCAGATGAATCTTGGATGGCTTAAGTCACAAACCCTGGATGCAGATGAACTTGAACTAATGCAGTGAAGCAAAAATGCAATATGATATGGTATGCTTAAACTAATGCAAATATGAAAGATCATAAGCCATGGTGTGAACTTAATAAGGGAAAATTTGGGGTGTTTACAACAGGTTCTCGTGTCCTTCAACTGGTACTACAACGATGCTTGTAGAAGAGGGGGTGGTGTACCTT
Source organism: Lathyrus aphaca (assembly GCA_963966055.1). Taxonomy (NCBI): domain Eukaryota; kingdom Viridiplantae; phylum Streptophyta; class Magnoliopsida; order Fabales; family Fabaceae; genus Lathyrus; species Lathyrus aphaca. The sequence continues at coordinate 408,537,483 of OZ014524.1, read as the reverse complement.
CAAGGTACTCTGACGCTCAAGTAAGTTTCAGGGTGAAGCAAACTAAAGCGTTAAGAAAGTATGTGAGTGATTAGAATTGAATACCTGACCCTCCAAAGGTGGAGGGTTTTTATAAGGGCATATGGTCGAGATTTGCGAGCGCATGGCCATTGACTTAGTTCAATTGCCTCCAATAATCTTTGGGGCAGTTGGTCGTGCGATAGACGTTAAGCGTGTGTGGGGGAGATCCCCAAGACTATATTCCAACAACTCTATTTCTCAATGTCAACAAGGTCTTGAATAACTTGTTGGGCTTATGCCCAGAGTTAAGCTGGATTGGGCCTTAATTGGACGCAGGGCACCTACTATGACAGTCCAGAATAGGAGCCCCCAAGTCGTTGCGCCTGAGCAAGTGTAACAACCTAAAATTTCCCCTCTTAATTTAGTATCCTAATTGGATTTGCTTCACATTCATCTGCATTTTCTATTAGGTCATAAACTAACAATCATACATTGCATTGGACTTTTAGGACGTGTGATCAAGGAATTATTTGAATTTAGGCTTCATGTTTGCTTTGGGGTTCTGCCATGCAAGTTAAAGAAATAAGGTTTCAACTAGGAATGACATTGGACCAGGGTTTGGTTTTTCAGAAACCTAAAGCATTCCTTCATTAAAGATACGTTTCAAGGAGATTAGGGTTTCGTGTTAAGGATCTCTCGATGATCGTTTTTCTCCATACACTTCATGACCAGTTTATCATCTTCAATGTATTATCAAGAATTTGGTCTTGTATTGGGATCATTAGTCATAAAGGTGGATAATATTTGAAGTCATATTGTCATGGATATCTTATTTATCAAGGAGCATCAAGCTACAAGGTCATTTTCTTCAAGAGTCCTCAAAAGTGGCAAGCATTTTGGGTCTTAGTATTAACGATTGGTGTGAACCACATTCTTAGACCATTTGTCAAGATTTTCTCAAGAAGTTTGTTAAAGCCATTTCAAAAGGGTACCTCATTGATTTTTAGGTCATATACCTCATGCATGCATCATTGAACTCCTAAAACATTGGATCAAAGTTTCCTTATGGAGTTTCCTTTGACTATTGCACACAAAAGTCTGAAGCAAGGGTTTAAGCTTCCATCGTGATGCATCCTTTTTATCAGGCGAGGACGGATTGTATTTTTATGAATAACAAGTATGGGCTCAAAGACTTAAAGGTCATGATTTGTTGATCATTTGACTCGGGGATTCATTCATGAGTTTCAAGCCACAAAAGTGTATGTTGTTTTCAAGTTTATTCGAATTCAACCTAAAAAAAACCAATGTCAATTCTAAACTCCAAGTCCATTCAAATCCATATCTGGTCTCATCCTAATCGGTTTCTAGCCCGATTGTCCATGTCCATATTCAACTTTATTAACCAAATCCTATACTTTACCATTTTTTAAACCATTTTTAGAATCCAATTTTATTTTACTTTCTAATATCCAAGATCCTTTGATTATCCATCATCCAATTCAGGTTTTTTCAATATCCATTACAAGTTATTCCATTCATGTTCATTACCAAATCTTCACTAAAAAATAATGAAAGCAAGTAGTCCATGAATTCTTAATTCAAGTTTGCCCAAGTTGCCTTGGCTTCATCTAAAAATTTGTGGGTGTGTTAAGAAAAAAACAAACTGATACACAGAAAAAAATATTCCAGAATCGGTTACAATCATAAAATCCCTAACAGAAAATAACAGAATTTCTAACTAATTCCTGAGAAATTACTATGTGATCCCTTGAATCTTCATCTATAACAATAGATTGAAGCTGCAAATTGAAGGGACTTCACCATTTTTCTTCCTTTTTTCCATTTTTGCACCTTCATCGACCTTAATCTCTCTCCACCATTCTTCCATTTTTGCATTTGCAGAACCTTATCCAACTCAATCTTCTTGAGTATCCACCATCTTCATCATCCTTCAAGCATTCTCCGAAATGCAAAATCCTTCAACCACCACCTTCAATCCGTGACTTCATCAACATCTCTCACAATCTCTCTCAGCCGATCTTCAACATATACATAACTTCAATCATATTCACCAATTCTTAAACCTGCATCAAGATTCATCAACAACTTCATCAATCTGAATCTTCAACCAACTTAAAAAATTTCATCAACAAGGCTTCATCATCCTCAAATATTCCCTCATCATCGAAAATCCTCTGCAACTTCAACAACATCATCTTCACCAATCTGCACGAATCTACCACCACTTAGAACAACGAGAAATCAAGGAGCATAGTTCATCCAAAACTCACAGCCACGAGATCGAAAATCAAAAGAGGAAGGGGAGAGGATTAAGAAGTAATTCGTACCTGACTAATCTGAGTTTTTCGTCGCTATCAGTCAGAAATGGTGAGAACAGAATCAATTGAAGGGAGATAGAGATGATAGGAGGGATACAATTGTGATACGAAGAACGTCGCAGCGACATCGCAACGGAAACGTCATCTTCGACATGGTCAATTCACAAGGTACGAGTTTGCATCCTTGTTGTATGAAATTGTTACTGCACTGTTGGTTGTTCTTGATTTCGTTTGTTTTTCGGAGATTGCGATTTCGGATTAGAATAAGGATGAGTGTTTCGTTTGAGAGGTTGAGATTTCGTTCTCGGTTTATGATGAAGATGTTAGTTTAGGTTAGGATATTGTTGAGGTCGTAGAGAATGAGGTTCCACCGTTTGTCTTCATCTTCTCTGATGGTTTTACGGCAGCGCTAGTTTGGTAGAGGATGAGGAAACTTTCGCTGAGAGTGAGAGGTATTGGTTTAGGTTTTAATTGTGATCATAGAGGTGCACCGTGAAAGGTGTTGGTTTAGGTTTTAATTGTGATCATAGTGGCGCAGATTAGGGAGAAGATGAACCAGACGGCGACGGAGAGTGAAGGTGTGTTCTTAGGGTTTTATATCTTGTTTGTTTTAGTTTTTGTAGAATTAGTTAAGAAAATGTTAAAAAGAATATTAAAGATGTTGATAAATTATGGATAAGATTGTAGGAGATTTCTTTCCACTTTCCACCATACCGATGGTGACACTTGTCACTGTCCGGTAGGTTTTTTCCCAGGACAATCCCATGTGTGTGCATCACCATAGTTATCACACTCCTTCGTTTCTTGGCCGTTTGATGATCATACTAATTCAATCCAGTATATCCAACGATCCAAATGAGCCAAACTCTTTGACCATGGACCACAACATGTTCCTTCAGCCTCATTGCGTGTGGGCCTTGGGTCCAGATGCTTTTCGCATCCCCCTTTTTCTGGACCAATTTAATTTTAACTGAGAGTTTACTTTACTCGCACCCCTTCTATTTTCCTAGTTCTTTTTAGATTCTTTCTCACCTAGTCTCCATTTTAATTCATAGAAAATATTAAAACTCAAGATAAAATTTTACAAAAATTACACAAGAATCCTAACTCATTTTAGAATTTTTGTATGCTTTTACTTTCTGATTTCAGTGTATTTTTCATATTTATTTTGATTTTTCATTTGATTTATTTTTCAATAGATTTCCATGTTAACACTTCTGTTTGTCTAATTTATTTCTTCCACCTCAAGAAACATTTTTACATCATTCTTTTTACATATTTTAAAAGACTCAGAAAGGAACTTTAAAATATTTTTGTTATATTTTTAAACTTATTTTATCCAATTTTTTGGAAGCCTTGTTTGTGCAAATTCGCTAGTCCTCATTAGGTAATTTTGAGTGACCATTAGGTGGAGTTAATTTGTGAATTTTTGGGAGATATTTTAGAACATTGTTAGCCTCTGGTTGGTGACTTTAGAGATTTAATTTCATATTTTTTCTATGACCATTTCTATTTTTTAGGATCCTTGTTTTCATTCAAACATTTCCATCTAGCTTCACTTTGATTTCCTTTAGGGTTTAGTACCTCATTAGGGCATAGTTTGTAGGTGTTTGATTTTCTAACCTTGGCACACTTTAATAGGGTTTAGATATTGACTTTAGAAGCTTGTTATCATTTAAGATAATTTAGTTTTAGGACTTAACCCTAGGAATATTTTAGTGCATTTCCTTAGCTAGTTTGAGCTATACTTGAACTTTTGCCATGCTTTATGTGTTTAATATGCATTGTTAAGCTAACCTTTGTTTTGTAGGGAGATTGAGGTAAACTTGTTTATACAACTTCTTCTTTATCTTCTTTATGCTTTCAAATTGTGTTTGTTTAATCCCTCTAGGCTTTGTTTGTACAACTTCATGTTCTTTCCCTCTTTAGAAACAACTTAACTTCCTTAGAGAAGTAAGTTAATTTCTAATTTCCTTTTCTTTTTTTATTTCTAGGATTATTGAACCACACTAACCATATGACATCCCTTGAATAAACAACTTAGGGTGAGTCTTAGTTTCCCCTAGTTTTGTCTTTTTCTCAATTTGAGTCCTTCTTTCTCATCTCAAAGAAAATGCTAAAAAACACTTTAATAAAGGTTGAAGTAATCTTAAATACAGAGACTTATTCCATGGAGCACTTGTATTCATCCCATCTTGGGACAATGCAAGCTTGCGTCTCATGATGTACAAGTCTGACCATGAGACTATTTTCACAAACAAAAACAACAAAAACACTTCTTTAAAAGACATTAAACAAATAACACACGTCTTTCCTACGAGAATTCTTTTCTCATATCATCACTCATAATGAACGAACTCGCTTCGACATATCTCTTTGCAAGATGGTAACACACTCATACCAGACGAGCCTGTAACACCTGAGTATAGGCATAAGCAGTTCAATTCATAAAAACCACAAACAAGTTCCCACCTTAGTTAAGCAAACTACGTCGACTCTTATTCTCATTTCCCATGAGATACGTAGGCAGCGGGGTAAGGCCCGTTCGAGCATATTCTTTATTTTCCCTACATTTTTCCCGTACCTTTTCAATATCTTTTTCCAGTTCCCTTTCTCATTCCAGTTCAAGTTAGCAGTTCTTTTGTTTAGCAACATCTAATTTCTCACCCTTTGAAACAAACAAACAAACAAACAAGCGTGGATCCCGTTGGGTACGGTGAACGGTCTGGGGTGAAAATACCTTCCCAATTCGTAACCAACTCCCGAACCCAGTTCCTTGGTTCGCAAGACCTTGTCCTTTCCTTTTATCTTTGGTTTGTGAAACATTACCTTTCCCATTCATTCTGGATAAAAATGTATGGTTGGCGACTCTACCTTTTATGTATCACTTTTGCGTTTGCACTAGGATGAAAATCCTGGGAGCGACAGCTAGTGACTCTGTTGGGGAACGAACCCATAATCTCTGGTTTCCCCTTTGAGAGTCAATCCTAACGATTGTCTATTTTTGTTTCCTTGGGTATTTAGGTGTTTGTTTTTGTGTGCTTTAGTATAGCTTTACTGCTTTATTTACAACATTTATTTACCGCTTTCAATATTTATTTTCCATGCATCATATATATTGGACTTTCTGGTTTGACTTTTTTATGTGGGATGGGGATTGTTACTATGAGATAAGCCAAGTACTCGGCTTGAGTGCACCTAGGACTTAGCATGGACAGTCACTTTGGCTTCATGGCATTTATCTATGTTGGTATTAGTGAGTTCCACACCCAGACTTGCGACCGTCTTGGAAGTGTTTTGATACATGAATCTTTCTTGGATCATTACACAACCTCGATAGTTGTGTGAAGATGGGGACCGATCATTGATGACCTTTGTGGAAACATCCCTCTCCAGTGATGACAGTGGCATACCATATTTGTTGGTAAACCCACTCGCATCCGAAGGCCCACAGGGAACTCACATAGGATGGACTGATTTTCTCATAGGAACCCAGTTAAGGCAAACTGTTCGTATGACGATAGTATTGTATCCCAAGGGATGAATGTACTATTGTTTCTCGATTCAGTGCTTGAAGCTGGGGACTTATGAGGGATGCTTGTTTTTCCCGGACTCAGCTGAGACCTCCCTAAGTAGTACATAATGCTAATCTGATTCCCTGATTTGGTCATGAGCCATTTCTCGGAAATGGTGAACGTATTATTGCTATTTGTCTTTGAGAGTCCGTGATGTTGACCCGAGGTAGCACACCTATGAGACTGGGAGGGGTTTACAGGTTTGTAGGAACCCTAAACTTTCAACATACCCGTTTTGCCAGAGTTATTGTGTGATTTGATTTGGTTCTACATGGTCCTTTGGTTCCAAGATCTGAGATTTCTGTTCAGAGAAATTGTTATCGTGACTGTCATTATCACCCTGTTATTGTGACTATTATTGAGACCCTACACAGACACTTGGTTCACTGCTCAACACCAGCATCAAACTAGTGATCACATGCCAGCTGCATACATGACATCCTATCATTTCAACATTCATGTTCAGCTATTTCTGAGGATCTTACACCTAAATCTTACTTCCTTGGAAGTAGCCGACCATGACATTTGCATACATCCTTGCATTCAAGACAGATGTTCGGTGACAAACTCTTATCATGATTTGGTTTCTCTTTAGACAATGGCCGAGCACATTCTTTATTTTCCCTACATTTTTACCATACCTTTTTTTATCTCTTTTTCCAGTTCCCTTTCTCATTCCAGTTCAAGTTAACAGTTCTTTTGTTCACCATCATCTAATTTATCACCCTTTGAAATAAACAAATAAGCATGGACCCCGACGGGTACGGCGGATGGTATGGGGTGCTAATACCTTCCCAGTTCGTAACCGAATCCCGAGCCCAGTCCGTTGGTTCGCAGGACCTTGTCCTTTACTTTTCTCTTCAGTTTGTGCAGCATTACCTTTCCCATTCATTTGGGATACCTTTTTCGTGCCACTTTAGTGTTTGTACTAGGATGAAAATACCGGGAGCGACAACAAGGTCAGTGACTTAAAGTAGCATAATGACGAGGGGATGGTCAATGGCTCCTTCAACTCAAGAGTTGCGAGAAAGATATCGTCCTTAGGACTCTTGTCATAACTCGGGCAACTGGTGTATAGAGAAGCTCCACAGACACTAAGGGAAATGGGCCTGTCTTGAGAAGATAAAATGTTTCCACATTAATAACATATGTTGACGGCGCAGTAAACATTTATGACACCTAGGGGCTAGCCCTAGGTCATAATTACTTGGCTTTTGCGCTTCTCTATGTAAGCTTAAGACACTATAAAAAGGGGAAAGAGACGTTCATTTGGTCATTTCATGCGAACTCTTCCTCTCACCGTACTTTTTTTGCTCTGGAATTCTTTCACCGGAATCTTGATTGTCTATGTCGTTTCCTCGCCATCAGTCTCCATCACAATCTGCAATAGATCAATGTAACTTCATCTATTTCCTTTCAATTTCTTGCCTGGATGATAAACATTCATAGGATTTCTTATGAAGTTCATGGAGAACTTAAAGGTTTCTGGGAATCTCTATGAATTTCTGGAAATCTTATGAATGTTCATCATGAATGTATGAAAGTTAGGATGAACTAGGGTTAGATTTTTAGAAGATTAATATTTTGATCCTTGATCTTTATTAGATTCTGATTAAGATAATTTAGTGTTAATGATCGGGCATTAGGCCGTTGTAGGAATTGGTCGCGCATGGGGGACCTTTCCCTTATAGGACCCTTATTTTTATATTCGAGGAGGATTCTTCTCTTCAAGAGGATAATTCCGACACATCAGATTCGTTCCCTTATGTATTTATCTGGAAAATAGGGTCGATGTGGGGACACGTCCTAGGTCCTAATCGTCGCCCTTTCACTTGAATTTCAGTGGAATGGTGGATTTGAGATTGTCAAATTCATTGTATTTCCTCTGCTTTTTAGGTGAAGGGAGTCGAAAAGACGACCACGGACTAGAAGAAAACTTTTTAGGCGAAGCTATGGGTGTAGAGAATTTCCTCGCTACCGACAAATCATGGATAATGGACGAGCTTCAAGAGACGTCCTCCCAATTTGCTGTAAATGATTCTGACGTGTGGAACTAAATAGAGAGAAGGAAGAAGGGGGTCCTGTGAACTGGCGGACCTTGCCTCCAAAACCTTATAAGAGGATATGCTCACATTATCCCTCTCTGCGATTTCCTATGTATGAGTTCGCATTCCGTGAGGCCGGGTATCGTCTTGCCTTTACAGATTTTCAAGAGGCTATCTTTACACACCTCAAACTCGTGCCCTCTCAGCTGCATCCCAATTCCTTGGAGTTCATCAGGGACTTCGAGCTGGTGAGTCGTTACCTGGAGATAGGTGTAACCGTGAGTCCTTTCTTTAGGGTCTTCCATCTTCAGAGGAAATCTCAAGGTGGTCGACACAACTAGGTGTTTTTCAAGCAGCCAAATAGACTCTTCAAGGCGTACCTGGATTATGTTCGTGATTTAAAGTATAAATTTTACGTAATCCAATCATGCACACAGGTTGCCAAGGATTCGCTTTACTATAAAGATGTTATTGACGATTAGGAGAGGCTGGTGGCCTACTTCCCATTGGAGTGGGTGGGTGCCTACTTTCAACATGGTAGTGATTACTACATAACAAAACTTGAGGACTTAAGTGTTGATGATACATCATCATACAACATGCTCGTGAGTTTTGTTTCGATTTTTCGCCCTTAAGACCTCATGGCCTCAAATGGTTACATACTTTTGAAACCCGATGGAACACCTAACACCCATGCTAGGTTGATCAGCACCAAGGCATTACTCAACTGCTCGAATGATGATGCAGAGATGAAGCTTTTAGGTGGAACCTTAGTTTTGTTGCCCTGTGTTCGAGGCTTTAACTTGTATCTGACTTGTTTATTTTTGTTGTGTAGATAAAATGGCTGAGATGTGCGAGCACCTTGTTAAAGCTAACAAGGGGAACTTGAAGAAGGAGCCGAAGGGAAGGGTCGAGGTCGTTAAAGATCAGGCCATGCTTGAGGGGTATGTTGTTTCGGGAACTCCCTCACCGGGAAACACTTCAGCTGGTGACTCTGCTCTGGGAAAAAGACAAAGGATCAACGAGAATAACTCCCCACCCAAAATTGCGGCTATGCCTTTGGAAAAAATTTGTCCTTCCCCAGTGCGTCACTCAGAGGTTGTTGTTTAATGATGGGTCATCCGTCCAGGTCCCCGATTTGGATGTTGTGGCCATTCTGACTGCTAACCATAAGGTCATGAGGTCAGAGTTATGTCGGGATGTTGCAGGGATGATGAGGATCCTAGAAGTCACATTAAGCTTAAATTATATGGAGACTGTCGCTCTTAAGGACTTCTAGACAGTGAAGAACAGACTTGCAGAGCTTGAGCTTGAAAACGCCTGCCTCAACAGCGATTTACTTCAAGCGCAAGGACATTATAAGAGCAAGCTCGAGTTGATGAGGGAAGTGACTGAGATCAGGGAGAAGATGTCGGCCATGTCTTCTGAGAACGAACGTATATATAAGCGGTTTGAAGAGGCGGAGAACAAGCTCACCATTGGGGAGGACGAGACAGAAGAAGAGGCGGCCATGACAACAAAGGCTGAGTTGATTTCTCGCATTTGTCTTCTTGCGTAAGACAACTTGGCCATGGCTTCATTCGGCTTCCACAATGTTGTCGACCAGATCAAGGTGAAGAACCCCGAAGTGGAGTTGACCATTGACGAAACTGGTCCTCTGCATCGTGTCCAGAAAGGCATGGTAATCCCTCCAAACGAGGAGTGAAGTTATGGCCTGCATGCCCTGTTTATCTTGGCATGCGTGCCATGTTAATCTTGGTCTGCATTCCATTTAATATATTTTGGTTTACGGGACTTAGTCCCTTTTTTGTATAACTTATGACAGTGTCTGACCTATTGGTCGGTTTTTGGATATACAATTATTGTTGTTTTTATTTTTCTTGTTTGTGCAGTGTTATTTACAATATGTATGCTTGAAATTTATGTTGTTGAACTGGGGATATGCTCGACATGTTTTTGAGGAACTCGACCAGTGTATGGAACTTGTTAAGGAGAGAAAGGTGTTATCGCTAAAGGAAGGGGGTCAGAGACTCGGTCGAGTTCCCTATTCTTTTAAGGCTTAGACCTTTCCCATCGCGAGTTAGGGGTCTGCCACGTCGATATGGTAATGACAAAGCTCGGTCGAGGTATCCCCGTTGGACGAAACATCTGTCCATCACTGTAGCGGTAAAATCATGAGTGTAAGCTATTGGTTAACTTAACTCAAGGTAAACAGAGTCGCCATCGCGCTTTTATTTTATTCCAATTGGAAAAGGAAAAAAGAGCGAATAAATCCTAATGAATCTAAAAGCAAAAAGCTAAAGAAACACAACAGAGAAACAGGTAAGGGGATAGGTTACACAATGGGAAGGTTTTACGCACCCAAAATGTCTGTGGTACTCCACGGGAGCCCTTTGAAATATTTACTGCTTTTGGTTTGAAAATGGTTTGCAAAAGTGAGAGTGGAGAGGTTAGAAAAGAATTACTTTTTTATATTTTTGTGTTTGGAGAGGTTTACCACCTCATGCCTACGTACCCACAAAGTGCAATGCAAGATCAACACCCCGTAGTTCGTGGTACAAATAGTGAAAAGGGTGGGTTATGATTCATTTTATTAAGTGAAGAGAATATTTCATCTTCAAGTGGATAGCCAAGCAAATCTACCATGAGAATGAAGGCATGGACTCATACATCATTATGGGGAGGGCGCCAACTCGGATAAAATCGAAGAGTATGCCACTAAACCCCCACAAATGATAAGAGACTCAATTACATCAAACTACAACCATGGAGATTTAGAGACTTGCACCCGACTAAAGAATAATGACTCATAATCGGCACTCTTTAAAAGAAAATAAACAAAAGTGCACAAAGGCACAAAACAAATTGAATGAGTTTGATTCTTTTTATTTTTGAATTAAGGTCAACATGATTAGATTCATTGATTTTTAAAGAGAAAAGAAAGAGGTAAAAAGCCACTTGACAAAAGTCAAGGTTTTTGATTATTAAAAAGGTGATGATTTAAAAAGAAAGAATCCTTTGAAAAAGGGGGAAGGTTTTGAAAATTGAAGAATGGGAGGAGATGAAGGGACTATCCTAAAAAAAGAAAATAAAGAGATAAGGGAAGAAAGATCTAACCAAACTTGATGACCTTCCAATTTATGAGCATAAGAGTTTCATCCTTATAAGCTAGCAAATGGCCAAATAAAGGCTAAATCCAACTTTATGAAGATCAAGGCAAAGGAAGTGTCCTAAGAATCTATGTCCAAATCTTCACTCCAAATGCTAAGGATAGTAACCAAAAGTCCACAAATTAAAGTCACAAGTTTTTTAGAGGTTTAATTCTTTATTAATTTTTTGTATCCAAATGGACAAAAGAGAAATCCATAAAATATCAAGAGCAAATAATAAACATGATATGGATGAACAAAGCAAGATAGAATAAAGGCAATAAAAGTGCAAGAAATTAAATGTTAGTAATAAAATGAAGTTAAAGTGCAAGAATATAAAATATTAATAGTAGTAATAATAATATATACATAATAATGGTATGGTGAACTTAATCAACCACAACCAAAAAAGTAACCAAAACCGAAAGGCAACCAGATCCACTTAGCATCTTACACTATAGCGATTATTCAAGGTAAATCGAACTGAATTCAATGAAATTTGAAAGGCGATTGAGAGACCCAAAGAACCTACACATAAAAAATTCATATGTCTCGATTCTAAATGCAATATGATTAACCACTTTGGAATTACGCGATCAACAAGAGATCCGGACCACGAAAGTGCAAGTACCCAATTAGATTTTTTCCCGAAGTCGGGACATATTTAGGTCTATGTTAAGCAATCGCCGAGTAATTTACGAAGTAATTACCCTACAAATGAGGCCGACCACCACCAATTAAGGTGCATAATGTTAGTGCTAATTCATGCGAGATAAACGATATGTAAATCGTTATCCGGACGCGATACCGCACAAAACTAAAGGTGAATACCAAATTGAGTCGCACTTATGGTATTCTTCCATCCTTAAGTTCAATCACTCATCTTGGTGGATTCAAGCATGGAAATGTATCACTAATGCAAAGTACCTTAAATGAATTGAATAATCCACTTAAAGGTAGTTTTGACTTAATGAACATTAACTACTCTAATCTACACCCAAAGTCCATTGAAATTAAAGAGAAATCACTCTCAAAAGTGCCTCCCATGGTAAAAATAAAAAGGAGGAAGAAGAAAAGGAAAGAAGAACCAAAAAGGGGCTTGAAATAAGCCAAAAACACCATTCTGACTTGTGTTAACCGGTTAACCAATTGGTTAACCGGCTAACGCAAGCAGATTTTGGACAATTTGCGCTGTTTTTAAACCGGTTAACGCTGTACCAGAGGCTGAAAAATGCAGAAAATTCAGCATGATCCATTTTGAAACCTTTTCTCAAACATGGGATGATCATGATCTGAATTTGCACGAATTTTAAAACCAAATTACAGTGGAATCCCTGCAATCAAACAACAAATAAAGATCCAAAGGATCTAGAAACAAAAGCACCAAAGATCTACATCTTGAATGTTGATGGTGAATATGGGTTTATGGAGGAAGATGAATTACCAACAACTTTTCTTCAAATTGAACCAACACAAGCTTAGATCTACTGAAATTGATGAGCAAAAGAATGAAAGGGTGAAGGTTTAGCTCAAGTTAATCAAGAATTCAATGTGAATTCTTGATAACTTCAAAAGAAAGAAAGATGAGCTTTGGAGAATTTTGGTGTTGGGGAAGTATTTTGCAAGAGGTTTTGTGGCTATCAAAAGCTTGTGGAATGAATGAAATTGTGGTCCTATTTAAAGGCCTTAGGTATGGAAATTTGGTGGAATGGAGCTTGCTTTGGTAATTTGAATTTAGGTTTGGTAATTGGAATTTTGGTGGGAAATGGAAAAGAGTGGTGATTAGTGAGGGTTTATGGTTGGAAATGATTAAAGTGATGTTGAGAAATCAGAAACCAATGGATCTAGAATATTCCAATTAAATCAATGATCTAAGGGTGCTGAATTTGAATAAAAAATTCAAATTTCGCATTGGTTAACCGGTTAACCATTTGGTTAACCGGTTAACCAAGGTGAATTTTGAATTTTTTGTTCAAACATAGCTGCTTGGTTGTTTCGGCCCGATTCTTGTAGTGCGTCGAAGAAATGAACACATGATCATTGGAAATCCTTTGAATGCATCAATTAACTTGGGAAATCCTTGATCTGATAATTTTGAATTATTTGCGGATTGTCTTCGACTTTTGTCTGTGAAATTTCGCTCGAGCTGTAGGATTGCTATTTTTGGTATTTTCACATGGTTCATCTTCCTGAAAAAGGTTAGCAAAATGAAACAAAATATATTTTTTGGATTTTGATTAATGGTTAGTAAACACAAACAAATAAAGTAATTAAAGACAATGGTGATCCCCTGCGAGGCATAAACCTAAACCGAGAAGAACCGAGCAAGCAGTGCGATCTTGTTTGTATGCAAGATGCAGATGAAAATGCAAAGAACACTTAGGGCAAAAATTAGGGTGCAACAGCAGCCCCTATTTAAGTTTCTTCAATCTGAAGATATGAAGATTGACATCTTCATCTCTACAAGATGGGAGATACTTAAATACAGAAAACCCAAATTTTGTCCTAAGAGAACATGATATGATATGAATATGATATGCAAACCCAAGATCTTTGTGGGGAAAACACGACCATAAGAGGAAAGCAAAAGCTCGGGGACACAGAAGAAATATCCCGCCGGGGAAAACAAAAGACACTAAAAGAGTTACTAGGAAAATAAATCACTAGATAACCGACTCCATATGGGGAAAAGATATGATATAATCAAAGTAACAGGGTTCAGCGGGAAAGAGCCAATGTTCTGCCGGGGAATATCAACCAAACAAAGTATTCGAGTCCAAAAATGGAGGAATACCGAGTTGGAACAGAATCATCAACTACCGATTGGGTAGGAAAACAAGGGACTCGACTATCAGATTTACTGGATAGGAGCAAAACAAAGAAGGATAACTTCCACTACCTTTTTACTGGGTAGAAAAATTCTCAACTACCTGATTTACTGGGTAGGATCTCAACAACATGGAACAACTTCTATTACCTTTTTACTGGGTAGAAAGAAGAAATCTCGACTACCGGATTTACTAGGTAGGAGTACAAGCAAAATAGCTTGATTAATTTGGTAATATTACCCACTATCTAATAATTGATAGCTTAATTCCAAAGTAATATACTCAAGCTGGAGAAAATGTTGCCCACTATCAAACAATGATAGCTTAATTCCAAAGCAAACATTAACTCACAAAGGGGACCAAAATTCAATCCAAGAACAAATTGGAGAGAAATGGTCAAACAAGACTCATCCCGAGGAGGAAATATCTCAACTGGGGAAGTTCCATCCAGATAATAAACTGGGGAGGAAGCTGAATCAAAATCGTCCACGAGAAGCAAACTCAGTGGGGAAATATAAAGGATAAACATTTTCTGCTTAAGGGTTGACACTCTAAACTTGAGAGGAAAACCACACACACACTCTGCGGGGAAAAGTCACACCAAAGTGCGGGGAACAAAGATAAATGCAAGAATGCAAGCAAAAGATGCTATGCTCATGTGTATGAATATGCATATGAATATACTGACAAAACAGACATAAAGATAAACAACAGGTGACATAAACACCACAACAACCAGATGCTCGGCTAATCAGGGCAACAAGGTCGGGGACCATGCTGGAGATATGAATCAAAATCCTGCAGGGGAACATCAAAAGCCATTAAAGGAATAAAATCCTACTACAAGGCAAAACATAGATTGGGGAAAACAATTGCTAGGGATCCAGTCCACAAAGCAATCTTCAAGAATCCATAAAAGGATAACATCAGAAAATTCCACTCTGAGAGGATAACATGTTGGAGATATCTCAACAACTCAAAATCTTCCATACTCTGGGGGAAAAGGGAAATATCCCTGTTAAACTCTGATGGGGACAAATATCTTCATAAATCTGCATGGGAAAATGAAATAAAGATCTACCAGTGGTGTAAATAAAGCATAGCCTACTGGAGTATCAAACATCAATCATCAACTCTGCATAGGAATACCACCTTGCTGAGGAAAGGTAAAAATCTGCCGAAGGTGAGAAGAACAACCACGATCCATGCTGGGGACAGAAATGTTCTTAATCAAACTCATGCAGGAACAACCATCATACTATTTCTGCTCTATCGGGGAAAGAGTTATACTACTCTCACACTGCTTGGGGAAATAGTGCAAAACTTGCCAAAGATAGAAATCTGCTGGAAACCATCATACGCAGACTTACTGGGGATCTATGAAGATCTTTCATCACTGAACGTTTGTACTTTTCAACCCACGGGGGAAAACCAGAAGTTAACATCATAACAAATCATAGTTACGAGGGATTTTAAATCAATAATCACCAACAGGTGAAAGAAAACCTCTAAACAGATTGATATACCCATACTTCTGCTGAGGGATGCGACTAACTCGTGCTGAGGAGCAAAGACTCGGCCGAGGGCTTCCAAGACTTTTCAAGTCCAGGGTAAACTGCTGAGGAAGAGATCAAAACTCAGCTGGGGATTTTCCAGGATATACCTTCCAACAACTCTTCTGGGGGAAAGGAACCGAATTGAGAATTTTTACAATCCTTGCTCATGCTGGTTGTTGGGGAGAAAAACATCATTAATTCCAAGACCAATAAAAAATTCCTTAAAGACACAAACGGATCAAACCCTGCTTTGGGAGCGACAAGTTGCAAACATCTGGACTTTACCATCCCTGTAATCACTATTGATATCCTTTCTTTGTTCACAAATCAAGAGAAAATGTTTCTATAAATCTTCAAAAATTAAATTTATTAAATTTGTTTCAAAAATTATCATCAACAATAAATTGAAATTTTGTAAACAGAAACAACATAAGGAGTTGCAAACAAATGGATAAAAGCTCAAATTTATTGATAAAATGGTAGTCAGCAAATGGCATGACTCCATGGATCATTACAAGTTTGAAAAATGGTAAATACATGGAAAAGGGCTACATTGAAATACAATGATCACTATTCTCCCTATCAACTTTGAACTCCACTGTGCCCGAAACTTCAGTCAAGATGAGTGAATAAGAATCTTTGATGGGCAATTCTTCTGAGGGATAGAATCTGAAATCCTCGGTCATAACCAATGATCCAATCTGTCGATGCAGTTACTTGCCATGATCCCTAACTTTTTCCTAGATTGCCCCTTCGGGTTTTCAATCTACCGGGATAATTATTTCTGTTTATGTCTCTAATTTTTGCCTGGACCGCCCTTTCGAGTTTTCAATCCACCGAGACGCTCATTTTTTCCTAAGCCGCCCTTTCGAGAGTTCAACTTAGCAAGCTGTTCTTTTATTTTTTTAGGCGAAGTATTTCTTGACTGCATCCGCATTCACAAGACGAGTGATCTCCTTACCATCCATAGTTGCAATAATTAATGAACCTCCAGAGAAGACTTTCTTGACAACATATGGGCCATCATATTTCGGAGTCCACTTTCCTTGAGAATTTGTAATGAAAGACAGGATCTTTTTGAGCACGAGGTCGCCTTCTCTGAATACACGAGGTTTGACCTTCTTGTCAAAAGTTTTCTTCATTCTTTGCTGGTACAATCGACCATGACACAAAGGTGTTATTCTCTTTTCCTCAATCAAATTCAACTGATCAAATCTACTCTGACACCATTCAGCCTCAGTCAACTTGGCTTCCATCAGAACTCTCATTGATGGGATTTCAACCTTGATGGGGAGCACTGCTTCTGTACCATAAAAAGTGAGAAAGGGGTTGCCCCCGTTGAAGTGCAGACAGATATACAATATCCATGCAAAGAAAAAGGGAGCATCTCATGCCAGTCCTTATATGTCACAACCATCTTCTGAATGATCTTCTTAATGTTCTTATTCACAGCTTCAACAGCCCCATTCATCTTCGGTCTATAAAGAGAAGAATTATGGTGTTGAATTTTGAATTCTTCACAAAGCTCTTTCATCATCTTATTATTCAAGTTCGAATCATTATCAGTAATGATTCTATTTGGAACACCATATCTGCAGATAATGTTATTCTTGATAAATCGAACCACAACTTGCTTGGTCACATTAGCATACGATGCCGCTTCCACCCACTTAGTGAAGTAGTCAATTGCCACAAGAATAAAACGTTGTCCATTTGAAGCCTTGGGTTCAATCATACCAATCATATCAATTCCCCACATAGAGAAGGGCCACGGGGAAGAAATCACATTGAGATGAGTTGGTGGCACATGAATCTTATCAGTATACACTTGGAACTTATGGCACTTTTTCACATACTTGCAACAATCAGATTCCATTGTCAGCCAATAGTAACCTGCTCTCAACATCTTTTTAGCCATTGCATGCCCATTAGCATGAGTACCAAAAGATCCTTCATGAATTTCTTTCATTAACATGTTTTTTTCGTGTCTATCCATGCATCTGAGCAAGACCATGTCAAAATTCCTCTTAAAAAGCACATTTCCATTCAGGAAGAAATTGCCTGCCAATCTCCTCAAAGTCCTCTTATCTTTATCGGATGCCCTAAGTGGGTATTCCTGACTCTGGAGGAAACATTTAATATCATGATACCAAGGCTTGTCATCATGGACCTCTTCAATTGCAAACACATGAGTTGGTCTTTCAAGTCGCATCACTCTGATCATGGGAACATCATTCCACTGGTGCACCTTTATCATAGAAGCTATAGTTGTTAAAGCATCTGCCATCTAATTCTCATCACGAGGCACATAATGAAACTCAATTTTAGTGAAGAAAGTTGATATCTTCCTGGCATAATCTCTATAAGGGATCAAGTGGGGTTGATGAGTTACCCACTTACCCTTGATCTGATTGATTACCAAGGCAGAATCTCCATACACATCAAGATGTTTAATCCTCAGATCAATAGCTTCTTCAAGACCCATAATACAGGCTTCATACTCAGCTTCATTATTGGTACAAGGAAAAGTCAACCTCGTGGCAAAAGGAATATGTGAACCATGGGGAGTAATGATCATTGCCCCAATTCCTCTTCCGCGTGCATTCACAGCACCATCAAAAACTAAACCCCTTCGAGATCCAGGCTCCGGACCTTCCTCAATCTCAAGTTCATCATAATCTTTCATTTTCAAGTACATCACATCCTCGTCTGGAAAATCAAACTTGATAGGCTGGTAATCATCAATCGGTTGATGTGCCAAATGGTCAGCCAAGATACTACCTTTTATAGCTTTTTGATCTCGGTACTCAATATCATATTCTGACAACAACATTTGCCAACGAGCAATCCACCCAGTCAAAGTAGGCTTTTCAAATATATACTTGATCGGATCAATTTTAGAGATCAACCAAGTTGTATGATTCAGCATATACTGGCGAAGACACTTTGCATCCCAAGCTAAGGAACAACAAGTTTTTTCAAGCATGGAGTACCAAGACTCACAATCAGTGAATTTCTTACTCAAGTAGTAAATTGCATATTCTTTTCTTCCAGATTCATCTTGCTGACCAAGCACACAACCCATGGAATCTTCCAGCACAATCAAGTACATGATCAACGGTCTACCTTCCATCGGAGGAGACAAAATAGGAGGTTCAAGTAGATATTCTTTGATACTTTCAAATGCTTTCTGACAATCATCTGTCCCGACACAACCTTTGTCTTTCCGAAGCAACTTGAAGATCGGAGCACATGTGGCAGTCATGTGAGAGATAAACCTCGAAATATAATTCAAACGGCCCAAGAATCCTCTTACTTGCTTTTCAGTTCTTGGAGAAAGAATTTCCCGAATAACTTTCACTTTATCAGGATCAACTTCAATGCCTCTTTGGATGACAATGAGACCTAACAACTTTCCAGAACGTACACCAAATGTACACTTGTTCGGATTCAAACGAAGCTTAAACTTCCTTAACCTTTGAAACAACTTCAGCAAATGTTCAACATGATCCTCTTCAGTCCTTGACTTAGCGATCATATCATCAACATATACCTCAATTTCTTTGTGCATCATATCATGGAAACGTGTGGTCATAGCTCTTTGGTATGTCGCACCAGCATTCTTCAATCCAAAGGGCATCACTATGTAGCAGAATGTTCCCCATAGTGTAATAAATGTGGTCTTTTCCATGTCCTCGGGTGCCATCTTTATTTGATTGTAACCGGAAAATCCGTCCATAAAAGAGAACACATCAAACTTAGCCGTATTATCTACCAACACATTAATGTGTGGCAATGGAAAATCATCTTTTGGGCTCGCTTTATTCAAATCTCTATAATCAACGCACATTCAGACTTTTCCGTCTTTCTTTGGAACATGCACAATATTGGCCCCCCATTGAGGATAATTTGACGTCACAAGAAAACCTGCATCAATCTGCTTTTGAACCTCCTCTTTGATCTTTACTGCCATATCAGGATGAGATCTTCTCAACTTTTGCTTCACAGGTGGACATTCAGGCTTCAGCGGCAATCTATGCTCCACAATATCAGTATCAAGACCCGACATGTCTTGATAAGACCAAGCAAACACATCAATATATTCTCTAAGAAGCTCTACCGTCCTCTTCTTAACATCAGGACCAAGCAATGCTCCAACTTTGACTTGTTTCTTATCATCTTCAGAACCCAAGTGGACCATCTCTATAGACTCTTCATGAGGTTGAATAACCTTCTCCTAGTACTCAAGCAACCGAGAAATCTCATCAGGAATCTCTTCAATATCCTCTTCCTCAGCTTCAAACACAGGGAATTCAAAGTTGGGAGTGGGCATAGGATCATTGTTTTCAATGGGTTTATCAATCAATCTGCACAATGATTTTATTTTAATTTTAGAGTATGAACAAAAGTGCAAACATTATGCAGATAAACAATTATTATTCTTATTTTTTGGTTTTTTTATGTTACCATTTTTCAGAATAAAGCAAAAAGGAAAAACACATATGGAAATAACAGATTAACATTTTATTGATGATGATAAAATTTGAAACAAAGCCCGAAAAACATTACTTTCACTTTGGGTAGAGTGAAAGGATTTTTGAAAGAAAATAAAACAAATTACTTTGAAGCATGAACAATAAAAGGAACATCAATAGCAATCCAGTTCTTGCAAATCTTTCCGTGCGTAACAAAGTTAGGCATTTCTTCATCTTCATCATCTTCAATGATGGCAGCAGCGGAAGGATCGTTGATAAACCCAGCACTTCGGAATCCTTCCTGAATAGTCTTCGGGTCATTGAGAACCACACCTGGTGCAAAGCCAATACCAAATCCTTCCTTGTTGTTGATAGCATCAATAACTCGTCCCCAACCGTCAGATCGACTAGTTTCGAGCACGCCCAGAGCATCTTTGAGAGAAGACATAAGCATGACATCCTTCTTAGCAGCATTATCAACAACAGAAAGAGCTTGAAATGAAGTTCCCACCTCTTCTTCAGCATCAATATAGGAGAAAGATGACAAATTGCTCACGAGCATCGCCTTTTCACCGCCAATAGTCACTAATTTCCCATCTTTCACAAACTTCAGCTTCTGATGAAGAGTAGATGTTACAGCTCCTGCCTCATGAATCCAGGGTCTTCCAAGGAGACAACTGTAAGCGGGACGTATATCCATTACTTGAAAAGTAATTTGGAATATAAACGGTCCAATAAGAATAGGAAGATCCACTTCACCAATCACTGTCTTCTTCGATCCGTCAAAAGCTTTCACAATAATATCACTATGCCTCATGGGAGTGCCTTGGTATGCAAGCCTTGACAAAGTCGACTTCGGCATCACATTCAGAGAAGACCCAATATCAACCAGCACCTTAGACATAGCATCTTCCTGACAGTTCACTGAAATATGCAAAGCCAAGTTATGATTCCTTCCTTCTTCAGGCAAATCATCATCACAAAAACTTAAATTGTTTCACGATGTGATATTAGCCACAATACTATCAAACTGATCAATAGTCACATCATGGTCAACATAAGCTTGATCAAGAATCTTCTACAAAGACTGCCTATGAGCCTCAGAGCACATCAAGAGTGATAAAACTTATATCTTCGACGGAGTATGCAACAACTACTCAGTAACGTTGTACTCACTTTTCTTTATCAATTTTAACACCTCATCTTCACTATCATCAAATTGGCCTGATCGGGCAACAACATCCATAATCTGTTTACTCACACTTGTATCTTCAACTCTTTTCAGAGGGTCTGAAGCATAAACTCTACCACTTCAGGTAACTTTTGTCACATCAGCAATGCTAACCACAAACTTTGGAGAAGGAATAGGAACTTCCTTACCATTTTCTATCATCGTAGTATTATACCGGTATGGAACAGCTTTATCAGACTTATATGGCATTGGACCAGGCAAATTGATCACCAAGGGAGTAACAACATATTTACGGCTATCAAAAGAAATAACCACCTCCTCAGAAACAACCTTCTTAGGAATATTGAATTGAGGCACAATAACATTCACTTCATTTTAATACTCATCTCTTTTTGTTGTCACTTCAATCAACTTATCATCCATCATCTTTTGAACGTCTCTCTTAACAATCACGCAACCACGAGGGTTCACCGAGCAAATGCAACAACCAGCATAATCGTGATCAATATCATGATATTCACTTAAGAAAGCATGCATCACAACCAAAGACCTTCGAATATGGCGGACCTCATAGATCTTGAACAAACTAGGACAACCATCAACCATATTCACAGACGTATTACCATGCTTCGGCAGTGGATTTGTCTTCACATTTGGATTAACATCATTGAAGAATAGAATATCGTTCTTTATCAATTTCTGCACTTCAAACTTCAATGGATAACAGTTCTCAACATCGTGCCCCGGGGCACCTTGATGAAAAGCATAGTGAGCCTTTGGCTTATACCACCATGGGATAGTCTCTGGAACTGGAGGTGGAGAACGTGTTTGCACAAGATTATTTGCAATCAAAGATGGCAGCAAATCCGCATACAACATCGGAATAGGGTCAAAACTCGGCTTAGCACGAACTTGTTGATTACCACTCTGTTGCATAGAAGGTTGTTGATAGCGAGGCTGATACTTTAGAGCTACTGGCACAGTTGGAGTCATATTAATCACCGGAGTTACAGAAGCTACATGCTGCTGATGACAATTCTCACGACCACGAGGTCTTCTGTAACTTTCACGAGACACAACATTAGCCTCACCTTCTTTCTTTTTACCAAAATTGAACCTCCTAGAGCTCGAGCCATTACTATTCTCCTGACTCAACTGTCCCTCACGAACACCTTCTTCTAAATGCATCCCCATACTCACCATTTCAGTGAAATCAGAAGGAGCACTTGCTATCATCTTCTCATAGTAGAAATAACTTAAAGTATTCAAGAAGATCTTCGTCATTTCTTTCTCTTCTAGAGGAGGAACAACCTGAGCTGCTAGCTCGCGCCATCTCTTTGCATACTCTTTGAAAGTCTCTTTGTCTTTCTGGGACATAGCACGAAGTTGATCTCTGTCCGGTGCCATATTAATATTATACTTGTATTGCCTAACAAAAGCCTCTCCCAAATCATTGAAAGTCTTGATTTGGCTATTATCCAAACTCATATACCATCTCATGGCAGCACCAGTCAGACTTTCCTGGAAATAATGAATCAACAGCTTATCATTGTCTGTTTGAGCAGACATCTTCCTAGCATACATAATCAAATGGCTCAGAGGACAAGTGTTGCCCTTATACTTCTCGAACTCAGGAAACCTGAACTTGTATGGAACTTTAACATTAGGAACCAGACAGAGATCATAAGAGTCTTTTTCGAACAAATCCTTATGCTTCAAGGCTCTCATCTCCTTCTGTACACCAGCGCCTTCACTGGGCTCAGCATGGTAAATCATTTCATCATGGTGCAGAGTAGTGTGCATCACAGGCGGTGCAGTAGTCATCACTGGAGGAAGAGTATTAAATGCAGTAGTCTCAGGAGGAGGAGGATGATAACCAGCAGGAATGAAATCAACTGGCATGCCCCATGGTGTGTTAGAAGGCATGCGATAGCAAGGAGAAATGACAGTTTCAACAGGAATTGATGCAGTAACAATCTCAAAGATGATTGTATTCTGAACAGGAGAATTAGGAGGAGGTGGATGACTCTGAGCAGCCACCAAGCTTTCCATCATGGCAGTAACTCTTTCCAAGCTTTCCCTTAGGTATGTAACTTCCTCGTGCAGCTCGCAATTCTCTTGTTGCAAAGTTTCCGACATCTTCTTTCGATTATCCCGAGTATCAACCTTGTGAGTCAGCTTGACAGGAGAACTGAATGAAGACCAAGAAACAACATAAGATCCCTGGAAAACACTCAAAAAGCAAGACAAATGCGGGTATGATGCTTGGTATGCGTATGCAAATGCAAAGATTTCAAAGGACTATAAGATAAATTGCAATATTTATAAAGAAACACTTTTTGAAGTACTTAAAAACTCATTCTCATTAAAATCAAAGCAAGGATTACAAGTGAAGTACAAGCCTCAACAATCCTAATTCATGAGAGAAAAATTAAACTAGGCCTTGGGGATCACATCCGAAGAAGATCCAAATCTCGGTTGGTACTTCATGCGAATCCTCTTAATCTCTTTCTTATACCGATTCTCCATGTCTTCCTTATCCTTCACCAACTGGTCAACAATGGCCTTCCAAGCGCCGGATGTAGGAGGAATGGTAGATGGAGTACTAGAGGAAGATAAATCCTCTCTTGGCCTCTTCGTAACACGCCGCTCAAGTAACTCAATGAGATCATCCTTCTCCTTCAGTTGCTCTTGCATCGTAGTCTTCTCAAGTAGCCATTCTTCTTTCTCTTTCTTCATCTTGTCCAACTCTTCTTGAAGAGCAACCTTTTCATCAACAGGAGGAAGAAAATCGGACAATGGTAGTATAGGAAACAAAGGCTC
Organism: Lathyrus aphaca; assembly: GCA_963966055.1. Lineage (NCBI taxonomy): Eukaryota > Viridiplantae > Streptophyta > Magnoliopsida > Fabales > Fabaceae > Lathyrus > Lathyrus aphaca. Next base: position 408,513,501 of record OZ014524.1, on the reverse strand, counting down.
CTCGGGTGGATAAGGAATCTTGAGCTTGGAAGCCCTAGATCGAACCCACTGGATGTAACACTCGGAGGGAGCAAGGTGTTGTATTCCCAATTGACCCTTCTCTTTCCGATGAACCGCATACCAAGAATGAGCAATCCTTTTCTTCATTTCTACATGATCTACGCCATTAAGAAAGAAGAAACGGGATAATGAAAGGTTGTTTGGTATGTCCTTCAAACAATATCCCAACTGTCGCCTAGCAAGAATAGGGTTGTAACTAATTCCCCCACGTATACCAAGAAGAGGTACATTAGGAAATTCTTCACAACTATCAATAAGCACTCCAGTATCATAATGGGAACAGTACCAAGTCATATCCTTATGAGAAAGAGACATAATCCTTTGAGACCATCTTCGATTCTCTCTATTATCCTTGAAGACGTCGGACTTTGGTAGGTGCGAAATAAACCACCTATAGAGAAGAGGCGCACAACACACAATCTCTCTATCACCTTTGGAGGTCCTATAATGAAAAGCATGATACATTTCTCCAAGCAAAGTAGGTACCAGATTCTTCTTCAAGAAAATTTGAATGGCATTCTCATCCACAATACCATCTAAGTTAGGAAACAAGACAATCCCATAAATGAGCAAAGCAAGAATAGCCTCAAATGCATCCTTATGACCCAAAGTAAGTGAAGTAGAAGCTTTCCCCATCAAGAACTTAACATTAATACCATAGACACTCCCTTTTGGAAGAAACTTCCCATTAAGATCGGACTCCTTGAGAAAAAGGGCTTTGGCGATGACTTTGGTCATAAGCTCCTTCTCTAAACCACTGAAAAGAAATTCCTTGTCCAAAATAGGTAGACCCATCCAATGAGAGTACTCCTCCAAAGTCGGAACAAGCTGATAATCAGGAAAGGTGAAACAATGATGCAACGGATCATAAAACTGAGCTAAGGTAGGGAGAATCCCCTCTGGTACATCGGTATCCAAAATAAACAAGAGCTTCATATAACACTTCCGGAACTCCTGGGTGTCAACCACCAATGCTCCTAGCTTTCTCAACTCCACTATATTAGGATTCTTGAAGATGTACTTCTTTGTGTTCCTCCTTTCAAAATTCATAACCATAGACATCTGAAATTTTGCAAAAGTTCCTTATGAGTCCCTTGAAATCTCAAAAACAATGCTCACGAATGCATGATGGCATGTATGCAACAACCACAAACAAGATCACACAAAACACACGGGTTTAGGTTTCGAGTCACGAGCATGAAGTCAAGGTAACAGAACACCAACCTACACAGGTAAGTACTAAGGTTTTGTCTTCATTGTACCTGCAGAAAACCAAAAGGGTGCTAACAGAGGTGCCCGGAGTTAACAGCCATCTTTAGAATATTATCGGTACGTTAGATTACTCCCCAGCCGATTACATTCTTAAAATAGACCTCGTCCGAGTGTAGTATCGCGTGACAACCACCTTAGGTTTACACCCGGATGGTTTCCGCACTACGTTCCTAAATTGGCTTGGATGGGTTAAGGGCTCTACGATCCTCAGTATGATCAGCTCAAGGTCGGAAAATAATGCCACGTATGATTACTCATCATGACATTGAAAATCCAAGAGAGCCTAACCGAGTGGAGATTATCAAATTGATATAGCTTTGGACTACTCAATCGCTTATCGCTTCGAATATCACCGTCCTATCATAAGTTCAACTCAAACCTGGGTTAGAATCTATCTCACTCACAGAAGATCACCAAAACCAAAATAGAACAAACAAATAACAAACAAATCAAACCAAAGCAGTAAATAAATCAAAGTAGGCCGAATCCACTTAGAGATTACTCCCCAGCAGAGTCGCCACTTTTCTGTAGCGCTAAAATCATGAGTGTAAGCTATTGGTTAACTTAACTCAAGGTAAACAGAGTCGCCACCACGCTTTTATTTTATTCCAAGAGGAAAAGGAAAAAAGAGCGAATAAATCCTAATGAATCTAAAAGCAAAAAGCTAAAGAAACACAACAGAGAAACAGGTAAGGGGATAGGTTACACAATGGGAAGGTTTTACGCACCCAAAATGTTCGTGATACTCCACGGGAGCCCTTTAAAAAATTTACTGCTTTTGTTTTGAAAATGGTTTGCAAAAGTGAGAGTGGAGAGGTGAGAAAAGAATTATTTTTTTTTATATTTTTGTGTTTGGAGAGGTTTACCACCTCATGCCTATGTACCCACAAAGTGCAATGCAAGATCAAAACCCCGTAGTTCGTGGTACAAATAGTGAAAAGGGTGGGTTATGATTCATTTTATTAAGTGAAGAGAATTTGTCATCTTCAAGTGGATAGCCAAGCAAATCTACCATGAGAATGAAGACATGGACTCATACATCATTATGGGGAGGGCGCCAACTCGGATAAAATCGACGAGTATGCCACTAAACCCCCATAAATGATAAGAGACTCAATTACATCAAACTACAACCATGGAGATTGATAGACTTGCACCAGACTAAAGAATAATGACTCATAATCGACACTCTTTAAAAGAAAATAAACAAAAGTGCACAAAGGCACAAAACAAATTGAATGAGTTTGATTCTTTTTATTTTTGAATTAAGGTCAACATGATTAGATTCATTGATTTTTAAAGAGAAAAGAAAGAGGTAAAAAGCCACTTGACAAAGGTTTTTGATTATTAAAAAGGTGATGATTTAAAAAGAAAGAATCCTTTGAAAAAGGGGGAAGGTTTTGAAAATTGAAGAATGGGAGGAGATGAAGGGACTATCCTAAAAAAAGAAAATAAAGAGATAAGGGAAGAAAGATCTAACCAAACTTGATGACCTTCCAATTTATGAGCATAAGAGTTTCATCCTTATAAGCTAGCAAATGGCCAAATAAAGACTAAATCCAACTTTATGAAGATCAAGGCAAATGAAGTGTCCTAAGAATCTAAGTCCAAATCATCACTCCAAATGCTAAGGATAGTAACCAAAAGTCCACAAATTAAAGTCACAAGTTTTTTAGAGGTTTAATTCTTTATTAATTTTTTGTGTCCAAATGGACAAAAGAGAAATCCACAAAATAATAAGAACAAATAATAAACATGATATGGATGAACAAAGCAAGATAGAATAAAGGCAATAAAAGTGCAAGAAATTAAATGTTAGTAATAAAAAGAAGTTAAAGTGCAAGAATATAAAATATTAATAGTAGTAATAATAATATTTACATAATAATGGTATGGTGAACTTAATCAACCACAACCAAAAAAGTAACCAAAACCGAAAGGCAACCGGATCCGCTTAGCATCTTACACTATAGCGATTATTCAAGGCAAACCGAACCGAATTCAAAGAAATTTGAAAGGCGATTGGGAGACCCAAAGCACCTACGCATCAAAAATTCATAAGTCTCGATTCTAAATGCAATATGATCAACTACTTTGGGATTACGCGATCAACAAGAGATCCGGACCACGAAAGTGCAAGTACCTAATTAGATTTTTATTCCGAAGTCGGGACAAATTTAGGTCTATGTTAAGCAATCTCCGAGTAATTTACGAAGTAATTACCCTACAAATGAGGCCGGACACCACCAATTAAGGTGCATAATGTTAGTGCTAATTCATGCGAGATAAACGATATGTAAATCGTTATCCGGACGCGATACCGCACAAAACTAAAGGTGAATACCAAATTGAGTCGCACTTATGGTATTCTTCAATCCTTAAGTTCAATCACTTATCTTGGTGGATTCAAGCATGAAAATGTATCACTAATGCAAAGTACCTTAAGTGAATTGAATAATTCAATGAAAGGTAGTTTTGACTTAATGAACATTAACTACTCTAATCTACACCCAAAGTCCATTGAAATTAAAGAGAAATCACTCCCAAAAGTGCCTCCCAAGGTAAAAATAAAAAGGAGGAAGAAGAAGAGGAAAGAAGAACCAAAAAGGGGCGTGAAATAAGCCAAAAACACCATTCTGACTTGTGTTAACCGATTAACCAATTGGTTAACCGGTTAACGCAAGCAGATTTTGGACAATTTGCGCTGTTTTTAAATTGGTTAACCGGTTAACGCTGTACCAGAGGCTGAAAAATGCAGAAAATTCAGCATGATCCATTTTGAAAACTTTTCTTAAACATGGGATGATCATGATCTGAATTTGCACGAATTTTAAAACCAAAATACAGTGGAATCCCTGCAATCAAACAACAAATAAAGATCCAAAGGATCTAGAAACAAAAGCACCAAAGATCTACATCTTGAATGTTGATGGTGAATATGGGTTTATGAAGGAGGATGAATTAATAACAGCTTTTCTTCAAATTGAACCAACACAAGCTTAGATCTACTGAAATTGATGAGCAAAAGAATGAAAGGTGAAGGTTTAGTTCAAGTTATCAAGAATTCAATGTGAATTCTTGATAACTTCAAAAGAAAGAAAGAAGAGCTTTGGAGAATTTTGGTGTTGGGGAAGTATTTTGCAAGAGGTTTTGTGGCTATCAAAAGCTTGTGGAGTGAATGAAATTGTGGTCCTATTTAAAGGCCTTAGGTATGGAAATTTGGTGGAATGGAGCTTCCTTTGGTAATTTGAATTTAGGTTTGGTAATTGGAATTTTGGTGGGAAATGGAAAAGAGTGGTGATTAGTGAGGGTTTATGGTAGGAAATGATCAAAGTGATGTAGAGAAATCAGAAACCAATGGATCTAGAATATTCCAATTAAATCAATGACCTAAGGGTGCTAAATTTGAATAAAAAATTCAAATTTCGCATTGGTTAACCGGTTAACCAAGCTGAATTTTGAATTTTTTGTTTAAACATAACTGCTTGGTTGTTTCGGCCCGATTCTTGTAGTGTGTCGAAGAAATGAACACATGATCCTTGGAAATCCTTTGAATGCATCAATTAACTTGGGAAATCCTTGATCTAATAATTTTGAATTATTTGCGGATCGTCTTAGACTTTTGTCTGTGAAATTTCGCTCGAGCTGTAGGACTGCTATTTTTGGTATTTTCACAGGGTTCCTCTTCCTGAAAAAGGTTAGCAAAATGAAACACAATATTTTTTTTGGATTTTGATTAATGGTTAGTAAACACAAACAAATAAAGTAATTAAAGACAACGGTGATCCCCTGCGAGACATAAACCTAAACCGAGAAGAACCGAGCAACCAGTGCGATTTTGTTTGTATGCAAGATGCAGATGAAAATGCAAAGAAAACTTAGGGAAAAATTTAGGGTGAAATAATCACCTAGGCAGGGGTTCACTTTCGTTATGTTTAAGGGTTGTACTTATACCACGAGACATCCCTGTGGTCGGGCGTCTCCCCTTCGTAGCGAGGTAGATCCATCGGCAGCTATCTCGCGCTTCGATGGGAGTTTGCTGGAATATTGTTTAAGCTTTTCAGTGTTCCATGGTCGAGCAAATAGTTCCCCATTCAGTTCTTCGAGGTAGTAGGCTCATATGCTAGTTTTGTATTTGACCCGATATGGGCCCTCCAGTTTGCGGAGAGTGTTCCCTCGCGTGAATCTTTTTGATTTATGAATAGGACAAGCTACCTACTTGGAATTCTTGTTTGATGATCTTGGCATCATAGCGCAACACAATATGGTTTTTTAGGGAAGCTTCATAGAGTGTTGCCTCTGAGCGGATCAACTCGACTAGGTCGAGATCTTCTCTCAATGCTTCGTTGTTGAGCTCTTCCTCTAGGGGAGACTCTATCCGTCTAGAGGGTTCTCTAATTTCCACAAAGATGACTGCTTCTATTCCATATGTCATTCGGAATGGAGTTTCACCGATGGTCGAATGTAGATTTGTCTGGTAGGACCAGAGCATATTATGGAGTTCCTCGACCCAACTTTTCTTTGCCTCGCCAAGTCTTCGTCTAAGGCCTCGCAAAATGGCCCTGTTAGCGGCCTCGGCTTGCCCGTTAGTTTGGGGATGCTCGACTGATATGAAGTGCTGGTTGGTGCCTGTCTTGGTGATAAAATCTTGGAAATTCTTGTTGGTGAATTGTTTATCAAGGATTAAGGTACGCCAAACATGGCTATGATGTTTCTTTTATAAAAGCGTAAAATGTTGAATGTAGTGATTCTTACTAGAGCCTCAACTTCTACCCACTTGGTGAAATAGTCGACGACCATGATCAGATATTTGTTTTGAAAGGAACCTACTGTGAATGGATGGATGATGTCCATTCCCCACTGAGAAAACAACCATGGTGACAAAATTTTCTTGAGTGTGTTAGGGGTTGCGAGGTGTGTAACACCCTTTTTACCCACAACAAGATTATTCATATTATTCAAATAAAATCAGAGTTCCATATAAAGGGTATCACATTTACTTCCAAAACATCATAATTACAACATAATATGGGTCTTGTCCCGTAACACGAGTTGCAACTTTCATTCATAAATAACACAATGTTTCTAATTTCGCAGCAGATCAAACATTCAGCTATTAAATCGTTTTGAAAGAAATAGTACGACTATATTCAAAAACAAAACATCTAAAAAGATTTGAATTCAACAAAATGACAAAACAAAACAAACATTTCCCCAGTTACATGACTCAGAGCAGGACACCACCTAACTCTATACACAATGGGACACACTCCAAGCTACCTCTGAAATCTCCAAATCTAAGCTTTAGAATCTGCAGGATGGCATAATAGACCATCACAAAAGGCAGGCAGGGTAAGTAATCCAAATTCAATATACATAATACAAAGACTGAATTATAAGAAGCATGCAATCATACATCATTTACAGCAACTCATCCTCATATAATCTTCAACAAGTCACATCATCAAACAACAAATGCGATCATGCTATGCCACATATAATGAAATGCAATATTATAAATACATGTGGTACCGGTTTTCAACATGTGATGGACACTGGCCATCTACTCTCCACGAAGGAGCACAACATAATCAACAACACCTTAAATCCACACAATTGGATTGAAGCCTAAAATCAACATAAGGGATGCCGTGAATGCAAGATACACAAAATAACATCATAATCATCTTCATCAACACGTGTATCAACATTCATCATTAATCATCTACTTAGTCTATTCATACTAATATTACATCATGTCATCATTTTTACCACATATCATCTTTACATCATGTCATCATTATTATTATTATGTTTAGCATAAATAAGCATGGTAATAATTTTCCAGAAACAACACAACAACATGGCACAACAAACAAGGCATCATGAGTCATCAAACAAAAGAAAACATTTTTCTGAAAACTACAGGTCTCGCTAAGCGAGACACCTAGCTCGCTAAGCGAGCACATCACAGGTTTTGAAATTCTAAAATTCTCATGTGCTCGCTAAGCGAGAAAAGCGATTTTTTGAGAAAAACCTTGCGATTTCTGCATATCACAGCCACCCTTAAAATCCCTCAAAACATCATAATTAATCAGCAAACAGCAGAAAATGATCAAACAACTAAATTTCATCATATATTCATCATTACTAACAACAATCAACAACTAATCATCACAATCTACTAACAATTACCCCAACCCTAAGTTTTTCCCTTCAAAAACTCCTATTTCTCATGAAACAATCCAATACTATGATTATTGAATAAGAATACTCCCCATACCTTGATCAATGTAGCCTTTTCTCCTTCACTTTTGATCAAAATCCCTCTTTGCCTCGTTTTGCTTGTTCTCTAGAGCAATCTTCACCTTTTCCAAAAACACGATTGTGAGAACTTTTGATTGTATCCTTTATTCTCATAAAACTCTCAAATGACCACCTTACCCCTTAGACCACCAAACTCTTTTATTTTATTTTCTTAATAACAATATTAAATAATATCCAATATTATTATATCATTATCTTAAATAAAATAATTCTTAATTTTCTACAAAATATCCAAAATGCCTCTTATTCATAAATAATTACGTTTAATAATTAAATTTTGAAATCGGGGTGTTACAACTCTCCCCCACTTTAGGAATTTTTGTCCTCGAAAATATTACCTGAAGCAAACAGAGTCAGATACGACTCCTTCATCTGATCTTCACGTTCCTAAGTCCAACTTTCACCATTTGGTCCACCCCACAATACTTTTTCCTCGTAACCGCTTCATTTCTCGACCATCTATCCACAATGGTAAAGCTTCAAAAGTCAGATTATCTCTTACTTGAACATCCTCCATCTGAATCACATGTGATGGATCACACACATACTTCCTCAACTACGACACATGGATCACATCATGCAAATTGGCAAGTGACAGCGGCAATGCAATTCGATATGCTACCTCTCTGATCCTTTACAAAATCTAATACGGACAAACAAAATGCGGAGTAAGCTTCCTAGACTTCAAATCCCTCCCGAGACCCGTCACCGGAGGAACTCGAGTTCTTTTCTTCTCTTATCATGGTAACGCTTCTGTTGACTTTGAGAAGCCTTCATTCTTTCTTGTATCATCTAAATCTTCTCAGTCGTTTCTTGCCCAATCTCAGGTCCGAGTACCACACTCTCGCCTGATTCATACCAACACAATGGAGTCCGACATCGTCTACCATACAACGCTTCATATGGTGTCATTCCAATACTAGCAAGATAACTATTGTTATAGGTAAATTCAATCAACACCAAATGACTATCCCAAGATCCTCCTTAATCCAACACACAAGCCCTCAGTAAATCCTCTAAAGATTGGATATTTCTCTCAGTCTGACTATCTGTCTATGGGTGATAAGAAGAACTCATCCTCAACTTAGTACCCAAAGTATCTTGTAAACTCTTCCAAAATCTTGAAGTAAATCGCAGATCTTTATCCGACCCGATACTCGATGGTATTCCATGAAACTTTACAATCTCTTCAATATACAACTCAGCTAGCTTCTGCATAGAATGATTAATCTTCATCGGCAAGAAGTGGGCCAACTTAGTCAATCTATCTACGATTACCCAAATATAATCATTTCCTTTAGCAATCTTTGACAAACATGCAACAAAATCCATGGAAATGCTATCCCACTTCCACTCTGGAATATTCAACGGCTGTATCATACCTAACGGTTTCTGATGTTCAATCTCCAACTTCTGACAAGTCAAGCATGCATACACAATTTCAGCATTATCATTCTTCATACCTGGCCACCAAAATAATTTTTGCAGATCATGGTACATTTTCGTAGCACCAGGATGAATACTCAAACGACTACAATGTCCTTCTTCTAAGATACTCTTCTTAATTTCCGGAACATCAGGAATACATACTCTATTCCGGAATCTCATCACACCATTCTCATCAACTTGGAATTCACCTTTGTTACCTTGGTTAATCAAAGTCAAATGATCAACCAACTTCAATTCAGATTGTTGTCCTTCACGGATCCTTACCACAATTTCACTAGTCAACTTAAGCATTCCCAACTTTACACTCTTAGATGTAGCTTCACACAACAAACTCAAATCTCGAAATTGTTCAATCATTTCAAGTTCTTTCACCATCAGCATCGACATATGCAATGTCTTCCTACTCAAAGCATCTGCAACTACATTTTCCTTACCAGGATGGTAATTCAAATCAAAATCAAAGTCTTTCAACAATTCTAACCATCTTCTCTGCCTCATATTCAGTTCTTTCTGATCAAACAAATATTTCAAACTCTTATAATCACTGAACACTTCAAATTTTGAACCAAAGAGGTAATGTCTCCAGATCTTTAACACAAACACCACAGCTGCCAACTCTAAGTCATGCATAGGATAATTCCTTTCATTGACTCTCAATTGTCTTGAAGTATAGGCAACCACTTGAGCATTCTGCATCAAAACTCCTCCAAGTCCCATCTTAGACGCATCATAATGCACCACAAACGACTCATTCGGATTCAGCGAAATCAACACTAGAGCAGTTGTCAACTTCTTCTTCAACTCCACAAAACTCTTTTCACATACATAATTCCATAAATAAGCTTGGCTCTTTCGTGTCAACTGTGTCAAAGGTAGCACCAACTTCGAAAAAACCTCGATAAACTTCCTATAATAACCTGCTAAACCTAGAAAACTTCTAATCTCAATAGCATACTTAGGAGTCTTCCACTGCAACACTACATCAATTTTTGACAGATCAACAACAATTCCACCATTGGAAATTACATGTCCAAGAAAACTCACTTCTTGTAACCAGAACTCACACTTCGACATTTTAGCATATAACTTCTTTTCTCGAAACACTTGCAACATAATCCTCAAATGCTATGCATGTTCCTCTCTTGTCTTGGAATAAATCATAATATCGTCAATAAATACTACCACAAATCTATCCAAGTACTTATGAAAGATTCTATTTATGTACTCCATGAACACATTGGGTGTATTGGATACATCGAACGACATCACCGTATACTCATAATGACCATACCTCATTCTGAAAGCTGTCTTTGGAATATCATCAGACTTAACACGAATTTGATGGTAGCCAGACATTAAATCAGTCTTACTGAATACACAAGCTCCTACCAACTGATCCATCAAATCATCGATTCTCGGAAGTGGGGACTTATTCTTAATAGTAACCTTGTTCAATTGACGATAATGAACACATAACCTCATGCTACCATCTTTCTTCTTAATCAACAACACTATAACACCCCACAGAGAAACAATAGCTCGAACAAACTTCTTCTCAAACAACTCTTCTAGTTTCTTCTTCAACTCACTCAATTCTACAGCAGACATCTGATACGGAGCCATAGACACAAGACTAGTACTTGGTAATAAATCCACTACAAACTCAACTTCACGCTCTGGAGGTAAATCACTTATATCCTCCGGAAATACATCAGGAAACTCTTGAATAATCATTAATTCAATACTATAAGTCTTCCCTTCGACTTGCAACGATGAAAACATTGCAAACATCTGAGCTTCATCCTCTAATAATTCTTCTACTTGCTTAGCCATCAAGAACAACAACTCACCATGATCACCAATTTCAGGAAACTCAACAGTCTTTGCATAAAAATTTATATGCATAAAATTGAACTCTAACTAGTTAATTCCAAGAATAACATCAATTTGGTGTAAAGGAAAACACACCAGATCCATCAAGAAATCCTTCTCAAAAATAGTCAACAGACACTTTGGACAAACAAGTGTACTAGTAACAGAACCATTAGCTGGCGTTTCTATTACCATGCCACCATTCGTACTAGACAACTTTAAACCCAACTTATTAGCACATTCAATAGAATTAAAAGAATGTGTAGCACCAGTATCAATAATAGCAATCAACTCAACATTGTTAATAAAACAAGTACCTCGAATCAGATTGTCCTTCTTAGGAGCCTCAGAACCAGTCAAATCAAACACTCTACCATTGGTCTGAGCAGTAGTAGCAGTCTTCTTAGGCTTCTGGCATTTGGTGATGATATGTCTCTATTCACCGCAATTAAATCAAGTTGGACCTTCATTCGGACAATCACCAACCCTATGACCTCTCTTGCCACACTTGTAGCATCGCACCACTGGATTAGTGCAAACATCTGACTTATGACCAGATTCACCACACTTATGACACTTGGGAGGAAAAGAACCTGCTCCCCCACTTGGCTTCTTCCCATCAGAAACCATATGCCCCCTTCTCAGCTGGAGTCACATAAGGCTTTCCTCTGAATTGACCTTTCTCTTTCTTCTCACTCAGTTACTTGTAGTGAGTAGATCGAGCTCAAATATCTTCATCGTAGATTCTGGTCTTATCCACCAATTCAACATATCTTCGGATCTGCTGACATCCAATTACTTGTTTGATCTCTGGTCTCAACCCACTCTCAAACTTGTGACACTTAGATAACTCAGCATCAACACGGTTTTAGTGAGGATAATACTTCACCAACCTCTCAAACTTGGCAGCAAACTCGGCTACCGTCATACTTCCTTGTTTCATCTCAAGGAACTCTACTTCCATCTTACCACGAGTATCTTATGGAAAATACTTCCCCAGAAACTCTGACGGGTATTATCCCACCAATCTCCAGCCTCTTATAACAACATATGTGTACCAAACTGCACATTCTGTGCATCTGTACACGCCATCACCCTAAATATCTTCTCAATAGCCTTGAGCCACTTCTGAGCACTAAGAGGTTCATGGTCACCTTCAAACACCAGCGGACTGTTACTCTGGAACTTCTCCAAAGTACGAAACTCATCATGTTCATTATTCTAAACCGTAGCCCCAAATAACGTCACAACAGCTTCCGCAAGAGCACGTGCATTATTTCCAGTCATTCTGCACAACACTAACAACATCAAGTAAGAATAATCATTAATAAATAACGACCGATGATGGGAAAATAACAAGTGTACTATTTTTGTCCACTGTAGTAATAATAGGAAACTTCCCCAAATATCGATCTTAAGGACTGGTTGACGATATATAGTTCATAATAAGTTTCAATTAAACAAAAAGTATTAGTATTGGGTTTTTAAAGAGTAATTCTAAAATTCGTAAATAAAGAAAACGAGTAAATAGTTGAACTGAGAACATATATGAGTAGATTTCCAGGGTAGGTGAATGATTCTTCCTGTAATAACTTCGATTTATCAATGCAATAGTATAATTCACAATAATTAATTACCGGTTCTTAAGGGTCTCCAATCCTAAATCCTTAGAGAAAAGGTCTTTGGTCATGTAACCTAATTACTACATTTATAGTTAATTATGTTCATGATCAAGCATGTGATTATCAAGAAATTCTGATTCAGATAAAATATTCTTAGTCCTAGGTCATATTTATTATCAGATGTTCATGTTCAGATCTATGAATAACTGCTGTCCAAACTCTAATTATCCATTAAATCGATTTTTTTCCTGACAAATCAAGCATTAAGAACAATAACAAGAACAAATCAATAATAATGAAAAGGAAATTATCATTGCATCAACAATACGAAGTCATTACAATTTGTATCTGGGTCACCCCCTAGCAATGGGGGGTTTAGCTACTCATAACTAAAAAGAAAATAAAAGATGAAAGTGTTGTCATTACAAAAAATCTTGAGGAATCAATCTTCAATAGTATAACTCTTGAACATATGAAAACCCTTGTGAAATTCTGAGTCGTCAGCCTTAAAACCTTATTTTTCTCTCTCCAAAATCGTCTAACCCTGGAAAAATCGCGCTCTGGGAATAAATAGGTGACTTTTGGGCTTTTTGGAATTTTGGGCCTCATTACACATAATGCCATGCAGTTACGCGTAATGGGTGGTTGCTTCTGCAAAAACAATACACTTAGGGACCTGATGGTCAGTCAACACGCCAAGTCATATGCGTAATGCCCTATCAAGTATGCGTAACACCAGAGGCCTTGTTTTCTTCATTTTTTACACCCTCTCTGCTGAAATGCGTACCATACACGTCTTCTTAAGGCCTTACTCGTAACACTATGGCCGTTACACATAAGAATAGCAACTATTGTACTTTTGTCTTTTTTCTTTCGTTTTCTCGCTCCGGCTCGGCTTTGCATGCACTACTTGATCCTCTGAGCTCAAAAACCTACTATCAACCTGCAGACATACCAAAAGCGTAAAATATCCTCAAGAAATTCTAAATTAATGATACACTGAACATAATAGAAAAACTTAGTTAATTACTGCTGAAAACAACGAAAGCAACACGATTTACCTGACATATTCACGATTAAACAATGAAATATTTAGTATAAATGGTGACTAATCATAACCCCAAACTTATCTTGTTACTTGTCCTCAAGTGAAAATCGGTTCATAACCAATCACGTCACCCCAAACTTATTGTAAAAATAATTCTTACCCCAACGCTGCTGCAATCTTTCGCACTGGACCCTTTTTGTTTTCTTGGGTTTTTTGATAGTCCTTCATAGCCATCTAGCCATAAACTCTTTCACTTGGAAACACTAATTCACCTGTCATCTTATATCACACTCTCACCAAGTCTCTTGGGCTTAAAGTGTTATAACGCTCAAATCACAGTAAGCAATATCAAATCAATAGTTTGAATAAATTCTCTTATCCTACCAACATGCACAATACACACACTATTTGAGGTCTTCAGGTTGTAACAGGGCTTGGGTTAAGGTGGGATATTAAAAAAACAAGGTTTTTTGGTTCAGAGTATGTGAAATCATTCTTATCTCTACGTTATTCTTTGATACTTTTTTGGGTGTTTTTATTTTTTTTCGATGCGGTGAATGCAACCACTTTTATCCTCAAAAGATTGTTTTATTTGTTGAATTTTTATTCAACTTTTCCTTTAAGAACAACAATCCTCTTTTTTTATATATTGCATTCACCACCTTCAATTACTACTAAGCTACCCCAAACTTAAAAGTTGTTATTCCAACAGCAACCCCAAACTTAATTTTGAAACATAGATCCAAAAACAATAACACATACTCTAAACAAGGTAGGATAATAATAAGGCTATGGGTTAATAAAAACGGGTATAAAACAAACAAATGGATACAGGCTCAAAGGGGTTAAACAAAGGATAATAATAATAAAGAGATGGTTAGAAAGGCTCTAGGTGATAAACAAAAAAATTTGCCTCAATGTGTGTACTCATACAGTAAATATTCAAAAACAACGTACTCAAACCATGAACATCCACCATAACTAAAATCAATCACATATTTAATGAAATAAATCAGGAAACCATTAATAAAAAAAACCTTTATTTGTTCATGTTAAAAACAACCTAGCCTGGGCGATTACAAACAAGCCAAATAAAAGAAAAAGTACATCAAAAATACCATAAAAATAAAAATGTACATCAGATAAAAATGAGAAAAACAAATAAAACGAAAGAAAATAAAATACTAAAAAAAGGAAAAAAGAATCAAGAGAAATAATTTCTATCACCATCTAAACCACTATCCTGCATGTGGATGTCAAAATCAACATCGCCTGACATGTCAAGATCAAGCCTCCCACGAGCTAAAGTCGTGAGAGGGGTCACCTGCTCAGTCGGAGTCTCCTGCTACTGAGATCTGGTTGGGCTTTAAGTTGGCTGATGTAGATGAGTAGGCTGAGGTGGAGGGGGACGAGGTGTCGAACCTCTTATTTGAACCGTAAGCCCTGATCCTGGGTAAGTAAACTGCCCAAATTATGGTTCCTGAGGCTCTCCACTTAACCTATCTCTGAAACACTGAGCAGCTCCCCATGCCTCTGTCATGTTGGTCAAATATTGACCCTGCAATCCATACGAATAACAAAAATCCTGTAACACATAGCATTGGGCCATCCGCAACTGATGATCCAATTAATCCTCATCAAATACTAGTGGAGGCTGCTGAGAAACCTGGGGCTCTGTAGGCTGCGACGGCTGCACATCCTGGCACTGAGAGCTAGGACCAGCATCATGATCAATTGTCTGTCTGAGAGGTGGAGGCATGTCAGTTGTCCTCGTCCTCTCTTTCATCCATTCTGCATTCATCAGTGTTGTTGGTGTCAACAGGAGTTCACCATCTAAATCAACTATGCCTGCTTTCTTACACAACAGGTAGATAATAGTAGCATGTCCCAAAGATTTCTTGGGAATCTGAGCAATATCATCCATGTTCGCGGAGATAATCCTTCCTAAATTCATCCGCCTCTTTTGTAACAGATGCCATAGAATCAAGGAACTCTCAGTGACCAAATCAAACCCACTCCGATTAGTGCTCAAATTATGATGAATGAAATATGTCAGAGCTTTAGGCACATGCAGCAAATCAACCACATAGATCTTCTCCAAAAAACCCTTTGATGAAGGTGCCCAATCCTTTCCTGGGCGAGCAATATGTCTCTAATCTGATCAAAAGGCCATCTCTTTTTGTCAGATCGCTGGAACTCAACAAATGGGCAATGAAATTCATGAAATTTGCACTTCAGCACATAATTAATCATCTTCCAGTCATAACAAATCTTCTTACCACAAACCCAAGAAACATAATGTTTGTTGTCAATAGGATCCTCTTCATCTTCACCTTCTGTATTGATCTGTTTTGAGTGATACATGTTGGTATCAAACTCCCAAATAAGTTCCTTAGCAACTGAACGAATATGATCATTAAAGAAAATCAACTTTTGTTTCTTGAGGATTTCAATGACTTCTGGAAACGTGTCCTCTTGATAAACCCATTATTTCTCATCACAAATAATACGATTTTTGATTGAATCATAACGGTCTTGATGAAGAGAAGTGTGGAAGATATAGATTTCCTTAAATGAAGAAGACATGATGAATCTGTGAACTATGAAAAGAAAAAAATAATGGAGAGAAAAGGTGACACGATGATTTTTGTGTAAGAAAAAACAGAGAAATGAATAAATAGTATGAACATAATTATTTAAACCAGAACCCATAAAGCAATATGCGTAAAGTGTAACACCCATAATTAATTAATTAATTTAATTAAATATTATTGCATATTTTCCCGATTTTAAGTTGTTACGTGTTGTTTTGTTGTCCTTGTCGTTAAGTCGTTTAAGCCGTTTAAGTTGATTTTTATGTTGCCGGTTAAGTTGTGTTTGGGTCGCTTAAGTTGATTAAGTCGGATTTAATTAATTAAGTCGAATAATAATAATAATTATAGAGATAATATTAAGTTGGGCTTGGTTTTGTTGTATGAGAATAATAATGTTCGGGGTGCTAATTAGGCCTATAGTAATTAAGTGGATTAGTGAGAGTTTAGTAAAAACAAGCTGAAAAACCTAATTAGACTAATAAAAATTTTTGTAAGAATAACCTTAGAGGGAGATCAAGGAGAGGCTAGGTCAAAGATTTTCGCGGGAATTTTGGCGGTGAATTCGAGCTGCCTTCAATCCAAGTTAAGGAGGGTGGGGTTCAAATTCCATAACCAGGACTAGATGATCGTATGTAGGTCGGGATTTTCGTGTAAATTCATTGTTGTGTTTTGGTATGATTTGTTGCTGTTGATTTCGTGTTGATATCTGATGAAAGACATGTTGTTGTTGTTGTATTGCTGATATATTTGTTGTTGCATCTGTTGTTTGTGTGGTTGTTGGACGGTTGTTGCAAAATTCATGTAGAAGGAGTTAGGTTTATAAAATTAACCATAGGAATTGATATATGAATAGTTATAGAAGTGTTTTAGAGTAAAATCGATGTAGAAACCCAATTAAGATTGAACAGAATGGTGAAAAAATGAGAAATCGCAGAAAAGTTGAAATTGTAGGCTTTATGTTCATTTGCGAAACAGGTCTGGTGTTACGCGTAACAGACAAGGCCATACACGTAACAATTCCTATTGTGCAGGCCATACACGTATCACTTTAGGGCCATATGCCTATGAAGGAGGCCATACGCGTACAAGCAGGGCAGGTGCGGAAAAATGCGGTTTTTGGCGATTCGACCTATTTTCGCACTCGTTTCAAGTTGGATTGATCTTAGACTTAAAGTAAAGATAAAATAAGTTGTTTAGAATAGATTTGAGAGTTTAAAATAATTAATTTAGTAATTTAGTCGATTAAAGTCGTAAATTGTCGTTTTCATGTTGAAGTGGTGTTAAAGTTGTTATAAGCTGTGTTGTCCCGATTTTTGGGAAGATTAATATGATGTAGGTCCTATGACCAATGTGATTCATGTTACTGAGTTGTTCAAGTAGTTATGTTGATAAGTTGATGATTATATTGTTGTTGTTGTATGCCATTCTTAGTTGCATACATGTGCATATTTCAAGTTGGAGCGTATGCTCGATTCAAGTTGGCCTGGATTGGAAAATAAGTTGATAATGCCTCGATAACCTGACAATGTTTCAAGTTGGGAGTTTACTCCAAATGGTACCACATTCATATTTAAGTCGAGTTGCATTCATGTTGCATTATTTACGTTGTTATCCGTTGTTAGTTGCAAGATTGTGTGTTGATTGTAGGAAGTGGTGTGATTATATGACTATCTCATTTACATATTGATTATCGTATCCTGTTTATGTTATTCGATATCTCACCCCTTTTGTTTGAATGTTGCCCTCTATTGGTAACGTGCAGGTAACGAAGAGTCCAGTACTTAGTAGCTTCTAGTTGGTGTTTGTCGCTCTGATACATATCACTTTGGGGGGGGGGGATAAACACTTGTTTTGCCTTTATGATTTTGTTTAAGTTTATGAATTAGTTTTAAGTCGTTTTATGATTGAAGAACCAATTTGACATTATTTTGGATGATTGATTTATTTGAAGTTGTCTAAGAGTTGAAACATGTTGATCCGCTGCGTTGTTTTTCGAAGTTATTGTATTATTGAAGTTGTTATTTGATATTTAAAAGTTAGAAAATGTGATATCCCATGTTTGTTGATAAAATTTTATAACTCTGATTTTAATTTATAAAGTCGGGTAGAAATAGGTGTTACATTATAAGGTCGTAGTTGTCTAGCATTCATGTATTGTATGTGGTTCTAACTTTTATTGTGTTGTAGTGTTAAGTTGAGATGGCTGGAAGAAATGATGTTGCGATGGCTGCTGCAATGCAAGCATTGGCTCAGGCTGTGTAGAACTTGCCGAATGCTGGAGGGAATGATGAGTCTCGACCTTTGTGACTTTCCAAAGGGAGAAGTCGCCTACCTTCAAGGGCAAGTACCAATTGTTCTTCCTAGAATTCCTTCTTTTGGATCCTCTGATCATGCCATTTTTTGTATTTTCTTTATAAATCTTGGCATTCTCATAAGCTTGATTCCTAAACTCTTCCAACTCATGGAGTTGAATAGTTCGAGACTCACCAGCTTTCAGAAGATCGCAGTTCAGGAATTTTTAAGCCCAAAAAGCTTTGTGCTTGAGTTCGAGCGGTAAGTGAAAAGCCTTAACATAAACTACCTGATAAGGAGACATACCTATAGGTGTTTTGAATGCAGTTATGTATGCCCATAGTGTCATCTAGCTTCACTGACCAATCCTTTTTAGAAACACTAACAGTTTTTTTCCAGAATCTGCTTTATCTGCTTGTTGGATACTTCAACATGTCCACTTGTTTGAGGGTGATATGGTTTGGAAACCTTGTTCTTCACATTGTAATTTTTCAACAAATTCTCCATAAATCTATTCAGAAAATGAGTACCTTCATCGCCAATTAACACTCTTGGTACCCCAAACCTAGAGAAAATGTTATGCCTAAAAAATTTTACCACTACTTTTGCATCATTTGTGGGTAATGCTATGGCTTCCACCCACTTTGACATATAGTCTACCGCCACCAAAATATAATTCTTACCGAAGGATGGTGTACGCGATCCCATAAATTCTTCTTGAGATGTTACTTGTTCTTTGACACCTATCACACTCTCGGACTAAATAGTGTGCGTCCTTAAACAGAGTAGGCCGGTATAAACAAGATTGGAGGACTTTTGCAGCTGGCCTCCATATTCAGAATTGTGACAAGTTGTAAGAACTTCTCTTTGTTCACTTTTTGGGACACATCTTCTAATCAAGCCATCCACTCCCTTTTTGTAAAGGAAGGGGTCATCCCACAGATACAACCTGCAATCATAAAGAAACTTTTTCTTTTGTTGAGAATTAAATTCATTAGGTATCACACCACCTACCACATAGTTTGCATAACCAGCAAACCATGGTACACTAGTAACTGTAAGTATTCTTTCATCAGCAAATGTATCTTGAATAAGGTGTTCCTCTTTAGTTTCCTTTATAGGAAACTTGCGAGAAAGGTGGTCAGCCACAATATTCTCACATCCCTTTTTATCCCTTATTTCCAGATCAAATTCCTCCAGAAGGAGGATCCATCTCAACAGCCTTGGTTTAGATTCCTGCTTAGCAAACAAATACTTCAAAGCAACATGGTCAGTATAAACAATAACTCAAGAACCAAGAAAATATGACCTGAACTTATCAAAAACATAAACTACGGCCAACAAATCTTTTTCAGTAATTGCATAATTCATTTGGGCCAGATTAAGGACATGACTAGCATAATAAATAACATGTAAAAGCTTGTCCTTTCTTTGTCCTAAGACAGCCCCCATAGTAATGTCACTTGCATCATACATTATTTCGAAGAGTAAAGACCAATCGGGGGAAATAACAACAGGTGCAATACTCAACTTACTCTTTAGAGTCTCAAAAGCTACCAAACAATTATTATCAAAATGAAACGACTTTTCTTTATTAAGAAAATCAGTCAATGGTTGGCCCTTTTTGATAAATCTCTAATAAATCTACGGTAAAAACCTGTATGATCTAAAAAACTCGGTATCCCTTTTTTATTCATAGGGGGGAAGGTTAGCAATCACCTCCACTTTGGTTTTATCTACTTCAATCCCTTTGTAAGAGATTTTGTGTCCTAGCACGATACCTTCCTGCACCATAAAATGACACTTCTCCCAGTTGAGAATAAGGTTAGTTTCTTGGCATCTTTGTGTCGCTTCCACTAAAAGACACCAGGTCAGATAGGGTACAGACGCGAACGGTCGGCGAAAGGAGATGATGAAGGTGAACTGAAAAGAGTCGCTAGCTAGGCATTTTTATCCCGAAGGAAAGGTAATGCTACATAAACATAGAAAGATATGGATAAGATGGTCGCAAACCAGAGAAACTGAGAAAGGGGGTTGGTTACAACCTGGGAAGGTATTAGCACCCAGATTGTCCGTCGTACTCGACGGGATCCACGCTTAAAAATATTTGTGTTTAAAGAAGGGTAGTGTCTGTGCTATCTGTGTGCAAAAGCTGGAAGAGAATATACAAGTGTCAGTGCAAGAAAATGAAGTGAGGTGCTCAGGAATGAGGCTTAAAGGATAATGCTGAAAAGGGGGGGGGACACATAGACTTTTGTTCGATAACTGTTAAGTTATGCCTACGTATCCTCTCGTGCAATGAGGAAGTCAAAACACCGTAGTTCGACTCAAAGAGACTGAAAGATAAAATGAATGGTGAACTGCTTGCTTGTCTATGCTCAAGTGTATGACTCGTCTGGCTCGAGTGCTAACTTTCTTGCATTAGACTGAAGAAGCGAGTTTTCGTTTGTGAATGAAGATGATGAGAAAAGAATCCCGAAGGAGACGATTATTGTTTTTTTTTGTGTTTTCAATCTTTTATTGCTTTTTTGTGTTTGTCATAAGTTAATGAGCTTAAGCCTAAACCAAGGGTTAGTAAACTCATCATATCCTCCCTTTGATGACGAATGCCTTAAGTATGAGATAAACATCTCAAACTTAATTACCATGATGACCTAGAATTAAGATCATTAACCTACTTGTGGTTATTTAGATGTTTTTGAATTTTTGTTTAGTGTTAAGTTATGAGTTTAAGCCATAATTAAGGATTAGTGAACCCATTACACCATCCTAATAGAAGGATAATAGATGAGAACACTTAAGCTGAGGAAGATACCTCAACTTAATCCATGATTAGGGATTAACCTCATGACAAAACAAACCTTTTATTAAATGGATTTTTAATTAAGGGTGAGATTAAGAAATGATTTTTTATGGTTTGTAAGACAACTTGAGGGGGACTTGTCCATTAACACTAGGGTTAGTCCTTCTTAACCAATAAAGGAAGAATTAGAACCCTAATGCAAGTCCCAAGTTACAAGCTATTGTCTTAGTGATTATTAAGATGGATTGATTAAGAGGTTTAAACAAATTAAGGATTTAACACTTAGGATTAAAGTTATTCACTGCATCCTAAGAGAAGGATGCAGGCATAACCCTAATCACAAAGTCTTAAAACCTTAAAGTTTTAGTCTCTAATGATGAGATGAGAAGAGAAACTCAAAGAAGACACAAAGGTAAAAGTTAAAGGGGGACTAATCAAAACCCTAATTATTGTCATGATTGGGTGTTCCTATGGTTTGTAAGGCTTGCAAGAGATCTTCAGAGAAGCCACCAATGGAAGAAGCAGATGAGAGGAGGAGAAGCAGAAGAAACAAGTTACTTACTTCACTGAAGAAGATAAGTAACTTGGAGAAAGAAAGTGAATGATGAACATGAATGATAAATCTCACTCTAAAGAAAAGAAAAATGCAGCAAGGATGCATAAGAAAAAGATGAAGAGAAATGAGAAGTGAAGGAAAATTCACTTCTCAAGTTACTTACCACCTGAAAATGTTAGCATAAAGGAAAGAAAAGAAATGAAAATGAGACATATGCAAAGGAAAAACCAAAACCAGAAGCAAAAACATGATGTAAATGATGCTATGAGATGATGCAAAAGCATGTCAAGTGTTATGAATGTTCATACAAGAGATGGAATGCAAAGGAAGCATGCTTTGAAGTTGAAAGTTTATGAAAGTTTAATAAAATGAAATGAATGCAAATAATGGCATATGAATGAAGAAATGATCAAGCATGATTCTAATATGTCCTAAGATGTCTTAGATGTCATATGAATGCAAGAAATGTCATGGAAAGTTCATGTATGGATGCATATGCAAGATGAATGCAAATGAACATGAGAAATTAGGGTTTTAAGGCAACATGAGATGCATAAGGTCAAAATAGAAGCAAATCACAGGATACAAAATTGCAAATGAACTCAAAGGAACCCTAACCCTATATGATATCACAACCCAAAGGAGAAGGTCTAACTCTTAGCCTAAAGAAAGTTGTGAATTTTCTAAGTAAACTAGGGATTTTGGGTACCTTAAGGGGGAAAATGCAAATCAAATGGAAAATGCAAGATAAATTTGTGACAAAACTATGCTAGATACTACATGCCATATGAAGATCAATGCAAAAAGAACCAATGTCAAACCCTTCATGGTTAGGCAGAAAAGAATTTTTGAAGTTAGGGTTCAAAAAAGGGATTTTTATGAACCCTAAATTCAAGAAAAATGTCAAACTTGAATCAAAACCAAAAAGAAATTTGTATGAATGGTTTGACAATGTTTCTAAATGTCCTAAGATGCAATGTGAATTTTTTTTGGGATTTTTAGAAACCTAAATGGTATTTTAATTAATTAATTTCCATTAATTAATTAAAATAAACATTAAAATATTATTAAAATGATTTTTTAATGCAAAAAATAAAAATAAAAATGTTTTTGGGTGAAGAAAAATATTTGAAATCAAAATGCAGAAGAAAAATATTTTTTGGAATTTACTAAGTATTTTAAATTAATTGTGCAAAATAAATGGAATAAAATGAAAATAAAATATGAATAAAAGAAAGTCAACTGATCCAATGGACCAGGTTTGAACCTACGCTGACTGCGCGCGCAGATGAGTGGGCAGGATTGAATCTGACTTAATTATAAAATTAACCTAATTAATTAATAATTAATCTTAAGTGGAGTGATCCGAGCCATCCACACGCGTGGGAACTAAGATCCTATGGCTGACATTTAAACCTGGCCACTAAACCCTAATTAGGGTTCTAACCACTTTCAGGTGACCGGAGCTAGCTTCGGTCATCTTCTCCGGCTACTCACTCTCGCTATCTCACTCAAAACGTAAAATAAACTCATCAAATTCTCCAGAAATGATCCTCACCTCATTCTAAACAAGAATCAACCAACAAATTTCATTTATTTCACATGAACAACAAGATTCGAAGCAAAACGGAAAATCAAACAGAAATTTCAGAAGCTTCATACATGCTTGTTTCTCACTAATTTTCAAAACAAAATAGATCATGACGATCAGCAAAGCATAAAGAACATTTCTATAACCTAAAATTACATTTCTGGAAAATTTGTTCTTGAGGATACCTGAAGTGGAGCTTTCTCAATCTGAGCTATCTGGCCTCCTCTTTGTTGTAAAATGACTCCAATGATCCTCCTGGTGATGCTTGAAGAGAGTTTATAATGGCTGGTTTGAATGGTTGTTCTTCAACTGGCCAGAAATCGTGTTTCAGTTTTGTTTGGTTTTAGGCTGCAATGAAGGGTGGGAAATGATCCTCTTGTGATGCTGAGTTGATTGGTGGAAGAAGTTTTGAGTTTGAGTGTGCGTGCTATGAGTTTCGAAAGCTTTTTCTCTTGAGGTGATTTTAAGGAACTTGGTGGTTCTGAGGTTTCAGCCTTGTGTAATGTGTGTTATGAGTTGCATTTTGTCCACATAACAAGCTTTGATAGGTCAGAAGAGTGGTTGTGGCCTATGGTGATTGGTATGGGCAAGTTGCCAAAATGTCAACATAACTTGTACTTGAGGTATGGGCTGGTTCAGTGGCTATTTCAAGGCATGGCTCGAGTCAGCTTGGTTCAAGGATAACCATGGAAAATGTTTTGTGGTGATTCAGCAAGTGTGTGAGAGGTTTTGTATCATTTTGCAATTTTGAGGAAGTTTGGCCCCTTTTGAATTTCTTGATGTGAAAGACATGAAATGGCATGATTCTTTGGGCAATTTTGGTCACAAAGCATTGCATTATGTTGGTATGATGCTTAGAGAATGGTTAGAGGTCACAAAATGGCTTGGTATGTGAATTTGCAAAAATCCCTCTTTAGCATGAAAGTGAACATTATGTGATTTTTCCAACTTTGCCAAGCTATAACTTGAGTTCCATAATGAATTAGAACTTGTTCTTGTACTTTTTGAAAAGGGAATGATCCAATCTACAACTTTCATGACCAACAATTTTTCATTTGAAGCATTTTTGGTTGAGAAAGAAGAGGTTGAAAAACTTTCCCAAAATGGAAAGTTTCCATTACAAGTCATTTCCATTTTTGGCAACTTTTGGTTTAGCTCAAATTTCTTGAATTTTGTGAACTTCCAAGCACTTTAATGATCAAATAAAGATCATATAACTTCAATTTGATGAAAATATCACTTTGGTTCCATTGTTGGGGGCCTCAGATGCCCTAATTTTGCTCTGACTTGCTCAAGAAGTTACCCAGTGAACAGATGACTTTCACAATGAATTTCTTCATAAAACTTGGTACACATGATCCTTATAACATATTGAGACTACTAGAAACAAGAATGACCAAAAAATTGGAGTTATGGCCTCTACCAAAACCCTAATTTCAGGTCATCTGTGCAGTGAAACCCTAGCTCAGCCTCCATGCTTTGCCAGTCCTTGTGATTTCTTGACTTCCCTTGTCTTTGAGGGATATAAAATGATGATAGAACACACATGGACCCTCTTGGAATGATTGGAGACCTTTGGAGTGGCTCAGATGAATCCTTGGATTGCTCAGATCACAAACCCTAGATGCAGATGAACTTGAACTATGCAGATGAAACAAAAATGCAATATGAGATGATATGATTAAACTAATGCAAAGATGAAAGATCACAAGCCATGGTGTGAAATTAGTGAGGGAAAATTTGGGGTGTTTACAGCTGCCCCTATTCAAGCATGAGTTAGCTGTGTAGGATGTAAGCGCCTGGCTTAACAAACAAGCAAGATAACTTGTGGTTGAATACCAAAGACAGTCTGAAATTTGCACTCGCTGGGGAGAAGAAGAAAAGGGATATAAATTGTAAAAGACAGTATGGTATGATTATAAAATGAAAGCGATGGAGGACGACCATCGAGCAGAGGACGACTGCTGGGGATAAAACAATGACGGGGACGGCCGACATGCTGGGGAAATAAAGAAATTATGATGGGGACGGCCATCAACTAAAGTAACAAGGTTCTCTGGGGATTAAAACAAAGGCAATGATGGGGACGACCATCAGGTTTGCAAAGCAAGGTAAATAATGATAGGGGACGACCATCGGTTCAAAGAATAAATGAAATAAATGATGAGGGACGGTCATCAATGGTGAAGGACGATCACCTAGCAGGGGACGGCTGCTCTTTATCACGACATAGGACGAATGTCGGATAGAAAAGGTCGACGATAGGGACGGCCATCGGATAAGCATGTTGAAGGACGATCATCAAGAGGTGAAGGACGATCACCTAGCAGGGTACGACTGCTCTCAGGGTTTATCACGACATAGGACGAATGTTGGATAACCAAGTCAACGATGGGGACGGCCATCGGATAAAAATGATGAAGGACGATCATCAAAAGGTGAAGGACGATCACCTATCAGGGGACGACTGCTAAATATCACGACATAGGACAAATGTCAGATAGAAAAGGGTTCCAATAATGGAGACTCCGCTGGGGAAAGGATGAGGGACGGTCATCCAAAGGTGAAGGACGACCACCTGGCAGGGTACGACTGCCGGAAGTATCATGACATAGGACGAATGTCAGATAGAAAAGGTTACTTTTACTGGGGAATGGTAAACACGGACGAGTGCTTACACTTAGAAATAAAAGGTATAAGTGTTTTGGCACTGTGTATAGATTAAAGATGCGAACAAGAATCCTTAAGACCATGATACGGACGAGTATCAGTAGAAACAAATGCTGATGCATGTTCAGAGATGATGGTACTGACGAGTACCAACTGGTTAACAAAGAACACGGACGAGTGCCGAATCTGTGGGGAATAAGTGTATATACAAGATACGGACGAGTATCTGTATAAGTATGAGTGAGTATTGTGAAGTATGTGCAAGACACGGGCGAGTGTTCCACTTGCTGGGGAAAAGTTTGACACGGATGGGTGTCAGAAAGTGTATAAGTTATGAACAAATATTTGCAGGTGAGAGCTTAAAAGGCGTTTCGGCGACCTGTGGGGATAGGATGACATGGACGGGTATGTATCTGTGTTGGGGAGTGCAAAGGGGACGTTTTGGCTTTTATTTACAAGGGACGTGAGTATTTATATATATTGCTGATGAGATACTGATGATATTTACAGGTGACTGGTTCGAACCCGACTTGTGATCATGCAAATGTTTGATTTTTGCCGTAATGCTCCGTATTAAACGGAATGCTACGCTCTGTGGGGGAAAATGATGCGAATGCTATGATTATGCAAAGAGAAACTGGTCCGGGATTCGGATCCCGTTGCTGTGGAGATCTCTGGCTGATCTGCTTGAAGGAGGATCCCAGCTGGGGGTGAGATCATTGGTAGATCTGATAAAATATATGGCTCTGCTTGGGGACATAGATCACTGATAGACCTATCCTGTAAGGAGATAACCCATCTAGGAAGGAAGTTTCTGTCACTTTTTTGTGTGAGAAATTCAGGCATTGCTCTTCTGGGGAGAGGATGGAGCTCTGCAGGGAAATGGTTCTTCTGTCTTTGAGACCTGGCACTCTGTTTGGGGGAGTAAAGATCACTGAACGATCTTCCTAGAGTTTTCTGTGGGGATCCAGGCTAGGGTGAGGAGGCTTTGACTACTCTGTTGGGGAAAAAGCATTTTCAGATGCTGTGTGGAGAAGATGTGATGGGGAAGTGATGCCTGGCATGCCCCATGTTGTGTATTTGAATACCTGCAATCCTGTTAAGACAAAGAACGCACAAGTATCCCGAGGTATCCCTTACCGGATTCCGTCATAGAAGTTAGATATTCCTGAGATTAAATACATTTCCTGCAAGCATTTATTAAGAAAGGCTCATTTGTTTTATGAAAATATTATATCATGGCTATTGGACATTTTCCAAACGAAACAAAAATGTACGAGACGAGGTGTGACTGAAATCTGATTTTTATTAATCTGGGTGCCCTGAATTGGCAAATACAGTCAAAGAAACATATCCCCTAGAATGAGGAGATTGTTACAATTTGAAAAAGTAAAAGTGCTGGTAATGTTGACGACGCTTCGGTGAGCTTCCTTTGCTATGACCTGTATGACCTTGACGTTCTTCTCATCTTGCTTTCTGAAGAAGGTTGATTCTGACTGATGCTTTATCCTTTCGTAGCTTGCCATGTTGTAAGTGATACAGACGAATCCAGAATCCAGAATGCAATTGTTTGCTTATTCCCTGATTTTGCGTTGATTGCCCTTTCGGGTTTTCAATCCACCGGGATACCCATTTTTGCCTGAGTTGTCCAATATGGCTTTTCAACTCAGCGGGTGTACATTTCTTTTCAATTTTCCCTTATTTTTGCCCGAGTCTTTTATTCTGTTTTTGACTCGCCGGGATGCCCTATTTTTTCCTGGACTTACAATCTGTTTTTATGTCCAGCGGGTCATTTTATGTGAAGTATTTTTTAACTACATCTGAATTCACAGGGGATAAGAAATATTCACCGTCCATAATAGTGAGCATCAGTGCTCCACCAGAGAAAATCTTCTTCCCTATGAATGGAACATCGTAATTTGGAGTCCATTTGCCCCTGTGGTCTATATGAGGAGGAAGGAGTCTTTTCAGCATGAGATCTCCTACTGGGTATTCCCGAAGCCTGACTTTCTGATCGAAGACTTTCTTCATTCTTTTCTGATATAACTTCCCATGACAAATTGCAGCTAATCGCTTTTCTTCGATCAAATTCAGTTGATTGTACCGAGAAAGGACCCATCCTGCTTCATTCAACTTTACATCCATCAGTACCCGTAAGGAGGGTAATTCAACTTCAACAGGCAAGACTGCCTCCATACCATACACAAGTTGATATGGTGTTGCCCCAGTGGACGTTCTGATCGAGGTTCGGTACCCATGCAAGGAAAATGGTAGCATCTCATGCCAGTCTTTGTAAGTAACCACCATCTTCTACACAATCTTCTTGATGTTTTTGTTAGCTGCCTCGACAGCACCATTCATCTTTGGCCTGTAAGGAGAAGAATTGTGATGTTGGATTTTTAAGTCCCGACACAGTTCTGCCATCATTTTGTTGTTCAAATTGGAACCATTATCAGTAATGATTCGCTCGGGTACTCCATATCGACAAATGATGTCTCTTTTCAGAAATCTGGCTACCACTTGTCTGGTGACGTTTGCATACGAAGTTGCTTCAACCCTCTTGGTGAAGTAATCAATGGCTACCAGGATGAATCTGTGGCCATTTGAAGCAGTTGGTTCGATCTTTCCAATCATGTCAATGCCCCATATGGCAAAGGGCCAAGGTGAAGACATCATGTTCAATGGATTTGGAGGCACATGCATTTTGTCTGCATAAATCTGGCATTTATGACACTTCCTGGCATAGGCACAATAGTCTGCATCCATTGTGATCCAGTAGTAACCTGATCTTAACAATTTCTTAGCCATTGCATGTCCTCCAACATGGGTACCGAAAGATCCTTCATGCACCTCGTGCATCAGCAAGTCTGCTTCTTTCTTATCAACGCATCTGAGAAGAACCATGTGAAAGTTTCTCTTGTATAACGAACCATCAGCATTAAGGAAGAAACTACCAGCCAGCCTTCTTAGCGTCTTCTTATCATTGGATGATGCCCCAGGTGGGTATGTTTGTGTCGCTCCCGATAAATGGGAATGGCCCAGATAAAGGTACAGACGCGAACGGTCGGCGAAAGGGGGGTGTGAGAACACACAGGAGTGAACCCACAGGGAATGAATAGAGTCGCCAGCTAGGCATTTTTATCCCGGAGGAAAGGTAATGCTGCATAAACCTAGAAAGATATGGATAAGACGGTTGCGAACCAGAGAGACTGAGAAAGGGGGTTGGTTACAACCTGGGAAGGTATTAGCACCCAGATTGTCCGTCGTACTCGACGGGATCCACGCTTAAAAGATTTGTGTTTTAAAGGGGAAGTGTCAGTACAATTTGTGTATAAAGAGAGCTGGAGAAAGATGTACAGGTGTCTGTGTAAAAGAAGTGTAAAGTGTGCAAATGAAGTGTCAGTGTAAGGAAAGAGTGAAGTGCTCAAGATAATGAGGCTAAAGAATAAAGCTGAAAGAGGCGGAATACACAGAGACTTTTGTTCGATAACTGTTAAGTTATGCCTACGTATCCTCTCGTGCAATGAGGAAGTCAGAACACCGTAGTTCGACCCAAAGAGACTGAAAGATGAATTGACTTGTGAACTGCTTACTTGCCTATGCTCAAGTGTATGACCTGTCTGGCTCAGGTGCAAACTGTCTTGCATTAGACGGAAGAAGCAAGTTCTCGTTTGTGAGTGAATGAGATGAGAAAAGAATCCCGGAGGAGACGATTATTGTTTTGTTTTTGAGTTTTCAGTCTTTTATTGCTTTTGAAAGTTTGTCATAGAATAATGAGCTTAAGCCTAAACCAATGGGTTAGTAAACTCATCACATCTTCCCTCTGATTAGGGGTAATGAGAATACCTTAAGTGTGAAGTCAGCTTCTCACACTTAATCACCTTTGATGTAGAATTAAGATCATTATCCTACTTGTGATTATTTAGATGTTTTTGGTGTTTTTGTTTAGTGTTAGGTAATGAGATTAAGCCATAATCAGGGATTAAACAGACTCATTACACCATCCTAATAGAAGGATAATAGATGAGAATGTTTAAGCTGAGAAAAGCTCCTCAACTTAATCCATGATTAGGGATTAAACCCATGACAAAACAAAGCCTTTATTAAGTGGATTTTAGTTAACGATAAGATGAAGAAGTGATTTTTATGGTTTGTAAGACAACTTGAGGGGGACTTGTCCATTAACACTAGGGTTAGTCCTTCTTAACCAGTTAAGGAAGAATTAGAACCCTAATGCAAGGCCCAAGTTACAAGTTTGATGTCTTGATGATTATTAGATGGATTGATTAAAGGAGTTAAACACATTAAGGGTTTAACACTTAGGATTAAAGTTATACAATCCATCCTAATAGAAGGATGCAGGCATAAGCTTAATCACAAAGCCTTAAAGCCTTTAGGGTTTAATCCCTGATTATGAGGTGAGAAGAGAAGACTCAATGAGACACAAAGGTAAAATCTAAATGGGGAACTAATCAAAACCCTAATCATTGTCATGCTTGGTTATTCCTAAGGTTTGTGAATTTTACAAGAGAAGTCTTCAATGGAACCACCAGGAAGCAGATGAATGGAGCAAGGAGAAGCAAAGTAACTTGCTTCATTCAAGAAGTCAAGTCACTTGAGGAAAGAAAGTAAGAATGAAGAAGAATGAGCAAGCTCACCCTCAAACACATAACAAAATGCAGCAAGGATGCATAAAGGAGATGAAAAGAAATTGTGATAAGTGAAGGCAAATTCACTTCTCAAAGTTGCTTACCACCTGAAAAGTTAGTGGAAGGAATGCAATGCAATGCAAAATGAAGTGAAATGGCATGATACAAATCAAAACCAGAAGCACATACATGGTGAGAATGATGCTATGAGATGATGCAAACATGAAACAAAGAATAGGGATGATCATACAAACTTATGGATGCAAATGCAGCAAGCTTAGAACCATGATCATACATGAAATGTTAAGGAATGAAACTAGCATACCACATGGCAAATACAAGATGCAATGATCAAACATGCTTCTAATATGTCTTAAGATGTCAAATGAATCAAATGGATGCACAAAATGCTGTGGAAAGTCAAGGTATGAATGCAAATGCAAGATGGATGCAAAAGGAAGCCCAAATTAGGGTTTATGATCAATGCATCAAACAAAAACCAAAATCAGAAGCAAACATCAAGATAAAAAATTAAAAATGCAATCCAAGGGACCCTAACCCTACACAAACTCACTGCCCAAAGGAGAGGTTCCAACTCTTAAACTAATTAGAGTTATGAATTTCCTAAAATTTCTAGGGTTTTGGGGTATCTTAACAAGAAAAATGCCAAACAAATTGAAAATGAAAGATCAAATCATGCCAATTTAATCTTACAAACTACATGAGATGCAAAACACAATGCAAAAAGAATCAAAGTCCAACTCTCAAAGACTAGGCAGAAATGATTTTTTGAACATTGGATCAAAATAATGCTTTGAAAATGAATTAATTCCATGGAAAATTATCAACATGCATCAAGATCAAAAAAGAAATTTGGTTTGAAGGTTGGACAATGTTTCTAAATGTTTTTAAATGTTTCATGAATTTTTTGGTGATTTTTAAATACTTAAAAGTATTTTTAATTAATTAATTCTCATCAATTAATTAAAAATAAACTTTTAAATGATTTAAAAATATTTTTAAATGCAAAAAATAAAGATAAAAATGTTTTTGGTTTCTGAAATTAAATAAAAGTTTGTACAAAAAATTTCAGAATTTTTAAGATTGTTTTGCTATTTTTAAATAAATGGACAAAAGAAATATAAAACAAATGAATTAAAATTACAGAAAATGAAAAGTAAACGCAATGGAGAGCCAGGATTGATTCTGGGGAATATTTTGTTGACTGCGCGCGCAATCCAAAGGTCAAAATTCAAACTGAGCAAAATCCTATTTTAATTAATTAAACTGAATTAATTAAGTTAAATATAGATTAGGGTTTCTAATGACAAATCCCAGCCATCAAAACACACGCGAGTCAACTCTGGTCAGTCCATCCAACACTCAGAATTCAAACTTCCATTAATTACAGGGATTAACCCTAATTGTTTTCAGGTGGCCGGAGAAGACCTCCGGTCGTCTTCTCCGGTGGGAACCTCACCTGAAAATCTCCAAAATCCTCAAAACTTCACAAAAATGAAAACTAAAAGCCCAGAAATCAACCCCATGTCAAACTAAATCAAACCCCCCACTCAAATCTCATTTTTCACTCATCAATCAGCTGAATCGAAACAAAACATTTTTTAGGGCAAAAGTTTCAGACAGTGCATACATCCTGGTTTCTCAACCATTTTCAAAAGTAAGCACATATTCATGATCAGGGGAATGCATAGAAGCTATTAAGAACTTAAAAACATGTTTCTGGAAAAAAGTTTTGAGTTGACTACCTGAACTGAAGCTTTCGATTCAGGAGCTTTCTGGCTGTTTCTTTGGCTCAAATGCACTCCAATGATTCCCCTAAGAAGCTTGCAATGTTTGTTTGAAGTTTGCAATGGCTGGTTTGGGAGATGGCAGGAGTTCTGTTCAATGGCAGGTGGTGATCGTGTTTTTGATTCTTTGAGTTTCATGCTATGGTGAAGGGTGCTTTGTGACCAGGAAGATGTGTTGAGTTGATTTGTGAAGTTAGTTTGTATGTTTGTGGCCTGTGTGATGAGTTTCGAATGCTCTTGCAAGGTGAGATGAAAATGAGAATGCTGTGCTATGGAGTGTTTCAGGCTTGTGTCTTTGTTGCTTTGGCTTGCTTTTTGCTTGTATAGATAACTGTGATTGGTCAGAAGAAGTGATGTGTGCTTTATTGATTGGTATGGGCCTTTTTGCCAAAATGTCAAAGTTGGTGTAAGAGAAGTATGGGCTACTTTCTAGCCAAGGACAAAGGGTGTGTCCTGCGCAGCATGATGTGGGGAAAGGCCTAGGATGGTTCAGCAAGCTAGCAAGCAAGTGGATGATAAACTATGATGAGTTTTGCAACTTGCCTTGCTTTTGATCTTTATGAAATATCTTGATCCATATGCCACAAAAGTGAGAAGTTTCTTGGCCCATTCTGATTTTTAGGTCTTGCATGATCATGTTGTGAAGTTTATAAATGCATTTGATGACTAAATTTGCCTTGAGAAGTGAATTTGCAACTTTGCCTCTTTGGTGGAAACTTTGAAATTTTGTGATTTTTGCCAACTTTGACAAACCATAACTTTTGATCCAAAATGAATTAGGTCATGTTCTTGTACTTTTTGAAAAGGGAATGATCCATTCTACAACTTTCATGACCAAAGTTTTTCCATTTGAAGCTTTTTTGAATCAAAAAGTAAGGGTTGAAAAAGTTGCCTAAAATGACAATTTCATTAAAAGTCAAACTTGCCCAAAAAGTCAACTTTGCAAAAGACTTGAAATTCTTCAATTTTGTGAACTTATAACATCTTCCATGATCAAATAAAGATCATATACAATCAAAATGATGAAGAACACCCCTTGGTTGGGTCATTGGGGGCCTCAGATGCCCTGATTTTGCACTGACTTGCTTGAAAAGTCAACTCTTGATCAGATGACTTCCCCATGGAATTTCTTCATGAAAATTAATATGCATACTCCCTATACCATATAGAGACCAATAGAAACAAGAATGACCAAAAAAAATTGGAGTTATGGCCTCTGAAACCAAAACCCTAATGCTAGGTCATCTGTGCAGTCAAGCCTGGCTCTGCCTCCATACCATTTTCAGTTCTTGTGATTTTTTGACATTCTTGACTTTGAGAGGATATACTATGATGCTTGAACATACATGGACCTCTTTGAAGTGATTGATGACCTTTGGAGTGGCTCAAGAAGCTCTTGGATTGCTCAGATCACAAACCCTAGATGCAGATGACTTTGAATCTATGCAGTGAACCAAAAATGTGATATGAGATGCTATGATGGTGTTTATGCATATGAAAATATCACAAGCCATGGTGTGAATGGGTGAGGGCAAATTTGGGGTGTTTACAGTTTGATTTTCTAAGAAGCTTCTGATGTCATGATGTAACACGGTGGGAGAACTGACTTTAGTTAAATGTTGCGGATAGCAAGAGTCGCCACCGACTTTTATTTTATCCATAAGGAAAGGACATAAAAGAACAGGAAAAAGACTTGAGTTCGGGGGGTAGGTTATACAAAGGGAAGGTATTAGCACCCTTTATATCCATGGTTATCCATGGGCTCTTAGTTACTTAGCTCACTTTGTTTGTTTGCAAGAGTGTAGTGTGTGATTAGAAAAATTCCTTTAAGTACTTTGTAATGACCCTCATATGGGTGTATACAAAGCCTAGTTTAGAAATTGTGAGGTGTAAAAGTAATTTTGAAAAGTGTGAGCAAGTAACTATGAGATACCTACCCTAGATTAAGTCTTTCAATGGTAAGACTATCCCTATTATTAAGGAATAGGTAGTCATTACCTTGGATGTGTTTAAGGGACGGGCGTAGGGTCATCGTATGGTCAATGAAGGCAACATAAGGGGTGTCTTTAGAAATTCGTAGGGACTATCATCATATTTACCGAAGGGACAAGATCATTATATCGTAGGCAACCTCGTAGGGACTTGATGATTTTTCTGCTTGAAGGGACTTTGCTTAAGACACCCCTATTTTCGAGGGACTTGACCATTTAAAGAAGGCAACCAAGAGGAATACCCTAGGAAGTACAAATGGCGATCAAAGATCGACTTACGTGTGTGAGTGTTATTTTTCAGATATTTGTCTTGAATTTAATTTTCTAAGTTCAATTATTTACAGTTAGTTTTTTGCACTCCCTAAATTACTAACCACACAATAAATATTTACAAAAATAAAAGCAAGAAAAATAAATTCCTAAACTATTACATGGCTATGGGACAGATACATAATAATCAGGCGAGAAAGAATAAATTTACAACCCATACATTTTTTCCTAATATTATAAATAAAACAAAATTAAAATAAGGAAAATAATGAAGCGAAAATAGAATAGATAAAAGCAAATAATAATAAAATAATAAATAAACAATGGTAATAAAACAATAATAAAATAACAATAATAATAAAGTGATAATAAAAAGGTTAGAATTTTAAAAGAAATTATTTTAGGTTAAACAAGTTAGATTTTTTTAGAAGTTATTAGAAAAATATGAGTTTAAAATAAATTAGTAATAATAAAAGAATTTAAAAAATATTAATGTAC
The DNA here is from genome assembly GCA_963966055.1 of Lathyrus aphaca. Lineage (NCBI taxonomy): Eukaryota > Viridiplantae > Streptophyta > Magnoliopsida > Fabales > Fabaceae > Lathyrus > Lathyrus aphaca. Next base: position 408,478,129 of record OZ014524.1, on the reverse strand, counting down.
AAATTATAAAATAAAAGAGTTATATGAAAAATATTAAGTTAGTTATTTACAAAATAAATAAAGATTATAGAAAATATCAAATTATTAGATTAATAGGTTTATTATTATTATTCAATTAGAAAAATGGTCAATTAGATTTTATTTACAAAATATATAAGGATTTATTATTATAAGTAAGTAATAAAAAAAAGTTATTAAAATAGTTAGTATTTATTATTTATTTACAAAAAATATAAAGGTTATAGAAAAATATTAAATAATTAATTTAGTAGGTTTTCACGCCCTACATTACTAAACCACGCAGTTAATATAGGATCAATGGCAGGAATTTAAATGGCAGAAAAATAAATGGCAGAAAAATAAAATGGCAGAAAATAAATGGCAGAAAATAAAATCCTAACTATTACAACGCTTTGGTGCAGTTACATAATAAAGATGGCAAAAAGTAAAACTGAAAATATTACAAGTTAAAACTTAAAATATTACAAGGGCGAAGCAGTTACAGTGTATGAATAACATAAATATGAGCGAAAATAGGAAATAATAATAAGGTTTGTTAAGGTTTAAGAAAATGTTTATGGTTTAGAGGAAATAACACGGTTAAAGTTTTAGGTTTGAAATTTAGAGTTTGTGGCGAAATTGTCAGGGTTTAGGAAACAAAAATCAGGGTAGTTAGTTATTTGTACAGATCTAAATATATATAACATAAAAAATAATAATATGAATTAAAAAAGAATAACGATGTTGCTAACGCAAAAATTGCGATCATCGCAACTGGATCGGATCAACACAAGTGTCACGCATCATGCATACCAATGTACAAACAGCGTATCGACACGATCCGATCTGAATAATCCACAAAATAGTAAAAATAAATAAATTAAGAAAATATATTTAATGAAATAGTCACTATTTTATATACTAACAATATATTATATATTATGTGTTATCTTAATATTATAAATATATTAATATTATATTAATATGATAAAATAAAAACTAAGAAAAACTAACAGCAACAACAACGTGAAACAGTATGTATATCTATATATTAAAAAAACAAAACGATGCCTATAACCAGTAAAACATGATGATCTGCGCTTATATAAAATATTATGTGAAATATTATATGATCAATCTAGAATAACCAGTGAACCATGCATATACAAAGTTAGTGAAATATTATATGAAATATTATACAAAGTTAGTAAAACAATTAGGGTTAACAATAATGGGCCTAAGTGTTTATTTTGAGACCCAATAAAATATAAATTTAAAAAACAAATAAAGTTTTAATAATTAAATTAGTTAAAAATAAAATAAAAACTAACAATTTTATTTATTTATTCTAGACCCTATATAAAAATAAATAGACTCAAAAAATAAAAGTCGAGCGCCAAAGTGCTCGGAAAAAAAAATGAACATGTCAAAATAATCAGCGCGAAATAAATGACTCGGAAAAATACAACATTTGGTCGGATTTTGAAATAAAAATTATGACCGTTTTAACTGCTCAAACTGATCAATATATGACCAAAAATAGTCGTAAAAATATTTTTTTGCATGTCAAATTAAACCATGTGAATCGCAGATTAATGTTATCGACATTTGCAAACTTAAACTTGACATTTTTTTGTTGACTAATTTTAGGCACAGTTAAAAAGTTAATTTGACCAGTCTGTTTGTAAATTCCGAGAAATTATTTCGGCTAATATTAAGACGGAAACAAATGTTATGCTATGAAGATGATGCAAATGAATGCGAAACAAAAAATCGGTTAGAGTTAAAAATAGAGGGCAAATTTTGGGGTGCAACAGCTGCCCCTGTTCAATTTTCTGAAACCTGAGGGGTTAGATTGATATATGTGCCATTCGTGACCTGGAAGGTTGAAGGGGATTGAACACAAAAGCCCAAAAATTTGCACTCGCCGGTGCGTAAAGTAACACTGATGATTATTTGTATATGCTGGAGTGGGCTTGAAGATGCCACTTGGAAGAACTTGAGATGGGCTTATAGATGCCATGGAAGAATTGGAGATGGCTTTATGTTAATACTGGATATCAGTACTAGGTCTTCGTATAGGCCGTCTCTGAATCATTTATGCCACATGATTTGAATTGTTGAATAGACCAGTAGAAATAAATCTTCGTGACGATATCTCTTCTGGAAATATCTTGGATTAGGGAATGGATCTTTGCACAGACCGTTTGCCTACTCTCCAAGGTCAAAAGAACGTCAGGATTAGTTCTTCTGAAAAATATCTTGAACCAGGGAATGGATCTTTGTATAGACCATTTGCCTGCTATTCAAGGTCAAAAGAATGTCAGGATTAGTTCTTCTGAAAAATATCTTGAACCAGGGAATGGATCTTTGTATAGACCGTTTGCCTGCTATTCAAGGTCAAAAGAACGTCAGGATTAGTTCTTCTGAAAAATATCTTGAACCAGGGAATGGATCTCTGTATAGACCGTTTGCCTGCTATTCAAGGTCAAAAGAACGTCAGGATTAGTTCTTCTGAAAAATATCTTGAACCAGGGAATGGATCTTTGTATATACCATTTGCCTGCTATTCAAGGTCAAAAGAACGTCATGATTAGTTCTTCTGAAAAATATCTTGAACCAGGGAATGGATCTTTGTATAGACCGTTTGCCTGCTATTCAAGGCCAGATAGATGAAATCTTCTGGAAGTATCCTGGATTAGGGAATGGATCTTTGTACAAACCGTTTGCCTACACTCCGAGGAAATAGATTAAATCTTCTGAAGATATCTTGAACCAGGGAATGGATCTTTGTACAGACCGTTTGCCTGCTATTCAAGACCAGATAGGTGAAATCTTCTGGAAATATCCTGGATTAGGGAATGGATCTTCTTACAGACCGTTTGCCTACTCTCCGAGGACATCTTGAGTAATGTATGGATCATTTCTGACCTGTTGTGGATCGTTGATATTGTTTTATCTGCATGTAACTATCCTGCAAGGAATAAATGTTAGTTTTATGCAATATGTATGCATGCATAGCATGATGCACCTAAGTAAATGTATTATGCATTTATGGATATGTATGTTATGATATGATGTAAATGATGTATGTATGAATCATGCGGCCTGAAGCGTCTGGATATCTTTGTATAACAACTGCTGGCTAGGGAAAATAAATCCCGATTCGTTGCTGAAGAATATGAGGAACTCGTTCCCGTCTTGTTTGATAGTATAGTATTTATAACCTCCCGTCCTCGTTCGTCGTACTTCTATTGAAGGAATAAGTTTCTGAGTATCCCGACTGAGGATAAAAGAGATGGACATAAATTCAAGGGGAGATGTAACTTGAAGTATCTGTAAAGATAGATTTGCTCTACTGGAGATTTGTAGTTGTCTTGTGGGGATGAACCGACGAAGCTTCGTTGAATTCCTTCCCTCGTTCGTCCTTAGTAAATACTATTACTGCATTTTTATGCATTTCTGGTAAACATCAATCATATTCAAGCATTTTATGCATTTCTGGTAAACATCAATCATATTCAAAAGCATACATACATTCAAACACAACCAATGGACGTTTCGCTTATTTAAAATAAGGTAAAAGTAAATCTGGATTCAAAGATGAAATTTTATTTATATCACAAAGTGACCTATACATAGGCAAGTTTGTACAAGGAGACAGAAATCCTAGTAAGAGGAATTTGTCATAAAAATTTTACAAAACAAAGAAAACAGCTATGTGGGAAATAATCCTATTAAGTTTCAATTCTACTATTGCCATTATCTTCAAGTATCTCATCTTTGTTGTTGAGACGGAAACGATTGGATTGATCTTTATCTGTTTGAACTTGATTTAAGTGGCACAACTGGTTGGAATTTACATGGGTGATCCAAACGAGATATAGTCATACGCTTTAATCCCTAACTTTTTCCTGGATTGCCCTTTCAGGTTTTCAATCCACCGGGATACCCTTTTTTGCCCAAGCCGCCTTTTCAGGTTTTCGACTTGTCGGGTGTACATTTATATATATATATATATATATATATATATATATATATATATATATCCCTAATTTTTGTCTGAACCCTTTTGGTTCGCCGGGATGCCCTTATTTTTGCCTAGGCCAATCAACCTAGCGGGTCTCTTTTTATGCGTGGTATTTTTTTAACTATGTCTGCGTTTACAGGCTGTGGGAAGTCTTCACCATCCATAGTAGTAAGCATCATGGCACCTCTTGAGAATACTGTTTTGACTACAAATGGTCCTTCATATGTAGGAGTCCACTTGCCCCTAGGATCACCCTGTGGTAATATGATACGCTTGATTACCAAGTCACCAACCTGATATACCTTTGGCTTAACCTTCTTATTAAAAGCTTTGATCATCCGTTTCTGGTACATCTGGCCATGACAAACTGCTGCTAACCTCTTCTCATCAATCAAATTTATCTGGTCAAGTCGAGTCTGAATCCATTCATCTTCATCCAAGCCTGCATCCTTCATGATTCTTAGGGAGGGTATCTGAACTTCAATGGGCAAAACTGCTTCCATACCATAGACTAAGGAGAATGGGGTTGCCCCTGTTGAAGTACGTATTGTAGTACGATAACCATGAAGAGCAAATGGTAACATCTCATGCCAATCCTTATAAGTGACAGTCATCTTCTGTAGAATATTCTTGATGTTCTTGTTAGCAGCTTCTACTGCCCCATTCATCTTCGGACGATACGGAGAAGAGTTGTGATGCTTAATCTTGAACTGTGTGCAAAGATCAGTAATCATGGTGTTGTTCATATTAGAACCATTGTCAGTAATAATCCTTTCAGGGATGCCATACCTACATATGAGATTATTCTTAATGAATCGAGCCACCACATTCTTAGTAACAGATGCAAATGAAGCTGCCTCCACCCACTTAGTAAAGTAATCAATAGCAACCAGGATGAAACGATGCCCATTAGAAGCAGTTGGCTTGATCTCACCAATCATATCATGCCCCACATAGCAAAAGGCCAAGGAGCAGTCAACACATTCAATGGTGATGGTGGTATATGTACTTTATCAGCATAGATTTGACACTTGTGACATGTTCTGGAATGTTGATAGCACTCAGCTTCCATGGTAGACCAATAGTAACCTGCTCTCAATATCTTCTTTGCCATGGTATGACCACTAGAATGAGTGCCAAAGATCCCATCATGCATGTCTTCCATAATCTCAGTTGCTTCCTTCTTATCCACACAACGAAGCAAAGTTGAATCATAATTGCGTTTGTACAAAATTCCACCACTCAAGAAGAACATAGCAGAAAACCTTCTCAGAAACTTCTTATCTTTGACAGATGCCCCTTCAGGGAACTCCTGAGCTTCAAGATATCTTTTCACTTCATAGAACCAAGGCTTCTCCTCTGCTTCTTCAGTGTCAATCTCATTTCAGTATGCAGGCTTCTCAAATCTATCAATAGTAATCTTGGGAGCTTCATCATCCCAGCTAATTTCGAACATAGATGCCATAGTGGCTAATGCATCTGCCAACTGATTTTCTCTTCGTGGAATATGTCCAAAGGTAATCTCTTTAAAATATGGGATCAAAGACAACACATGCTCTCTGTAAGGAATGAGATTATCATGCTTGGTATCCCAATCTCCTTTGATCTGACTTACTACCAGGGCTGAATCTCCATATACATCCAGGAACTGAATCTTCATATCATTGGCAGCTTTGATGCCCAGAATACATGCCTCATACTCAGCCATGTTATTGGTACAATAGAAACAAAGTCTTGCAGTAATCGGGGTATGACAACCTTCAGGGGAACTAATCACAACACCAACACCATTACCAAGGGCATTAGAAGCTCCATCAAAAACCATAGTCCATCGGGATCCTTGTTCAGGTCCGTCATATTGTCCAGGTTCTTTGGTAATAATCATAATGTCTTCATCAGGGAACTCAAAACTCATTGACTGATAATCATCCACTTCTTGATGAGCCAAATGATCAGCTACAACATTTCCTTTAATGGCCTTCTGAGTAGTATACTGTATATCATATTCTGTTAAGATCATTTGCCATCTTGCTATTAGTCCGGAGAGAGCAGGTTTCTCGAATATGTACTTGATTGGATCCATCTTTGAAATCAATAAGGTAGTATGAGTCAACATATACTGTCTTAGTCGGCGAGCAGCCCATGCCAAAGCGCAGCAAGTTTTCTCGAGCAGTGAGTATCTTGTTTCACAGTCGGTAAACTTTTTGCTAAGGTAATAGATTGCCTGCTCTTTTCGACCAGACTCGTCATGTTGCCCCAACACACACCCCATTGAGTTGTCTAATACTGTTAAGTACATAATCAAGGGTCTTCCATCAACTGGTGGCATCAAGATTGGAGGTTCTAGGAGATATCTCTTGATTTCATCAAATGCTGTCTGACACCCATCATTCCACTCCATTACCTGATCTTTCTTCAACAGCTTGAAGATTGGCTCACAGGTAGCAGTTAATTGGGAAATAAATCTTGCAATGTAATTCAATCATCCCAAGAAACCTCTAACTTCCTTCTCAGTACGGGGAGCTGGCATCTCTTGTATAGCTTTCACTTTCGCAGGATTTACTTATATACCTTTTCCACTGACAATGAAACCCAGGAGTTTACCAGATCTAACTCCAAAAGTACATTTGTTTGGGTTCAATCTCAACTTGTATTTCTTCAACCTTTCAAACAACTTATGCAGATGATCAAGATGTTGCTCTTCATTCTGGGACCTGGCTATCATATCATCCACATATACCTCTATCTCATGATGAATCATATCGTGAAACAAAGCCACCATAGCACGCTGATATGTTGCCCCGACATTCTTCAAACCAAATGGCATTACTTTATAACAAAAAGTACCCCACTGTGTAACAAATGTAGTCTTCTCCATATCTTCAGGTGCCATCTTGATTTGATTGTAACCAGAGAAACCATCCATAAAAGAGAATACCTTGTGCTGAGCAGTGTTGTCTACCAGAACATCAATATGAGGAAGTGGAAAGTCATCTTTAGGGCTAGCCTTGTTCAAATCCCTGTAATCCACGCACATACGTACCTTACCATCTTTCTTAGGTACCGGTACCACATTTGCAACCCACCGAGGATAAGAAGTCACAGCTAAGAACCCTGCATTAAACTGTTTCATCACCTCTGCCTTAATCTTTTCTGACATCTCAGGACGCATGCGACGAACCTTCTGCTTCTTTGGACGACAGTCTTCTTTTACTGGTAAACGGTGAACCACAATGTCTGTATCCAACCCTGGCATATCTTCATAGGACCAAGCAAAGATCTCCACATAATCATGTAACATATGAATCAACCTGCTCTTAACACCATCCTCTAATTCAGCCCCTATCTTGACCTCTTTCCTGTTTTATTCAGTTCCCAAATTCACAACTTCGACTAGCTCTTCATGTGGTTGTATAGCTTTCTCTTCTTGTTGTAATAACCTAGCAAGCTCTACAGGTACTTCACAATCGTCCTCCTTTCCATCTTCAGCCTGATAGATCGGATTCTGGAAATTATAATTGGCAATAGTAGAATTGTTATCAACAGGATCCAGAGTGGATGAGGATCTGCATTTTAGTGATGTGGGTGTATGTAAGAACACATAGTTGATAAAAGAAGAATAAAAGAAAAGAAAGACAAGGAACACAATATTTACGAAAACGAAACGTCCACTGATTTTTATTGAATGAAGTATGCAAATGAAATGACATCCCGAAACAAGCATACCATTATGCCCCGGGTAAGGCACAAGGCTTAAGAGTTCAATTGTTCAAAAATTACAAACTTAAAAATAACAACACAATAATAGTATTTACTCCTGACTAAAGGAGATGGAAATAACGTCTTCAGCCTTCCAATTATTGAGCCCATCACCCACAGTAGGAAAAATCCAAGCATCCAAGTTGTAGTCTTCATTATAGTCACCCACAACATTGATTTGGTCTTTCATGATCCCTTGATTGGTGATACGAACAGCACGAGCACGACGAACAACCTTCTGGGACTCTGCAGTGAAACCCAAACCAAACTTGTCAGACTTGTAAGGAATGTCAGGAAGCTGACCCCAAATAGTACAACCACCTTCATCAACCACAGCTCTAGCATCTTTGAGGGAGGCCATTGTAGGAGGTACTCTGGTAACCACATGAACTCTTTTAACAACTAGAGGAGCTTCAGTGGTAGGAACAACCCAAGGAACCACTTCAAATGTCTGGCACGGAGTCTCAACATATTCACCTTCCACTTCAAGATACTTGAAAGTATTCACATGAATGACTATATATTCTTCCTCTCCGTAAACAGTGACAACTTTTCCCTTCACTGGATATCTCAACTTCTGATGTAACGTGGAGGTCACAGCCCCTGCCCCATCGATCCAGGGGCGCCCAAGCAAACAAGAGTACGAAGGACGAATATCCATTACATAGAATGTTGAATTGAAGACCTGAGAACCTACTTTGATTGGGAGATCTATTTCTCCATGCACCACTCTTCTCGAACCATCAAAGGCCTTCACTACTATATTACTTGGTCTCAACACAACATCTTCAGGACTAAGCTTGTTCAGAACCTCTTTGGGCAGCACATTCAGTGAAGAACCATTGTCTATCAACACATGTGACAGGGTAGTGCCCTACATTAAATAGAGATGTGTAAAGCTCTATTATGATTTCTCATGGCAGGAGTTAAGTCAGCATCAGAAAAACCTAACCCATTATCATAAGTCTGGTGTGCAACACAGTTTTCAAACTGATCCACAGAAATCTCATTTGGTACATGAGCAGTCTTCAAGAATTTAATCAAGGCCTTAGCATGAGCCTCAGAACACAACAATAAAGACAACATGGAAATCTTGGAGGGAGTATGCCCCAATTGATCAACAACATCATAATCACTCTTGCAAATGATCTTCAGTACTTCTTCCATCTGCTTAGAAAGATTATCAGCAGTTGGCGCCTCAGCTTGCACAGGTTCAATAATAGGACCTTTGCCCCGAGCATCAGCAGTGGAGGTAGTAGTTGGAGTAACTGTATTCTTGGAAGTAGCCGGAGGAGAGAAAATTCTTCCACTTCTTGTGATCTTACTAGATCCAGCAATATTATCAACATCAAGGTTTTCATCAGCAACATCAGCTAAAGGTTCCTGCTTAACACCATGAATATAAACATCAGAACCGTAGTTCCAAGGTATAGCTTTATCAGAAGTATATGGAATAGGACCAGGAGTGGTAATAATCATAGGAGCCACTCTAGCTTCAGCAACAGTCCTCACAGGGCCTTCAGCAGTAATCTTGATTGGACCCTTATGAGTGATCTTGACAGAGCCCTTGGAAGTAATCCTCACTGGCACTTTATCAACCATATCCACCTCTTTAACCTTCGCACCTTTAGTTATATGTTCAACCATACTCTCCACAAAAGGTGTCCTCTCAAACAATATGGTGTAATTGTCCATGAGGCGTTGAATACCGTCCTTCAACTTCCAGCAGCTATCAGGTTTGTAAGCACAATAGAAACAATCTTCAGTACAACCTAGAAAGAATCCAGCTTGTACCAACTTCTTCTTGATAACAGATAATGGAGTAGTCACATCTGCAACGGAGGAAATATTTGAAACTTCATCAATGGCATTAACGGTCTTCTCATGATTTGGCATGGGAGCAGTAATCACATTTGGAGTCCCAGGAGGGTCAAATTCAATCTCTCTAGCATCAATCATATCTTGAATCTTGTTTTTCAATATCCAGCAATTGTTGGTATCATGTCCCTGACAATTAGAATGATATGCACATCGTGCATTAGGATTGTACCTAGGAGAGGTAACATTATGATTCTGAGGAGGGTCCTTCAAAGTAATGAGTTCCCCTTTCAACAAGTGTTGCAAGGCTTGGGCTAATGACATGTTGATCTTGGTGAACTGTCTTCTAGGCTTCTGTTGATTGCCCTGTGGTGGCTCTGGTGCTGCAGGAGTAGGATTAGAGATGTGAACTGCACTCACAGATTGGTGACTCCTATTACGACTAGGTTGACCATAAACAACATTTGACTCCTTCTTCCCACTAGGGGGCTTCTTTGCAGTACTTGGTGAAGAGGCACCCACATGTATCTTGCCACTTCTTATGCCACTTTCCACACGCTCTCCAGTCATTATCAACACAGTGAAGCCAGATGATGAGCTTCCAATGAGATGACTATAGAAAGGACCATTCAACGTACTCATGAACATATCCACTAACTCCCTTCCAGTTAGAGGAGGTTGTACTCTACCAGCCAAGTCTCTCCATTTCTGGGCATACTCCTTGAAATTTTCCTTAGCACCCATAGACATGCTTTGGAGTTGCATGCGAGTAGGTGCTAAATCAGCATTGTATTGATATTGCCTATAGAAGGCCTCAGCAAGATCATTCCAATCACGGATGTTGACACTCTCCAATTGATAGTACCATTCCAATTGAGCTCCAGACAAGCTTTCTTGGAAGAAATGAATCCACAGCTTCTTATCAGAAGTATGAGGTTGAATCCTCCGGACATAGGACCTTAGATGCAGCTTGGGACACGAGATACCATCATATACTACAAAAGCAGGGACCTTGAAACCAATGGGTATAACCACTCCAGATATTAGACTTAGATCTTCAAAATCCAACCCAGAAGACTTTTGTAATTCCATAGAGTTCATTCTATCAACCAACATATTGAACTTATCTTCATTAGGATCATGATAGTAATTTGCTTTAGAATCAGAATCCCCCATAGTATTATGGAGACTGCCTCCCTCTTTCCCAGACTCTTCAGACTCATAATCTTCAACATGTTCCTTGGTCTTGACAGGACCTCTGAACCTTCTTCCCATATTGATAAGGCCTCCTGACCTTCTATTCTTCTTAGTCTTCTTGGCCAGCAGTGTCTTCAATTCATCTTGTCCCTTGGACAAGTTCAGGATCAGCTCCTGGAATTATGCATTCTGTGCCTGGAGATCTTTGACTGTTTGTTCAAGAGCCATTTCTGCTGAAATAAACAGCGAGAAGATAAGATACATGTACATAAGAAATCTGTGATGCAACGATATGGTGTATAAATGCGTATGCAATGTTTTCAAGGACCGCAGAATTTAAATTTGTTTAAACAACCAAAAAGTAAACTTTTATTAGTAATAAATTTGTTTTCTCCTTGGGCTTACAATAAAAATGAAATGAATACAAAAAGATGGGGTTTTAAGTCTCCCATGGACGTTTCCTCTTTGTGTTGAGGTATGAGTTAAGGTTCCGCTCCTTGTGAAGTTGCTTTGTTAGCTCCAGGATTCTTTCTTGACTTGCTTTGTAATGAGTCTCAAAAGTATCCCTCTGCTCCTTCAACTGGATCCAAGACCTCTGTAAGTCTTCCATGTCAGTGGGCATGTCTGGGTGAAGAATGACATAAGAAGTATCTCCTTCAGCAACAGGCTCCATAGTAACTGGCAGGATAGCAGGATATGGCATCATAAGAGTCTGAGTACGAGATCGCACCCATCTGAGATAAGCTTCCATGGGAATAATGTACTTTGATTCCAGAGTCTTTCTGTCAACCTTGTTCACTTTACCCCATGCTCGTATGAACCTTTACGGTAACCTTGTAGATCGTTGTCGTAGTCGAACACAATTCCTTGAATAAGCATGTCATGAGGACCATCACTCCGAGCATAACCAAACTGAAGTAGAGCTAAGGAAAGATTGTAGGTAATGCCCCCTCTTATGCCAAGGAGTGGCACATTAGGGAACTCCCCACAACGGTCAATGATAGTAACACTGTCCATAGATCGAGAGCACTAATGAATGTCTGAATGAGAGAGTGACATGATTCTTTTAGACCACCTGAACCCTTGTTCATTCTTCATCACTGATCGAGGAAGGTGAGAAATAAACCACCTAGATAGTAAAGGTATACAACACATCAGAGTTCCTCGTGCCTTTGTAGTACGGGTATGGAGAGAATGTAAGACGTCTCCAAGTAATGTAGGCACTGGATTATGAGTCAGAAATATGTTGATGGCGTGTACGTCTATGAACTGATCTGGATTGGGGAACAACACTAAGCCATAAATCAACAAGGCTGAGATCTCCTCAAAAGCATCATAGCTCATAGCTTTCAGGAACACTTGAGCCTTCTCTATCAACACCTTAGCAAGAATGCCCTTAACTCCACTCCTTGTTTCTAGGACAATGTTTGATTTCTTCAAATGTAGGGCTGCAGCAAAGACTTCTGGTTTAGGCTCTTTTTCCAAGCCTGTGAAGGGTTTCTGATCAAGAATAGGTATACCCAGAAACTTGGAGAACTCTTCCATTGTAGGAAACAGCTGATAGTCGGGGAATGTGAAGCAATGATGTTTAGGATCAAAGAACTGAAATAGGACACTCATCATGTCTTCATTGAACCCTGAAGTGACTAGATCCAGTAGGTGACCACGCCTTTTGATGAATTGGGAGTTTTCAGAAACTTGAGAGACCAATTCTTTAAGCTTAGGAGGTATCCCTACAAAGTTGATCCGGATAGTATTCCTACGAGCAGAAGTCATGACCTGCAACGAAGAACAAAGATAAATCCTTTGGTCCTTGAAATGGTTAGTGAAAATGCTATGCTTATGATGCATGATGATGTTATGATGTTATGCTCAATCACAAACATGTGGCACACACAAACAAGTCACACAATAGCCTTAGGTTTGAAGGCTTGCATGAGGTTTAAAGGTAAGTATCCTCCCCTGAAGTTTAGTTGGTTCATCCTGTCCTATAAAGTAACCAGATTCTAAGGGATCTCAATATCATTGATCCTTCACAAGGGTGGTTGTTCAGTAGGCAAATTACTTGCCAACCAAAACCCTCCAAGTTTAGAATCTCAATGAGCGTAGTATCGAGTATCAACCAACTTCAGTCTTCACCAAAGCCGGTTATCTCACTACTTTCTAAAGGCCAAGATGGGATAACTAAGGTTCTAAAACTTAGTTAGTGTATTGACAACATATGGAAGCCTCATATTATCCTCAACTTGACTTAAGGAACATAAGCACCAACCAAGAAGTCACGCTAACTATGGCCACCAGATCAACCATATCGGTATACGCCGTACAGTTTCCTTGGTCTATTGCCATTTACCTAAGGTACCCTAGATCCGGGTTAGGATCTTTCACACATAAGAGCACCCAACAAGTAAAGTAAAGCAAACAAAGCAAACAAATTTAAAGTGATCTAATTCCTAAGGGTACCCCTCTTTTATTAAATCCCCAGCAGAGTCGCCAGTTCTGTAACACGGTGGGAGAACTGACTTTAGTTAAATGTTGCGGATAGCAAGAGTCGCCATCGACTTTTATTTTATCCATAAGGAAAGGACATCAAAGAACAGGAAAGACCTATTTTAAAAGACTTGAGTTCGGGGGGTAGGTTATACAAAGGGAAGGTATTAGCACCCTTTATATCCATGGTTATCCATGGGCTCTTAGTTACTTAGCTCACTTTGTTTGTTTGCAAGAGTGTAGTGTGTGATTAGAAAAATTCCTTTAAGTACTTTGTAATGACCCTCGTATGGGTGTATACAAAGCCTAGTTTAGAAATTGTGAGGTGTAAAAGTAATTTTGAAAAGTGTGAGCAAGTAACTATGAGATACCTACCCTAGATTAAGTCTTTCAATGGTAAGACTATCCCTATTATTAAGGAATAGGTAGTCATTACCTTGGATGTGTTTAAGGGACGGGCGTAGGGTCATCGTATGGTCAATGAAGGCAACATAAGGGGTGTCTTTAGCAATTCGTAGGGACTATCATCATATTTACCGAAGGGACAAGATCATTATATCGTAGGCAACCTCGTAGGGACTTGATCTTTTAAGTTTATAGGGACTTGATGATTTTTCTGTTTGAAGGGACTTTGCTTAAGACACCCCTATTTTCGAGGGACTTGACCATTTAAAGAAGGCAACCAAGAGGAATACCCTAGGAAGTACAGATGGCGATCAAAGATCGACTTACGTGTGTGAGTGTTATTTTTCAGATATTTGTCTTGAATTTAATTTTCTAAGTTCAATTATTTACAGTTAGTTTTTTGCACTCCCTAAATTACTAACCACGCAATAAATATTTACAAAAATAAAAGCAAGAAAAATAAATTCCTAAACTATTACATGGCTATGGGACAGATACATAATAATCAGGCGAGAAAGAATAAATTTACAACCCATACATTTTTTCCTAATATTATAAATAAAACAAAATTAAAATAAGGAAAATAATGAAGCAAAAATAGAATAGATAAAAGCAAATAATAATAAAATAATAAATAAACAATGGTAATAAAGCAATAATAAAATAACAATAATAATAAAGTGATAGTAAAAAGGTTAGAATTTTAAAAGAAATTATTTTAGGTTAAACAAGTTAGATTTTTTTAGAAGTTATTAGAAAAATATGAGTTTAAAATAAATTAGTAATAATAAAAGAATTTAAAAAATATTAATGCACAAATTATAAAATAAAAGAGTTATATGAAAAATATTAAGTTAGTTATTTACAAAATAAATAAAGATTATAGAAAATATCAAATTATTAGATTAATAGGTTTATTATTATTATTCAATTAGAAAAATGGTCAATTAGATTTTATTTACAAAATATATAAGGATTTATTATTATAAGTAAGTAATAAAAAAAAGTTATTAAAATAGTTAGTATTTATTATTTATTTACAAAAAATATAAAGGTTATAGAAAAATATTAAATAATTAATTTAGTAGGTTTTCACGCCCTACATTACTAAACCACGCAGTTAATATAGGATCAGTGGCAGGAATTTAAATGGCAGAAAAATAAATGGCAGAAAATAAAATCCTAACTATTACAACGCTTTGGTGCAGTAACATAATAAAGATGGCGAAAAGTAAAACTGAAAATATTACAAGTTAAAATTTAAAATATTACAAGGGTGAAGCAGTTACAGTGTATGAATAACATAAATATGAGCGAAAATAGGAAATAATAATAAGGTTTGTTAAGGTTTAAGAAAAGGTTTATGGTTTAGAGGAAATAACACGGTTAAAGTTTTAGGTTTGAAATTTAGAGTTTGTGGCGAAATTGTCAGGGTTTAGGAAAAAAATCAGGGTAGTTAGTTATTTGTACATATCTAAATATATGTAACATAAAAAATAATAATATGAATTAAAAAAGAATAACGATGTTGCTAACGCAAAAATTGCGATCATCGCAACTGGATCGGATCAACACAAGTGTCACGCATCATGCATACCAATGTACAAACAGCGCATCGACACGATCCGATCTGAATAATCCACAAAATAGTAAAAATAAATAAATTAAGAAAATATATTTAATGAAATAGTCACTATTTTATATACTAACAATATATTATATATTATGTGTTATCTTAATATTATAAATATATTAATATTATATTAATATGATAAAATAAAAACTAAGAAAAACTAACAGCAACAACAACGTGAAACAGTATGTATATCTATATATTAAAAAAACAAAACGATGCCTATAACCAGTAAAACATGATGATCTGCGCTTATATAAAATATTATGTGAAATATTATATGATCAATCTAGAATAACCAATGAACCATGCATATACAAAGTTAGTGAAATATTATATGAAATATTATACAAAGTTAGTAAAACAATAGTGGTAAGAACACGTACCAAACGATTGAAAATATAGCGATGAATAGCAGCGCCGCTTCCCCGTCTACTTTTCTCCTTTTTTCTTTTTCTCGGTTTTTGTCTTGTTCCTTTTTTTTCCTAGCAGCAACACATAATTTGTATATATAATAACCAATTAGGGTTAACAATAATGGGCATAAGTGTTTATTTTGAGACCCAATAAAATATAAATTTAAAAAACAAATAAAGTTTTAATAATTAAATTAGTTAAAATTAAAATAAAAACTAACAATTTTATTTATTTATTCTAGACCCTATATAAAAATAAATAGACTCAAAAAATAAAAGTCGAGCGCCAAAGTGCTCGGAAAAATAAAATGAACTTGTCAAAATAATCAGCGCGAAATAAATGACTCAGAAAAATACAGCATTTGGTCGGATTTTGAAATAAAAATTATGACCGTTTTAACTGCTCAGACTGATCAATATATGACCAAAAATAGTCGTAAAAATATTTTTTTGCATGTCAAATTAAACCACGTGAACCGCAGATTAATGTTATCGACATTTGCAAACTTAAACTTGACATTTTTTCGTTCACTAATTTTAGGCACAGTTAAAAAGTTAATTTGACCAGTCTGTTTGTAAATTTCGAGAAATTATTCCGGCTAATATTAAGACGGAAAAAAATGTTATGCTATGAAGATGATGCAAATGAATGCGAAACAAAAAATCGGTTAGAGTTAAAAATAGAGGGCAAATTTTGGGGTGCAACACATGGAACCAAGGCTTGTCATCTTTAGCAATGTCCACAAAGAATACGTATGCTGGTCGGCCTAGTCTGGATACCGAAATCCGAGGCACAAAATTGGCAGTTTGAACTTTGATCATGGAGGAAATGGTAGCTAAAGCATCTGCGAACTGATTTTCATCTCGAGGGATGTACTCAAGTTTGACTGTTGTGAAGAAAGTCAATAATCTCCTCGTATAGTCACGGTATGGAATCAGATGCTCTTGGTGAGTGTACCATTTTTCGTTGGTTTGATTGATTACCAAAGCTGAATCTCCGAATACAGTCAAAGTCTTGATCCTAAGGTCAATGGCTTCCTCAAGACCCATGATACAAGCTTCGTATTCAGCTTCGTTGTTAGTGCATGCAAAAGTGAGTTTTGCCGAGAAAGGCATATGAACTCCATTAGGTGTAATGAGCAATGCACTAACTCCACGACCATTCATATTGACAGCTCCGTCAAACATCATAGTCCATTCTTCTTCTGGGTCAGGCCCTTCAGTGTGAACAGGCTCTTCATAATCTTTTTCTTTCAGGAACATGATGTCTTCATCAGGGAAATCAAACCTCATGGGCTGGTAATCATCAATGGGTTGCTCAGCTAGATAGTCAGACAATACACTTCCCTTGATGGCCTTTTGAGATGTGTACTGAATGTCATACTCTGTCAGAATCATTTGCCATCTTGCAACCCTTCCGGTAAGTGCTGGCTTCTCAAATATGTACTTGACGGGGTCCATCTTAGAAATCAACAAGGTAGTGTGAGTCAACATATATTGCCTTAGTCGGCGAGCAGCCCACGCTAAAGCACAACAAGTTTTCTCGAGATGTGAATAACGTTGTTCACAGTCGGTAAACTTATTGCTTAGGTAGTATATTGCATACTCTTTTCGACCAGACTCGTCATGCTGGCCTAACACACACCCCATTGATCCTTCTAATACTGTCAGGTACATTATTAGAGGTATTCCTTCAACTGGAGGCATAAGAATCGGAGGTTCTTGTAAGTACTCCTTGATTTTGTCAAAAGCCTTATGACAATCTTCGTTCCACCTGACCATTTGTTCCTTTCTTAACAACTTGAATAGGGGCTCACAGGTTGCAGTGAGATGAGATATGAACCTTGATATGTAGTTCAATCTACCTAAGAACCCCCAAACATCCTTTTTCAGTCCTAGGTGCAGCATCTCTTGAATGGCTTTGACTTTGTCAGGATCAACTTCAATTCCTTTTTCACTTACAATAAATCCCAGCAACTTACCGGAATGCACCCCGAATGTGCATTTGTTGGGATTCAGCTTCAACTGATACTTTCTCAGACGCTTGAACAACTTCAGCAGATTTACCTGATGATCTTCTTCAGTGAGGGACTTGGCAATCATGTCATCCACGTAGCATTCAATTTCTTTGTGGATCATGTCGTGGAATAATGTCACCATAGCCCGTTGATAAGTAGCACCGACATTCTTCAGTCCAAAAGGCATTACCCTGTAACAGAAAGTACCCCAAGGCGTGATGAAGGTAGTCTTCTCCATGTCTTCGGGTGACATCCTGATCTGATTATACCCTGAAAAACCATCCATGAAGGAGAACACCGAGAACTGAGCTGTGTTGTCAACCAATACATCAATGTGAGGTAATGGTAAATCATCCTTTGGGCTAGCTCTGTTCAGATCCCGGTAATCCACACGCATCTGTACTTTGCCATCCTTTTTAGGCACTGGTACAATGTTAGCGACCCACGGCGGGTAACTAGTCACAGCAAGGAAACCGGCGTCCCACTGTTTTTGTACCTCTTCTTTCAAAGGCAGCTTGTGCATAACAATATCCATATCTAGACCTGGCATGTCTTGATAGGACCAAGCAAAGATGTCGACGTATTCTCGGAGCATGTCAATAAGATGTTCCTTCACTGAATCTTGCAGACCAGCCCCAATCTTCACTTCTTTCAAGTCTTCTTCGGTACCAAGATTAACTGTTTCAACCTCCTCCTGATGAGGAGTGATCACTTTCTCTTCTTGTCTCAACAACCTGGATAACTCTTCAGGTAACTCATAGTCTTCTTCAACCCCTTCATCCGCTTGATTAATTGGACTATCGAAGTCATACAAGGTCATATCAATGTTGTTGTCGGTGCAGTCTGGAGGATAATCTCTGCAAGGGTTAAGATTGGTTTGTTTTAGTGATCAATTTTAATCTTGTTTAGAAAAGTGAAAATGAAGTTGTTTATTTTGAAAACATTGCCATTTTATTGTTTTGTACAAAAGTGAAAAATGAAAAGACTGTGAGCGAAAAAGAGACTCGTTTGCAAAAGATGTCTGATATTCATTGATTAATCATTTGCACAAAATTACAATATGGCCCTATTACAAATTGAGTCCTGACACTTTGGGCAAGATGCAGGACTTGATGCATGCTAAAAAAGACAGGAAATAATAATTACTCTGCAGGAGTAACCCTTATAATTTCCTGGGAAGACCAATTAAGGACTTGGTTCCCCGAGATCCTTGGACGTATCCAGCTCTCCAGGTTGCGGTCGCTTTCCTCCTTGTCTTCCAGATTATTAAAAGCATATGGGGTGAGCATCCCCCCATTGATGAAATTGGGCTCCTTGGCAGCCTCCGATTGATCTTGTCGGAATGGTCTGTAACCCAAGCCGAATCTATCTTCCTTCTTTTCCACTGGCAGCAGCTTGCCCCAGCCTTGAGCATTACTGTCTTCAACAACCTTCCGGGCTAGCTGATAAGAGATGATTGAAGTACCCATCTTGTCTTCCTGGGATGTAGCAAACACTTCAGTAGCCTCATTGACATTCAGGGCCTCGAACCCTTGGCTCATTGTCTCATGGATTTCACAATCCATCTCAATATATTTGTATGTAGCCAGGTGGCTAAAAAATATATCTTCTTCACCACAAATGGTGATAATCTGTCATTCCCATTCGTACTTCAGTTTCTGGTGAAGGGTCAACGTTACTGCGCCTGCGGCGTGAATCCATGGTCGACCTAACAAACAGCTGTAGGCTGGCTGTATGTCCATCACGTAGAAAGTAGTCTTAAAGACTTGCGGACCGATTATCACTGGCAGCTCCACCTCTCCAAGAACAGATCTTTTGGAGCCATCAAAAGCCCTGACCACAAGATTACTTGGCCGGAGAGCTATTCCATCATATTCGAGCTTGACAAGAGCTTTCTTGGGTAAGACATTGAGTGAGGACCCAGTGTCTACAAGGACATGAGATAGTACAACTCCCTTGCACTCTAGGGTGATGTGCAAAGCTTTGTTGTGGTGACGTCCTTCTGTTGTCAAATCAGCATCAGTGAAACCTAACCCATGGCTAGTATTGACATTTGACACAACTGTTTCAAGCTGATTCACTGTGATCTCTTCCGGCACGTAGGCAGCATGTAGAACTTTGAGTAGTGCATCCCGATGGGCTTCGGAACACAACAACAAGGATAAAATAGAGATCTTTGAAGGAGTCTGGTGGAGCTGGTCCACAACTTTATAGTCACTTCTTTTAATTATCCTCATAAATTCATCCACATCCTGATCAAAGGATGATTTATGAGTTTCTTTGGGTGCAGATTCTTCCGGTATCACACTCTTCCCTTTGGCTCTGGTAGCAGCCTCTGCCTCAGTGTTGATTCTAGGGACTTGTGATGCGAAGAGTCGTCCGCTTCGGGTGAAGCCTCCGCCTCCCCCAACATTATCCACTTGGGGAGTGAGAACTGGAGAATCAAGAAGGAATTTCTCTCAATTGCAGTACAGATCAGCACCATAATGCCATGGTATAACACTGTCTTTATCATATGGGATTGGCCCGGGCACCATGATGGTGACTGGGCTTACTGCAACAGATGTTGGGACTGTAATAGTCTGTGGCTCGTAGAAAATAGTAACAGGACCTCTGGTGGATGTTGGTGAAGGTGAATTGAAGCTTGGTTGAAACTGTTGAGATTGTTGAAAGTTGTTGGAATTAGGGAACGTTGTTGGGTCATAATAACTTGTGACAGTGGAAACATCATTATTGGTGGTTGCTGAAGTTGTAGTAGCTGGTGCAAGTGAATTGTTGTTCGTTGAAGTGACAGATGAAATGATTGCTGAATTTGTAGCTAAATCAGTTGGAACAATAGTTGTTGCAGTTGTAGAAGAATCAGCAGAAAAGATGGTTGTTGCATTTGTAGAAGATTCACTCGTTGTTGTCAAAAGAGTTGTTGGTGTTGTAGAAGCGGTGGTGGTAATTTGCAGAATGCCTTCTTTGATCAAGTCATTGATGCCTTTCCTCATGCTAGCACACCCATTCTCAGAAAGTTTGCATGATTCGCAACAGGCCTCACAACCTGGAAACACTTGGCACTTTAAAACTTGGGCTTTAACCTCTGCCAGAGGTGTCTGAATGCATGCAATGTATTCTATTAAACTCGTGGGTGAACCATCCTCTACATCATTAATCCTTGGCCCACTGTGGCTTGGCATAGGATTCTTCATTACATTAGGAGGAGGTGTAAAGTTCAGGGCTTTTGAATCTACCAGATCCTGAACCTTCATATGCAGTGCTCTGCATTTTTCCGTAGAGTGGCCAGGTGCGTTAGAGTGAAAAGCACACCTAGCATTGACATCATAGTTTCTTGGAAGGTTTTGAGGATCAGGTGGAGCCAATGTCCTTAACTCAACAAGATTGAGCTTTAGGAGTTGTGGCAGAAGTGTAGCATATGGCATTGGAATGGGGTCAATTACCCGGTTAACCTGAGATGGCCGTTGTTGAAAAGGGCATTGTTGTTGATTGTTGTTATTGTTGTTGTATGATCTCTGTTGCGGAAACTGTTGTTGTTGCAGAAAGTTTTGTGGTTGTTGAGTATACTGAGGAGGTGGAGCATGGATAGTAACAACAACAATTGTTCTGGGCAAGTATTGGGGTCTCCCTCTTCCCATGTGTACAGAGTTTGTCTCACCGGATCTACGGGGCCCAACAAATGGTTTTCTTGTACTGCTTGAATTGGCACCGTTATCGGAGATCTTTCCCATCTTCAACAGGCTCTCTATTCTTTCCCCAGTTATCACCACATCTACGAAGCTGGTAGAAGAAAATGCAACCAATATGTCAATGTATGTTCCTTGAAGGGTGTTCATGAATATGTCTGCCATTTCCCTTTCAGACATGGGGGGTTAAACTGCAGCAACAAGTTGCCTCCACCTTTGGGCATATTCTCTGAAGCTTTCACGAGAAGATTGAGACATCCCCATCAGCAGGGTCCTGTTTGGAGCCATGTCCATGTTGTACTGATACTGACGGATAAAAGCTTCAGCCAAGTCTTTCCAGTTCCTTACTGTGGATCTAGTCAAATGGGAATACCATTCTCGAGATGCCCCTGTTAGACTATCCTCGAAGTAAAACATCCACAGCTTCGCATGGGCAGGATGTGCCATTATACCTTTCAAAACATGGGGGTTTGAACTTGTGAGGAATTATCACCCCTTCCACCAGTCCCATGTCCATTACATCAAAGCCTAGGGAATTCTGGGATTCAAGAGACCTCAGCTTCTCTGCAATTTCATCCAGCCTATGGTCGTAAACTTCATCCCCAGCCCCAACAACTGTAAACTGCTCTTCTTGAGGATCCTCTTGCAAGACCCTTCCTTCAGCAGTGTTACCCTGAGTATTCCTTATGGCATTAATTTCTGGGTTTAGATGAGGCCCAAACTCTGGTGGATCAGTGCGAGGTTGCACGTGATCGTTGTTACTGGTACCTCCTATACCTGGATGGTGTTCTTCAGGAGTTTGTCTCTCCACCAACTCCCTCAGCCTTTCCTGGCTCTGAGCTAAGCTAGTCATTACTATCATGAATTGGGTCATCTGATTCCTCATCCCAACCCTCTCATTAGCCATTTGGGTCCTTACTTCATTCAAGTCTTGCTGAACTTGATCCATCTGGAGTCCCGAAAGGTTGTTTCGTGTTGGGTACCGGTGTATTCTATTGACAGGGAATACTCTTCTGCGAGCAATGTTTCCTGAAACCACAACAAAGTGAGAAACAACAATAAAACAAAAAACTACAAAATAAAGAAGATGATAGTATGCAATGCAATATGCTTATTTGCCTTCCAAGGGTATCCGGTTTGGTTCTTTGGTTTTGACCTTTCCAGAACTCGAGGAAATGCTGATGATGTTAAGAGATAGATAAAACCCACCAATAATACAAACTGATATATTACAAAGAGTGAAAATACATAGTTTGATTACAATAACATCCCATGGTGGGTCAAAATACAACAACAAAATCAAAAGTACAACAAAAGAAAAAGTACAAGCAAAAGAATCAAACGTCTAATCCAAAGTCATCCTCTCTGACTTCCTTCAAGAGGGCCTCCGTCACTGGACCAACCGGGTGCTCTGTAATAGTCCTAATGAGGAGGTTCCTAGTAGCAATGGCACTGGTTAACTTCTTATGTTTGTTCTGATCCTTTGACCTCTTCAACCCCGCCCGGAGTTTCAATTCAGATATCTCCTTCTGAGTTGCCAATAAAGCCTCCTGATGCTTCTTCTCACTAGCCTCCAACTGCTCTATTTTAGCCTGCGTCCTTTGATCTTCCTGTGCATGTAATTCAGTGATCCTGATCCACCTAGCCTGGCTTTCCTCCAGATAGTGCTCTTCCCTAGCCTTCTGAGTCTTTGCTTCCTTGCAAGCATTCTTCAGTACTAACTCCCCTGCATGGCCTTTCTGATGTAGTCATCCGTCTTCTCAATCTTGGTCAAATGCTCAATCCTGAGCCTTTCCAATCTCCCATTATCTAGACGGCTGCCATTTCTCTCCTAGAGATTATTCTTTAAGGTTTCAGCTAGCTGAGTGTTCCTCTCCTTCAGCTTTTCAAACTCTTCCAAACTGACAGTAGCTGCAGGTTGTACTGTAGAAGGTCCAGGTGTATCTTCCAAGGTAAATGGCATCCGGGTGATCTGGGCTCTAGTACGGGACCAATCAGAATACTGTGTTAAAGCAATGTTGTTTCATTTGCCAAGGATGGTTGTTGCCTTGGTCTGAATGTTATCCCAAGCCCAAGCAGCTTGTCTGACAACAGCAGAGTTAGGTTGGATTTCACAGTAAAGAGTTTCAGCGAAATCTTATCCTCTGGGAGGATGAACCAAAGCATACCCTAATTGTCTTTTAAACAGTAAAGGGTTGTAGTTGATGCAACCTTTCACTCCTATCAAAGGCACATTAGGATATTGCCCACAGCTAGTAATGATGTCCTTGCCTTTGGTGATCTGAGTGCACCATCTGATGTCATCTGATGTCAAGGCAATAAACCTCTTAGCCCAGTTCTTCTGCTGATGGGGGTTCAGGAAAGTATCTGACTTTGGCAAGTGTCTTAGCAGCCAAGAGTAATAGAGAGGAGCACAACATTTGACCAGTCTTCCTCTTTATTTTTCATTCCTCTGGTGTACTGAGTAGTAGAAGTCTCCAAGCAATGTAGGAACTGGGTTCCTCAATAATAACAGGTGAATGGCATTCTTGCTCACAAACTTTGGCTCATCTGCAAACAAGATAGCCCCATATATACTGAGGGCTAGAAGTGCACAGACAACCTTCCACTCTCCTATTTCAGCATGCAGGGTAGCCTGAGAGATCAAGAAGTCTAGGTGGAGGCCTGGAACCCCAGCTTTGGTTGTCATGTTCTGCTCAATGAGGGCAGGCTCCAAATGCAATGCCCTGGCTATGTATTCATTTCTAGAAGCAACCATCTCTAGGTTGAAAGGAATCCCTCTTCTGACAGGAACTCCTAACAATATGGAAAATTCTTCTAGCAAAGGTCCCAATTAGAAATCAGGGAATGTGAAGCATCTGAGTGGAGGATCATAGAACTGCAAGCAAGTATGGATCATGCTCCTCTGAGATGCATCTAAATCCATGACTATGTCAAATATGCCTCCATAATGCTCTCTGAACAATGGGACATGATCAGGGGTAATGAGGGACTGATTCTGCCTGATGCCAGTCAGGGTGGGCTCAAAGAAGTGGTATGTGATGTTGCTCTTTCTTGAAGTGTCCATGGATGCTGGTGAAGAAGCTGAGAGCTATTGCTAACAAAGGTCACTGAATGAGATGCTGGAGATGGGTCTCTGATGAAGACAATTGGAGGAGAAATCACTGACAAACTGATGAAGGTGCTGGAGAAGATAACTGAAGCAATCTAAGCAACAGAAGGGGTCAAAACCAAACCAAAGACAATATGATAGATACCCTGTAAAACAAATAAGCAAATGTCAAATGATGCAAAAATGATGTATGCAAATGATATGCAAAGGGTTTGTGATCAAGTGCTGGATCTAGTTATCTGTCTTGGTAAAAATCCATGTATGTTCATAAGTCCGGATGGAGGCTTAGAAATCCAGTAACCAGGTGGGGGACTCAAATAAAGAGTCACAAGTCCAGGGTAACCACAAGAACTGTCCAAATAATATAACCTTAACAAATCTAGTAACAGGGTATGATGAGGCCAAGGGTTCCTGCAAACCTGCAAACATCCCAACCCCCTCACATGTATTGTTCTAGAATAAGGATCCTCAGACTTGGATTAGTTATGAGAAGTGTAAACACTTCTAACCTGGAGGTACAGTGTTTACAATAACCATAAAAATTCCTCCTCTAATTCACCTCAGATACTGAAGGTCATAAAAAAGGTCATCCAGACTTAGCAGGCTTCCCAGATAGCCCTAGTACTACAGGATATCTGTACAGAGTTCTCAAGAAGAAACCCATGTCTGAACCGTGTTTCATATTCCCGCACCAGACCAAAATGGAATGGGAAAGAATATGAAGCCACTCTAGCCTATGTGTCACTCAGGTCCCCGGTATAGGACCTTAATCACTCAATGATCCCCATCCACCAAAACAGACAAGAGATCCAGCACATGATAATGACAGTATGAAATGCATAAAACTGTAAAAGAAAGCAGTAAATAAAATTGTACAGAAAGTAATAAATAAAGCAAACAAATAAGCACAAGTAGCACATAACACCCCCGTAAACACAAATCAAACAAGCTCTAGGAGGAACCCACAAAATGAACCAGAAGCCCTGGTTACAATATAAGGCTCCCCAGCAGAGTCGTCAAGCTGTCGCTCCCATTAAAAGACAACGGGTTAGATAGGGTACAGACGCAAACGGTCGATGAAAGGAGATGATGAAGGTGAACTGAAAAGTGTAGCCAGCTAGGCATTTTTATCCCGAAGGAAAGGTAATGCTGCATAAACCTAGAAAGATAAGGATAAGACGGTCGCGAACCAGAGAAACTGAGAAAGGGGGTTGGTTACAACCTGGGAAGGTATTAGCACCCAGATTGTCCATCGTACTCGACGGGATCCACGCTTAAAAAGATTTGTGTTTAAAAAGGGGTAGTGTCTGTGCTATCTGTGTGCAAAAGCTGGAAGAGAATATACAAGTGTCAGTGCAAGAAAATGAAGTGAGGTGCTCAGGAATGAGGCTTAAAGGATAATGCTGAAAAGGGGGGGGGGGAAGACACATAGACTTTTGTTCGATAACTGTTAAGTTATGACTACGTATCTTCTCGTGCAATGAGGAAGTCAGAACACCGTAGTTCAACTCAAAGAGACTGAAAGATAAAATGACTAGTGAACTGCTTGCTTGTCTATGCTCAAGTGTATGACTCGTCTGGCTCGAGTGCTAACTGTCTTGCATTAGACGGAAGAAGCGAGTTCTCGTTTGTAAATGAAGATGATGAGAAAATAATCCCGTAGGAGACGATTATTGTTTGTTTTTGTGTTTTCAATCTTTTATTGCTTTTTTTGTGTTTGTCATAAGTTAATGAGCTTAAGCCTAAACCAAGGGTTAGTAAACTCATCATATCCTCCCTTTGATGACGAATGCCTTAAGTATGAGATAAACATCTCAAACTTAATTACCATGATGATGTAGAATTAAGATCATTAACCTACTTGTGATTATTTAGATGTTTTTGAATTTTTGTTTAGTGTTAAGTAATGAGTTTAAGCCATAATCAAGGATTAGTGAACCCATTACACCATCCTAATAGAAGGATAATAGATGAGAGCACTTAAGCTGAGGAAGATACCTCAACTTAATCCATGATTAGGGATTAACCTCGACAAAACAAACCTTTTATTAAATAGATTTTAATTAAGGGTGAGATTAAGAAATGATTTTTTATGGTTTGTAAGACAACTTGAGGGGGACTTGTCCATTAAGACTAGGGTTAGTCCTTCTTAACCAATAAAGGAAGAATTAGAACCCTAATGCAAGGCCCAAGTTACAAGCAATTGTCTTAGTGATTATTAAGATGGATTGATTAAGAGGTTTAAAAAAATTAAGGGTTTAACACTTAGTATTAAAGCTATACACTCCATCCTAAGAGAAGGATGCAGGCATAACCCTAATCACAAAGTCTTAAAACCTTAAAGGTTTAGTCTCTAATGATGAGGTGAGAAGAGAGACTCAAAGAAGACACAAAGGTAAAAGCTAAAGGGGGACTAATCAAAACCCTAATTATTGTCATGATTGGGTGTTCCTATGGTTTGTAAGGCTTGCAAGAGATCTTCAGAGAAGCCACCAATGGAAGAAGCAGATGAGAGGAGGAGAAGCAGAAGAAACAAGTTACTTACTTCACTGAAGAAGATAAGTAACTTGGAGAAAGAAAGTGAATGATGAACATGAATGAGCAAGCTCACTCTAAAGAAAAGAAAAATGCAGCAAGGATGCATAAGAAAAAGATGAAGAGAAATGAGAAGTGAAGGCAAATTCACTTCTCAAGTTACTTACCACCTGAAAATGTTAGCATAAAGGAAAGAAATGAAATGAAAATGAGACATATGCAAAGGAAAAACCAAAACCAGAAGCAAACACATGATGCAAATGATGCTATGAGATGATGCAAAAGCATGTCAAGTGTTATGAATGTTCATACAAGAGATGGAATGCAAAGGAAGCATGCTTTGAAGTTGAAAGTTTATGAAAGCTTAATGAAATGAAATGAATGCAAATCATGGCAAATGAATGAAGAAATGATCAAGCATGATTCTAATATGTCCTAAGATGTCTTAGATGTCATATGAATTCAAGAAATGTCATGGCAAGTTCATGTATGGATGCATATGCAAGATGAATGCAAATGAACATGAGAAATTAGGGTTTTAAGGCAACATGAGATGCATAAGGTCAAAACAGAAGCAAATCACAAGATAAAAAATTGAAAATGAACTCAAAGGAACCCTAACCCTATATGATATCACACCCCAAAGGAGAAGGTCTAACTCTTAGCCTAAAGAAAGTTGTGAATTTTCTAAGTAAACTAGGGTTTTTGGGTACCTTAAGGGGGAAAATGCAAATCAAATGGAAAATGCAAGATAAATTTGTGAAAAAAATATGCTAGATACTACATGCCATATGAAGATCAATGAAAAAAGAACCAATGTCAAACCCTTCATGGTTAGGCAGAAAAGAATTTTTGAATTTAGGGTTCAAAAAAGGGATTTTTATGAACCCTAAATTCAAGAAAAATATCAAAATTGAATCAAAACCAAAAAGAAATTTGTATGAATGGTTTGACAATGTTTCTAAATGTCCTAAGATGCAATTTAAATTTTCTTTGGGATATTTAGAAACCTAAATGGTATTTTAATTAATTAATTTCTGTCGCTCCCACTAAAAGACACCTGGTCAAATAGGGTACAGACGCGAACGGTCGGCGAGAGGAGGACACAAGGGTGAACTGAAAAGAGTCGCCAGCTAGGCATTTTTATCCCGAAGGAAAGGTAATGCTGCATAAACCTGGAAAAAGATGGATAAGACGGTTGCGAACCAGAGAAACTGAGAAAGGGGGTTGGTTACAACCTAGGAAGGTATTAGCACCCAGATTGTCCGTCGTACTCGACGGGATCCACGCTTGAAAGATTTGTATTTTAAAGGGATAGTGTCAGTGCTGTTTGGTGTGCAGAAACTGGAAAAGAATGCAAGTGTCAGTGCAAAAGAAATGTGAAATGGATAAGAGAAGTGTCAGTTCTGGAAAGAAGTGCAAAGCTCAAGACTATGAGGCTTAAAGAATAATGCTGGAAGGAGGGGGAATATACAGAGACTTTTTGTTCGATAACTGTTAAGTTATGCCTATGTATCCTCTCGTGCAATGAGGAAGTCAGAACACCGTAGTTCGACTCAAAGAGACTGAAAGATAAATTGACTTGTGAACTGCTTGCTTGTCTATGCTCAAGTCTATGACCTCTCTGGCTCAGGTGCAAACTGTCTTGCATTAGACGAAAGAAGCGAGTTCTCGTTTATGAGTGAATGAGGTGAGAAAAGAATCCCGAAGGAGACGATTATTGTTTATTTTTTTGGTATTTTCAGTCTTTTATTGCTTTTGGAGTTTGTCATAAGAAAATGAGCTTAAGCCTAAACCAAGGGTTAGTAAACTCATCACATCCTCCCTCTGATTAGGGGTAATGAGAATACCTTAAGTATGAAGTAAACACCTCACACTTAATCACCATGATGTAGGATTAAGATCATTAACCTACTTGTGATTATTTAGATGTTTTTGGAGTTTTTGTTTAGTGTTAGGTAATGAGTTTAAGCCATAATCAAGGATTTAATGGACCCATTACACCATCCTAATAGAAGGATAATAGATGAGAACATTTAAGCTGAGGAAGGCTCCTCAACTTAATCCATGATTACGGATTAACCTCATGACAAAACAAAGTCTTTATTAGAGTGGATTTTAGTTAATGGTAAGGTTAAGAAGTGGATTTTATGGTTGGTAAGACAACTTGAGGGGGACTTTTCCATTAACACTAGGGTTAGTCCTTCTTAACCAATTAAGGAAGAATTAGAACCTTAATGCAAGGCCCAAGTTACAAGCTTGATGTCTTAGTGATTATTAAAGTGGATTGATTAAAGGACTTAAACACATTAAGGGTTTAACACTTAGGATTAAAGTTATACACTCCATCCTAATAGAAGGATGCAGGCATAAGCTTAAACACAAAGCCTTGAAACCTTTAAGGTTTAGTCCTTGATGGAGAGATGAGAAGAGAAGACACAAAGATGACACAAAGATAAAACTAATGGGGGGACTAATCAAACCCTAATTGTGATCATGCTTGGGTATTCCTAGAGTTTATGAGGCTTGCAAGAGATCTTCAAGGAAAAGCCACCATGGAAGAAGCAGGATGAAGGAAGGAGAAGCAGAAAGAAGCAAGCCAACTTACTTCACTTAAGAAGATAAGTTGCTTGAAGAAAGAAAGTAAGGAGGGAACATGAATGAGCAAGCTCACTCTAATACAAAAGTAAAATGCAGCAATGAAATGCATAAAAGAGATGAGAATAGATTATGAGAAGTGAAGGCAAATTCACCTCTCAAACACTTACCACCTGAAAAGTTAGCAAAAGGAAATGAAATGAATTGAATATGAGATGAAATGTAAAGATGAAATCCAAAGTCAGAAGCATGTTCATGATGCTAATGATGCAAAGAGATGACATAAATGTATGTCATGCGATGGGGATGATCATACAAAGGATGGGAATGCAAATGAGACATGTAAGAAGCATGAAAGTTCTTGAATTCATATGAAATGAAATGAAAGCAAAAACATGGCAAATGGATGATGCAATGATCAAACATGATTTCATTATGTTCTAAGATGTCTTATATGTCATATGAATGCACAAAATGTCATGGCAAGTTCTTATATGTCATATGAATGCACAAAATGCCAAATAAATTGAAAATGCATTAGGAAAATGAAACAAAAATGTTTTTAGGAACCTGAGGTCATGCCTAACACAATGCAAAAAGAATCATTCACAAACTCTCTTTGGTTCAAAAGTTATGAATTTTTGAAGTTAGGGTTAAAAATATTCAAACTTAAGAACCCTAATTCAAATGAAAATTGTCAAAGTGTGATCAAAACCAAAAAGAAATTTGTGTTGTGAGTTTGTAAATGCTTCTAAATGTTTGAAAATATTCTCTGAATTTTTTGGGATTTTTAAATACCTAAATGTATTTTTAATTAATTAATTTCCATTAACTAATTAAAAATAATCATTTAAATGATTTTAAAAAATAATTTAATGCAAAAAATAAAAATAAAAATATTTTTGGGTTCTGAAAATTAATTAAAGTAAAAATTTCAGAATTTTTTGAAGTATTTTTATATTTTTAAAAATTCGTGCAAAATAAAATAAAAGAAATGAATAAAAAATGAAATAAAAAGAAAGTATGCACAATGGAGAGCCAGGATTGATTCTGGATTTGTGAGAGTTGACTTGGCGCGCTATCCTAAGGCCCACATTTAAACTGAACTAATCCTATTTAATTAATTATTAAACCTAAAATTAAAACTAATCAAGCAATCTGGACCACACAACACGCGCGGAAGAGACTGATCTAAGGGCCTACATTCAAACCTGGAACCCTAACCCTAATTAATATTAATCACTTTCAGGTGGCCGGAAATGACCTCCGGTCATCTTCTCCGGCCACCTCTTCCCTGAAAATTTCCCAAAATGCTCCCTAGGTCATTTCTGGAGCTCTAAAGCTCCAGATTGCTTCCTCTCACCTTCCTAAACTCAACCCTAACCTCAAATGGAATTTATTTTCACTCACAAATAAGATTCGAATCAAAATGCAAAAATGGCAGAAATTTTAGAACAACCATACAACTTCATTTCTCAACCATTTTCAAAACTACAAAGCTCAGTATACTCATGGGATCACAAGGAACAATTCTATAACTTTAAAAAGGATTTCTGGAAAAAAAGTTTGAGAGAGCTACCTGAGATGGAGCTTTCAACCCTAGAGCTTTCAGGCTGCTTCCTTGCTTCAAAACCCCTCCAATGATCTCCCTGAAGAAGCTTTGATGCTTGGTTGGAGTTTTTTGTGGCTAGTTTGTGAGTTTGATACAGTTCAGTTCAAAGGGGGAGGGAAATCGTGTTTTTGATATGGTTGCTTTTAGGGCAAGATGATGGGTGGGAGATGATCAGTGGTTGATGGTGAGTTGTTCTATGAAGTTTGTTTGGATGTTTGTAGCTTGTGTGATGAGTTTCGAAGGAATGAAGGCAAGAGGGATTTTTTGTGAACTTGGCTTGTGTAATGTTTCAGCCTCCAAGATTGTGTGAAATGGCTTGCCTTTGGTACACATATCAAGTCCTGATAGGTCAGAGAGTTGTTGGTGGCCTATGCTGATTGGTATAGTTGAAAATGCAAAAAGTCAATTTTTGTGTAAGTGAAGGCATGGGACGGTTCAGGCATGGTACAAGGGTATGGCTCGAGTCAGCTAGCTTCAAGGAGGTCCATGGAAGTCATATTTTGTAGCTGGCACAAGTGGATGAAGAGATTTGATCCATTTTGCAATTTTGAAGAAGTTTGGCCCCTTTTGAATTACTTGAAGTTCAAGGCATGGAATGGAATGATTCAAAGCACAAATATGATCTTTAGAGGTCACATGAGTATGTTGTGAAGTATTTGTGCATATTTGAAGCCCTTAGAATGCCTTATCATGTCTTTTTTGCAAAATGCCTCTTTGGTGCAAAAGTGAATTTTATGTGATTTTTCCTAACTTTGGAAAGCGATAACTTGAGTTCCAAAATGAATTAGATCTTGTTCTTGAACTTTTTGGAAAGGGAATGATCCATTCTACAACTTTCATGACCAATAAATTTTCATTTGAAGCATTTTTGGTTGAGAAAGAGGAGGTTGAAAAACTTTCCCAAAATGGAAAGTTTACATTACAAGTCATTTCCATATTTGGCAACTTTTAGTTTAGCCCCCTTTTCTTCGAATTTGTGAACTTCAAATCACTTAAATGATCAAATAATGACCATATAACTTCATTTTGATGAAAAATCCATTTTGGTTCCATGTTGGGGGGCCTCAGATGCCCTGATTTTGCTCTGACTTGCTCATGAAGTTACCCAGTGATCAGATGACTTCCATAATGAATTTTTCCATCAAACTTGGTATGCATGATCCTTATATCATATTGAGACCAATAGAAACAAGAATGACCAAAAAATTTGGATTTATGGCCTCTGAAACCAAAACCCTAATTTTAGGTCATCTGTGTAGTTAAACTTGGCTCTGCTTCCATGCCCTGCCAATTCTTGTGATTTTCTGACTTTCTTGATATTGGGAAGATATAATATGATGTTTTAACATACATAGACCCTCTTGAGATGATTGAGGACCTTTGGAGTGGCTCAGATAGCTCAGGGATTCCTCAGACACAAACCCTAGATGCAGATGACTTTGAACCAATGCAGTGAAGTAAAAATGCAATATGATATGATATGATTGAACTTATGCAAATGAAAATATCACAAGCCATGGTGAAATGAGTGAGGGAAAATTTGGGGTGTTTACAGCTGCCCCTATTCAAGCATGAGTTAGCTGTGCAAAACAGGATAACTTGTGGTTGAATACCAAAGATAGTCCAAAATTTGCACTCACTGGGTATGAAGAAGAAAAGGGATATAGATTGTTAAAGGAAGTAAAGTATGATTATAAAGTGCGGGCGACGGAGGACGACCATCGAGCAGAGGACGACTGCTGGGGATAAAGCAATGACGGGGATGGCCGACATGTTGGGGAAATAGAGGTATCATGATGGGGACAACCATCAGGTAAAGAAACAAGATTCTATGGGGATTAAAGGTAAAGCCAATGATGGGGACGACCATCGGGTTGAAGAAATAAAATGATGAGGGACGATCATCAAAGGTGAAGGACGATCACCTGGTAGGGGACGGCTGCTCTGTTGGGGATAAGGATGAGGGACGGTAATCCAAGGTGAAGGACGATCACCTGGCAGGGTACGGCTGCCGAAAACATCACGACATAGGACGAATGCCGGATAGAAAAGGTCGACGATGGGGACGACCATCAGATAAGCATGATGAAGGACGATCACCTAGAGGTGAAGGACGATCACCTAGCAGGGTATGGCTGCTCACGGGGTTTATCATGACATATGATAAATGTCAGATAACAAGGTCCACGATAGGGACGACCATCGGATAAAAATGATGAAGGACGATCATCAATAGGTAATGGACGATCACCTAGCAGGGGACGGCTGCTAAATATCATGACATAGGACGAATGTCGGATAGAAGAAGTGTTCCAATAACGGAGACTCCGCTGGGAGAAGGATGAGGAACGGTCATCCAAAGGTGAAGGACGATCACTTGGCAGGGTACGGCTGCCGAAAGGTATCATGACATAGGACGAATGTCAGATAGAAGAGAAATTTTCTTTTTAATGGGGATTTGTTGGGGAATGGTAGACGCGGATGAATGTCTACATTCAAGAAAGGAAAGGTATAAGTATTTGACGTTGTGTATAGATTAAAGATGTGGACGAGCATCCTTAAGACTATGATACGGATGAGTATCAGTAGAAACAAACGCTGACGCATGTTCAGAGATGATGATACGGACGAGTACCAACTGGTTAACAAAGAACACGGACGAGTGTCAAATCTGAGGAGAGATAAATGATGTATACAAGATACGGACGAGTATCTGTATGAGTGAAAAATAAGCATGAGTAAGACACAGATGAGTGTTCAAATTGCTGGGGAGAGTATGATACAGACGAGTATCATAAGAGGAAATGTATAAGTTACGAACTTATGAGTGTAAAAGACATTCTGATGATCTGTGGGGATAAGATGACACGGACGGGTGTCGGAAGAAGTGTATTATAAACAAGTGTTTGGTTTACAATAAGTGTTTAGGTAACCATGCTGGGGAAAGGTGACATAGACGAGTGTCAACGGAGTGTATAGATATTTGTTTGTGGTTTATATCTGCAGGGGAATGATGTGACACGGACGAGCGTCGAATGGAGTATATACTAATATGTATTAGTGAGGGCAAAGGGGATGCTTTGGCTTTCTGCTGGTACTGTGAGTCTTTATATACATTGCTGACAGAATGTTGGTATATACAGGTGTTTGATTCAAAACATGACTTGTGATTATGCAATATGTTTGATTTTTGCCGTAATGCTCCGTTTTAGACGGAATGCTACGCTCTGAGGGGAAATACGATGCGAATGATATGATTATGCAAAAGATACCGATCCGGGATTCGGATCCCGTTGTTGTGGAGATCTCCGATTGATCTTACTTGAAATAAATATCCCAACTGGGGATGAGATCATTGGTAGATCTGATACTGATGATTCTGCTCGGGGAATAGGTTACTGATAGACCTATCTTAATAATGAGGGACCCAGTTGGGGTTGAGGAAGCTTTCGTCACTTTGTTGTGAGATTTTCAGACATTGCTCTTCTGGATAGAGGCTGGAGCCCTGTGGGGAGATGGTTCCCTGTCTAGCACTTGGGTGAGGAGGAATGATCACTGAACGATCTTCCTAGAGATTTCTTGTGGGGATCCTGCTGAGGATGATGAACTTAGCTGGGGAAATGAGCCCCTTCTGATGCTGCTCTAGAGAAAGTGCTGGAGAAGTGATGCCTAGCAGCTCTGATGGGGAGAAAGCATCCCCGGTGCTGCTTGAAAGATGTGCAAAGGAAATAATGATTTGGCAGCTTGCTGGGGAGAAGCTTTCATGCCCCATGTTGCGCGTTGAATACCTGCAATCCTGTTATGACAAAGAAATGTACAACTTCCCCGAGGCATCCCTTACCGGATTCCATCATAGGAATTTAGACACTCCTGGGAGTAAGTAATAAATTTCCTGCAAGCATGTGATTAGAAAAGGCGCATCTGTATTTATACAACCATTATATCAAGGATATCAGACATTTTTGCAAATAAAATGAAAAATGTACAAGACGAAATGTGACTGAAAATCTGATTTTATTAATTTGTGTGCCCTGAATTGGCAAGTACAGTCAAAGAAACAAATCCCCTGAAATGAGGAGATTGTTACAAATTTGAGAAACAAAAAGGTGCTGGCAACGTTGACGACGCTTCAGTAAGCTTCCCTTTGCTATGACCCGCATGACTTTTGACGTTCTTCTCATCCTGCTTTCTGAAGAAGGCTGATTCTGACTGACGCTTGAACCTTCCGAAGCTTGCCATGTAGTGGGTGATACAGACGAATTCAGAATACAGTTGTTCGCTTATTCCCTTATTTTGCGTGGATCGCCCTTTCGGATTTTCAATCCACCGGGATACCCATTTTTGCCTGAGCTGTCCAATGTGGCTTTTCAACTCAGCGGGTGTACATTTTTCTTTATTTTTCCCTTATTTTTGCCCGAGTCTTTTATTCTGTTTTTGACTCGCCGGGATGCCCTATTTTTGCCTGGACTTACATTCTATTTTTATGTCCAGCGGGTCATTTTATGCGAAGTATTTTTTAACTGCATCTGAATTCACAGGGGATAAAAAATCTTCGCCATCCATAGTACTGAGCATCAGTGCTCCACCAGAGAAAATTTTCTTTACTATGAATGGACCATCATAATTTGGAGTCCATTTTCCCGTGTGGTCTGTATGAGGAGGAAGGAGTCTCTTCAGCACAAGATCTCCTACTTGGTATTCCCGAAGCCTGACTTTCTGATCGAAGGCTTTCTTCATTCTCTTTTGTTACAGCTGCCCATGACAGATTGAAGCTAATCTCTTTTCTTCGATCAGACTCAGTTGTTCGAACTGGGATCGGACCCACTCTGCTTCATTCAATTTGACATCCATCAGTACCCGCAAGGAGGGTAGTTCAACTTCAACAGGTAAGACTGCCTCCATACCATACACAAGCTGATACGGTGTTGCCCTAGTGGATGTTCTGATTGATGTACGGTACCCATGCAAGGCAAATGGTAGCATTTCATGCCAATCTTTGTATGTGACCACCATCTTTTGCACAATCTTCTTGATATTCTTGTTAGCTGCCTCAACAACGCCATTCATATTTGGCATGTAAGGACAAGAGTTGTGGTGTTGGATTTTGAAGTCCCGGCACAGTTCTGCCATCATTTTGTTGTTCAAATTGGAACCATTATCAGTAATGATTCGCTCAGGCACTCCATACCGACAGATGATGTCTCTCTTCAGGAATCGGGCTAGCACTTGCTTGGTGACATTTGCATATGAAGCTGCTTCAACCCATTTGGTAAAATAGTCAATGGAAACCAGGATGAATCTGTGGCCATTTGAAGAAGTCGACTCGATCTTTCCAATCATATCAATTCCCCACATGGCAAAGGGCCAAGGTGAAGACATTACATTCAAAGGATTCGGAGGCACATGCACTTTATCTGCATAAATCTGGCACTTATGGCACTTTCTGGCATAAGCACAACATTCTGCATCCATTGTGATCCAGTAGTAACCTGATCTTATCAACTTCTTAGCCATTGCATGTCCTCCAGCATGGGTACCAAAAGATCCTTCATGCACCTCATGCATCAGCAAGTCTGCTTCTTTCTTATCAAAGTTTCTCTTGTACAATGAACCATCAGCATTCAGGAAGAAACTACCAGCTAGCCTTATTAATGTCTTCTTATCATTGGATGATACCCCAGGTGGGTATGTTTGATCCTCTAAGAAGCATTTGATGTCATAGAACCAAGGCTTATTGTCTTTAGCAATGTCTACTGAGAATATGTATGCTGGTATATCAAGTCTGGATACTAAAATCCGAGGCACAAAGTTGGCAGCTTGAACTTTAATCATGGAGGAGATGGTAGCCAGAGCATCTGCAAACAGATTTTCATCTCGAGGGATATACTCAAGTTTGACTGTGGTGAAGAAAGTCAGTAATCTCCTCGTATAATCCCGGTATGGAATCAGATGCTCCTGGTGAGTATACCATTTTTCGTTGGTTTTATTGATTACCAGAGTTGAATCTCCGAATACAGTTAAAGTCTTGATCTTGAGGTCAATGGCTTCCTCAAGACCCATGATACAAGCTTCGTATTCAGCTTCGTTGTTAGTGCAGTTAAAGGTGAGTTTTGCCGAGAATGGCATGTGAAATCCTTTAGGTGTAATGAGTACTGCACCAACACCACGACCATTCATATTAACATCCCCATCGAACATCATTGTCCATTCTTCTTTTGGGTCAGGCCCTTCAGTGTGAACAGGCTCTTCATGATCTCTTGCTTTTATGAACATGATGTCTTCATCAGGGAAGTCAAATCTCATAGGCTGGTAATCATCAATGGGTTGCTCAGTAAGATAATCAGACAATACACTGCCTTTGATGGCTTTCTGGGATGTGTATTGAATGTCATATTCTGTGAGAATCATTTTCCATCTTGCAACCCGTCCGGTAAGTGCTGGCTTCTCAAATATGTACTTGACTGGATCCATCTTTGAGATCAACAAAGTAGTGTGGGTCAACATATACTGCCTTAGTCGGCGAGCAGCCTACGTTAAAGCACATCAAGTTTTCTCGAGCAGTGAATAACGTTGTTCACTGTCGGTAAACTTTTTGCTTAGGTAGTATATTGCATACTCTTTTCGACCAGACTCGTCATATTGGCCCAGCACACACCCCATTGACTCTTCTAATACTGTCAAGTACATTATTAGTGGTTTTCCTTCGACTGGAGGCATAAGAATTGGAGGCTCTTGTAAGTATTCCTTGATTTTGTCAAAAGCCCTTTGGCAGTCTTCATTCCACCTGACAGTTTGTTCTTTTCTTAACAACTTGAACAAGGGCTCACTGGTTGCTGTAAGATGAGATATGAACCTTGAAATGTAGTTCAATCTACCTAGAAACCCTCGAACTTCTTTTTCAGTCTTTGGTGCAGGCATCTCTTGGATGGCTTTGACTTTGTCAGGGTCAACTTCAATCCCTTTCTCACTTACAATAAATCCTAGCAGCTTACCGGATCGTACCCCAAATGTGCATTTGTTGGGGTTCAGCTTCAATTGGTACTTCCTCAGACGCTTGAATAGTTTCAACAAATTCACCAGGTGGTCTTCTTCTGTGAGGGACTTGGCAATCATGTCATCCACATAACACTCAATTTCTTTGTGGATCATGTCGTGGAATAATGTTACCATAGCCAGTTGATAAGTGGCACCAGCATTCTTCAGTCTAAATAGCATCACCTTATAACAGAATGTGCCCCAGGGTGTGTTGAAAGTTGTCTTCTCCATGTCTTCAGGTGACATCTTGATCTGATTATATCCTGAAAATCCATCCATGAAGGAGAACACCGAGAACTGAGCCGTGTTGTCGACCAATACATCAATGTGAGGTAATGGGAAATCATCTTTCAGGCAAGATCTGTTCAGATCCCGGTAATCCACACACATCTGTACTTTTCCATCCTTCTTAGGCACAGGTACAATGTTAGCGACCCACGGTGGGTAACTAGTTACAGCAAGAAAACCGGCGTCCCATTGTTTTTGTACCTCTTCTTTTATCTTCATTGCCATATCCGGACGAGTACGGCGCAACTTCTGTTTTACTGGAGGACAATCTTCCTTTAGAGGCAGCTTGTGCATAACAATGTCGGTATCCAGACCTGGCATGTCCTGATAAGACCAAGCAAAAACATCCACATACTCCCGAAGCATGTCAATAAGTTGTTCTTTCACTGAATCTTGCAGACGGGCCCTGATCTTTACTTCTTTCAAGTCTTCTTCGGTACCAAGATTAACTGTCTCAACTTCCTCCTGATGAGGAGTGATAACCTTCTCCTCTTGTCTTAATAACCTGGCTAGTTCTTCAGGTAGCTCATAATCTTCTTCAACCCCTTCATCGACTTGATTAATCGGATTTTCGAAGTCATACAAAGTCATAGCAGTGTCGTTGTCGGTGCAATCTGGAGGGCACTCTCTGCAAGGGTTTAGATTTGTTCATTTTAGTGATCAGTTTTATCTTGCTTAGAAAAGTGAAAATGAAGTTATTATTTTGAAATACATTGCCATTTTATTTTTGTACAAAAAATAAAGAATGAAAAACAGTGAGCGGAAAAGAAAAGACTTATTTGCAAAAGATGTCCTGATATTCATTAATTGATCGTTTGCACAAAATACAAGATGGCCCGATTACAAAATGAGCCCTGACATCTTGGGAAAGATGCAGGACTTGATGCATGCTTAAGACAGGATATAATAATTACTCTACAGGAGTAACTCTTATAATTTCCTGGGAAGACCAGTTTGAGACTTGGTTCCCCGGGATCCTTGGACGTATCCAGTTTTCCAGGTTGCGTTCATCTTCTTCTTCGTCTTCCAAACTGTTCACAGCATCCGGGGTGAGCATCCCCCGCTGACAAACTTGGGCTCCATTGTAGCCTCTGGTTGATCTTGTCGAGTTGGTCTGTAACCCAACCCGAATCGGTCTTCTTTCTTTTCAACTGGCAGCAGCTTGCCCCAGCCTTGAGCGGTACCCTCCTCAACAACCCTCCGGACCTATTGATATGATGTGATGGAAGTCCCAGACACAGCAGATGCTTCATTAATATTAAGGGCCTCAAACCCTTTACTCATGGTTTCATGGATCTCCCCATCCATTTCTATGTACTTATACGTAGCCAGCTGGCTAACAAAGATGTCCTCCTCCCCACAAATGGTGATGATTTGGCCTTCCCACTCGAATTTTAACTTCTGGTGAAGGGTAGACGTAACAGCGCCTGCGGCGTGGATCCAGGGTGTACCCAACAGACAGCTGTAGGCCGGCTATATGTCCATCACAAAGAAGGTAGTTTTGAAGGTCTGCGGGCCAATCAACACAGGCAAATCAATCTCCCCAAGCACTGATCTTTTAGAGCCGTCAAATGCTCTCACCACCAAATTACTCGGGCGCAATGATAAGCCATCATACTCCAGCTTCACTAAGGCTTTCTTTGGCATAACATTGAGTGAAGACCCAGTGTCCACTAGCACATGAGACATAACAGCACCCTTGCATTCCAAGGTGATATGCAAAGCCTTGTTATGGTTACGCCCCTCCATTGTTAAATCAACATTTGTAAAGCCTAGTCCATGACTGGTATTAACATTTGCAACCACGGTTTCTAACTGATTAATAGTGATCTCCTCCGGCACGTATGTTGCATGCAGGACTTTCAACAATGCGTTCCTGTGAGCTTCGAAACACATCAACAGTGATAATATGGAGATTTTGGAGGGTGTTTGGTGAAGCTGGTCTACCACCTTGTAATCCCTCCTTTTTATTATTCTCATGAACTCGTCTACATCTTGTTCAAAAGATGTCTTCTGAGTTTCCTTAGCAGATGGCTCTTCAGATACCACATTCTTTCCTTTTGCTTTAGCAGCAGCTTCTGCTTCAGCATTAGGTCTTTGTGTTTGTGAGGCAAAAAGGCGTCCGCTTCTGGTGAAGCCTCCGCCTCCCCCAACATTGTCAGTTTGTGGTGAAGAGGTTGATGAATCCATAGTTATTTTCTCCCCATTGCAATAGAGATCAGAGCCGTAGTGCCAAGGTATGGCATTACTGCTTTCATAAGGAACATGCCCAGGTACTGTAATGGTAACTGGACTGATTGCTGCAGAAGAAGGTACTGTAATGGTGTGCGGATCATAGTAAATAGTGACCGGAGATCTGGCAGGAGGTGCCACAGTTTGTTGTTGGAAATTGTTGCTGTTGTGAACATTTGATGGGTCATAGTAGATTGTGACCGTTGAGACGTCTTCATTGATTTTTGCAGGCGTTGTAGAAGATTCTGTTGATAAAATGGATGTTGACGTTGTAGAAGAAAAAGTTGTTGAACTTTGACTTGTTGAAATAATGGACGGAGTAATTGCTGGTGTTGTTGATGAATCAGTAGGAAGGATTGTTGTTGCTGTTGTAGGAGAAACCGTTGAAATAAGAATTGTTGGTGTTGTTGGAGGATCCATTATTGTTGAAACAAGAGTTGTTGAAGGAGCTGTTGAAGTAATTTGCAAGATTCCATCTTTGATGAGGCCATCTATGCCAATCCTTAGCTTATCACAACCATTACTAGCTGTCTTGCACAATTCACAGCAGGCCCCACAGCCTGGGAACACTTGGCATCTTAAAAGTTGAACTTTGACTTCAGCCAGTGGTGTTTGAATCTGTGCAACATCATCAATTAGTGTAGATGGTTGGTCCTCTTCAATGGCATTAATCCTAGGCCCACCATGATTAGGCATAGGATTCCTGATAACATTCGTAGGAGGCGCGAAGTTGAGAACTTTGGAATCGACCAAATCCTGAACCTTCATCTGTAATGCTCTGCATTTCTCAGTATTGTGACCAGGTGCATTGGAGTGAAAGGCACACCTGGCGTTGACATCATAATTCTTTGGGAGATTGAGAGGATCTGGTGGTGCCAACGTCCTTAACTCAACCAGGTTGAGCTTCAGGAGTTGTGGAAATAAGGCAGCATAAGGCATAGGGATAGGGTCAATTACCCTATTTGCCTGAGATGGCCTCTGTTGGAAGGGACGCTGCTGTTGGTTGCTATTGTTGTTGTTGTAGGTTCTTTGTTGCGGAAAATGAGAAGGTTGTTGATAGTGATGTTGTTGTTGTTGTTGTTGAGGATATAATGGTTGTTGTGGAACTGGAGCTGGGATGGTAATAGCTGCTACTGACCTGTGAGAATATTGGGGTCTGCCCCTGCTTGTATGAATAGCATTTATTTCACCCGCCCTTCAGGGTCCTGCAAAAGGTTTTCTGGGGTTGTTGGAGGAACTTACACTGCTGTCGGAGATTTTTCCCATCTTCAAGAGACTCTCACTTCTTTCACCGGCTATAACTACATCAACAAAACTGGTAAAGGAGAAAGCAGCAAGTCTATCAATATAAGTCCCTTGCAGTGAGTTCATGAACATGTCAGCCATTTCTCTTTCTGACATGGGTGGTTGGACAGCAGCAATAAACTGTCTCCACCTCTGAGCATAATCCCGGAAGCTCTCCCTTGAAGACTGAGACATGCCCATTAGAAGGGTTCTATTGGGGGCCATGTCTAGGTTGTACTGATATTTCCGGATGAAAGCCTCGGCCAAATCCTTCCAACACCTTATGGTGGCCCTTGTCAGATGCGAATACCACTCCCTTGAAGCTCCAATCAGACTGTCCTCAAAGTAGAACATCCATAACTTCTCATCCATGGTATAAGCCTTGAGCCTTCCCAAGAAAGATTGCAGATGAGTACGCGGGCAGGAGGTACCATTATACTTCTCAAAGCATGGGGGTTTGAATTTGTGGGGAATCCTCACCCCATCTACCAGTCCCATATCCATCACGTCGAAGCCCAAAGAATTCTGAGATTCCAAAGATCTTAACTTTTCAGCAATCTCATCCAACCTTTTATCATATACCTCATCTCCAGCCCCAATAACACTAAATTGTTCCTCTTGGGGATCCTCTTGCAGGATTCTGCCCCCAGCAGTATTACCTTGAACATTCCTCGGGATGTTAACTTCTGGATTCAAATGGGGTCCATACTCTGGTGGGTCAATACGAGGCTGCCCCCGTTCATTATTGATGGTGCCCCCTGTTCCAAGATGGGGCTCCTCAGGTGTCTGTCTTTCTACCAGTTCTCTCAGTCTTTCTTGGCTCTGGGCTAAGCCAGTCATGACAGCCATAAATTGAGACATCTGGTTTCTCATCTCGACTCTTTCGTTTGCCATCTGATTTCTGACCTCATTCAGGTCCTGCTGTACTTGCTCCATTTGAATGCCAGGAAGGTTGTTACGGGTAGGGTACCGGTGTGTGCTGTTGACAGGGAACACTCGGCGACGAGCAATGTT
Source organism: Lathyrus aphaca (assembly GCA_963966055.1). NCBI lineage: Eukaryota > Viridiplantae > Streptophyta > Magnoliopsida > Fabales > Fabaceae > Lathyrus > Lathyrus aphaca. Next base: position 408,434,967 of record OZ014524.1, on the reverse strand, counting down.
TCCTGAGATCACAACAAAGTTAGAAACAACAATAAACCAAAACCTACAAAACAAAGAAAAGTCAGTATGCAATGCAGTATGCTTATTTATTTTCCAAGGTATCCGGTTTAGTTCTTGGTTTTGACCTTTCCAGACCTCGAGGAAGATGCTTGATGTTGTTGAGAGAAAACCCAAATGAACACAAACTAAAATATATTACAAATGATGAAACTTACATAGTCTATTTTACAACACATGCCCATGGAGGGTCAAAAATACAACAAAAGGAAAAGTACATCAAAAGGAAAGAACAACAAGCAAAGAGGAATCAGACATCCAGTCCATAATCATCTTCCCTGACCTCCTTCAGGAGTGCCTCAGTCACCGGACCAGCTGGGCGCTCTGTAATGGTCCTAATGAGGAGGTTCCTAGTAGCAATGGCAGTAGTCAGCTTCTTATGCCTGTCCTGATCTTTGGATCTCTTCAACCCTGCTCTAAGCTTCAATTCTGAAATCTCCTTCTGAGAAGCCAACAAAGCTTCCTGCTGCTTCTTCTCATTGGCCTCCAGCTGATCAATCTTGGCTTGAGTCTTCTGGTCTTCTTGTGCACGGGCTTCGATGATCCTGACCCACCTAGCCTGGCTCTCTTATAGATAGTGTTCAGCCCTAGCTTTCTGAATCTTGTCCTCCTTGCAGGCATTCTTCAATATTTGTTCCTCATCCCTTGCTTTCCTTATGTAGTCCTCTGTCTTTTCAATTTTGTCCAGATGCTCAACTCTGAGCTTTTCCAATCTCTCAATGTCCAGACGACCATCACTTCTTTCCCAAAGAGTCTTCTTCAAGGCCTGGGATAGCTGCTCATTCCTTTCCTTCAACTTTTCAAATTCCTCTAGGCTAACAGTTGCTGCAGGATGTATTGTAGATGGTCCAGGTGTGTCTTCCAAGGTGAATGACATTCTGGTAATCTGAGCTCTAGTACAGGACCAGTCTAAATACTAAGCTGAAGCAACATTATTACATCTTCCAAGAATAGCTACCCCTTTTGTCTGGATGTTGTCCCAAGCCCAGGATGCTTGTCTGACAACAGCTGAATTAGGTTGCACTTCACAATATAGGGTCTAAGCTAAATCCTGTCCTCTGGGAGGGTGAACCAAGGCATATCCCAATTGTCTCTTAAACAGTAAAGGGTTGTAGTTGATGCAACCTTTTACTCCTATAAGAGGCACATTAGGGTACTGCCCACAGCTGGTTATAATGTCCTTGCCTTTGGTGCTCTGGGTGCACCATCTGATATCATTTGTAGTTAAGGCAATGAACCCCTTGGCCCAATTCTTCTGTTGATGTGGGTTCAAGAAAGCATCTGATTTAGGCAGGTGTCTAAGCAGCCAGGAGTAAAACAAAGGAGCACAGCATCTAACCAACTTCCCCCTTTGTTTCTCATTCCTCTGATGGATGGAATAGTAAAAATCCCCTAGTAATGTAGGCACTGGGTTCTTCGGAAGAAACAAATGGATGGCATTCTTACTGACAAATTTAGGCTCATCTGCAAACAGTATAGCCCCATATATGCTGAGGGCTAGTAATGCACAGACTGCCCTCCATTCTCCTAATGAAGCCTTCAGGATGGCCTGAGAAATCAAGAGGTCCACATGTAGACCAGGGATCCCAGCTTTTGTTGTCATGCTTTTCTCAATAAGGGAAGGCTCCAAGTACAATGCCCTTGCTATCTCTTCACTTCTCGGAGCAGTCATCTCTGGGTTGAAGGGGATCCCCCTCTGATAGGTACTCCAATCAATAAAGAAAACTCCTCCAACAGAGGCCCTATCTGAAAGTCAGGAAAAGTGAAACATCTCAGTGGAGGGTCATAGAACTGCAAACATGTGTGGATCATGCTTATTTGAGAAGGATCAAGATCCATAACCATATCCAATATGCCCCCATAGTGCTCTCTAAACAGTGGGATGTGTTCAGGTGTGATGAGTGACTGGACCTTCCTGATACCAGTCAATACAGGCTCAAAAAAGTGATAAGGTATGTTGCTCTTCCTGGGAGTAGCCATGAGTGCTGCTGAAGAAGTTGAAGACAAATGCTGATGAAGATCACATACTGAAGTTGGCAGTAAATCTCTGACAGACTGATGCTGGTGAGGATGGAGATGACTGAAGCAGATAACTGATGAAGATAGCTGAAGCAGAGGTTTATGCAGAAGAAGGGGTCAAAACCAAAACCAAGATACAATGAGGTGGATACCCTGAAAAGCAAATAAACAAATGTCAAATGATGCAATGATGATGTATGCAAATGATATGCAAGGGTTTGTGATCAAGAGCTGGATCTGATTATTTGTCTTGGTATAAGGTCCATGTATGTTCAAAGGTCCAGATGAAGGCTCAGAAATCCAGTAACCATGGTGGGGGACTCAAATAAAGAGTCACATGTCCAGGGTGAATCACAAGAACTGTCCAAAGTGGAGTACTCTTAATCAAAACAGTAACAGGGTATGATGTGGCCAAGGGTTCCTGCAAACCTGTAAACAACCCAACCCCCTCACATATAGTGTTCTAGAACAAGGATCCTCAGACTTGGATCAGTTATGAGAAGTGTAAACACTTCTAACTCGGAGGTACAGTGTTTACAATAACCATAAAAGATCCTCCTCTTATTTACCTCAGCTTCTGGAGGTCATAATAAAGGTCATCCAGACTTAGCAGGCTTCCCAGATAGCCCTAGCACCACAGGAAATCTGTAGCATAGAGTTCTCAAGAAGAAACCCACATCTGAATTGTGTTTCATATTCCCGCACCAGACCGAAATGGAATGGGAAAGAACATGAACCACTCTAGCCTAGGTGTCACTCAGGCCCCAGGTATAGGACCTTAAACTCTCAATGGAACCCCACCCACCAAAACAGAAAACCAGATCCAGCAATGATAGTATGAAATATGCATAACTGTAAAGAAAGCAATAAATGAAGCTGTACATAAAGCAATAAATAAAGCAAATAAATAAACACATATAGCACATAACACCCCAGTAAACACAAATCAAACAAGCGTTAGGAGGAACCCATAAAAAGAACCAGAAGCCCTGGTTGCAATATAAGGCATCCCCAGCAGAGTCGCCAAGCTGTCGCTCCCATTAAAAGACACCTGGTCAAATAGGTGTAAACACCCCAAATTTGCCCTCACCCATTCACACATGACTTGTGATCATCTCATATGCATAAACACAATCACATCATCTCATGTCTCATTTGGTTTCACTGGATAGTTTCTAAGGCATCTGCACCTAGGGTTTGTGATCTGAGCAACCTCAGGGCATCTTGAGCCATTCCAAAGGCCACTAATCAACTCAAAGGGGTCCATGTGTGTTCTTATATCATGTTACATCCTCACAAAGTCAAAATTGCAGAGGGATCACAAGAACTAGGGTTTGAGTGGATGCAGAGCCAGGATGAACTGCACAGTTGACTGAAAATTAGGGTTTTGGTTTCAGAGGCCATAACTCCAAATTTTTTGGTCATTCTTGTTTCCATTGGTCTCTATATGGTATAGGGAGTATGCATATCAATTTTCATGAAGAAATTCCATGGGGAAGTCATCTGATCAAGAGTTGACTTTTCAGACAAGTCAGTGCAAAATCAGGGCATCTGAGGCCCCCAATGACCCAACCAATGGGTGATCTTCATCATTTTGAGTGTATATGATCTTTATTTGATCATGGAAGAAGGTTGAAGTTCATAAAAATCAAGAATTTAGGTTTTTTTGCAAATGTTGACTTTTTGGGTATAGTTGACTTTTCAAGAATGCCTCATTTTAGGTCAATTTTCAAGCCTTGATTCATGATCCAAAAAGGCTTCAAATGGAAAAACTTTGGTCATGAAAGTTGTAGATCTCATCTTTCCCTTTTCAAAAAGTACAAGAACATGATCAAACTCTTCATGGATCAAAAGTTATGGCAATGCAAAGTTAGCAAAAATCATTGATTTTCAAGTTATGCATCAAATGGAAATTTTGCAAAACCTTGGATTAATGCATTATGTGACTTCTAATTCCTCTCAAACCAGTACACAAACATTTCTTTAAGTCATAAAATCAGATTTGAACTAAGTTTGCCCTTGGTTTCATGTTTGGTTATGCAAAGGATCACATGTGAACCAAAATGCCACAACTTGCAAAACTCATCATCATGCTTGCTACAACTTGATGCATTGGCTGCTGAGCTTTGCTAGCCTCTCACCTCACCTTGCTGCGCCAGCCCATGCCCATGTACTTGCCTAGCACCTCACCTTACTTTCTCTTACACAAGAGTTGACAAAGTTGCAAAAGTTAACCTACCAATCCATAAAGCACAAGTCACATCAGCCAGCCAATGAGAGAGAGTCATATGTACAATTTGCAAGCTAAACATATCAAGAGCTAAGGCTGAAACCACACCATTCACAACATTCACAAAAACCTTCCATCTTGCAAGTTCATTCGAATTTCTCTACACAGCTTCCAAACACTCAAACTCTCATCACCATTCAACTCACCCCACCTCATAGACAAGAAACCACCAAAGCATGAGCCTGAAACAAGCCTGAAAACTCCATCGCCATCATTCACCTCAAGCTGCAGATTCTATCGAATCTCTCTCCACAAGCCACAAACACTTCAACCAACACCACAAACCTTCTCAACACACCTCATAGATCATAAACAACCCCTCTTCACAGCCTGAAAGTGCCAAAAACTCATCTGCCATTGTTGACTGAACTGAAGCAGTTCCTTTCGAATCTTCTTCTCCAGCCAACACAAACTCATTTTGAGCATCCAAGTACCTTTGGGGGACCAAGAGGAGCAGCTTGCACTGAAAGAAGAGGCCTGGAAGTTCCTAAACCGAAAGCTTCAAATCTCAGGTAGCTCCAAATATTTTTTTCCAGAAATCACTTTTGTTGTTATAAACTTGTTCTTCATGCTTGCCTGATCACTCTGGTACCATTAGTTTTTGAAATGGCTTTGTTTTAAGAGTTTAATTTGATTCTGAAGCTTGCGTGACCTAGAACTTGCTTGCTTCGATTCAGCTTGTTTATGGAATATAAATTTGTTTTAGGTTAGGGGTTTGGTTCGTGAGGATGAGAGGGACGTTTTCCTGGTCTTAGATTTCATTTTAATAACCTAGGGAAGAAGCTTGAAGTTTCCAGGGGAGGAGGTCACCGGAGAAGACGACCGGAGCTCGTCTCCGGTGACCTGAGAGTGATTAATTATTAATTAGGGTTAGGGCACTGAGTTTGAATCTGGACCATTTGATCATCTTTCCCGCGCGTGCGTGTATGGTCTGGATTGCATCATTAAGTTTTAATTGTGGTTTAATATTTAATTAATTAAGATTAGGATAGTTTGAATCTGGGCCATCAGATGGCGCGCCAAGTCAACCCACCCACCCTCAGAACGCATCCTGGCCTTTCATTTGTCTTACTTTTATTTTATTCAATTTTTAATTCATTTTTCTTGCATTTTATTTGTATAATTTATTTAAAATAGCTAAAAAATCATAAAAATTATGAAACTTTTTCTTTAAGGTTTTATTAATTTTTATGACACAAAAATATTTTTATTTTATTTTTTATCATTAAAAAAGTATTTTTAAATATTTAAAAGATTATTTTTAATTGATTAATGAGAATTAATTAATTAAAAATACTTTTAGGTATTTAAAAATTACAAAAAAATTCATGAAATGTTCTAAGACATTTAGAAACATTGTCCAACCTCCAAACCAAATTTCTTTTTTGATCTTGATGCATTTTAAGAATTTTTCATTGAATTAAATCCTATTTTATGCATTATTTTGATCATGTGTTTAAAAATTCATTTCTGCCTTTTGGTGAAGGTTGAGACATTGATTCTTTTTGCATTGTTTTCCATTTGACATGTAGTTTCAAGGATAAAAAAGGCCATGATTTGATATTGCATTTTCTAATTGATTGGCATTTGTTTTGTTACAAACCCTAAAAAACCCTAATAACTTGTAAAAATCATAACTTGAGTTTGGTTGAGAGTTGAGAGTTCTCCTTTGGGCAGTGGTTCATTATAGGCCTAGGGTTTCTTTGGGTACCATTTTCCATTTTTTAGGTTAAGGTTTGCTTCTGTTTTTGGTTTGTGTTTGATGTTTGATCCATGAACCCTAATTTGGGCTTTCATTTGCATCCTTCTTGCATTTCCTTGCATAACTTGACTTGTCATTTCACTTTGTGCATTCTTATGATTCATTTGACATCTTAAGACATGTAGAAAGCATCATTGATCATTGCATTGCATATTTGCCATGTCATTTGTCTTGTATGTTCCATAACATTTCATGTTTGTTCATGTTCCTTAGCTTGCATCATTTGCATTCATAACTTTGTATGAACATCTCATTGTCTTGTCTCATGTTCATAGCACCTCATGGCATCATAATAATCATCACCATGCTTCTGGTTGTGCTTTGCCTCATGCCACTTCATCTCATTTTGCATTGCATTGCATTTCTTTCTAATATTTCAGGTGGTAAGTAAACTTGAGAAGTGAATTTGCCTTCACTTCTCATAACCTTTCTTTTCATCTCTCTTGCATCCATTGCTGCATTTCTATATGTGTTTGAGATTGAGCTTGCTCATTCTTGTTCCTCCCACTTTCTTTCTTCAAGTGACTTGACTTCTTGAATGAAGCAAGTTGCTTTGCTTCTCTTGATCCTTTCATCTGCTTCCTGGTGGTTCCATTGAAGGCTTCTCTTGAAAACCCCACAAACCTTAGGAACAACCAAGCATGATAATGAATTAGGGTTTTGATTAGTCTCCCCCATAGTTTTTACCTTTGTGTCTCTCCTTGAGTCATCTCCCCTCACCTCATAATCAGGGACTAAACCCTCAAGGCTTTAAGACTTTGTGATTAAGATCATGCCTGCATCCTTCTTTTAGGATGGAGTGTATAACTTTAATCCTAAGTCTTGGACCCTTAAGGTGTTGAACTCTCTTAATTAATCCATCTAATAATCATCAAGACATTACACTTGTAACTTGGGCCTTGCATTAGGGTTCTAATTCTTCCTTAATTGGTTAAGAAGGACTAACCCTAAAGTTAATGGACAAGTCCCCCTCAAGTTGTCTTACAAATCATAAAAAACACTTCATCATCATATCATTAATAAAATCCACTTAATCAAAGGTTTGTTCTGTCATGGGTTTAATCCCTAATCATGGATTAAGCTGAGGATCCTTCCTCAGCTTAAACACCCTCATCTATTATCCTTCTTTTAGGATAGTGTAATGAGCCTGTTAAATCCCTGATTATGGCTTAACCTCATTACTTAACACTAAACAAAAATCACAAAAACATCTAATTAATCACAAGTAGGTTAATGATCTCAACCCTACATCAAAGGTGATTAAGTGTGAGAATCTGACTTCACACTTAAGGTAATTCTCATTACCCCTAATCAGAGGGATGATGTGATGAGTTTACCAAATCCATTGATTTAGGTTTAAGCTCATTATCTTATGACAAACTCCAAAAAGAAATAAAAGACTGAAAACACAAGAACAAACAATAATCGTCTCCTTCGGGATTCTTTTCTCATCATCTTCACTCACAACCGAGAACTTGCTTCTTCCGTCTAATGCAAGACAGTTTGCATCTGTGCCAGACAGATCATACACTTGAGCATAGACTGCAAGCAGTTCCCCAGTCAATCCTTTCAGTCTCTTTGGGTCGAACTACGGTGTTCTGACTTCCTCATTGCACGAGAGGATACGTAGGCATAACTTAACGGTTATCGAACAAAAGTCTCTGTACATTCCCCCTCTTTCCGGCTTCATTCTTTAGCCTCATTATCATGAGCATTTCATTCTGTTCCTACACTGACACTTTCATACTTCACATCACTTATACACTATACACTGGCACCTGTACATTCTTTCCAGCTATTTTATACACAGATTGCACTGACACTACCCCTTTAAAACACAAATCTTTTAAGCGTGGATCCCGTCGAGTACGGCGGACAATCTGGGTGCTAATACCTTCCCAGGTTGTAACCAACCCCCTTTCTCAGTCTCTCTGGTTCGCAACCGTCTTATCCATCTCTTTCTAGGTCTATGCAGCATTACCTTTCCTCCGGGATAAAAATGCCTAGCTGGCGACTCTATTCATTCTCCAGTGAGTTCACGGCTGTGTGTTCTCACTGTTCCCTTCGCCGACCGTTCGCGTCTGTACCTTCATTTGATCCATTTTCATTTGTCGGGAGCGACAGCTTGGCGACTCTGCTGGGGACCCTTATACTGCAACCAGGGCTTCTGGTTCTTTTTGTGGGTTCCTCCTAGCGCTTGATTGATTTGTGTTTATTGGGGGTGTTATGTGCTTGTTTGTGCTTGTATTTATTTTTGTTTATTGCTTTATGTACAGTTGCTTTACTGCTTTCTTTACTGCATTTATATATCATACTGTCATTGTTGCTGGCTGGATCTGGTTTTTTCTTTGGTGGGTGGGTGTTTCATTGAGAGTTAAGGTCCTATACCTGGGACCTGAGTGACACCTAGGCTAGAGTGAATCATATTCTTTCCCATTCCATTTCGGTCTGGTGCGGGAATATGAAACACGGTTCAGATATGGGTTTCTTCTTGAGAACTCTGTGTTGCAGATTTCCTGCAGTACTAGGGGGATCTGGGAAGCCTGCTAAGTCTGGATGACCTTTTAGTTTTGACCTTCAGAAATTGAGGTGAATTAGAGGAGGAATTGTTATGGTTATTGTAAACACTGTACCTCCGGGTTAGAAGTGTTTACACTTCTCATAACTGATCCAAGTCTGAGGATCCTTGTTCTAGATCACTACCTGTGAGGGGGTTGGGCTGTTTACAGGTTTGCAGGTACCTTGACCTCAGAATACCCTGTTACTTTGACTTTGTTAAGAATGCTCCATGTTGGATAGTTCTTGTGATTCTAAAACCCTGGACATGTGGCTCTTTATTTGAGTCCCCCACCTTGGTTACTGGATTTATAGACCTCCATCCGGAATTCTTGAACACACATGGATCTATACCAAGGCAGTTTATCCAGATCCAGCTCAGTCACAAACCCTTTGCATATCATTTGCATACATCCTCATTGCATCATATTAACATGTGCTTATTTGTTTTTCAGGGTATCCATTTTCATCAGGTTTTGGTTTTGACCCCATCCGCAGCTTTGACCCCTCTTCACCAGCATCTGCTTCAGTTTAGCTGTCTGCTTCAGCACCAGCCAGTCAGTGGTTTTCTCTACTTCAGCATTGTCATCAGCACTCTACCCAGTCTTCAGCATCATGGCTCCAAAGAAAAGCAATATCACCTATCATTTCTTCCAACCAGACTTGTCAGACATCAGGAGGGTCCAAACCCTGATGACCCCAGATCACATACCTCTGTTCAGGGAGCATTATGGGGATATACTTGACTTGGTTATAGACATGGACCCATCTCAGAGGAGCCTGATCCATACCTGCATCCAGTTCTATGACCCCCCATTGAGGTGTTTCACCTTTCAAGACTTTCAGTTGGGACCTCTCTTAGAAGAATATGCATCTTTGGTTGGTTTGCCTATCAAGAGAGAAATTCCTTTTAACCCTGAAATGGTCTTTCCCAGCAATGGAGAGATAGCAAGAGCTTTGCACCTGGAACCTGCTTTGATTGAGCAGCATATGACCTCTAAAGCTGGGATCCCTGGTTTTCATCTGGACTTCCTGATTTCTCAAGCTAGTTTGAAGGCCTCCCTGGGGGATTGGAAAGCTGTTTGTGCATTGTTGGCCTTGAGTGTATATGGAATTGTGTTGTTTGCAGATGAGCCCAGATTCATCAGCAAGAATGCCATCCACCTGTTCATCCTGAAGAACCCAGTGCCAACCTTGTTGGGTGACCTCTATTACTCAGTACATCAGAGGAATGAGAAACAGAGGGGTAAGCTAGTGAGGTGTTGTGCTCCACTATTCCATGCTTGGCTTCTCAAGCATCTACCCAGGACAGATGCATTCCTGAATCCTCATCAGCAAAGCAACTGGGCTAAGAGGCTCACTACTCTCACTGCAGCAGACATCAGATGGTGCACCCAAGGCACCAAGGGCAGAGATATGATCACAAGCTGTGGGCACTTTCCCAATGTACCTTTGGTAGGAGTTAAGGGAAGTATCAACTACAACCCCCTGCTGTTCAAGAGGCAATTAGGCTATGCACTGGTTCATGCTCCTAGGGAACAAGACCTGGTTGAGACCCTCTACTGTGAGAACAAGATCAGTTTGACTGTTGTTAGGCAGGCTGCCTGGGCCTGGGATCATGTTCAAACCAAGGGAATCACCATTCTGGGGAAGTGCAATAATGTGGCATCAGCCCAATATCATGAGTGGTCCTATGCTAGGGCCCAAATCTCAGGATTGCCCTTCACCATCAAAGACATGCCTGAGCCATCATCAGCACCACCCCCTGCTACTGTCAGTTTGGAAGAGTTTGAAGGCTTGAAAGAAAGAAATGAGAAGCTATCCCAAGCCCTGCAGAAGACCCTCAGGGAGAGGAGTGAAGGTGTAAGGGAGATTGAAAGATTGGAGAAGCTGAGAGTGGAACACTTGACTAAGATTGAGAAGTCTGGAGACTATATCAACAAGTCTAAAGCTGGTGAGCAGATTCTGAAAAATGCTTGTAAAGAAGCCCAGTTCCAAAGAGCAAGGACAGACTTGTACTTGAAAGAGAGTCAGGCCAGGTGGGTCCGGATCACTGAAGCCCGTACTCTAGAAGACAAGAGAGTTCAAGATAAGATGGAGCAGATGGAAAAAGCCCTGGCAGCAGCCCAGGAGGAAATTTCAGAGTTAAAAATCAAAGCTGGAGTGAAGAAATCCAAAGACCAAAGCCAGAACAAGAAGTTGACTACGGCTGTTGCAACAAGAAACCTTCTCATCAGGAATCTTACGGAGCATCCGGCTGATCCTGTGACCGAAGCACTTCTTAAGGAAGTTCGCGAGGATGAGTTTGGCCTTGGAGTCTGATTATTTGCTTGTTGTTGTTCCTTTTCCATGTACTTTTGCTTTTTGGTGATGTATTTTTGACCCCTTAGAGGGCTAGTGTTGTAAAAAATGAACAATTTGTATTATTTTACCTTTGTAATATATTTGTGTTTGTTTCCATCTGGGTTCACTTCAAAAGCAACTTCAACAGCATCATCTTCAAGGGTCTGGACGGGTCAAAACTGAAGACCAAGCCGGATACCTTGATAGCAAATAAGCATACTGCATTGCATACTAACCCTTTTGTTTGTTTTGTAGGTTTTGTTTTATTGTTTCTAACCTCTGTTGTGACATTCAGGAATTATTGCTCGCCGCAGGCTATTCCCTCTCAACAGGCCACACAGGTACCCTACAAGAAACAACCTTCCGGGCATCCAGATGGACCAGTTGCAGCAAGACCTCAATGAGGCCAGAACCCAGATGGCTAATGAAAGGGTGGAGATGAGAACTCAAATAACTCAGTTCATGGAAGTGATGAATAATTTAGCTCAAAGCCAGGAGAGGCTTAGAGTTCTGGTAGAGGGGAGAACTCAAGATGACCCCCATGTGGGAACTGCTGGCACCAGTAACAATGAAAGGGTGCAACCACATGTTAACCCCCCTATATTTGGTCCACACCTACATCCTGAGATTCATATTCCTGCAAACGTTCAAGGAACAGCCACTGCAGCCAGAGTACTTCAAGAGGATCCTCAGGAGGATCAGTTTACAGTCATGGGTGCTGGAGAGGAAACCTATGATAGGAGATTGGATGGGTTGGCTGAGAAGTTGAGGTCTTTGGAATCCCAAAATTCTTTGGGGTTCGATGTCATGGACATGGGTTTAGTAGAGGGGGTCAGGATCCCTCATAAGTTCAAGCCTCCTTGTTTCGAAAGATATAATGGGACTTCATGCCCCCGGACTCATTTGCAATCGTTTCTGGGAAGGCTGAAGGCCTATACAATGGATGAGAAGCTCTGGATGTTTTACTTCGAAGACAGTTTGACTGGAGCATCAAGGGAATGGTATTCCCACTTGACAAGGGCAACTGTAAGATGCTGGAAGGACCTGGCAGAGGCCTTCATCCGACAGTATCAATACAACTTAGACATGGCACCCAACAGGACTCTCCTAATGGGAATGTCACAGTCGTCAAGGGAAAGTTTCCGAGAATATGCCCAGAGATGGAGGCAATTGGCTGCTGCTGTTCAACCACCAATGTCTGAGAGAGAAATGGCAGACATGTTTATGAACACTCTCCAGGGAACGTATATTGACAGGTTGGCTGCTTTCTCGTCCACTAGCTTCGCAGATGTTGTTATAGCTGGGGAGAGAATTGAAAGCCTGTTAAAAATGGGTAAAATTTCCGATAATGGCGCCAGTTCGTCCAGCAGTACAAGGAAGCCTTTTGCAGGCCCTAGAAGAGCTGGCGAGACCAATGCCATTCATACCAACAGGGGTAGGCCCCAATATATTCAAAGGTCCATAGCAGCAGTCACTATCCCTGCTCCAGCACATCCTCTGCCAGTCTATCAACCTCCTCAACAAAACTTCCAACAACAACCTCCGTATCAGCAGAACCAATATCCTCCAAGGAACTACAACAACAACAACTCCAACAACAACAATCAACAGAGGCCATTCCAACAAAGGCCCTCTCAAGCTAATCGAGTGATCGACCCGATTCCAATGCCGTATGCTGCTTTGCTGCCACAGCTTCTGAAACTCAACCTGGTTGAGCTAAGAACGTTGGCACCTCCGGATCCAAACAGTCTACCAAGAAACTATGACTCTAATGCTAGGTGTGCTTTTCACTCAAACGCGCCTGGTCACAGTACAGAAAAATGCAGGGCACTGCATATGAAGGTACAAGACTTAGTAGACTCCAAGGCTTTGAACTTTGCACCTCCGCCCAACGTCAACAAAAACCCAATGCCACACCATGGTGGTCCCCGAATTAATGCTATCGAAGAAGACCAACCGTCTTATTTGATAACCAGTGTGGATCAGATCAGGACACCATTGGTGGAAATCAAGGCTCAACTCCGTGAAAGCAATATATTTCCGGGGTGTGAACTAGGGTGCCCATACTGCAATATTTCTTGGAATGGGTGTGAAGACTTGAGGAATGGCATTGACAGCCTTATTCAGAGTGGCTTACTGCAGATCACTACATCATTCCCGGCAAACCCGACGACTTCATCAGCAATGGTTTCAGATCCTCCTACAAATACAGCAACAATTGTTCCCAACAATTCATCAGCAACATCAGCAAGTACTTCATCTGTTCTACCCAATGATCAGTTTTCAACAGTTTCTCCTGCTACAACTTCAGCTTCAGTCCACTTCGACTCCCCATCAACAACAACAACAGTTCTTCCAACAGAACCTTCTACAACACCAGCAAACAATCACGAAGATGTCTCCACTGTTACCATATTCTACGATCCAGAAAACAATTCCGCTTATCATTCAGAAGGTGCTGCTCCCACTAGAGCACCAGTTACAATCTTTTATGATCCACAGACAATAACAGTCCCCTCAGCAGCAGCAATCAGTCCAGTCACCGTCACGGTACCTGGACCTGTACCATATGAAAGCAATAGGGCCATCCCTTGGCACTATGGCTCTGACTTGTACTGTGAAGGGAAAAGAATCACTCTGGAAACATCATCACCTGCACCACAAGTTGATAATGTGGGGGGAGGCGGAGGCTTCACTCGAAGCGGACGTCTCTTCGCTTCACAAGTCCAAAGACCCACTGCCGAAGCAGAAGCTGCTGCCAAGGCAAAGGGTAAAGGACCGGTGCAGGAAGATCCAGCTGCCAAAGAAGCCCTGAAGACTCCATTTGATCAGGAAGTTGATGAGTTTATGCGGATCATCAAGAAGAGTGATTATAAAGTTGTGGATCAACTTCACCAAACTCCATCCAAAATCTCCATCCTCTCACTGCTCATGTGCTCCGAAGCCCATCGGAATGCACTACTGAAAGTCCTGCACGCAGCTTACGTGCCAGAGGAGATTACTGTCAACCAGTTGGAAACGGTGGTTGGGAATGTTACTGCTAGCAACGGGCTAGGGTTTACCAATTCTGATTTGACAGTGGATGGTCGTAACCACAACAAAGCCTTGCACATAACTATGGAATGCAAAGGAGCTGTCCTTTCTCATGTGCTGGTGGACACAGGTTCCTCCCTGAATGTCTTACCAAAGAAGGCTCTGGTGAAGTTAGAATATGATGGATTGGCATTGAGACCCAGCAACCTGGTGGTTAGAGCTTTTGATGGCTCAAAGAGATCGGTTCTGGGAGAGATTGAGCTGCCCGTGACAATTGGCCCGCAGACTTTTAAAACTATCTTTTATGTGATGGACATTCAGCCCGCCTACAGCTGTTTGTTGGGTAGACCCTGGATTCACGCCGCTGGCGCTATAACGTCTACCCTTCACCAAAAGTTAAAATTTGAGTGGGAGGGTCAAGTTGTCACAATCTGTGGAGAAGAGGACATCTTTGTTAGCCACCTGGCTACCTACAAGTACATTGAGATGGATGGAGAAATCCATGAAACGATGAGCCAAGGTTTTGAAGCCTTGAATGTCAATGAAGCATCTGCTGTTTCAGGAATCTCCATGTCGTCATATCAACAAGCCCGGAAGGTTGTTGAGGAAGGAACTGCCCTAGGCTGGGGCAAGGTCTTAGCTGTGGAGGAGAAGAAGGACAAATTTGGGTTGGGTTACAAACCAACTCAACGTCAAGCAAAGGCTGCTGCAGAGCCAGGATTTGTCAGTGGGGGAATGCTAACCCCCGATGCTATCAACTGTCTGGAAGACGAGCTGGAAGAAGAACGCAACCTGGAGAATTGGATTCGTCCAAAGGTCCCGGGGAGCAGTGTCTCGAACTGGTCTTCCCAGGGAATTATAAGTGTTACTCGAGCAGAGTAATTATTATTTCCTGTATCTTTTATAGCATGCATCAAAGTCTTGCATCTTGCCCAAGATGACAAGACTCATTTTGTAATCAGGGCCATCTGTACTTTTGTGCAAACAAGATTAAATTAATGAAATATCAGACAATCTTTTTGCAAACGAGTCTTTTTCTTTTCTGCTCACTGTTTTTCCATTTTTCTTTTTGTACAAAAATAAATGGCGGTGTTTTCAAAATGATAACTTCATTTCACTTTTTTCTAAAGCAAGATTAAAATCAATCACTAAAATGAACCGACTTAACCCTTGCAGAGAGTGCCTTCCAGACAGCACCGACAACAGCACAGCTATGACATCGTATGACTTTGACAATCCGATCAATCAAGCTGATGAAGGGGTTGATGAAGAATATGAGCTTCCTGAAGAGCTAGCCAGGTTGCTGAGACAGGAGGAAAAAGTTATTACTCCTCATCAGGAGGAGATTGAAGTGATTAATCTTGGTACGGAGGAAGACGTGAAAGAAGTCAAAATCGGGGCCTGCCTGCAAGACTCAGTGAAGAGACAGCTGATAGATCTGCTTCAAGAGTATGTTGATGTGTTTGCTTGGTCCTACCAAGATATGCCAGGGTTGGATACCGATATTGTTGTGCATAAGCTGCCTTTGAGGGAAGAATGCCCACCAGTCAAACAGAAGTTGCGCCGAACTCGCCCAGACATGGCTATGAAAATCAAGGAAGAGGTACAAAAGCAATGGGACGCCGGGTTCCTTGCTGTGACTAGCTATCCTCCGTGGGTTGCTAACATAGTACCTGTGCCTAAGAAGGACGGAAAAGTAAGAATGTGTGTTGATTACCGGGATCTGAACAGAGCCAGCCCGAAAGATGACTTCCCATTACCTCACATTGATGTATTGGTGGATAACACGGCTCAGTTCTCGGTATTCTCCTTCATGGATGGATTTTCGGGATACAATCAGATCAAGATGTCACCTGAAGACATGGAGAAGACAACATTCATCACACCTTGGGGCACGTTCTGTTATAAAGTGATGCCATTCGGACTGAAGAATGCTGGTGCAACGTATCAACGGGCTATGGTAACATTGTTTCATGACATGATCCATAAGGAAATCGAATGTTATGTGGATGATATGATCGCCAAGTCCCTTACAGAGGAAGATCACCTGGTGAATCTGCTCAAGTTATTCAAGCGTCTGAGGAAATACCAACTAAAGTTGAACCCCAACAAATGCACATTCGGGGTGCGATCCGGTAAGCTGCTGGGCTTTATTGTAAGTGAGAAAGGGATTGAAGTTGACCCTGATAAAGTCAAAGCTATTCAAGAAATGCCTGCACCGAAAACTGAGAAAGAAGTTCGAGGGTTCTTAGGTCGATTGAACTACATTTCACGGTTCATATCTCACCTTACAGCAACTTGTGAACCCTTATTCAAGCTGTTAAGAAAGGAGCAAACGGTCAGGTGGAACGAAGACTGCCAGAAAGCTTTTGACAAGATCAAGGAGTATTTGCAAGAACCTCCAATCCTTATGCCTCCAGTTGAAGGAAGACCTCTGATTATGTACTTGACAGTATTAGAAGAATCGATGGGGTGTGTACTAGGTCAGCATGACGAGTCTGGTCGAAAAGAGTATGCGATATACTACCTAAGCAAAAAGTTTACCGACTGTGAACAGCGTTATTCACTGCTCGAGAAAACTTGCTGTGCTTTAGCGTGGGCTGCTCGCCGACTAAGGCAGTATATGTTGACCCACACTACTTTATTGATCTCAAAAATGGATCCAGTTAAGTACATTTTCGAGAAGCCAGCTCTTACCGGACGGGTTGCAAGATGGCAGATGATTCTCACAGAATACGACATACAGTACACATCTCAGAAAGCCATCAAGGGCAGTGTACTATCTGAATATCTTGCTGAGCAACCCATTGATGACTACCAGCCTATGAGGTTCGACTTCCCCGATGAAGACATCATGTTCATTAAAGCAAAAGATCATGAAGAGCCTATTCACACTGAAGGGCCTGACCCGGAGGAAGAATGGACTATGATGTTTGATGGGGCTGTTAACATGAACGGCCGTGGTGTTGGTGCAGTACTCATTACACCCAAAGGAGTTTACATGCCTTTCTCGGCAAAGCTCACTTTCAACTGCACTAACAACGAAGCTGAATACGAAGCTTGCATTATGGGTCTTGAGGAAGCCATTGACCTCAGGATCAAGACATTGACCGTATTCGGAGATTCAGCTTTGGTAGTCAATCAGACCAACGGAAAATGGTACACCCACCAAGATCATCTGATACCTTACAGGGATTATACAAGAAGGTTATTGACTTTCTTCACAACAGTCAAGCTTGAGTATATCCCTCGGGACGAGAATCAGTTTGCGGATGCTCTTGCTACCATTTCATCCATGATCAAAGTTCAAGCTGCTAACTTTGTACCTCAGATTTCAGTATCGAGACTTGATAGACCAGCATATGTATTTGCAGCAGATATTGCTAAAGATGATAAGCCTTGGTTCCATGACATCAAGTGCTTCTTGGAGGATCAAACGTACCCACCTGGGGCATCTTCCAATGATAAAAAGACTTTAAGAAGGCTTGCTGGAAGTTTCTTTCTGAACACTGATGGATCTTTATACAAGAGGAACTTTGATATGGTACTCCTCAGATGTGTTGACAAGACAGAAGCAGATTTGTTGATGCATGAAGTGCACGAAGGATCCTTTGGTACCCATGCAGGAGGGCATGCCATGGCTAAAAAGTTGTTAAGATCAGGCTATTACTGGATCACAATGGATGCAGACTGTTGTGCTTACGCCAGAAAATGCCATAAATGCCAGATTTATGCAGACAAGGTGCATGTGCCTCCCAATCCCCTGAACATAATGTCTTCACCATGGCCCTTTGCTATGTGGGGCATTGACATGATTGGCAAAATTGAGCCAACTGCTTCGAACGGCCACAGATTCATCCTGGTCGCCATCGATTATTTTACAAAGTGGGTTGAAGCAGCCTCATATGCAAATGTCACAAGGCAAGTGGTAGCCAGATTTCTGAAAAGAGATATCATCTGTCGGTATGGAGTGCCCGAGCGAATCATTACTGATAATGGTTCCAACTTGAACAACAAAATGATGGCAGAGCTGTGCCGGGACTTCAAGATCCAACATCACAATTCTTCTCCTTACAGGCCAAAGATGAACGGCGCTGTTGAGGCAGCAAATAAGAATATCAAGAAGATTGTGCAGAAGATGGTAGTCACTTACAAAGATTGGCATGAAATGCTACCGTTTGCCTTGCATGGGTACCGCACATCAATCAGGACATCCACTGGGGCAACACCGTATCAACTTGTGTATGGTATGGAAGCAGTCCTACCTGTTGAAGTTGAACTACCCTCCCTACGGGTACTGATGGATGTTAAGCTAAACGAAGCAGAATGGGTTCGGGCCCGATACGAACAACTAAGTCTGATCGAAGAGAAAAGATTGGCTGCAATCTGTCACGGGCAGCTATATCAGAAAAGAATGAAGAGAGCCTTCGATCAGAAAGTCAGGCACCGAGAGTACCGGGTGGGAGATCTTGTGTTGAAGAGAATCCTCCCTCCTCATACAGACCACAGGGGCAAGTGGACTCCCAATTACGAAGGACCATTTGTTGTGAAGAAAGTCTTCTCTGGTGGAGCACTGATGCTCAGCACCATGGATGGTGAAGATTTCCCGTCCCCTGTGAATTCAGATGCAGTTAAAAAATACTTCGCATAAAATGACCCGCTGGACATAAAAACAGAATGTAAATCCAGGCAAAATAGGGCCTCCCGGCGAGTCAAAGACAGAATAAAAGACTCGGGCAAAAATAAGGGAAATAAGCAAAAAAATGTACACCCGCTGAGTTGAAAAGCCGCATTGGACAGCTCAGGCAAAAATGGGTATCCCGATGGATTGAAAACCCGAAAGGGCGATCCATGCAAAATAAGGGAATAAGCGAACAACTGCATTCTGAATTCGTCTGTATCACCTACAACTTGGTAAGCTCCAAGGGATCAAGCTGCAATCAGAATCAACTCTCTCCAGAAAGCAAGACGAGAAGAACGTCATTGTCATACGAGTCATAGCAGAAGAGGAAGCTCCTTGAAAGCATCGCCAGCACCGCCAGCACTTTATTTCTCAATTTGTAACAATCTCCTCATTTCAGGAGATATGTTTCTCTGACTGTATCTTGCCAATTCAGGGCACACGAATTAATATAATCAGATTTTCAGTCATGTCTCGTTTTTTACATTTATGTTTTGCAAAGAGTTGTCTGATGTCTCTAAAAACACAATTGCATAAGTACAGATGCCTCTCTCTAAAAATAAAACACATGCTTGCAGGGAATATACTTACTCTCGAAAGTACTTATTTCCTATGACGGAATCTCAGTAAAAGATACCTCGGGACCATTTGTGCGTTTCTTTATCTTTGCAGGATTGCAGGTATCCAGAACACAACTTGGGGCATACAAGTTACGTCTCAGCAAGCTGGCAAATCTACAAAAGATATCGGCATCCGAAACGCTCTATCCCCAGTCGAGTTGCTTCCCATTGCTCGCCCCAGCTGAATTACCAACAGCATCTCCCAGCTGTAATACCAACCATTATTCCTCAGCAGGATGCGAGAATCGAGGAATCATCTCCCCACAGAGCTTCAGGCCTCTATTCAGAAGAGCAGCGCACGAAGAAGTCACAACAGAGAGAGAGAAAGCTTCTACAAACCCCAGCTGGGTCCCGTATTATAAGAATATGTCAATCGATGACGTATATCCCCAAGCAGATACAACTACAGATCTATCAATGATCTCATCCCCAGCTGGGATGTTCACTTCAAGCAGATCGATCAGAGATCTTTGCAGCAACGGGATCCGAATCCCGGATCGGTGCCTCTTTGCATAATCATAGCATTCGCATCATATTCACCCCCAGAGCGTAGCATTCCGTCTAATACGGAGCATTACGGCAAAAAATCAAATGCATAGCATAATCATAAGTCATGTTGTGATTTGAACACTTGTAAATATTGACAATCTGTCGGCATACAGAATACATCCCCATCAGAGTCCCAGCAAAAGCAGTTGCCCCATATCACAAACACCAGTGCATATCTCCTTTTTGATACCCGTCCGTATCATCATTTCCCAGCAGGTTGCCTGAATACACTTTACAAACCAAGATCACCAGTATTGCAGATACATCCTGACACTCGTCCGTGTCGTGTCACCAGCAGAAAGCCAAAGACACCCTCTTTGCACTTACATATACCTATACACTTTCTTGACACCCGTCCGTGTCATATCCCCAGCGTGGTCGCCTATACTTGTATATACACTTTCCTGACACCCGTCCGTGTCATATCCCCAGCAGATAAACACTCACCTATACATTATATACTCACTACTCATTGGTACACCTACTCAGATACTCGTCCGTATCTTATATACACCATGTATATCCCCGCAGATTCGACAGTAGTCCTTGTTCTTTGTTAACCAGTTGGTACTCGTCCGTACCATCATCTCAGAACATTGCGTCTAATGTTTGTTTCTACATGATACTCGTCCGTATCATAATCTTAAGGATGCTCGTCCGCATCTTTAATCCATACACCGTGTCAAACACTTATGTCTTCGTGAATATAGATGCTCGTCTGTGTCTACTATTCCCCAGAAGGATACTTTCAGATGCAACACTCGTCCGTGTTCCTTGTTAACCAGTTGATACTCGTCCGTATCATCAGCTCTGAGCACGTGTCAGTTTGTTTCTACATGATACTCGTCCGTATCATAGTCTTAAGGATGCTCGTCCGCATCTTTAATCTATACACAATACCAAACACTTATACCTTTTGTTTCTTGGATGTAAACGCTCGTCCGTATTTACTATATCCCCAGTAGATCGCAGTCAAATTTCCTTTTTATCTAACACTCGTCCTGTGTTATGATAAACTTTGAGAGCAGCCGTCCCCTGCTAAGTGGTCGTCCTCCACTTCTTGATGGTCGTCCTCCATCATGCTCATCCGATGGCCGTCCCCATCGTTGATTTTAGCAGCCGTCCCCTGCTAGGTGGTCGTCCTCCACCTTTTGATGATCGTCCTTCATCACTTTATCCAATGGCCGTCCCCATTGTTGATTTTAGTTGTCTAACACTCATCCTGTGTTATGATAAACTTTGAGAGCAGCCGTCCCCTGCTGAGTGGTCGTCCTCCACTTCTTGATGGTCGTCCTCCATCATGCTCGTCCGATGGCCGTCCCCATCGTTGACCTTTTCTATCCGATGGCCGTCCCCATCGTTGATATTTTGGCAGCCGTACCCTGCCAGGTGGTCGTCCTCCACCTTTGATGGTCGTCCCCATCATATTTCTTTTATGCCCAACAGAGCAGCCGTCCCCTGCTAGGTGATCGTCCTTCACCTTTGATGGCCGTACCCCATCATCTGTTTATTTCATTTATTCTTTAACCCGATGGCCGTCCCCGTCGTGGTCCCTTTTCTTTTTTAACCCGATGGCCGTCCCCATCGTTGGTTACTTTACCTTTGTGAACTTGATGGCCGTCCCCGTCATGTCTCACCAATCCCCAGAGAATGTTACTACTTTATCTTGATGGCCGTCCCCATCATATTATCTTAGTTTTCCCAGCTAGTCGGCCGTCCCCGTCTTAGCTTTATCTTTTATCCCCAGCATGTCGGTCGTCCCCGTCATCGCTTTATTTTACACACTTTCCCCAGCATGTCGGCCGTCATCGCTGTTTACCCAGCAGTCGTCCTCTGCTCGACGGTCGTCCTCCGTCGCCCACACTTTACAATATACTTTATTTGCTTTTACAATCTATATCCCTTTTCTTCTTCATTTCTGTGAGTGCAAATTTTGGACTGTCTTTGGTATTCAACCACAAGTTATCTTGTTTGCCTGTTAAGCCGCCGCTTACAACCTGCACAGCTAACTCATGCTTGAATAGGGGCAGCTGTAAACACACCAAATTTGCCCTCACCCATTCACACATGACTTGTGATCATCTCATATGCATAAACACAATCACATCATCTCATGTCTCATTTGGTTTCACTGGATAGTTTCTAAGGCATCTGCACCTAGGGTTTGTGATCTGAGCAACCTCAGGGCATCTTGAGCCATTCCAAAGGCCATTAATCAACTCAAAGGGGTCCATGTGTGTTCTTATATCATGTTACATCCTCACAAAGTCAAAATTGCAGAGGGATCACAAGAACTAGGGTTTGAGTGGATGCAGAGCCAGGATGAACTGCACAGTTGACTGAAAATTAGGGTTTTGGTTTCAGAGGCCATAACTCCAAATTTTTTGGTCATTCTTGTTTCCATTGGTCTCTATATGGTATAGGGAGTATGCATATCAATTTTCATGAAGAAATTCCATGGGGAAGTCATCTGATCAAGAGTTGACTTTTCAGACAAGTCAGTGCAAAATCAGGGCATCTGAGGCCCCCAATGACCCAACCAATGGGTGATCTTCATCATTTTGAGTGTATATGATCTTTATTTGATCATGGAAGAAGGTTGAAGTTCATAAAAATCAAGAATTTAGGTTTTTTTGCAAAT
The DNA here is from genome assembly GCA_963966055.1 of Lathyrus aphaca. Classification (NCBI taxonomy): domain Eukaryota; kingdom Viridiplantae; phylum Streptophyta; class Magnoliopsida; order Fabales; family Fabaceae; genus Lathyrus; species Lathyrus aphaca. The sequence goes on along the minus strand of OZ014524.1, from coordinate 408,412,416 downwards.
GTTGACTTTTTGGGTATAGTTGACTTTTCAAGAATGCCTCATTTTAGGTCAATTTTCAAGCCTTGATTCATGATCCAAAAAGGCTTCAAATGGAAAAACTTTGGTCATGAAAGTTGTAGATCTCATCTTTACCTTTTCAAAAAGTACAAGAACATGATCAAACTCTTCATGGATCAAAAGTTATGGCAATGCAAAGTTAGCAAAAATCATTGATTTTCAAGTTATGCATCAAATGGAAATTTTGCAAAACCTTGGATTAATGCATTATGTGACTTCTAATTCCTCTCAAACCAGTACACAAACATTTCTTTAAGTCATAAAATCAGATTTGAACTAAGTTTGCCCTTGGTTTCATGTTTGGTTATGCAAAGGATCACATGTGAACCAAAATGCCACAACTTGCAAAACTCATCATCATGCTTGCTACAACTTGATGCATTGGCTGCTGAGCTTTGCTAGCCTCTCACCTCACCTTGCTGCGCCAGCCCATGCCCATGTACTTGCCTAGCACCTCACCTTACTTTCTCTTACACAAGAGTTGACAAAGTTGCAAAAGTTAACCTACCAATCCATAAAGCACAAGTCACATCAGCCAGCCAATGAGAGAGAGTCATATGTACAATTTGCAAGCTAAACATATCAAGAGCTAAGGCTGAAACCACACCATTCACAACATTCACAAAAACCTTCCATCTTGCAAGTTCATTCGAATTTCTCTACACAGCTTCCAAACACTCAAACTCTCATCACCATTCAACTCACCCCACCTCATAGACAAGAAACCACCAAAGCATGAGCCTGAAACAAGCCTGAAAACTCCATCGCCATCATTCACCTCAAGCTGCAGATTCTATCGAATCTCTCTCCACAAGCCACAAACACTTCAACCAACACCACAAACCTTCTCAACACACCTCATAGATCATAAACAACCCCTCTTCACAGCCTGAAAGTGCCAAAAACTCATCTGCCATTGTTGACTGAACTGAAGCAGTTCCTTTCGAATCTTCTTCTCCAGCCAACACAAACTCATTTTGAGCATCCAAGTACCTTTGGGGGACCAAGAGGAGCAGCTTGCACTGAAAGAAGAGGCCTGGAAGTTCCTAAACCGAAAGCTTCAAATCTCAGGTAGCTCCAAATATTTTTTTCCAGAAATCACTTTTGTTGTTATAAACTTGTTCTTCATGCTTGCCTGATCACTCTGGTACCATTAGTTTTTGAAATGGCTTTGTTTTAAGAGTTTAATTTGATTCTGAAGCTTGCGTGACCTAGAACTTGCTTGCTTCGATTCAGCTTGTTTATGGAATATAAATTTGTTTTAGGTTAGGGGTTTGGTTCGTGAGGATGAGAGGGACGTTTTCCTGGTCTTAGATTTCATTTTAATAACCTAGGGAAGAAGCTTGAAGTTTCCAGGGGAGGAGGTCACCGGAGAAGACGACCGGAGCTCGTCTCCGGTGACCTGAGAGTGATTAATTATTAATTAGGGTTAGGGCACTGAGTTTGAATCTGGACCATTTGATCATCTTTCCCGCGCGTGCGTGTATGGTCTGGATTGCATCATTAAGTTTTAATTGTGGTTTAATATTTAATTAATTAAGATTAGGATAGTTTGAATCTGGGCCATCAGATGGCGCGCCAAGTCAACCCACCCACCCTCAGAACGCATCCTGGCCTTTCATTTGTCTTACTTTTATTTTATTCAATTTTTAATTCATTTTTCTTGCATTTTATTTGTATAATTTATTTAAAATAGCTAAAAAATCATAAAAATTATGAAACTTTTTCTTTAAGGTTTTATTAATTTTTATGACACAAAAATATTTTTATTTTATTTTTTATCATTAAAAAAGTATTTTTAAATATTTAAAAGATTATTTTTAATTGATTAATGAGAATTAATTAATTAAAAATACTTTTAGGTATTTAAAAATTACAAAAAAATTCATGAAATGTTCTAAGACATTTAGAAACATTGTCCAACCTCCAAACCAAATTTCTTTTTTGATCTTGATGCATTTTAAGAATTTTTCATTGAATTAAATCCTATTTTATGCATTATTTTGATCATGTGTTTAAAAATTCATTTCTGCCTTTTGGTGAAGGTTGAGACATTGATTCTTTTTGCATTGTTTTCCATTTGACATGTAGTTTCAAGGATAAAAAAGGCCATGATTTGATCTTGCATTTTCTAATTGATTGGCATTTGTTTTGTTACAAACCCTAAAAAACCCTAATAACTTGTAAAAATCATAACTTGAGTTTGGTTGAGAGTTGAGAGTTCTCCTTTGGGCAGTGGTTCATTATAGGCCTAGGGTTTCTTTGGGTACCATTTTCCATTTTTTAGGTTAAGGTTTGCTTCTGTTTTTGGTTTGTGTTTGATGTTTGATCCATGAACCCTAATTTGGGCTTTCATTTGCATCCTTCTTGCATTTCCTTGCATAACTTGACTTGTCATTTCACTTTGTGCATTCTTATGATTCATTTGACATCTTAAGACATGTAGAAAGCATCATTGATCATTGCATTGCATATTTGCCATGTCATTTGTCTTGTATGTTCCATAACATTTCATGTTTGTTCATGTTCCTTAGCTTGCATCATTTGCATTCATAACTTTGTATGAACATCTCATTGTCTTGTCTCATGTTCATAGCACCTCATGGCATCATAATAATCATCACCATGCTTCTGGTTGTGCTTTGCCTCATGCCACTTCATCTCATTTTGCATTGCATTGCATTTCTTTCTAATATTTCAGGTGGTAAGTAAACTTGAGAAGTGAATTTGCCTTCACTTCTCATAACCTTTCTTTTCATCTCTCTTGCATCCATTGCTGCATTTCTATATGTGTTTGAGATTGAGCTTGCTCATTCTTGTTCCTCCCACTTTCTTTCTTCAAGTGACTTGACTTCTTGAATGAAGCAAGTTGCTTTGCTTCTCTTGATCCTTTCATCTGCTTCCTGGTGGTTCCATTGAAGGCTTCTCTTGAAAACCCCACAAACCTTAGGAACAACCAAGCATGATAATGAATTAGGGTTTTGATTAGTCTCCCCCATAGTTTTTACCTTTGTGTCTCTCCTTGAGTCATCTCCCCTCACCTCATAATCAGGGACTAAACCCTCAAGGCTTTAAGACTTTGTGATTAAGATCATGCCTGCATCCTTCTTTTAGGATGGAGTGTATAACTTTAATCCTAAGTCTTGGACCCTTAAGGTGTTGAACTCTCTTAATTAATCCATCTAATAATCATCAAGACATTACACTTGTAACTTGGGCCTTGCATTAGGGTTCTAATTCTTCCTTAATTGGTTAAGAAGGACTAACCCTAAAGTTAATGGACAAGTCCCCCTCAAGTTGTCTTACAAATCATAAAAAACACTTCATCATCATATCATTAATAAAATCCACTTAATCAAAGGTTTGTTCTGTCATGGGTTTAATCCCTAATCATGGATTAAGCTGAGGATCCTTCCTCAGCTTAAACACCCTCATCTATTATCCTTCTTTTAGGATAGTGTAATGAGCCTGTTAAATCCCTGATTATGGCTTAACCTCATTACTTAACACTAAACAAAAATCACAAAAACATCTAATTAATCACAAGTAGGTTAATGATCTCAACCCTACATCAAAGGTGATTAAGTGTGAGAATCTGACTTCACACTTAAGGTAATTCTCATTACCCCTAATCAGAGGGATGATGTGATGAGTTTACCAAATCCATTGATTTAGGTTTAAGCTCATTATCTTATGACAAACTCCAAAAAGAAATAAAAGACTGAAAACACAAGAACAAACAATAATCGTCTCCTTCGGGATTCTTTTCTCATCATCTTCACTCACAACCGAGAACTTGCTTCTTCCGTCTAATGCAAGACAGTTTGCATCTGTGCCAGACAGATCATACACTTGAGCATAGACTGCAAGCAGTTCCCCAGTCAATCCTTTCAGTCTCTTTGGGTCGAACTACGGTGTTCTGACTTCCTCATTGCACGAGAGGATACGTAGGCATAACTTAACGGTTATCGAACAAAAGTCTCTGTACATTCCCCCTCTTTCCGGCTTCATTCTTTAGCCTCATTATCATGAGCATTTCATTCTGTTCCTACACTGACACTTTCATACTTCACATCACTTATACACTATACACTGGCACCTGTACATTCTTTCCAGCTATTTTATACACAGATTGCACTGACACTACCCCTTTAAAACACAAATCTTTTAAGCGTGGATCCCGTCGAGTACGGCGGACAATCTGGGTGCTAATACCTTCCCAGGTTGTAACCAACCCCCTTTCTCAGTCTCTCTGGTTCGCAACCGTCTTATCCATCTCTTTCTAGGTCTATGCAGCATTACCTTTCCTCCGGGATAAAAATGCCTAGCTGGCGACTCTATTCATTCTCCAGTGAGTTCACGGCTGTGTGTTCTCACTGTTCCCTTCGCCGACCGTTCGCGTCTGTACCTTCATTTGATCCATTTTCATTTGTCGGGAGCGACAATAGGGTACAGACGCGAACGGTCGGCGAGACGAGGACACAAGGGTGAACTGAAAAGAGTCGCCAGCTGGGCATTTTTATCCCGAAGGAAAGGTAATGCTGCATAAACCTGGAAAAAGATGGATAAGACGGTTGCGAACCAGAGAAACTGAGAAAGGGGGTTGGTTACAAACTGGGAAGGTATTAGCACCCAGATTGTCCGTCGTACTCGACGGGATCCACGCTTGAAAGATTTGTGTTTTAAAGGGGTAGTGTCAGTGCTGTTTTGTGTGCAGAAACTGGAAAAGAATGCAAGTGTCAGTGCAAAAGAAATGTGAAGTGGATAAGAGAAGTGTCAGTGTTGGAAAGAAGTGCAAAGCTCAAGACTATGAGGCTTAAAGAATAATGCTGGAAGGAGGGGGAATATACAGAGACTTTTTGTTCGATAACTGTTAAGTTATACCTACGTATCCTCGCGTGCAATGAGGAAGTCAAAACACCGTAGTTCGACTCAAAGAGACTGAAAGATAAATTGACTTGTGAACTGCTTGCTTGTCTATGCTCGAGTGTATGAACTGTCTGGCTCAGGTGCAAACTGTCTTGCATTAGACGGAAGAATCGAGTTCTCGTTTATGAGTGAATGAGGTGAGAAAAGAATCCCGAAGGAGACGATTATTGTTTGTTTTTTTGGTATTTTTCAGTCTTTTATTGCGTTTAGAGTTTGTCATAAGAAAATGAGCTTAAGCCTAAACCAAGGGTTAGTAAACTCATCACATCCTCCCTCTGATTAGGGGTAATGAGAATACCTTAAGTATGAAGTAAGCACCTCACACTTAATCACCATGATGTAGGATTAAGATCATTAACCTACTTGTGATTATTTAGATGTTTTTGGAGTTTTTGTTTAGTGTTAGGTAATGAGTTTAAGCCATAATCAAGGATTTAATGGACCCATTACACCATCCTAATAGAAGGATAATAGATGAGAACATTTAAGCTGAGGAAGGCTCCTAAACTTAATCCATGATTAGGGATTAACCTCATGACAAAACAAAGTCTTTATTAGAGTGGATTTTAGTTAATGGTAATGTTAAGAAGTGGATTTTATGGTTGGTAAGACAACTTGAGGGGGAATTGTCCATTAACACTAGGGTTAGTCCTTCTTAACCAATTAAGGAAGAATTAGAACCTTAATGCAAGGCCCAAGTTACAAGCTTGATGTCTTAGTGATTATTAAAGTGGATTGATTAAAGGACTTAAACACATTAAGGGTTTAACACTTAGGATTAAAGTTATACACTCCATCCTAATAGAAGGATGCAGGCATAAGCTTAAACACAAAGCCTTGAAACCTTTAAGGTTTAGTCCTTGATTGAGAGATGAGAAGAGAAGACACAAAGATGACACAAAGATAAAACTAATGGGGGCACTAATCAAACCTTAATTGTGATCATGCTTGGGTATTCCTAGGGTTTATGAGGCTTGCAAGAGATCTTCAAGGAAAAGCCACCATGGAAGAAGCAGGATGAAGGAAGGAGAAGCAGAAAGAAGCAAGCCAACTTACTTCACTTAAGAAGATAAGTTGCTTGAAGAAAGAAAGTGAGGAGGGAACATGAATGAGCAAACTCACTCTAATACAAAAGTAAAATGCAACAATGAAATGCATAAAAGAGATGAGAATAGATTATGAGAAGTGAAGGCAAATTCACCTCTCAAACACTTACCACCTGAAAAGTTAGCAAAAGGAAATGAAATGAATTGAAAATGAGATGAAATGTAAAGATGAAAGCCAAAGTCAGAAGCATGTTCATGATGCTAATGATGCAAAGAGATGACATAAATGTATGTCATGAGATGGGAATGATCATGCAAAGGATGGGAATGCAAATGAGACATGTAAGAAGCATGAAAGTTCTTGAATGCATATGAAATGAAATGAAAGCAAAAACATGGAAAATGGATGATGCAATGATCAAACATGATTTCATTATGTTCTAAGATGTATTATATGTCATATGAATGCACAAAATGTCATGGCAAGTTCATGTATGCAAGCTTATACAAGATGGATGCAAATGAAGATGCAAATTAGGGTTTATGCACAACATGAGATGCAAAATTCAAAATCAGAAGCAAATGGTAAGATAAAAAATTGTAAATGGACTCAAAGGGAACCTAAACCTATACAAGTTCACTGTCCAAAGGAGAAGGTCAGAAGCTAAACCATAAGGGACTTATGAATTTCCTAAGTTTCTAGGGTTTTAAGGGTGATCCTAAAGGTAAAATGCCAAATAAATTGAAAATGCATTAGGAAAATGAAACAAAAATGTTTTTAGGAACCTGAGGTCATGCCTAACACAATGCAAAAAGAATCATTCACAAACTCTCTTTGGTTCAAAAGTTATGAATTTTTGAAGTTAGGGTTAAAAATATTCAAACTTAAGAACCCTAATTCAAATGAAAATTGTCAAAGTGTGATCAAAACCAAAAAGAAATTTGTGTTGTGAGTTTGTAAATGCTTCTAAATGTTTGAAAATGTTCTCTGAATTTTTTGGGATTTTTAAATACCTAAATGTATTTTTAATTAATTAATTTCCATTAACTAATTAAAAATAATCATTTAAATGATTTAAAAATATTTTTTAATGAAAAAAATAAAAATAAAAATATATTTGGGTTCTATAAATTAATTAAAGTTTGGATAAAAAATTTCAGAATTTTTTGAAGTCTTTTTCTATTTTTAAAAATTTGTGCAAAATAAAATAAAAGAAATGAATAAAAAATGAAATAAAACGAAAGTATGCACAATGGAGAGCCAGGATTGATTCTGGGTTTGTGAGAGTTGACTTGGCGCGCTATCTTAAGGCCCACATTTAAACTGAACTAATCCTATTTAATTAATTATTAAACCTAAAATTAAAACTAATCAAGCAATCTGGACCACATAACACGCGCGGGAGAGACTGATTTAAGGGCCTACATTCAAACCTGGAACCCTAATCCTAATTAATATTAATCACTTTCAGGTGGCCGGAAATGACCTCCGGTCATCTTCTCCGGCCACCCCTTCCCTGAAAATTTCCCAAAATGCTCCCTAGGTCATTTCTGGAGCTCTAAAGCTCCAGATTGCTTCTTCTCACCTTCCTAAACTCAACCCTAACCTCAAATGGAATTTATTTTCACTCACAAACAAGATTCGAATTAAAATGCAAAAATGGCAGAAATTTCAGAACAACCATACAACTTCATTTCTCAACCATTTTCAAAACCACAAAGCTCAGTATACTCAGGGGATCACAAGGAACAATTCTATAACTTTAAAAAGGATTTCTGGAAAAAACGTTTGAGAGAGCTACCTGAGATGGAGCTTTACACCCTAGAGCTTTCAGGCTGCTTCTTTGCTTCAAAACCCCTCCAATGATCTCCCTGAAGAAGCTTTGATGCTTGGTTGGAGTTTTTTGTGGCTAGTTTGTGAGTTTGATACAGTTCAGTTCAAAGGGGGAGGGAAATCGTGTTTTTGATATGGTTGCTTTTAGGGCAAGATGATGGGTGGGAGATGATCAGTGGATGATGGTGAGTTGTTCTTTGAAGTTTGTTTGGATGTTTGTAGCTTGTGTGATGAGTTTCAAAGGAATGAAGGCAAGAGGGATTTTTTGTGAACTTGGCTTGTGTAATGTTTCAGCCTCCAAGATTGTGTGAAATGGCTTGCCTTTGGTACACATATCAAGTCCTGATAGGTCAGAGAGTTGTTGGTGGCCTATGCTGATTGGTATGGTTCAAAATGCAAAAAGTTAATTTTTGTGTAAGTGAAGGCATGGTTTGGTTCAGGCATGGTACAAGGGTATGGCTCGAGTCAGCTAGCTTCAAGGAGGTCCATGGAAGTCATATTTTGTAGCTGGCAAGAGTGGATGAAGAGATTTGATCCATTTTGCAATTTTGAAGAAGTTTGGCCCCTTTTGAATTACTTGAAGCTCAAGGCATGGAATGGAATGATTCAAAGCACAAATCTGATCTTTAGAGGTCACATGAGTATGTTGTGAAGTATTTATGCATATTTGAAGCCTTTAGAATGCCTTATCATGTCTTTTTGCAAAATGCCTCTTTGGTGCAAAAGTGAATTTTATGTGATTTTTCCCAACTTTGGAAAGCCATAACTTGAGTTCCAAAATGAATTAGATCACGTTCTTGTACTTTTTGGAAAGGGAATGATCCATTCTACAACTTTCATGACCAATAATTTTTCATTTGAAGCATTTTTGGTTGAGAAAGAGTAGGTTGAAAAACTTTCCCAAAATGGAAAGTTTACATTACAAGTCATTTCCATATTTGGCAAATTTTGGTTTAGCCCCCTTTTCTTCAAATTTGTGAACTTCAAATCACTTCAATGATCAAATAAAGACCATATAACTTCATTTTGATGAAAAATCCATTTTGGTTCCATGTTGGGGGGCCTCAGATGCCCTGATTTTGATCTGACTTGCTCAAGAAGTTACCCAGTGATCATATGACTTCCATAATGTATTTTTACATAAAACTTGGTATGCATGATCCTTATATCATATTGAGACCAATAGAAACAAGAATGACCAAAAAATTTGGAGTTATGGCCTCTGAAACCAAAACCCTAATTTTAGGTCATATGTGCAGTTAAACCTGGCTCTGCTTCCATGCCCTGCCAGTTCTTGTGATTTTCTGACTTTCTTGATCTTGGGAAGATATAATATGATGTTTGAACATACATAGACCCTCTTGAGATGATTTAGGACCTTTGGAGTGGCTCAGATAGCTCAGGGATTGCTCAGATCACAAACCCTAGATGCAGATGACTTTGAACCAATGCAGTGAAGTAAAAATGCAATATGGTATGATATGATTGAACTTATGCAAATGAAAAGATCACAAGCCATGGTGAAATGAGTGAGGGAAAATTTGGGGTGTTTACAATTTCCATTAATTAATTAAAATATACATTTAAATATTTTTAAAATGATTTTTTAATGCCAAAAATAAAAATAAAAATGTTTTTGGGTGAAGAAAAATATTTGAAATCAAAATGCAGAAGAAACATATTTTTTGGAATTTTCTAAGTATTTTAAATTAATTGTGCGAAATAAATGGAATAAAATGAAAATAAAATATGAATAAAAGAAAGTCAACTGATCCAATGGACCAGGTTTGAACCTATGTTGACTGCGCGCACAGATGAGTGGGCAGGATTGAATCTGACTTAATTATATAATTAACCTAATTAATTAATAATTAATCTTAAGTGGAGTGATCTGAGCCATCCACACGCGCGGGAACTAAGATCCTATGGCTGACATTTAAACCTGGCCACTAAACCCTAATTAGGGTTCTAACCACTTTCAGGTGACCGGAGCTAGCCTCGGTCATCTTCTCCGGCTACTCACTCTTGCTATCTCACTCTTGCTATCTCACTCAAAACGTAAAATAAACTCATCAAATTCTCCAGAAATGATCCTCACCTCATTCTAAACAAGAATCAACCAACAAATTTCATTTATTTCACATGAACAACAAGATTCGAAGCAAAACGGAAAATCAAACAGAAATTTCAGAAGCTTCATACATGCTTGTTTCTCACTCATTTTCAAAACAAAATAGATCATGATTATCAGCAAAGCATAAAGAACATTTCTATAACCTAAAATTACATTTCTGGAAAATTTGTTCTTGAGGATACCTGAAGTGGAGATTTCTCAATCTGAGCTATCTGGCCTCCTCTTTGGTGCAAAATGACTCCAATGATCCTCCTGGTGATGCTTTGATGCTTGAAGAGAGTTTATAATGGCTGGTTTGAATGGTTGTTCTTCAACTGGCCAGAAATCGTGTTTCAGTTTTGTTTGGTTTTAGGCTGCAATGAAGGGTGGGAAATGATCCTCTTGTGATGCTGAGTTGATTGGTGGAAGAAGTTTTGAGTTTGAGTGTGTGTGCTATGAGTTTCGAAAGCTTTTGCTCTTGAGGTGATTTTGAGGAACTTGGTAGTTCTGAGGTTTCAGCCTTGTGTAATGTGTGTTATGAGTTGCATTTTGTCCACATAACAAGCTTTGATAGGTCAGAAGAGTGGTTGTGGCCTATGGTGATTGGTATGGGCAAGTTGCCAAAATGTCAACATAACTTGTACTTGAGGTATGGGCTGGTTCAGTGGCTGTTTCAAGGCATGGCTCGAGTCATCTTGGTTTAAGGATAACCATGGAAAAGGTTTTGTGGTGATTCAGCAAGTGTGTGAGAGGTTTTGTATCATTTTGCAATTTTGAGGAAGTTTGGCCCCTTTTGAATTTCTTGATGTGAAAGACATGAAATGGCATGATTCTTTGGGAAATTTTGGTCACAGAGAATTGCATTATGTTGGTATGATGCTTAGAGAATGGTTAGAGGTCACAAAATGGCTTGGTATGTGAATTTGCAAAAATCCCTCTTTAGCATGAAAGTGAACATTATGTGATTTTTCCAACTTTGCCAAGCGATAACTTGAGTTCCATAATGAATTAGAACTTGTTCTTGTACTTTTTGAAAAGGGAATGATCCAATATACAACTTTCATGACCAACAATTTTTCATTTGAAGCATTTTTGGTTGAGAAAGAAGAGGTTGAAAAACTTTCCCAAAATGGAAAGTTTCCATTACAAGTCATTTCCATTTTTGGCAACTTTTGGTTTAGCTCAAATTTCTTGAATTTTGTGAACTTCCAAGCACTTTAATGATCAAATAAAGATCATATAACTTCAATTTGATGAAAATATCACTTTGGTTCCATTGTTGGGGACCTCAGATGCCCTAATTTTGCTCTGACTTGCCCAAGAAGTTACCCAGTGAACAAATGACTTCCAAAATGAGTTTCTTCATCACACTTGGTACACACGATCCTTATAACATATTAAGACTACTAGAAACAAGAATGACCAAAACAATTGGAGTTATGGCCTCTGAAACCAAAACCCTAATTTCAGGTCATCTGTGTAGTGAAACCCTAGCTTTGCCTCCATGCTTTGCCAGTCCTTGTGATTTCTTGACTTCCTTGGTATTTGAGGGATATAAAATGATGATAGAACACACATGGACCCTCTTGGAATGATTGGATACCTTTGGAGTGGCTCAGATGAATTCTTGGATTGCTCAGATCACAAACCCTAGATGCAGATGAACTTGAACTATGCAGATGAAACAAAAATGCAATATGAGATGATATGCTTAAACTAATGCAAAGATGAAAGATCACAAGCCATGGAAAATTTGGGGTGTTTACACTTTTCAAAACAAGAGATAAATTAGCTAAACAAATATCAAAAGAAGAACCAAAAACAGAAAAGTAATCCATAAACACCTCTATATGCTTTTCAAGCATGTCAGTGAATGTAGATGTCATACACCTCTGAAAAGTAACTGGGGCGTGTAACACCCCAAAATTTGCCCTCTTAATTTACAATTAACTGGCTTATGTTTTCATTCATCCGCATTAGGTCATAATACTTGCAATCATGCGTTTGCATTGAGCTCCGAAGACATGGGATCAAAGCATTTACTTGTGATTGGATTTTCCTATTCATAGGTGATTTATCTTACCATTACAATCAAGATTAAGACAAGGGTTAAGCTCACACCATCATGAGCACATTCTTATTCTGGAGTTCATCAAGCTCTATTTTCCCCCTATTTAGGGGATTCCTAATAAGCGTTGAATCAGGATGTTATTAGTGTGAATCAGGGATTAATTTTCTGTATTTCTCAGAAGAATAGGGTTCCATTCTTTTGTGTATCGGGTGAATTAAGGTTGCTTCCTAGCATGAAATATTTCTCAAATATTTGGGTTTTTAGAATGTGGTGCTTCAACTAATGATTCATTGGATTTCATGTCAAAGATGTTTCTACATTCCATGTTTCAAGTCTTATCTTCAGATGTTTCTACACTCCATGTTTCAAGGCTTATCCTCATCAAGAGATTCGTTATGATCAAGACAATATTTGTTGCGTGTAAGTTTAGTTTGACTCATTCTATGAAGGTGTTCAAGAAGCGTGGTTCAAGATATTGATTTTTGAATTCAAGACATCTCTAAGAGGTGGAAGTCAAATAAGGTTCAAGCGCCATCACAACTTCATGATTATATATTCACTTTAAGTGACAGGTTTTGTTCAAAGATTGGGCTAGTTCATTGCTTATGATTCAAGTTTTAACTTTCTCAAGCCCATAAATTTTAAACCCATTCATATTCCATTCAAGCTGTCAATTTCAAGACTATCTTTTGATTCTAATATCCACCTATTCATCCAAATTAAGTCCAAAAAAACATTTCTTTCTCAAATTTATTCATGAATTTAACCACACTAAATTTAATTTATTCCTCAGTTTTTAATTTATTCCTCTCAATCTGCTCCATGAATACCGCACTAAAACTTAACAAAAAAATCTATGACAAAATGCTAATAAATTGTAACAAAACATCAACAAAATTCAGGGAAACCAAATTCCAAAATTCAGAAGAAATCACAAAATTAAAAGAATAAGTTTAGTTAGAGGAACTAAAAATTATTACAACAAAATTCAGAATAAAAAGAAATAACATAAAAGTTTGGGGAGAAGTTACATCAGAACACACCATAAAAAATGCAGAAAAAAGAAGGCTCCACGCCTCTGATAATTACATCAGAATAAGAGCGATTCCAATAAGATTCGTTGGCAGAGACAAAAAGGATGAAAAAACAGTTACAGAGGAAAACATAAACCCTATGCATCATTCAAGACTATTCTTCCTCAATTCTTCTCGTTGATAAACCTTCATCATACCAGGTAAGTGGATATGTGAGCGTGAATCATTTTTTATGTTTGAGTTCTGGATTCACCGATCCCACCGTTCGGTTGAAATTTTGGAAAATCCAAGTGCAGATTCGTGTTCGTGAGTGAAAACTAAGGGGATTTAAGAAGATAGTTTGGGGGTTTGGTGGTGGCATCGTCAGAGTCGATGGCGGCCTCCACCACGGAAGCGTCTTCTCCGACGTTATTTTAGGGTTTCGTTGGGTAGTGTTTGAGAAGAAATGAGAGAGACCTAACGCATTCACTGAGAGAAGAGAGAGTTACTGAGTGGGGTATTTTAATTTGTGAATGTGAATGTTGAAAAAAAGAAATACATAAAAAACAATAACTCCACCGTCAATCTAGGTAAGTGGATAGGGTTTTTCGGTGGTCCACTCTGGCGGTGACACTTATCACTGTCCGATAGGACAACCAGATTTTGATAATACGCTTACCCCCACCATAAGAACCACACACCCACACATCATTAGTCGTCTGATCCATCATCACCACAAATAACATGATTAAGCGGACTAGGGTAAGTAAAGAAAGTTGACTGAGGGACCATCACAGCTAGTATACACCTCCAGACTCCAACGCGTTTTGGGCCTTATCCATTCTCTATCAGCACCCCACCGTCTTCAAGCCTAATGCATTTTAACTGAAAATTACTAATTCAGCACCCCCTGTTCCTTTTCTTTTATTTTCTTTTATATTTCTTTTCAAAATCAATTTTAAAATAGGTCTTCCTAATAAACAATTCCAGAAAATTGAAAATAATATTTTAGCATGTAAATAATTTTGTGGTATTTTTTAATTCTCGTTTTTCGATTTTTCGCATTTAATTTTGATTATTTGCTTTATTTGCCTTCAAGTATTTTGCATTTTTACATGTTAATTCAGTTGTCCATAACTTTGCATACTCATATTAAATTCCACTTTCTAAAAAGTTCTTTTGTTGTAGGAAATATTATTCGAGGACTCTCAACTTACGAATTTGGATTTTCGCTTTGATATTTTTTATGGTTCTTGTGCTTTTGTGATGTAATAGTTAGTATACCTTTTATGCTTGTATGGTACTTAGGAATAAAATAGAAAAAAATATAAAAATGAAGAGCATAGAAAACGAAGTTTTAAAAATGGGATAAGAAAAGAAATATTCGATCCAACGTCGAATTAATTTCAAACAAAAATAGAGAAACAAGTTCCATATGATGTTAGGGTTTCCATGATTACACCTTCGCTCCACTCGAATAAACCAAACCACACCCTTGTATGATATGAACCATAAGTCGTGTGTCTCAGCACCGCGCAATCGACCTACCCGATCCATCATTCCATTCCTTTCGTGACTCATCATACGTTCTCACCAACCATGACCTAGGAGGACCATGTTCATTATTTCATTTTAATATTCAAATTTAATACTTAATCTCCACTTACGTGTGTTTGCTTCACATTCTCCCTTAGGGTTCACAACTTGGACTTAATTATCAGTTAAAGCCACGATGTGATAGACTTTAGGATAGTCATCCATGTATGCTAACTTAGGTAGATTTTCCCTTTAATATTCAACCTTAGGATCAATAATTGAGTGCTAACAGTAGGGTTCGAGTCTTAGTCTCCCCATAGTTTTTCTTTACAACTTTGAGTCCCTCTTCTCATCTTCAAAGAAAAGCAAAAAAAAACATTTAATAATGAAAGTGTGCACAGTACGCCACGAGCCTTAAGCTATATAGGAAATTATTAGTGGAGGTCTCCTTCACTCTTCTATAATGCTTTACAAACGTCCCATTAGGGGCGACCTTGGAAAGTATTCTCTCCTGTATCATAGTCTTTAGTGCTTTGCATACAATAAACACTAAATCAAAACACTTCTATTAAAAGACAATAAAACAACAACAAGCGTCTTTCCTGCGGGAATTCTTTTCTCACCTCCTTCATTCTAAACGCGAACTCGCTACGACTTGTCTCTTTGCAAGACGGTAAGGCATTCGTACCAGAAGAGCCGACAACACCTGAGCATAGGCATAAGCAGTTCATTCATAAAAAACACAAACAAATTTCCTCCCTAGTTAGGCGAACTACGTCGACTCTGATTCTCATATCCCATGAGATACATAGGCAGTGGGGTAGGACCCATTCGAGCATACTCTTTATTTTCCCTACATTTCCCCATTCTTTCTTTTTATTCTTTTTTCCAGTAGCATTTTTTGTTCAGCGGCAGTTTTATTTCTCACACTTTGAAACAATTCAAGCAAGCATGGATCCTGTCAAGTACGACAGACGATCTGGGGTGCTAATACCTTCCCTGTTCATAACCGACTCCCGAACTTAGTTCTTTGGTTTGCAGGACCCTGTCCTTTCCTTTTTCCTTAGGTTTGTTCAACATTACCTTTCTCATTCATTTGGGATAAAAATTCCTAGTTGGCAACTCTACCTTTTTCGCGCCACTTTCACGTTTGTACTAGGATGAAAATACCGGGAGCGACAGCTGGCGACTCTACTGGGGATCGAACCCAGAATTTATGGTTTACCCTATGAGAGTCAATCCTTACGCTCGTCTGTTTATGGTTTCTTTGGGTGTTTATTTGTTTGATGTTGTGTGCTTTAGTTTAGCTTTACTATTTTATTTACAGTTTATCGCTTTACTTTACAACTTTATTTACAATTTTCCGCACTTATCTTATTGTTGCATATACTGGTTGTTCTAGTTTTCTTTGGCGGGATGGGGTTATTGTGAGAGATGCCAACTACCCGGCTTGAGTGTACATGTAGAGTTTAAAGTAGGCAGTTGTGTGGCTTGTGTGGTCTTGAGCACATGTAGTTTTCACGAGTCCCACACCCATATCATGTTCTCTTAGGAGATGTTCTATACTACCTAGGTAGACCATAGAATGTTCCCACCTAAGCTGCTATCACTGGGAACCGATCACCGAGGACCTAAGTGGAAACAACCCTCTCTAGTGGTGACAGTGGCAGACCACATTCTGTGGAAACCCATTCGCACTCGAGGGTCCACTGGGAAATCGCATAGGATGACTGTCGTACCTCGAAAAATACGATCCTCGTGATGGACACGGAAAGAAACAACAGAGTCGCCACCTAATTCTATTTATTCTAACTAAAGAAAAGGGAGATATAGATACAACCTAATGGAAGGATAAGAAATGGTTTACGAAACCAAATTCTAAGTTCGGGAGTCGGTTACGCAAGGGGAAGGTACTAGCACCCCTCACGTCCGTTGTACTCAACGGGAACCTCTTAGTCTAACTATGCGATTAAATGTTGATTAATGTCTTTGTCTTCTAAATGTTTGTTAATATGTTTGTTAAAAGGGAAATGAATATTATTATTGTTTGGATAAGAGATTAAATTTTTCATTATTGTAACAGAACAAAATGGTTGAATTTTTTATTATTGTGCTCGCGAAGGAGTGAAATCCCTGTGCCTACATATTCCCTTGTGCAATGGGAAAGTCAGAGCTTCGTAGTTCGTGCAACTACGATTTGTATTTTTTAATTGAACGATTGTTTGAAAACGCTTTCTAATCTGCTAAGCATTGGCTTTTACTCGCGGTGGAGGCTGAAGCGCTAGCTTGTTTGCGAGATAGAAAAATTTAAACGATGTTCGCTTAGAGAAAAAATGTTTTGACCTTTGTTAAGGTGTTTTAAAAAGAAAGGGCGAATGTACCACAACGCGTGGGGCTAGCCCAAAAGTGATTTCATTCAAGGACTCGTGGTAGGTCGGCGAAGAGAGAAGTGAAAATGAAGGTGAATAGAGTCGTCAGCTAGGAATTTTTATCCTGATGGAAAGGTAATGTTGCATAAACCTAGAAAGATATGGATAAGACGGTCGCGAACCAGAGAAACTGAGAAAGGGGGTTGGTTACAACCTGGGAAGGTATTAGCACCCAGATTGTCCGTCGTACTCGACGGGATCCAAGCTTAAAATATTGTGTTTAAAGGGGTAGTGTATGTGCTATTTGTGTGCAAAAGTTGGAAAAGAAATATACAAGTGTCAGTGCAAAAGGGTGAATGCTCTGGAACTGAGGCTTAAAAGAGAATGCTGAAAGAGTGGGAAAACAAAGAGACTTTTGTTCGATAACCGTTAAGTTATGCCTACGTATCCTCGCGTGCAATGAGGAAGTCAGAACACCGTAGTTCGACTCAAAGAGACTGAAAGATAAATTGACTATGAACTGCTTGCTTGCCTATGCTCAAGTGTATGACTAGTCTGGCTCGAGTGCTAACTGTCTTGCATTAGACGGAAGAAGAAAATTCTCGTTTATGAGTGAGTGTGATGAGAAAAGAATCCCGAAGGAGACGATTATTGTTTGTTTGTTGTGTTTTCAGTTTTGTTATTTTTTTTTGGTGTTTTTCATAAGTTAATGAGCTTAAGCCTAAATCAAGGACTTGCAAACTCATTATATCCTCCCTTTGATTAGGGATAATGAGCTCACTTAAGTATGAGATAAACATCTCAACTTAATTTCCATGATGATGTAGGATTAAGATCATTAACCTACTTGTAATTATTTAGATGTTTTTTGGGTTTTTGTTTAGTGTTAAGTAATGAGTTTAATATCTAATCACAGATTAGTGAACTCATTACACCATCCTAATAGAAGGATAATAGATGAGAACACTTAAATTGAGGAAGATACCTCAACTTAATCCATGGTTAGGGACTAAATTCATTATATAACAAGCTTTTATTAAGTGGATTTTAATCAAGGGATGAGATTAAGAAATGAGTTTCATGGTTTGTAAGACAACTTGAGGGGGACTTGTCCATTAAACACTAGGGTTAGTCCTTCTTAACCATAAAGGAAGAATTAGAACCCTAATGTAAGGCCCAAGTTACAAGATAAAGTCTTAGTGATTATTATGTGATTTGACTAAGAGGTTTAAGCAAATTAAAGGTTTAACACTTAGGATTAAAGTTATACACTCCATCCTAATAGAAGGATACATGCATAACCCTAATTCCAAAGTCCCAAAACTTTAAGAGTTTAGTCTCTGATTATTGAGATGAGGAAAGAGACTCAAGGAGACTCAAAGGTAAAAACTAATGGGGACTAATCATAACCCTAATTATTATCATGCTTGGATTTTCCTATGGTTTGTAAGGCTTAAGAAAGATCTTCAAGGGAGCCACCAATGGAAGAAGCAGATGAAAGGAGGATGAAGTAGAAGAATAAGTTACTTACTTCATTTAAGAAGATAAGTAACTTAAAGAAAGAAAGTGAGAGAAATGGAACACAAGTGAATTAGATTCACTTCAAGAAAAAACAAGATGCATATGAATAAGATAAGAAGATGTGAGAAGTGAAGGAAAATTCACTTCTCAAAGTAACTTACCACCTTAAAATGTTAGCATGAATACATAAGGTATTAAGCATAAAGAAATGAAATGAAATGACCAAAGTCAGAAGTGTTTATGCAATGTTAATGTCATGTGAGATGAGGCAAAGGCATACAATATGCATATGTATGATCATACAAGAATGAGATGTCATGTAAGCATGCTTTGAAGTTTGAAAACACATGAAAGTTAATGGAATGAAATGAACACAAATCATGGAAAATGAATGAATAAATGATCAAGCATGGTTCTAACATGTTCTAAGATGTCTAAGATGACATATGAATGCAAGAAATGTCATGGCAAGTTCATGTATTAATGCATATGCAAGATGAATGCTAGTGAACATGAAAAATTAGGGTTTTATAGACAAGCAAGATGCAAATGAACAAAATAGAAGCATATGACATGATAAAAATTGAAATCAAGCTCAAACGAACCCTAATCCTATACTAGGTCACACCCCAAAGGAGAAGGTCAAAAGCCTAACCAATCACAAGTTATGAATTTCCTAAGTTTCTAGGGTTTTTTGGATGGTTCAAAGGGAAAAATGCAAATCAAATTGAAAATGAAAGATAAATTCATGAGATAAATGACCTATAAACTACATGCAATACACAAAACAATGCAAAAAGAATAATCTTCAAACTCTTCTTGGTTAGGCAGAAATGATTTTTTAAAGTTAGGGTTCAAAAAATGAAATTTAATGACCCTTAATTCAAACAAAATTCACAAACTATGATCAAACCTAAAAAGAAATTTATGTAAAGAGTTTGGAAATGTTCCTAAATGCAATGGGATGATTCATAATTGTTTTGGTGATTTTTAGAAACCTAAATGTACTTTTAATTAGTTAAAAGACTTTAATTAATTAAAAATAACATTTAAATATTTTAAAAATACTTTTTATATGCAAAAAATAAAATAAAAATCATTTTCAGGTTAAGAAAAAAATTTAAAACAGAAATGCAAAGTTTCATATTTTTTGAAAGTGTTTTGGTATTTTTAATAAATTATGCAAAAGAAATGGATAAAAATGAAATTAAAATGGAAGGTATGCGCATCTGATGGCCCAGATTCAAACTCAGGGGGTGAGGGTTGACTGGCGCGTGATCCAAAGGCTGGGATTTGTCCTGACTAAATAAAATTAATCAATTTAATTAATTGGCTTAGGGTTTAAGTGAGATGATCTTGACCATCCACACACGCGGGAAACAACATCTAACGACCTAAATTCAAACTGGGGAATTAATCACAGATTAGGGTTTAATGACTTTCAGGTGGCCGGAGAAGACCTCTGGTCATCTTCTCCGGCAGCTCACTCTTCCTATCTCTCTCAAAACGCCATGAAATCAACTCAAACTCTCCAGAATCACTCCCCAAACATCAATAAACAAGAATCAGCCATCAAAAACAATTTATCATTCACTAAAAACAAGATTCGAAGCAAATTGTAAAACTGAACAAAACTTTCAGAAGTTCAATACATGCTTAATAATCAACCATTTTCAAAAGTAAACATATCACAATGATCAGCACATCATGTAGAATCAATTTGTAACTTAAAAAACAAGTTCTGGAAAAAATGTTCTTGAGGTTACCTGAGGTTGAGCTTTCAGCTCTTGAGCTTTCTGGGCCTCTCCCTTGTGCAATCCAGTCCCCTTTGACCTCCTGAGACTATTGGCAAGCTTGAATGAAGCTTAGAGTGGCTGGTTTGTGAGCTTCAGTTCCGAGGTTGCAGAAATCGTGTTTGAATTTGGGGATGTTTCAGGCTATGGTGATGGGTGGGAAATGGTCCTGGGGTGATGCTGAGTTGATTGGTGAAAAAATATTTGAAGTTTGATGGCTGGTTTTGCAAATTCGAAGAGAGGAAGGTTTTTGATGATTTTTGTGAATCCTGACTTGTGGGAGGTTCTGAGCTTGTGTGTGTTATCAAATGGAGTCCATAATGTTTGTATATGATGTTCTGATTGGCCACAGAGTTGTTGGTGGCATAGTGTGATTGGTATGGTTGTTTTTGCAAAAAGTCAACATTGGTTGTACTATGAGCATGGGTCATGGAAGGGGTGGTTCTATGGCATGTCTGGCCTCAGCTGACTTTGTGGACGGCCCTTAGATCATTAGAATGCAGCTGTAATTGTCGCTCCCACCAAATGACACCTGGTCAGAAGGGGTGCAGATGCGAACGGTCGGCGAAAGGAGAACATGAAGATGAACTGAAAAGAGTTGCCAGCTAGGCATTTTTATCTCGAAGGAAAGGTAATGCTGCATAAACCTAAGAAAAGATGGATAAGACGGTCGCGAACCAGAGAAACTGAGAAAGGGGGTTGGTTACAACCTGGGAAGGTATTAGCACCCAGATTGTCCGCCGTACTCGACGGGATCCACGCTTGAAAGTTTATGTTCAAAAGGGGTAGTGTCAGTGCTATTTTGTGTGCAAAAGCTGGAAAAGAATGCAAGTGTCAGTGCAAAAAGAAATGTGAAGTGAAATAAGAGAGTGTCAGTGTAAAGAAAGAATGTGAAGCTCAAAACTATGAGGCTTAAAGGATAATGCTGGAAGAGGGGGGAATATACAGAGACTTTTGTTCGATAACTGTTAAGTTATGCCTACGTATCCTCTCCTGCAATGAGGAAGTCAGAACACCGTAGTTCGACTCAAAGAGACTGAAAGATAAATTGACTGATGAACTGCCTGCCTGTCTATGCTCAAGTGTATGATCTGTCTGGCTCAGGTGCAAACTGTCTTGCATTAGACGGAAGAAGCAAGTTCTCGTTTATGAGTGAAGATGATGAGAAAAGAATCCCAGAGGAGACGATTATTGTTTGTTTTTGATGTTTTCAATCTTTTATTTCCTTTGGAGTTTGTCATAAGAAAATGAGCTTAAGCCTAGACCAAGGGTTAGTAAACTCATCACATCTTCCCTCTGATTAGGGGTAATGAGAATACCTTAAGTATGAGGTAAGCACCTCACACTTAATCACCATGATGTAGGGTTAAGATCATTAACCTACTTGCCATTATTTAGATGTTTTTGGAGTTTTGTTTAGTGTTAAGTAATGAGTTTAAGCCATAATCAAGGATTTAATGGACCCATTACACCATCCTAATAGAAGGATAATAGATGAGAACATTTAAGCTGGGGAATGCTCCTCAACTTAATCCATGATTAGGGATTAACCTCATGACAAAACAAAGCCTTTATTAAAGTGGATTTTAGTTAATGATGAGATTAAGAAGTGAATTTTATGGTTTATAAGGCAACTTGAGAAGGACTTGTCCATTAACACTAGGGTTAGTCCTTCTTAACCAATTAAGGAAG
Organism: Lathyrus aphaca; assembly: GCA_963966055.1. Taxonomy (NCBI): domain Eukaryota; kingdom Viridiplantae; phylum Streptophyta; class Magnoliopsida; order Fabales; family Fabaceae; genus Lathyrus; species Lathyrus aphaca. Next base: position 408,390,442 of record OZ014524.1, on the reverse strand, counting down.
AATTAGAACCCTAATGCAAGGCCCAAGTTACAAGCTTTATGTCTTAGTGATTATTAGATGGATTGATTAAAGGGTTTAAACACATTAAGGGTTTAACACTTAGGATTAAAGTTATACACTCCATCCTAATAGAAGGATGCAGGCATAAGCTTAATCACAAAGCCTTAAAACCTTGAAGGTTTAGTCCTTGATTAAGAGATAAGGAGAGAAGACACAAAGGTAAAACTAATGGGGGGACTAATCAAACCCTAATTGTGATCATGCTTGGGTGTTTCTAGGGTTTATGAAGCTTGCAAGAAGATCTTCAAGAGAGCCATCAAGGAAGAAGCAGGATGGAAGGAAAAGAAACAGCAAGAAGCAAGACAACTTACTTCACTTAAGAAGATAAGTTGCTTGAAGAAAGAAAGAGGAGAAGGAGCATGAATTAGCAAGCTCACTCTAATTCACAAGTAAAATGCAGCAATGATGCATAAAAGGGGTGAGAAGAGGTTATGAGAAGTGAAGGCAAATTCACTTCTCAAACACTTACCACCTGAAAAGTTATCAACAAGAAATGAAATGAAAATGGGATGAAATGCAAAGATGAAAACCACAGTCAGAAGCATAATAAGATGTAAATGATGCTAAGAGATGATACAAATGGATGTCATGAGATATGGATGATCATACAAGTAATGAAGATGCAAATGAGACATGAAAGGAGGCATGAAAGTTCATGAAAACTTGTGAAATGCAATGGATGCATAACATGGAAAATGGATGATGCAATGATCAAACATGATTCTAATGTGTCCTAAGATGTCTTATATGTCATTTGGATGCACAAAATGTCATGGCAAGTTCATGTATGCAAGCATATGAAGAATGAATGCAAATGAAGGCAAAGATTAGGGTTTATGTACAAGATGCAATGCAAAATTCAAAATCAGAAGCAAATGACAAGATAAAAAATTGAAAATGGGATCAAAGGTACCCTATACCTATACAAGTTCACTGCCCAAAGGGGAAGGTCAGAAGCTAAACCCTAAAGGACTTATGATTTTCCTAAATTTCTAGGGTTTTAAGGGTGATCCTAAAGGGAAAATGCCAAATAAATTGAAAATGCAAGATAAAAATGAAACAAAAATGTTTTTAGAAGCTTGAAAGTATGTAGAACACAATGCAAAAAGAACCATTCACAAACTCAACTTGGATCAAAAGTTATGAATTTTTGAAGTTAGGGTTAAAAATATTCAAATTAAAGAACCCTAATTCAAATGAAAATTGTCAAAGTATGATCAAAACCAAAACGAAATTTGCTTTGTGAGTTTGTAAATGTTTGTAAATGTTTTAAAATGCTCTCTGAATTTGTTTGGGATTTTTAAATACCTAATTGTATTTTTAATTGATTAATTTCCATTAACTAATTAAAAATAAACATTTAAATGATTTAAAAATAATTTTTAATGCAAAAAATAAAATAAAAATTATTTTTGGGTTCTGAAAATTCATAAAAGATTTAATAAAAATTTTCAGAATTTTTTGATGTTTTTTACTATTTTTAATAAAATGTACAAATTAAATGACAAGAAAATGAAATAAAATCAATTTAAATGGAAAAGTAAACAGATCCAATGATCCAGATTTGAAGTTGGGGTTCCAGGGTTGACTGGCGCGTTTTTAAAGGGCTGAGATTCATTTTGATTTAATTAAACTAATTAAACTTAATTAATTTAATAAAACTGAATTAGGGTTAAGTGACTTAATCTGGACCATTCAAACATTAACCTAATCCTCATCCAAGGGCCACGAAGCAATCTGGAAAATTAATTAGGGTTTAAGACTTAAACACTTTCAGGTGACCGGAGAGGAGCTCCGGTCATCTTCTCCGGCGGGACCAAAACCCTAAAACACTCTACAGGCCACCCCACACCAAATCAACCACCCAGAAATGATCCTCTACCCAAACCCCATTCAAATCAGCCTTCAAACATCATTTACAACTCAAGAACAAAGAGAATCGAATCAAACTATTTTCACGGGTGAAATTTCAGAGAGCCACAAAATAGTCATTTCTTCACCATTTGTAATTCTAAGAGTATCAGCGTGACCAGCATAGCATATATTTTCATTTTGTAACAAAAGAAACAAGCTCTGAAAAGTTTTGTTCTTGAGCTTACCTGAGACGATGAACTGCAAAGGTGAGCTTTCCAGACCTCTCCTTTGTGCAAAGAGTCTCCTCTGAACCTCCTGAGACTAATGAAGTGCTTCAAAACATTTGATGGTGGCTGATTTGGAAGTTTCAGTTCTGGTGTAGCAGGTTTTGAGGTTTGTGTATGTGATGCTTTTGGTTGTTTTAATGGTTGATTTTGGTTCTATGGAGGATGTGTGACTTGTTGGTGAAGAAAAAATTGAAGTGTGATGGATGTGGAAGGAGTTTCGAAGAGATGAAGGTTTTTGCCAATTTTGTGAAATCTGATTGTGTGTGTCTTCTGAGCTCATGTGAAGCTTGTTTTATGATCCATAAACCAATCCTAAACTATTGGAAAGAGTCAGAGGAATTGACATGTACTGTGGGAATGGCATGGGGCAATTGGCCAAAAAGTCAATGGTTGGTGTATCTCAAGTATGGGCTATGACAGAAGCTATTCTAGGGCTGCTCTGAGTTCTGCTGGCTTTAAGGATGACCATGGGATGCTTTGGAATGATCAGAAGTGGATGAATGGTAAGATGTCACATGTTTTGCCTTTTTCACAATTTGTTGCATTTTGAAGTTTTGGTCATGGACATGTACCATTCCTTGGGCAATTTGCAGCAAAATGGACCATACAATGTTGTTATGATACTTTGAGATTGATTAGAAACCAAACAAACCCCTAAGAATCCTTCTTGCAAGAATTTCCTCTTTGTGACTTTCATGATGAATGGCTTATGATACTTGTGATCCAAGGCATGAAACTTGAGAATTCTTTGGGAAATTCTGAATTATAGGTCATGTATGATGTTTGTGTAATGGTTAGAAGTCACTTTGAGGTCATAAATTGGTTTGACATGAGTTTTTGCAAGTTTCCCTCTTTGGTACATAAGTGAAATTTTGTGATTTTTCCCAACTTTGCAAGGCCATAACTTGAGTTCTATGATGAATTAGGTCAAGTTCATGTACTTTTTGAAAAGGGAATGATCCAATCTGCAACTTTCATGACCAATAATTTTTCATTTGAAGCATTTTTGAATCAAAAAGAGGAGGTTGAAAAACTTTCCCAAAATGGCAAGTTTGCATTATAAGTCACTCTCCCAAAATGGCAACTTTGCAAATGGCTTGAAATTCTTCAATTTTGTGAACTTCTTACTTCTTATAAGATCAAATAAAGATCATACACACCCAAAATGATGGAGAAGACCCTTTGGTTGGATGATTGGGGGCCTCAGATGCCCTGGTTTTACACTGACTTGTTCAAGAAGTCATTTATTGATCAGATGCCTTCCCCATTGAATTTCTTCATGAAAATTGGTGTGCATGATCCTCATATCATATAGAGACCAATAGAAACAAGAATGACCAAAATATTTGTAGTTATGGCCTTTGAAACCAAAACCATAATTTTAGGTCATCTGTGCAGTTAAACCTGGCTCTGCTTCCATGCCTTCCTCAGTTCTTGTGATTCTTTGACTTCTTTGATCTTGGGAGGATATAATATAATGCTTGAACACACATAGACCCTCTTGAGATAATTGGAGACTCTTGGAGTGGCTCAGATAGCTCAGGGATGGCTCAGATCACAAACCCTAGATGCAGAGGACTTTGAACCAAAGCAGTGAACAAAAATATAATATGAGATGATATGATTGAACTTATGCAAATGAAAAGAATCACAAGCCATGGTGAAATGAGTGAGGGCAAATTTGGGGTGTTTACAGCTTCCCCTATTCAAGCATGAGTTAGCTGTGTAGGATGTAAGCGCCTGGCTTAACAGACAAACAAGATAACTTGTGGTTGAATACCAAAGACAGTCCAAGATTTGCACTCACTAGATGAAGAAGAAAAGGGATATAGATTGTAAAAGGAAGCAAAATATGATTATAAAGTGCGGGCGACGGAGGACGATCGTCGAGTAGGGGATGACTGCTGGGGATGAAGCAATGACGGGGACGGCCGACATGATGGGGAAATGAAAAGATTATGATGGGGACGACCATCAAATACAGTAACAAGGTTCTCTGGATTAAGAGTAAAGGCAGTGATGGGGACAACCATCAGGTTGAAGAAAAATGATGAGGGACGGTCATCAAAGGTGAAGGACGACCACCTAGTAGGGGACGACTGCTCTGTTGGGGATAAGGATGAGGGACGGTCATCCAAGGTGAAGGGCGATCACCTGGCAGGGTACGGCTGCCGAAAGTATCATGACATAGGACGAATGTTAGATAGAAAGAGTCGACGATGGGGACGACCATCGGATAAGCATGATAAAGGACGATCATCAAGAGGTGAAGGACGATCACCTAGCAGGGGACGGCTGCTCTGGGGGTTTATCATGACATAGGACGAATGTTAGATAACAAGATCAATAATGGGGACGGCCATCAGATAAAATGATGAAGGACGATCATCACAAGGTGAAGGACGGTCACCTAGCAGGGCACGACTGCTAAAAATATCACGACATAGGACGAATGTCGGATAGGAAAGGGTTCCAATAATGGAGACTCCGCTGGGGGAATGATGAAGGACGATCATCAAAAGGTGAAGGACGATCACCTGGTAGGGTACGGATGCCGAAAGTGTCATGACATAGGACGAATGTCAGATAGAAAAGAAAGTAATTTATCGGGATTTGTTGGGAACTCTTCTGGGGAATGGTAGACACAGACGAGTGTCTAATTTCAAGAAAGAAAAGGTATAAGTATTTGACACTGTGTATGGATTAAAGATGCGGATGAGAATCCTTAAGACTACGATATGGACGAGTATCAGTAGAAACAAACGCTGACGCATGTTCAGAGATGACGGTACGGATGAGTACCAACTGGTTAACAAAGAACACGGACGAGTGTCGAATCTGAGGAAGATAAGTGGTGTATACATGATACGGACGAGTATCTGTATAAGTAAACAGGAGTGAGATACAGACGAGTGTTCAACCTGCTAGGGAGAGTATGATACAGACGAGTATCATAAGAGGAAGTGTGTAAGTTATGAACTTATGGGTGTAAGAGATATTATGAAGATCTGTGGGGATAATATGACACTGACGGGTGTCGGAAGAAAAGTATTATAAACAAGTATTTGGTTTACAATGAGTGTTTTAGGCAACCATGTTGGGGAATGGTGACACGGACGTGTGTCCAAAGAGTGTATAAATATCTGTTTGTGGTTTATATCTGCAGGGGAGTGATACGACACGGACGAGTATCGGAAAAAGTATATATTAACATGTATTAGCGAGTGCAAAGGGGACGCTTTGGCTTTCTGCTGTGACTGTGGGTCTTTGTATATATATATATTACTGATGGAATGTTGGTATGTACAGGTGTTTGATTCGAAACATGACTTGTGATTATGCAATATGTTTGATTTTTTCCGTAATGCTCCGTATTAGACGGAATGCTACGCTCTGAGGGGAAATATGATGCGAATGCTATGATTATGCAAAAGATACCAATCCAGGATTCAGATCCCGTTGTTGTGAAGATCTCTGACCGATCTGCTTGAAAGGATATCCCAGTTGGGGATGGGATCATTGGTAGATCCGATACAGATGATTCCTGGGGAAATAGGTCACTGATAGACCTATCTCGGTAATGAGGAGCCCAGCTGGGGTCTGTGGAAGCTTTCGCCACTTTGTTGTGAGATCTTCATACATTGCTCTTCTGGATAGAGGCTGAGATTCTGCGGGGAGATGATTCCCTGCCCGACACTTGGCTGGGGAGGAATGATCACTGAACGATCTTCCTAGAGATTTTTGTGGGGATCCTGCTGAGGATGACGAACTTAGTTAGGGAAATGAGCCCCTTCTGATGCTGTTTTTTAGAGAGAGTGTTGGAGAAGTGGTGTCCAACAACTCTTGATGAGGAAAACATCTCTGGTGCTGTTTGGGAGACGTGTCGAGGAGATAATGATTTGACAGCTTTGCCGGGGAGAAGCTTCCATACCCCGTGTTGTGTTTTGAATACCTGCAATCCTGTTATGACAAAGAAACGTACAAGTATTCTGGGGTATCCCTTGCTGGATTCCATCATAGGAATTTAGACACTCTTGGGAGCGAATCTATTTCCTGTAAGCACGTAATTTAGAAAAGACGCATTTGTATCTATGCAATCAATATTTTAAGGACATCAGACATTTTTTGCAAAATTAAAGTAAAATGTACGAGACTAAGTGTGACTGAAAATCTGATTTTATTAATTCGTGTGTCCTGAATTGGCAAGTACAGTCAAAGAAACAGATCCCCTAAAATGAGGAGATTGCTATAAATTGAGAAACAAAAGATGCTGGCAATGTTGATGACGCTTCAATGTGCTTCCCTTTTGCTATGACCCGTATGACATTGACGTTCTTCTCATCTTGCTTTTGAAGAAGGTTGATTCTCACCAATGCTTTAACCTTTCGAAGTGATACAGACGAATTCAAGATGCAGTTGTTCGCTTATTCCCTTATTTTGCGTGGATCGCCCTTTCGGGTTTTCAATCCACCAGGATACCCATTTTTGCCTGAGTTGTCCAATGTGGCTTTTCAACTCAGCGGGTGTACATTTTTTTTGCCCGAGTCTTTTATTCTGTTTTTGACTCGCCGGATGCCCTATTTTTTCCTGGACTTTACATTCTGTTTTTATGTCCAGCGGGTCATTTTATGCGAAGTATTTTTTAACTGCATCTGAATTCACAGGGGACAGGAAGTCTTCACCATCCATAGTATTGAGCATCAGTGCTCCACCAGAGAAAACTTTCTTTACTATGAATGGACCATCGTAATTCGGAGTCCACTTGCCCCTGTGGTTTGTATGAGGAGGAAGGAGTCTTTTCAACACAAGATCCCCTACTTGGTATTCCCGAAGTCGGACTTTCTGATCGAAGGATTTCTTCATTCTTTTCTGATATAACTGCCCATGACAGATTGCAGCTAATCTCTTCTCTTCGATCAGATTCAGTTGTTCGTATCGGGATCGGACCCATTCTACTTCATTCAGTTTAACATCCATTAGTACCCGCAAGGAGGGTAATCCAACTTCAACAGGTAGGACTGCCTCCATACCATAAACAAGCTGATACGGTGTTGCCCCAGTGGATGTTCCGATTGAGGTACGGTACCCATGCAAGGCAAATGGTAGCATCTCATGCCAGTCTTTGTAGGTGACCACCATCTTTTGCACAATCTTTTTGATATTCTTGTTAGCTGCCTCTACAGCGCCATTCATCTTTGGCCTGTAAGGAGAAGAGTTGTGATGTTGGATCTTGAAGTCCCGACACAGTTCTTCCATCATTTTATTGTTTAAGTTGGAACCATTATCAGTAATGATTCGCTCGGGCACTCCATACCGACAGATGATATCTCTCTTCAGGAATCGAGCTACCACTTGCGTGGTGACATTTGCATAGGAAGCTGCCTCAACCCATTTGGTAAAATAGTCAATGGCAACCAGAATGAATTTGTGGCCATTTGAAGCAGTCGGTTCAATCTTGCCAATCATATCAATGCCCCACATGGCAAAAGGCCAGGGTGAAGACATCACATTCAAAGGATTCGGAGGCACATGTACTTTATCTGCATAAATCTGGCATTTATGGCATTTCCTGGCATACGCACAACAGTCTGCATCCATTGTGATCCAATAATAGCCTGGTCTTAGCAACATTTTAGCCATATCATGCCCTCCAGCATGGGTACCAAAAGATCCTTCGTGGACCTCGTGCATCAGCAAGTCTGCTTCGGCCTTATCAACACATCTGAGAAGTACCATATCAAAGTTTCTCTTGTACAAGGAACCATCAGCATTCAGGAAGAAACTACCAGCTAGCCTTCTTAATGTCTTCTTATCATTGGAGGATGCCCCAGGTGGGTATGTTTGATCCTCCAAGAAGCATTTGATGTCATGGAACCAAGGCTTATCATCTTTAGCAAGGTCTGCTGAGAATACATATGCTGGTCTATCAAGCCTGGATACTGAAATCCGAGGAACAAAGTTGGCAGCTTGAACTTTGATCATGGATGAAATGGTAGCCAGAGCATCTGTGAACTGATTTTCATCTCGAGGGATATACTCAAGTTTGACTATAGTGAAGAAAGTTAGCAACCTCCTTGTATAGTCCCGGTAAGGTATCAGATGCTCCTGGTGAGTATACCATTTGCCATTGGTTTGATTAATTACCAGAGCTGAATCTCCGAATACAGTTAAAGTCTTGATCCTGAGGTCAATGGCTTCCTCAAGACCCATAATACAAGCTTCGTATTCAGCTTCGTTGTTAGTGCAGTTAAAGGTGAGTTTTGCCGAGAAAGGCATGTGAACTCCCTTAGGTGTAATGAGTACTGCACCAACACCACGACCATTCATATTAACAGCCCCATCGAACATCATAGTCCATTCTTCTTCTGGGTAGGACCCTTCAGTGTGAATAGGCTCTTCATGATCGTTTGCTTTTATGAACATGATGTCTTCATCAGGGAAGTCAAATCTCATAGGCTGGTAATCATCAATGGGTTGCTCAGAAAGATAATCAGACAATACACTGCCTTTGATGGCTTTTTGAGATGTGAACTAAATGTCATATTCTGTGAGAATCATTTGCCATCTTGCAACTCGTCCGGTGAGTGCTGGCTTCTCAAATATATACTTGACTTGGTCCATCTTTGAGATCAATAAGGTAGTGTGGGTCAACATATACTGCCTTAGTCGGCGAGCAGCCCACGCTAAAGCATAACAAGTTTTCTCGAGCAGTTAATAACGTTGTTCACAGTCGGTAAACTTTTTGCTTAGGTAGTATATTGCATACTCTTTTCGACCAGACTCGTCATGCTGGCCCAACACACACCCCATTGACTCTTCTAATACTGTCAAGTACATTATTAGAGGTCTTCCTTCAACTGGAGGCATGAGGATTGGAGGCTCTTGTAAGTATTCCTTGATTTTGTCAAAAGCCCTCTGGTAGTTATCATTCCACCCGACTGTTTGCTCTTTTCTTAACAAGCTTGAACAAAGGCTCACAGGTTGCTGTAAGGTGAGATATGAACCTTGAAATGTAGTTCAATCTACCTAGAAACCCCGAACTTCTTTTTCAGTTTTTGGTGCAGGCATTTCTTGAATGGCTTTGACTTTGTCAGGGTCAACTTCAATCCCTTTCTCGCTTACAATAAATCCCAGCAGCTTACTGGACCGCACCCCGAATGTGCACTTGTTGGGGTTTAACTTCAATTGGTACTTCCTCAGACGCTTGAATAACTTCAACAGATTCACTAGGTGGTCTTCTTCTGTGAGGGACTTGGCAATCATGTCATCCACATAACATTCAATTTCTTTGTGGATCATGTCATGGAATAATGTTACCATAGCCCGTTGATAAGTGGCACCAACATTCTTTAGTCCGAATGGCATTACCTTATAACAGAACGTGCCCCAAGGTGCGATGAAAGTTGTCTTCTCCATGTCTTCAGATGACATTTTGATTTGATTATATCCTGAAAATCCATCCATGAAGGAGAACACCGAGAACTGATCCGTATTGTCGACCAATACATCAATGTGAGGTAATGGGAAGTCATCTTTCGGGCTGGCTCTGTTCAGGTCCCGGTAGTCCACACACATCCTCACCTTGCCATCCTTCTTAGGCACAGGTACAATGTTAGCAACCCACGGCGGGTAACTGGTCACAGCAAGGAAACCGGCGTCCCACTGTTTTTGTACCTCTTCTTTTATCTTCATGGCCATATGTAGACGAGTACGGCGCAACTTCTGTTTTACTGGCGGACAGTCTTCTTTCAGAGGCAGCTTGTGCATAACAATGTCGGTGTCCAACCCTGGAATATCCTGATAAGACCAAGTAAAAACACCCACATACTTTTGAAGCATGTCAATAAGTTGCTCTTTTACTGAATCTTGAAGACATGCCCCGATTTTCACTTCTTTCAGGTCTTCTTCTGTACCAAGATTAACTGTCTCAACTTTCTCCTGATAAGGAGTGATAACCTTCTCCTCTTGTCTCAACAACCTGGCTAGCTCTTCAGGTAGCTCATAATCTTCTTCAACCCCTTCATCAGCTTGATTAATCGGTTTGTCAAAGTCATACGAAGTCATAGCATTGTTGTTGTCGGTGCAGTCTGGAGGGCACTCTCTCCAAGGGTTTATATTTGTTCATTTTAGTGATCAGTTTTATCTTGCCTAGAAAAAGTGAAAATGAAGTTATTATTTTGAAAAAAATTGCCATTTTATTTTTGTACAAAAAATGAAAATTGAAAAACAGTGAGCGGAAAAGAAAAGACTCATTTGCAAAAGATGTCCTGATATTCATTAATTGATCGTTTGCACAAAATACAAGATGGCCCGATTACAAAATGAGCCCTGACATCTTGGGCAAGATGCAGGACTTGATGCATGCTTTAAAGACAGGAAATAATAATTACTCTGCAGGAGTAACTCTTATAATTTCCTGGGAAGACCAGTTTGAGACATGGTTCCCCGGGATCCTTGGACGTATCCAGCTTTCCAGGTTGCGCTCGTCTTCTGACTCATCTTCCAAAGTATTCACAGCATCCGGGGTGAGCATCCCCCCACTGATGAACTTGGGCTCCGTTGCAGCCTTTGGTTGATCTTGTCGAGTTGGTTTGTAACCCAACCCGAATCGGTCTTCTTTCTTTTCAACTGGCAGCAGCTTGCCCCAGCCTTGAGCGGTACCTTCCTCAACAACCTCCTGGACTTGTTGATATGATGTGATGGAGGTCCCAGACACAGCAGATGCTTCATTAATGTTAAAGGCCTCAAACCCTTGACTCATGGTCTCATGGATCTCCCCATCCATTTCAATGTAATTGAAAGTAGCCAGCTGGCTAACGAAGATATCCTCTTCCCCACAAATGGTAATGACTTGGCCCTCCCACTCAAATTTTAACTTCTGGTGAAGGGTTGACGTCACGGTGCCAGCGGCGTGTATCCATGGTCTACCCAATAGAAAGCTGTAGGCCGGCTGTATATCCATCACAAAGAAGGTTGTTTTGAAAATCAGTGGGCCAATCATTATTGGAAACTCTATCTCTCCTAGAACTGATCTCTTAGAACCGTCAAAGGCTCTCACTACCAAGTTGCTTGGGCATAGTGCCAATCCATCATACTCCAGCTTCACAAGGGCTTTCTCGGGTAGGACATTGAGTGATGACTCTATGTCCACCAATACGTGAGAAAGAACTGCACCTTTACACTCCAAGGTAATGTGCAAAGCCTTGTTGTGATTGTGACCTTCCATTGTCAGATCAGCGTTGGTAAATCCTAGTCCATGACTAGCGTTGACATTTCCAACCACAGCCTCTAACTGATTGACAGTAATCTCCTCCGGCACATAAGCTGCATGCAGGACTTTTAATAGTGCGTTCCGATGAGCCTCGGAGAACATTAGCAATGATAGTATGGAGATTTTGGAAGGTGTCTGGTGAAGCTGGTCCACCACCTTATAATCACTTTTTTTGATTATCCGCATGAATTCATCAACCTCTTAATCAAAAGGAGTCTTTAAAGTTTCTTTAGCCACTGATTCTTCTTGCACCACGTACTTCCCTTTTGCCTTAGCAGCAGCTTCTGCTTCAGCAATGGGTCTTGGTATTTGCGAGGCAAATAGACGTCCGCTTCTAGTGAAGCCTCCGCCTCCCCCCACATTGTCTATCTGAGGTGAAGAAGTTGATGACTCTAAAGTGATTTTCTGCCCCTCGCAGTATAGATCTGAGCCATAATGCCAAGGGATGGCATTATTGCTTTCGTAAGGAACTGGCCTAGGCACTGTGATAGTGACCGGACTAATAGCAGCTGCAGAGGGGACCACAATGGTGTGTGGATCATAATATATGGTAACTGGAGCTCTGACAGGAGTAGCATTTTGTTGTGAGTTGTTGTAAGGAACATTTGCGGGATCGTAGTATATCGTAGCCATTGAGACGCTTTCATTAACTCGTGCTGGTGTTGTAGTCGAAGTTGATTGGACGGGTGTTGAAGTTGTAGCAGGAACTGTGACTGAATCTGTATCCGTTGAAGTGATTGATTAAACATTTGTTGGAGTTGTAGCAGAATCTGTTGGAACAATGGTTGCTGACGTTGTAGGAGTATTTGTGATTGTTGATGAAGGAATTGTTGGAGTTGTAGTCGCTGTTGTCGTAATCTGAAGAATTCCATCTCTAATGAGGCCATCTATGCCGTTTCTCAGTCTCTCACATCCATTAATGGCAATGTTACAATATCCACAGCCGACCTCACATCCAGGGAACACTTTGCATTCTAACAGCTGAGCTTTGATTTCAACCAAGGGTGTTCGGATTTGTGCAACATTGTTGATTAATGTGGATGGTTTGCCCTCCTCAATAGCATTGATCCTAGGCCCGTTGTGACTAGGCATTGGATTTCTTGTAATGTTCGGAGGAGGTGCAAAATTGAGAGCTTTTGAGTCTACCAGATCCTAGACTTTCATCTGTAGGGCCCTGCATTTTTCAGTATTATGCCCCGGTGCGTTTGAGTGGAATGCACACCTGGCATTTGCATCATAGTTCTTTAGCATATTGAGAGGATCTGGAGGGGCCAACATCCTTAACTCAACTAGGTTGAGCTTTAGGAGTTGTGGCAAGATTTCAGCATACGACATTGGGATTGGGTCAATTACCCTGTTTGCTTGTGATGGCCTCTGTCGGAAGGGACGCTGCTGTTGGTTGTTATTGTTGTTGTTGTACGACCTTTGTTGCGGATAATGAGCTTGTCATTGATACTGTGGTTGTTGTTGTTGAGGATATGATGATTGTTGTGGAATTGAAGTTGGGATGGTAACAGCTGCTACTGACCGGTGAGCATATTGAGGCCTGTCCCTGCTTGTATGAATGGAATTTGTTTCACCTGCCCTTCGGGGTCCTGCAAAAGGTTTTCTGGGATTACTGGAGGAACTTGCACCACTGTCGGAGATTTTGCCCATCTTCAAGAGACTTTCAATCCTTTCCCCGGCTATGACCACATCAGCAAAACTGGTAGAGGATAAAGCAACTAGTCTATCAATATAGGTCCCTTGCAATGTGTTCATGAACATGTCAGCCATTTCCCTTTTTGACATGGGTGGCTGGACAGCAGCAGCAAGTTGTCTCCACCTTTGAGCATAATCCCGAAAGCTCTCTCTAGAAGCCTGAGACATGCCCATTAGAAGAGTTCTATTGGGAGCCATGTCCAGGTTGTACTGATATTGACAGATGAAAGCCTCGGCCAAATCCTTCCAACATCTTATGGTGGCCCTAGACAAATGCGAATACCATTCTCTCGAAGCTCCAGACAGACTGTCCTCAAAGTAGAACATCCATAACTTTTCATCTATGGTATAAGCTTTGAGCCTTCCTAAGAAAGACTGCAGATGAGTGCGAGGACAGGAGGTACCATTGTACTTTTCAAAACATGGGGGTTTGAATTTGTGGGGAATTCTCACCCCATCTACTAGTCCCATATCCATCACATCGAAGCCCAAAGACTTCTGAGATTCCAATGATCTTAACTTTTCGGCAATCTCGTCCAATCTTCTGTCATATACCTCATCTCCTGCCCCTATAACAGTAAACTGTTCTCCCTGGGGATCCTCCTGCAGGATTTGGCCCCCAGCAGTATTACCTTGACCATTCCTCGGGATGTTAACTTCTGGATTCAGATGAGGTCCATACTCCGGTGGGTCAATACGAGGCTGGACCCGTTCATTGTTATTAGTTCCTCCTGTTCCAAGATGAGGTTCCTCAGGAGTTTGTCTTTCCACCAGCTCTCTTAACCTTTCTTGACTCTGGGCTAAGCCAGTCATCACTGCCACGAACTGAGACATCTGATTTCTCATCTCTACTCTCTCATTGGCCATCTGATTTCTGACCTCAGTCAGATCCTGTTGTACTTGTTCCATTTGAATTCCGGGAAGATTGTTACGAGTCGGGTACCGGTGCGTGCGGTTGACAGGGAACACTCGGCGACGAGCAATGTTTCCTGAGATCACAACAAAGTTAGAAACAAAAATAATAACAAAACCTACAAAACAAAAACAAAGTTAGTATGCAATGCAGTGTGCTTATTTGTTTTCCAAGGTATCCAGTTTGGTTCTTGGTTTTGACCTTTCCAGACCTCGAGGAAGATGCTCGATGTTGTTGAGAGAAAAGCCTAAGTGAAAACAAACTAAAATATATTACAAATGGTAAACAATACATAGTTTGTTTTACAACAAAAGGAAAAGTACATCAAATGGAAATAAACAACAAGCAAAGAATCAGACATCTAGTCCAAACTCATCTTCTCTGACCTCCTTCAGGAGTGCCTCAGTCACTGGACCAGCTGGGTGCTCTGTAATGGTCCCAATAGCAATGGCAGTAGTCAGCTTCTTATGCCTGTCCTGGTCTTTTGATCTCTTCAATCCTGCTCTGAGCTTCAACTCTGATATCTCATTCTGAGCTACCAACAAAGCTTCCTGCTGCTTCTTCTCATTGGCCTCCAGCTGTTCAATCTTGGCTTGAGTCCTCTGGTCTTCTTGTGTACGGGCTTCGGTGATCCTGACCCACCTAGCCTGACTCTCTTGCAGATAGTGCTCAGCCCTAGCTTTCTGAATCTTGGCCTCCTTGCAGGCGTTCTTCAATATCTGTTCCCCAGCCCTTGCTTTCCTTATGTAGTCTTCTGTCTTTTCAATTTTGGAAAGGTGCTCAACCCTGAGCTTTTCCAATCTCTCAATGTCCAGGCGACCGTCACTCCTTTCCCAAAGAGTCTTCTTCAAGGCTTGAGATAGCTGCTCATTCCTTTCCTTCAACTTTTCAAATTCCTCCAGGCTAACTGTTGCTGCAGGCTGTACTGTGGATGGTCCAGGTATGTCTTCCAAGGTGAAAGGCATTCTGGTAATCTGAGCTCTGGTACGGGACCAGTCTGAGTACTAAGCTGAAGCAACATTGTTACATCTTCCAAGAATAGCTACCCCTTTTGTCTGGATGTTATCCCAAGCCCAGGATGCTTGTCTGACAATAGCTGAATTAGGTTGTACTTCACAATATAGGGTCTTAGCTAAATCCTGTCCTCTGGGAGGATGAACCAAGGCATAACCCAATTGTCTCTTAAACAGTAAAGGATTGTAGTTGATGCAACCCTTAACTCCTATCAGAGGCACATTTGGGTATTGTCCACAGCTGGTGATAATGTCCTTGCCTTTGGTGCTCTGGGTGCACCATCTGATATCATCTGAAGTCAAGGCTATGAATCTCTTGGCCCAATTTTTTTGCTGGTGGGGGTTCAAGAAAGCATCTGACTTAGGCAGGTGTCTGAGCAGCCAGGTGTAAAACAAAGGAGCATAACATCTTACCAACTTCCCCCTTTGTTTCTCATTCCTCTGGTGAATGGAGTAGTAAAAATCTCCTAGCAGTGTGGGTACTGGGTTCTTCAGGAAAAACAGATGGATGGCATTCTTGCTGACAAATTTGGGCTCATCTGCAAACAGTATAGCCCCATATATATTGAGGGCTAACAGTACACAGACTGCTCTCCACTCTCCCAATGAAGCTTTCAGGATGGCCTGAGAGATCAAGAAGTCCAAATGTAAACCAGGAATCCCAGCTTTTGTTGTCATACTTTGCTCAATAAGGGAAGGCTCCAAGTACAGTGCCCTTGCTGTCTCTTCATTTCTGGGAGCAGTCATCTCTGGGTTGAAAGGGATTCCATCTCTGATAGGTACTCCAATCAATGAAGAAAACTCTTCCAGTAGAGGTCCTAGCTGAAAGTCTGGAAAGGTGAAACATCTCAATGGAGGGTCATAAAACTGCAAGCATGCGTGGATCATGCTCCTCTGAGAAGGGTCAAGGTCCATAACCATGTCCAGGATACCTCCATAGTGCTCTCTAAACAGTTGGATATGGTCAGGTGTGATAAGTGACTGGACCTTCCTGATACCAGTCAACACAGGCTCAAAAAAGTGGTAGGATATGTTGCTCTTCCTAGGAGTAGTCATGAATGTTGCTGAAGAAGCTGAAGATAAGTGCTGATGAAGATCACAGACTGATATGCTGAGGGTGAACCACTGACAGACTGGTGCTGGTGAGGATGGAGATAACTGAAGCAGATAACTGATGAAGATAGCTGAAGCAGAGGTCTATGCAGAAGAAGGGGTCAAAACCAAAACCAAGATACAATGAAATGGATACCCTGAAAAGCAAATAAACAAATGTCAAATGATGCAATAATGATATATGCAAATGATATGCAAAGGTTTGTGATCAAGCTGGATCTGATTATCTGTCCTGATATAAGGCCCATGTATGTTCAAAAGTCCAGATGGAGGCTTAGAAATCCAGTAACCAGGGTGGGGGACTCAAATAAAGAGTCACATATCTGGGGTTAATCACAAGAACTGTCCAAAGTGGATTACTCTTAAACAAAACAGTAACAGGGTATGATGTGGCCAAGGGTTCTTGCAAACCTGTAAACAGCCCAACCCCCTCACAGGTAATGTTCTAGAACAAGGATCCTCAGACTTGGATCAGTTATAAGAAGTGTAAACACTTCTAACCCGGAGGTACAGTGTTTACAATAACCATAAAAGATCCTCCTCTAATTCACCTCAGTTTCTGAAGGTCATGATAAAAAAGGTCATACAGACTTAACAGGCTTCCCAGATAGCCCTAGCATTACAGGAAATTTGTAGCACAGAGTTCTCAAGAAGAAACCCACATCTAAACCGTGTTTCATATTCCCGCACCAGACCGAAATGGAATGGGAAAGAACATGAACCACTCTAGCCTAGGTGTCACTCAGGTCCCAGGTATAAGACCTTAACCTCTCAATGGAACCCCACCCACCAAAACAGAAAACCAGATCCAGCATAGTGACAATGACAATATGAAATATGCATAAGACTGTAAAGGAAGCAATAAATAAAGCTCAACATAAAGCAATAAATAAAGCAAAAATAAACACACCTACACAGCACACAACACCCCAGTAAACACAAATCAAACAAGCGCTAGGAGGAACCCACAAAAAGAACCAGAAGCCCTGGTTGCAGTATAAGGGTCCCCAGCAGAGTTGCCAAGCTGTCGCTCCCACCAAATGACACCTGGTCAGAAGGGGTGCAGACGCGAACGGTCGGCGAAAGGAGAACATGAAGATGAACTGAAAAGAGTCGCCAGCTAGGCATTTTTATCCCGAAGGAAAGGTAATGCTGCATAAACCTAAGAAAAGATGGATAAGACGGTCGCGAACTAGAGAAACTGAGAAAGGGGGTTGGTTACAACCTGGGAAGGTATTAGCACCCAAATTGTCCACCGTACTCGACGGGATCCACGCTTGAAAGTTTGTGTTAAAAAGGGGTAGTGTCAGTGCTATTTTGTGTGCAAAAGCTGGAAAAGAATGCAAGTGTCAGTGCAAAAAGAAATGTGAAGTGAAATAAGAGAGTGTCAGTGTAAAGAAAGAATGTGAAGCTCAAAACTATGAGGCTTAAAGGATAATGCTGGAAGAGGGGGGAATATACAGAGACTTTTGTTCGATAACTGTTAAGTTATGCCTACGTATCCTCTCGTGCAATGAGGAAGTCAGAACACCATAGTTCGACTCAAAGAGACTGAAAGATAAATTGACTGATGAACTGCCTGCCTGTCTATGCTCAAGTGTATGACCTGTCTGGCTCAGGTGCAAACTGTCTTGCATTAGACGGAAGAAGCAAGTTCTCGTTTATGAGTGAAGATGATGAGAAAAGAATCCTGGAAGAGACGATTATTGTTTGTTTTTGATGTTTTCAATCTTTTATTACCTTTGGAGTTTGTCATAAGAAAATGAGCTTAAGCCTAGACCAAGGGTTAGTAAACTCATCACATCTTCCCTCTGATTAGGGGTAATGAGAATACCTTAAGTATGAGGTAAGCACCTCACACTTAATCACCATGATGTAGGGTTAAGATCATTAACCTACTTGCCATTATTTAGATGTTTTTGGAGTTTTGTTTAGTGTTAAGTAATGAGTTTAAGCCATAATCAAGGATTTAATGGACCCATTACACCATCCTAATAGAAGGATAATAGATGAGAACATTTAAGCTGAGGAATGCTCCTCAACTTAATCCATGATTAGGGATTAACCTCATGACAAAACAAAGCCTTTATTAAAGTAGATTTTAGTTAATGATGAGATTAAGAAGTGAATTTTATGGTTTATAA
Source organism: Lathyrus aphaca (assembly GCA_963966055.1). NCBI lineage: Eukaryota > Viridiplantae > Streptophyta > Magnoliopsida > Fabales > Fabaceae > Lathyrus > Lathyrus aphaca. Next base: position 408,372,086 of record OZ014524.1, on the reverse strand, counting down.
GGCAACTTGAGGAGGACTTGTCCATTAACACTAGGGTTAGTCCTTCTTAACCAATTAAGGAAGAATTAGAACCCTAATGCAAGGCCCAAGTTACAAGCTTTATGTCTTAGTGATTATTAGATGGATTGATTAAAGGGTTTAAACACATTAAGGGTTTAACACTTAGGATTAAAGTTATACACTCCATCCTAATAGAAGGATGCAGGCATAAGCTTAATCACAAAGCCTTAAAACCTTGAAGGTTTAGTCCTTGATTAAGAGATAAGGAGAGAAGACACAAAGATGAAACAAAGGTAAAACTAATGGGGGGACTAATCAAACCCTAATTGTGATCATGCTTGGGTGTTCCTAGGGTTTATTAAGCTTGCAAGAAGATCTTCAAGAGAGCCACCAAGGAAGAAGCAGGATGGAAGGAAAAGAAACAGCAAGAAGCAAGACAACTTACTTCACTTAAGAAGATAAGTTGCTTGAAGAAATAAAGAGGAGAAGGAGCATGAATGAGCAAGCTCACTCTAATTCACAAGTAAAATGCAGCAATGATGCATAAAAGGGATGAGAAGAGGTTATGAGAAGTGAAGGCAAATTCACTTCTCAAACACTTACCACCTGAAAAGTTATCAACAAGAAATGAAATGAAATGAAAATGGGATGAAATGCAAAGATGAAAACCAAAGTCAGAAGCATAATAAGATGTAAATGATGCTAAGAGATGATACAAATGGATGTCATGAGATGTGGATGATCATACAAGTAATGAAGATGCAAATGAGACATGAAAGGAGGCATGAAAGTTCATGAAAACTTGTGAAATGCAATGGATGCATAACATGGCAAATGGATGATGCAATGATCAAACATGATTCTAATGTGTCCTAAGATGTCTTATATGTCATTTGGATGCACAAAATGTCATGGCAAGTTCATGTGTGCAAGCATATGAAGAATGAATGCAAATGAAGGCAAAGATTAGGGTTTATGTACAAGATGCAATGCAAAATTCAAAATCAGAAGCAAATGACAAGATAAAAAATTGAAAATGGGATCAAAGGTACCCTATACCTATACAAGTTCACTGCCCAAAGGGGAAGGTCAGAAGCTAAACCCTAAAGGACTTATGATTTTCCTAAATTTCTAGGGTTTTAAGGGTGATCCTAAAGGGAAAATGCCAAATAAATTGAAAATGCAAGATAAAAATGAAACAAAAATGTTTTTAGAAGCTTGAAAGTATGTAGAACACAATGCAAAAAGAACCATTCACAAACTCAACTTGGATCAAAAGTTATGAATTTTTGAAGTTAGGGTTAAAAATATTCAAATTAAAGAACCCTAATTCAAATGAAAATTGTCAAAGTATGATCAAAACCAAAACGAAATTTGCTTTGTGAGTTTGTAAATGTTTGTAAATGTTTTAAAATGCTCTCTGAATTTGTTTGGGATTTTTAAATACCTAAATGTATTTTTAATTGATTAATTTCCATTAACTAATTAAAAATAAACATTTAAATGATTTAAAAATAATTTTTAATGCAAAAAATAAAATAAAAATTATTTTTGGGTTCTGAAAATTCATAAAAGATTTAATAAAAAATTTTCAGAATTTTTTGATGTTTTTTACTATTTTTAATAAAATGTACAAATTAAATGACAAGAAAATGAAATAAAATCAATTTAAATGGAAAAGTAAACAGATCCAATGATCCAAATTTGAAGTTGGGGTTCCAGGGTTGACTGGCGCGTTTTTAAAGGGCTGACATTCATTTTGATTTAATTAAACTAATTAAACTTAATTAATTTAATAAAACTGAATTAGGGTTAAGTGACTTAATTTGGACCATTCAAACATTAACCTAATCCTCATCCAAGGGCCACGAAGCAATCTGGCAAATTAATTAGGGTTTAAGACTTAAACACTTTCAGGTGACCGGAGAGGAGCTCCGGTCATCTTCTCCGGCGGGACCAAAACCCTAAAACACTCTACAGGCCACCCCACACCAAATCAACCACCCAGAAATGATCCTCTACCCAAACCCCATTCAAATCATTCTTCAAACATCATTTACAACTCAAGAACAAAGAGAATCGAATCAAACTATTTTCACGGGTTAAATTTCAGAGAGCCACAAAATAGTCATTTCTTCACCATTTTTAATTCTAAGAGTATCAGCGTGACCAGCATAGCATATATTTTCATTTTGTAACAAAAGAAACAAGCTCTGAAAAGTTTTGTTCTTGAGCTTACCTGAGACGGTGAACTGCAAAGGTGAGCTTTCCAGACCTCTCCTTTGTGCAAAGAGTCTCCTCTGAACCTCCTGAGACTAATGAAGTGCTTCAAAACCTTTGATGGTGGCTGATTTGGAAGTTTCAGTTCTGGTGTAGCAGGTTTTGAGGTTTGTGTATGTGATGCTTTTGGCTGTTTTAATGGTTGATTTTGGTTCTATGGAGGATGTGTGACTTGTTGGTGAAGAAAAAATTGAAGTGTGATGGCTGTGGAAGGAGTTTCGAAGAGATGAAGGTTTTTGCCAATTTTGTGAAATCTGATTGTGTGTCTTCTGAGCTCATGTGAAGTTTGTTTTATGATCCATAAACCAATCCTAAACTATTGGAAAGAGTCAGAGGAATTGACATGTACTGTGGGAATGTCATGGGGCAATTGGCCAAAAAGTCAATGGTTGGTGTACCTCAAGTATGGGCTGTGACAGAAGCTATCCTAGGGCTGCACTGAGTTCTGCTGGCTTTAAGGATGACCATGGGATGCTTTGGAATGATCAGAAGTGGATGAATGGTAAGATGTCACATGTTTTGCCTTTTTCACAATTTGTTGCATTTTGAAGTTTTGGTCATGGACATGTGACATTCCTTGGGCAATTTGCAGCAAAGTGGACCATACAACGTTGTTATGATACTTTGAGATTGATTAGAAACCAAACAAACCCCTAAGAATCCTTCTTGCAAGAATTTCCTCTTTGTGACTTTCATGATGAATGGCTTATGATACTTGTGATCCAAGGCATGAAACTTGAGAATTCTTTGGGAAATTCTGAATTATAGGTCATGTATGATGTTTGTGTAATGGTTAGAAGTCACTTTGAGGTCACAAATTGGTTTGACATGAGTTTTTGCAAGTTTCCCTCTTTGGTACATAAGTGAAATTTTGTGATTTTTCCCAATTTTGCAAGGCCATAACTTGAGTTATATGATGAATTAGGTCAAGTTCTTGTACTTTTTGAAAAGGGAATGATCCAATCTACAACTTTCATGACCAAGAATTTTTTATTTGAAGCATTTTTGAATCAAAAAGAGGAGGTTGAAAAACTTTCCCAAAATGGCAAGTTTGCATTATAAGTCACTTTCCCAAAATGGCAACTTTGCCAATGGCTTGAAATTCTTCAATTTTGTGAACTTCTTACTTCTTCTAAGATCAAATAAAGATCATACACACCCAAAATGATGGAGAAGACCCTTTGGTTGGATGATTGGGGGCCTCAAATGCCCTGATTTTACACTGACTTGTTCAAGAAGTCATCTATTGATCAGATGCCTTCCCCATTGAATTTCTTCATGAAAATTGGTGTGCATGATCCTCATATCATATAGTGACCAATAGAAACAAGAATTACCGAAAAATTTGTAGTTATGGCCTCTGAAACCAAAACCCTAATTTTAGGTCATCTGTGCAGTTAAACTTGGCTCTGCTTCCATGCCTTCCTCAGTTCTTGTGATTCTTTGACTTCTTTGATCTTGGGAGGATATAATATGATGCTTGAACACACATAGACCCTTTTGAGATGATTGGAGACTCTTGAAGTGGCTCAGATAGATCAGGGATGGCTCAGATCACAAACCCTAGATGCAGAGGACTTTGAACCAATGCAGTGAAGCAAAAATGTAATATGAGATGATATGATTGAACTTATGCAAATGAAACGAATCACAAGCCATGGTGAAATGAGTGAGGGCAAATTTGGGGTGTTTACAATAATGCCTTGATCAAGAGTTTGCAATGTTTATGCATAAATGTCATTTTGTGAACTTTGTGACATTTGGTCATGAAAGTGACTTATTCAATGCTGAATTTTGGTCATGGCATGTTGCATAATGTTATTATGGTGCATTGAGATAAGTTAGAGATCATACAAAGCCTTAGAAATCACTCTTGCAAAAATCCTTCTTTTGAGAATTTTGTGAAAAATGGCTTATGAAAACTTGTGATCCAAGGCAAGATTTTGATCTTGTAATGTTGCACTAAGTTTGGTTGATGCCTAGAAGTCAATTAGAGGTCACTTGAATGCTTGAAACTTGATTTTGCAAAAAATCCTCTTTTGCATGAACTTGAAAATTATGTGATTTTTGCCAACTTTGAAGGTTTTATCTTGAGTTCTAGGATGAATCAAGACATGTTCTTGTACTTTTTGAAAAGGGAAAGACCTAATCTACAACTTCCATGACCAAGAATTTTTCATTTGAAGCATTTTTGGTTGAGAAAGAGGAGGTTGAAAAACTTTCCCAAAATGGAAAGTTTCCATTACAAGTCATTTCCATTTTTGGCAAGTTTGCAAATGGATGAAATTATTCAATCTTGTGAACTTCCAACCACTTATAAGATCAAATAAAGATCATAGAACTTCAATTTGATGAAAATAACCCTTTGGTTCCATTGTTGGGGGCCTCAGATGCCCTGATTTTGACTTAACTTGCTCAGGAAGTTACCCAGTGAACATATGACTTCCACAATTAATTTCTTCATCAAACTTGGTACACATGATCCTTATAACATCTTAAGAACATTAGAAACAAGAATGACCCAAATATTTGGAGTTAAGGCCTCTGAAACTAAAACCCTAATTTTGGTCATCTGTGTAGTGAAAACCCTAACTCTGCTTCCATGCCTTGCCTGTTCTTGTGATCTCTTGACTTTCATGAACTTTTAGGAGCATAATATGATGATAGAACACACACGGACCCTCTTGGAAAGCTTTGAGACCTTTGGGATGGCTCAGATGGATTCTTGGATTGCTCAGATCAAAAACCCTTGATGCAGATGAACTTGAACTATGTAGTGAAACAAAAATGCAATATGAGGTGTAATGCTTATGTTAAAACAAAAATGAAAGATCAAAAGCCATGGTGTGATAAAGAGTGAGGGAAAATTTGGGGTGTTTACAGCTGCCCCTATTCAAACATGAGTTAGCTGTGCAGGGTGTAAGCGCCTGGCTTAACAGACAAACAAGATAACTTGTGGTTGAATACCAAAGACAGTCCAAAATTTGCACTCGCTGGATAGAAGAAGAAAAGGGATAGAAATTGTAAAAGATGGTATAATATGATTATCAAATGAAGGCGATGGAGTACGGCCATCGAGCAGAGGACGACTGCTGGGGGTAAAGCGGTAAGAAAAACAATGACGGGGACGACCGACATGCTGGGAAAAAGCGGTAAATAAAGCAATGACGGGGACGGCCGACAAGCTGGGGAAATAAAGAGATCATGATGGGGACGTCCATCAAGGAAAGAAACAAGAATCTCTAGGGATTAAAGTAAAGGCAATGATGGGGACAACCACCAGGCTTTGAAAAGTAAAGTAAAGAACGATGGGGACGGCCATCGGGTTAAAGAATAAATGAAATAAATGATGAGGGACGGTCATCAAAGGTGAAGGATGATCACCTAGCAGGGGACGACTGCTCTTTACCGCGACATAGGACGAATGTCGGATAGAAAAGGTCGACGATGGGGACAACCATCAGATAAGCATGATGAAGGACGATCATCAAGAGGTGAAGGACGATCACCTAGCAGGGTACGACTGCTCTCAGGGTTTATCATGACATAGGACGAATGTCAGATAAAAAGATCAATGATGGGGATGGCCATCGGATAAAATGATGAGGGACGGTCATCAAAAGGTGAAGGACGATCACCTAGCAGGGGACGACTGCTTTTTATCACGATATAGGACGAATTCCGGATAGAAAGGTTCCACTAATGGGGACTCCGTTGGGGAAAGGGATGAAGGACGGTCATCCAAAGGTGAATGTATGACATGGACGAGTGTCAAATATGTACTATAAGTTGTGAGAGTGCAAAAAAGGTGTTCTGGTGACTTGTGGGGATATGATGACATGGATGGATGTCGAAAAGAGTGTGTTATAAGCAAGTATTTGGTTTGCAACAAGTGTTTTAGCAATCATGTTGGGGATGTATGACACGGACGAGTGTCAAAAAGAGCATGTATAAGTATCTGTATTTGAGAGTGCAAAAGGTATTCTGGCGAACCGCGGGGAATAAGACGACACGGACGAGTGTCGAAAAGAGTATATATGAATATGAACAGGCATTTGTGTTGGAGAGTGCAAAGGGGACGTTTTGGCTTTTATTTACAGGGGATGTGGTTTTTATATACATTGCCGATGAAATACTGATGGTAATTTGCAGGTGACTGGCTCGAACCTGGCTTGTGATCATGCAAATGTTTGATTTTTGCCGTAATTCTCCGTATTAGACGGAATGCTACGCTTATTTGGTGAATATGATGTAAATGCTATGATTATGTAAAAGAGAAATCGATCCGGGATTCGGATCCCACTAAAGATAAAGATCTCTGGCTGATCTGCGTGGAAGGATGTCCCGGCTGGGGAAGAGATCATTGGATCTGTCAGGAGATATGGCTCTTCTTGGGGAAATAGATCATTGGTAGATCTATCCGTAAGGAGAACTCAGCCGGGGAGAAGGAAGCTTTCGTCGCTTTGTTGTGTAAGAGTTTCAAGCATTGCTCTTCTGGGGAGAGAATGGAAAATTCTGTGGGGAGATAGTTCTTTCAAACATGCTGAGGATGAGAGATCTGGCACTCTGGTGGGGCTCTCGACTGGGGAAGCTCCTGTTGAGTAGACTTGTGCTGGGGATGGAGAGGCTTTGGCAACTCCGCCGGGGAAAATCATTTCAGATATTGCTCTTCCGGGAATTAGCCTGCTGGGGATGCGATGCTTGGCATGCCCCATGTTGTGTATTGAATACCTGCAACCTGTTAAGACAAAAGAAACGCACAAGTATCCCGAGGTATCCCTTACCGGATTCCATCATATGAGTTAGATATTCCTGAAAGTAAGTATATTTCCTGCAAGCATTTATCAAAAATGGCTCATTTGTTTTATGCAAGTACTATATCATGAATATTGGACATTTTGCAAATGAAACAAAAATGTACAAAACGAGGTGTGACTGAAAATTCTGATTTTATTAATCTGGGTGCCCTGAATTGGCAAATACAGTCAAAGAAACAAATCCCCTGAAATGAGGAGATTGCTATAAATTGAGAAAAATAAAAGTGTTGGCAATGTTGATGACGCTCCAGGTGAGCTTTCCTTGCTATGACCTGTATGAACTTGACGTTCTTCTCATCTTGCTTTCTGAAGAAGGTTGATTCTGACTGATGCTTTGTCCTTTCGAAGCTTGCCGTGTTGTGAGGAATACAGACGAATTCAGACTGCAGTTGTTCGCTTATTCCCTGATTTTGCGTGGATCGCCCTTTCGGGTTTTCAATCCACCGGGATACCCATTTTCGCTTGAGTTGTCCAATGCGGCTTTTCAACTCAGCGGGTGTACATTTTTTTAATTTTCCCTTATTTTTTCCCGAGTCTTTCATTTTGTTTTTGACTCACCGGAATGCCCTATTTTTGCCTGGACTTACATTTTGTTTTTATGTCCAGCGGGTCATTTTATGCGAAGTATTTTTTAACTGCATCTGAATTCACAGGGGATAAGAAATATTCGCCATCCATAGTAGTGAGCATCGGTGTTCCACCAGAGAAGACCTTCTTTACTATGAATGGACCATCGTAATTTGGAGTCCACTTGCCCCTGTGGTCCGTATGAGGAGGAAGGAGTCTTTTCAGTACAAGATCTCCTACTTGGTATTCCCGAAGCCTGACTTTTTGATCGAAGGCTTTCTTCATCCTTTCTGATATAACTGCCCATGACAGATAGCAGCTAATCTCTTCTCTTCGATCAGATTCAGTAGATTATACCGAGACCGGACCCACTCAGCTTCGTCCAGTTTAACATCCATCATTACCCTTAAGGAGGGTAGCTCAACTTCAACAGGTAGGACAACTTCCATACCGTACACAAGCTGATAAGGCATTGCCCCAGTAGACGTTCTGATTGAGGTTCGATACCCATGCAAGGAAAATGGTAGCATTTCATGCCAGTCTTTGTATGTAACTGTCGCTCCCGAAGATTTGCATCCTGGTACAAGCGCGAACGGTCGGCGAAGGGAACAGTGAGAACACACAGCCGTGAACTCACTGGAGATGAATAGAGTCGCCAGCTAGGCATTTTTATCCCGGAGGAAAGGCAATGCTGCATAGGCCTAGAAAAAGATGGATAAGACGGTTGCGAACCAGAGAGACTGAGAAAGGGGGTTGGTTACAACCTGGGAAGGTATTAGCACCCAGATTGTCCGTCGTACTCGACGGGATCCACGCTTAAAAGATTTGTGTTTTAAAGGGGTGGTGTCAGTGCAATCTGTGTGTAAAATAGCTGGAAAAGAATGTACAGGTGTCAGTGTAAAAGAAGTGTGAAGTGCATAAGTGAAGTGTCAGTGTAAGGAAAGAGTATGCTCATGATTATGGGGCTTAAAGAATAATGCTGGAAGGAGGGGGAATGAACAGAGACTTTTGTTCGATAACCGTTAAGTTATGCCTACGTATCCTCTCGTGCAATGAGGAAGTCAGAACACCGTAGTTCGACCCAAAGAGACTGAAAGATAAATTGACTGATGAACTGCTTACTTGTCTATGCTCAAGTGTATGACCTGTCTGGCTCAGGTGCGAACTGTCTTGCATTAGACGGAAGAAGCGAGTTCTCGTTTGTGAGTGAATGAGATGAGAAAAGAATCCCGGAGGAGACGATTATTGTTTGTTTTTGTGTTTTCAGTCTTTTATTGCTTTTTGAAGTTTGTCATAGGATAATGAGCTTAAGCCTAAACCAATGGGTTAGTAAACTCATCACATCTTCCCTCTGATTAGGGGTAATGAGAATACCTTAAGTGTGAAGTCAGATTCTCACACTTAATCACCTCTGGTGTAGGATTAAGATCATTAACCTACTTGGGATTATTTAGATGTTTTTGTGTTTTTGTTTAGTGTTGAGTAATGAGGTTAAGCCTTAATCAAGGATTAAACAGACCCATTACACCATCCTAAAAGAAGGATGATAGATGAGAGTGTTTAAGCTGAGGAAGACTCCTCAACTTAATCCATGATTAGGGATTAAACTCATGACAAAACAAAGCCTTTGATTAAGTGGATTTTATTTAATGGTGAGATGAAGAAGTGATTTTTATGGTTTGTAAGACAACTTGAGGGGGACTTGTCCATTAACACTAGGGTTAGTCCTTCTTAACCACTTAAGGAAGAATTAGAACCCTAATGCAAGGCCCAAGTTACAAGTGTGATGTCTTGATAATTATTAGATGGATTGATTAAGAGATTTAAACACATAAAGGGTTCAAGACTTAGGATTAAAGTTATACACTCCATCCTAAGAGAAGGATGCAGGCATAAGCTTAATCACAAAGTCTTAAAGCCTTTAGGGTTTAGTCCCTGATTATGAGGTGAGAAGAGAAGACTCAAAGAGAGACACAAAGGCAAAACTAAGAGGGGAGACTAATCAAAACCCTAATTCATTATCATGCTTGGTTGATCCTAAGGTTTGTGAGGTTTGCAAGAACAATCTTCAGAGGAGCCACCAGGAAGCAGATGAATAAGATCAAGAGAAGCAAAGTGACTTGCTTCATTCAAGAAGACAAGTCACTTGAAGAAAGGAAGTGGGAGAAGCAAGAATGAGCAAGCTCAAACTCAAACACATATAAGAATGCAGCAATGGATGCAAGAGAGATGAAAAGAAAAGTTATGAGAAGTGAAGGCAAATTCACTTCTCAAGTTCACTTACCACCTGAAATGTTAGAATAGGAATGCAATGCAATGCCAAATAAGATGAGATGACATGATGATAAGCAAAACCAGAAGCATGTTGATGATGATTATGATGTTATGAGGTGCTGCAAACATGAGGCAAGGCATGGAAATGTTCATACAAGATTATGAATGCAAATGATGCAAGTTAAGGAGCATGAATAAACATGGAATGTTATGAAACATACAAGGCAAATGACATAGCAAATATGTAATGCAATGATCAAACATGCTTCCTATATGTCTTAAGATGTCAAATGAATCATAAACATGCACAAAATGCAAAGACAAGTCATGTTATGCAAGAGAATGCAAGGAGGATGCAAGAGAAAGCCCAAATTAGGGTTTATGGATCAAACATCAAACCAAAACTCAAGACAGGAGCAAAACCCTAAGATAAAAATGGAAAATGGCACCCAAAGAAACCCTAGGCCTATGATAAACCACTGCCCAAAGGGGAGCTCTCAACTCTCAACCAAACTCAAGATATGAATTTCCTAAGTTATTAGGGTTTTTTAGGGTTCTTAACAAAACAAATGCCAAACAATTTGAAAATGCAAGAACAATTCATGGCCTTTTTACCCTAGAAACTACATGCCAAATAGAAAACAATGCAAGAAGAATCAATGTCTCAACCTTCTCCAATAGGCAGAAATGAATTTTTAAACTTATGATCAAATTAATGCATAAAAAATGATTTAATTCAATGAAAAATTCTTAAAATGCATCAAGATCAAAAAAGAAATTTGGTTTGAAGGTTGGACAATGTTTCTAAATGTCTTAGAACATTTCATGAATTTTTTTGTAATTTTTTAAATACCTAAAAGTATTTTTAATTAATTAATTCTCATTAATCAATTAAAAATAATCTTTTAAACATTTAAAAATACTTTTTTAATGATAAAAAATAAAATAAAAATATTTTTGTGTCATAAAAATTAATAAAACCTTAAGGAAAAAGTTTCATAATTTTTATGAATTTTTTGCTATTTTAAAATAATTATGCAATTTAAATGAAAGAAAAATGAATAAAATTAAATAAAATAAAAAGTAAACAGAATGGAAGGATGAGATTGATTCTGGGGAGGGGACCATTGACTTGGCGCGTCATCTAAGGGTCCAGGTTCAAACTAACATAATCCTGATTAATTAAATATTAAACCATAATTAAAACTTAATGACAAGATCCAGGCCTTCCACTCACGCGCGGGAAACAAGATCTAAAGGCCCAGGTTTAAACTCAGTGCCCTAACCCTAATTAAAAATTAATGATTTTCAGGCTGCCGGAGAAGACTTCCGGTCGTCTTCTCCGGCCAGCTCTCACCTGAGAAACCTCAAAACCTCTCAAAACGTAACAAAAACAAAATCTATGAATTGGGAAACGATCTCCAGCCTCTCACGAATCAAACCCCTCTCTCAAAACAAATTTATATTTCCTAAACAAGCTGAATCGAAGAGAACAAGTTCTAGGTCACGCAAGCTTCAGAAACAAATTAAATGCTTATTTCAAAACCATTTTCAAAACCAATGGTACCAGAATGATCAGTGAAGCAAATAGAACAAGTTAGTAACAAGAGAAATGATTTCTGGAAAAATTATTTTCGAGCTACCTGAGATTTGGAGCTTTCAGTTTGGGAACTTTCTGGTCACTTCTCCTGGTGCAATCCAACCCTTAGGACCTCTGGATGATGTCTGAATGCCTTAGAACAATTTATGTAGGCTGGACAGTGAGATTCGAATGCTCCTGCTTCAAGCTCAGTCAGAAATGGCAATGGTGTTTCTGGAGGTTTCAGGCCATTGTGAATGATGGTTTGAAGTCCAAATGATGTATGGAGAAGCTTTGCAAGGTTTGTTTGGCTGTTTGTGAGCTAGGATGAGAGTTTCGAATGAAACTGCAAAATGGAGTGAGAGATGGCAGTGAGATGTTCTGGCTGTTTCAGGCTTGTGCTTTGGGTGGTTTTAGGTCTATGAAGTGTGTTGAGTTGGATGATGAAGAAAGTTTTAGTGTTTGCAGGCTGTATAGAGAAATTCGAAGGCTTATGCAATGTGGAAGGTTTTTGTGAATGTGTGGAATGTGATAGTTTCAGCCTTGCTTCTTGTTATGGCTAGCTTGCAAATTGATAACATAAACAAATCTGATTGGCTGGATGATGTGACTTGGCCTGTGGTGATTGGGATGTTTGCTTTTGCCAAAAGTCAAAAATCTTGTAAGAGAGGCATGGGCTTGATACTAGCTTGGTACAAGGCTAGGTCTGGCGCATCATGGTGTGGTGAGAGAGCCAGCAAGGTCCAAAGGCCAAGGCAGCAAGTTGAGGGAAGTGTCATGAGTGTTTTGCAACTTGGTTACTTTATGGATTTTCATGAAAATCTCTCATTACACAAACCATAAACATGTGAACCTTGGTCCAATTCTGACTTTTGTGACTTAGAGAATGTTTGTGTGATGGTTTGAAATGAATTAGAGGCTGCAATGTGCATTGGTTCAAGACTTTGCAAAATTTCCATTTGAAGCATGCCTTAGAAATTAATGATTTTTGCCAACTTTGCATTGCCATAACTTTTGATCCAAGAAGAGTTTGATCATGTTCTTGTACTTTTTGAAAAGGGAAAGATGAGATCTACAACTTTCATGACCAAAGTTTTTTCATTTGAAGCCTTTTTGGATCATGAATCAAGGCTTGAAGAATGACCTAAAATGATGCATTCTTGAAAAGTCAACTATGCCCAAAAAGTCAACATTTGCAAAAACCCTAAATTCTTGATTTTTATGAACTTCAACCTTCTTCCATGATCAAATAAAGATCATATACACTCAAAATGATGAAGATCACCCATTGGTTGGGTCATTGGGGGCCTCAAATGCCCTGATTTTACACTGACTTGTCTGAAAAGTCAACCCTTGATCAGATGACTTCCCCATGGAATTTCTTCATGAAAATTGATATGCATACTCCCTATACCATATAGAGACCAATGGAAACAAGAATGACCAAAAAATTTGGGGTTATGGCCTCTGAAACCAAAACCCTAATTCTAGGTCAACTGTGCAGTTCATCCTGGCTCTGCATCCACTCAAACCCTAGTTCTTGTGATTCCTCTGCAATTTTGACTTTGAGGAGATGAAACATGATATAAGAACACACATGGACCCCTTTGAGGTGATTGATAGCCTTTGGAGTGGCTCAAGATGCCCTGAGGTTGCTCAGATCACAAACCCTAGGTGCAGATGCCCTAGAAACTATCCAGTGAATCAAAAATGAGATGTGAGATGATATGATGGTGTTTATGCATATGAGATGATCACAAGCCATGGTGTGAATGGGTGAGGGAAAATTTGGGGTGTTTACAGCTGCCCCTATTCAAACATGAGTTAGCTGTGCAGGATGTAAGCAACGGCTTAACAGGCAAACAAGATAACTTGTGGTTGAATATCAAAGACAGTCCAAAATTTGCACTCACAGGATGAGGAAGAAAAGGGATATAGATTGTAAAAGAAAATAAAGTATATTGTAAGGTGTGGGCGACGGAGGACGACCGTCGAGCAGAGGACGACTGCTGGGTAAATAGCAATGACGGGGACGGCCGACATGCTGGGAGTAAAAAGTAAAGCCAAGACGGGGACGGCCGACTAGCTGGGGAAAGATGATAATATGATGGGGACGGCCATCAAGATAAAGTTGTAAAATTCTCTGGGGATTAATGAAACATGACGGGGACGGCCATCAAGTTCATAAAGGTAAAGTAACCCACGATGGGGACGGCCATCGGGCTAAAAGGGAAAAGGGACCACGACGGGGACGGCCATCGGGTTAAAGAATGAATGAAATAAACAGATGATGGGGTACGGCCATCAAAGGTGAAGGACGATCACCTAGCAGGGGACGGCTGCTCTGTTGGGAATAAAGGAAATATGATGGGGACGACCATCGAAGGTGGAGGACGACCACCTGGCAGGGTACGGCTGCCGAAAATATCAACGACGGGGACGGCCATCGGATAGGAAAGGTCGACGATGGGGACGGCCATCGGACAGAAAAGGTCAACGATGGGGACGGCCATCGGACGAGCATGATGGAGGACGACCATCAAAAAGTGGAGGACGACCACTCAGCAGGGGACGGCTGCTCTCAGGGTTTATCATAACACCGGACGAGTGTCAGATAACCAAAATCATCAATGGGGACGGCCATTGGATAAAACGATGAAGGATGATCATCAAAAGGTGGAGGACGACCACCTAGCAGGGGACGGCTGCTAAAAATCAACGATGGGGACGGCCATCGGATGAGCATGATGGAGGACGACCATCAAGAAGTGGAGGACGACCACTTAGCAGGGTACGGCTGCTCTCAGGGTTATCATAACACAGGACGAGTGTTAGATAAAAAGGAAAGATTTGCTTTGTTGGCGATCTACTGGGGAGATAGTAAACACGGACGAGCGTTTACTTCCAAGAAACAAAAGGTATAAGTGTTTGGTATTGTGTATAGATTAAAGATGCGGACGAGCATCCTTAAGACTATGATACGGACGAGTATCATGTAGAAACAAACTGACACATGTTCAGAGATGATGATACGGACGAGTATCAACGGGTTAACAAAGAACACGGACGAGTGTTGCATCTGAAGGGACTCTTCTGGGGAATAACAGACACGGACGAGTATCTATATTCAAGAAGACATGAGTGTTTGACACGGTGTATGGATTAAAAATGAGGACGAGCATCCTTAAGACTATGATACGGACGAGTATCATGTAGAAACAAACGCTAGACGCAATGTTCTGAGATGACGATACGGACGAGTATCAACTGGTTAACAAAGAACAAGGACTACTGTCGAATCTGTGGGGATATGAGTGATGTATACAAGATACGGACGGGTATCTGCACAAGTGTACCAATGAGTAGTGAGTATAATGTATAGATGAGTGTTTATCTGCTGGGGAGAGTGACACGGACGAGTGCCAAAAGGAGAAAAGTATAATAAGTAAGTATATGGGTGATGAAAGTGTAAGCGACCGCGCTGGGGATATGACACGGACGGGTGTCAGGAAAGTGTATATGAGTATATGTGAGTGCAAAGAGGGTGTCTTTGGCTTTCTGCTGGTGATGTGACACGGACAGGTATCCAAAGAGTGTTCTGGCGACTTTACTGGGGAGCAATGATACGGACGGGTATCAAAAGGGAATATGCTGGTATTTGTGAATATGAGGCAACTGCTTTTGCTGGGACTCTGGGGGATTTTGGGGGAAGTATTCTGTATAATGACAGATTGTCAATACTTACAAGTGTTCAATTCATAACATGACTTATGATTATGCTATGCGTTTGATTTTTGCCGTAATGCTCCGTATTAGACGGAATGCTACGCTTTGAGGGTATAGTATGATGCGAATGCTATGATTATGCAAAGGAGCACAGATCCGGGATTCGGATCCCGTTGCTGCGAAGATCTCTGGTTGATCTGCTTGAAGTGAACGTCCCAGCTGGGGATGAGATCATTGGTAGATCTAATGATGTATCTGCTTGGGAATATAGATTACTGATTGACATATCCCTATACTGGACCCAGCTGGGGTTTGTAGAAGCTTTCCGAGCTCTGTTGTGACTTCTTCGTGCGTTGCTCTTCTGAATAGAGGCTGGGGGAGGTTGCTGGTCACTCAGCTGGGGAGAGTGGTGAGAGGCAACTCGGCTGGGGAGAAAACATTTTGGGTGTTAAGCCTGTTTGTCGATTTGCCAGCTTGCTGAACTGCCGCTTATGTGCTCCGAGTTGCGTTCTGGATACCGGCTATCCTGCAAAGATAAGGAAACGTACAAAAGGTCCCGAGGTATCCTTTACTGGATTCCGTCATAGGAGTTAAGTACTTTCAAGAGTAATCACATTCCCTGTAAGCATGTGTTTTATTTTTTAGAGAAAGGCATATGTACTTATGCAGTTGTATTTTTAGAGATATCAGACAATTCTTTGCAAAACATGACTGAAAATCTGATTTTATTAATTCGTGTGCCCTGAATTGGCAAGATACAGTCAAAGAAACATATCTCATGAAATGAGGAAATTGTTACAAATTGAGAAATAAAGTGCTGGCGATGCTGACGACGCTTTGAGGAGCTTCCTCTCCTGCTATGACTCGTATGACAATGACGTTCTTCTCGTCTTGCTTTCTGGAGAGAGTTGATTCTGATTGAAGCTTGATCCTTTGGAGCTTACCAAGTTGTGGGTGATACAGACGAATTCAGAATGCAGTTGTTCGCTTATTCCCTTATTTTGCATGGATCGCCCTTTCGGGTTTTCGATCCATCGGGATACCCATTTTTGTCTGAGTTGTCCAATGCGGCTTTTCAACTCAGCGGGTGTACATTTTTTCAATTATTTCCCTTATTTTTGCCCGAGTCTTTTATTCTGTTTTTGACTCGCCGGGATGCCCTATTTTTGCCTGGACTTACATTCTGTTTTTATGTCCAGCGGGTCATTTTATGCGAAGTATTTTTTAACTGCATCTGAATTCACAGGGGACGGGAAATCTTCACCATCCATGGTGCTGAGCATCAGTGCTCCACCAGAGAAAACTTTCTTTATGACGAATGGTCCTTCATAATTTGGAGTCCATTTGCCCCTGTGGTCTGTATGAGGAGGGAGGATTCTTTTCAGCACAAGATCTCCCACTTGGTACTCTCGGTGCCTGACTTTCTGATCGAAGGCTTTTTTCATTCTCTTCTGATATAACTGCCCATGACAGATTACAGCTAATCTTTTCTCTTCGATCAGACCTAGTTGTTCGAATCGGGACCGAACCCATTCTGCTTCACTCAGTTTAACATCCATTAATACCCGTAACGAGGGTAGTTCAACTTCAACAGGTAGGACCGCTTCCATACCATATACAAGCTGATAAGGTGTTGCCCCAGTGGACGTTCTGATTGACGTGCGGTACCCATGCAAGGCAAACGGTAGCATTTCATGCCAGTCTTTGTAGGTGATTACCATCTTCTGCACAATCTTCTTGATATTCTTGTTAGCTGCCTCAACAGCGCCATTCATCTTTGGCCTGTAAGGAGAAGAATTGTGATGTTGGATCTTGAAGTCCCGGCACAGCTCTGCCATCATTTTGTTGTTTAAATTGGAACCATTATCAGTAATGATTCGCTCGGGCACTCCATACCGACAGATGATGTCTCTCTTCAGGAATCGGGCTACCACTTGCCTAGTAACATTTGCATATGAGGCTGCTTCAACCCACTTGGTGAAATAGTCAATGGCGACCAGGATGAATCTGTGACCATTTGAAGCAGTCGGCTCAATCTTGCCAATCATATCAATACCCCACATAGCAAAGGGCCATGGTGAAGACATGATGTTCAAAGGATTGGGAGGCACATGCACCTTATCTGCATAGATCTGGCATTTATGGCATTTTCTGGCGTAAGCACAACAGTCTGCATCCATTGTGATCCAGTAATAGCCTGATCTTAGCAATTTCTTAGCCATGGCATGCCCTCCTGCGTGGGTACCAAAAGATCCTTCGTGCACTTCATGCATCAACAAATCTGCTTCCGTCTTGTCAACACATCTGAGGAGTACCATGTCAAAGTTCCTTTTGTATAAAGACCCATCAGTGTTCAGAAAGAAACTACCAGCAAGCCTTCTCAAAGTCTTCTTATCATTGGAAGATGCCCCAGGTGGGTATGTCTGATCCTCCAAGAAGCACTTAATGTCATGGAACCAAGGCTTATCATCTTTTACAACATCCGCTGCAAATACATATGCTGGTCTGTTGAGTCTGGACACTGAAATCTGAGGTATAAAGTTAGCGGCTTGAACTTTGATCATGGATGAAATGGTAGCAAGAGCATCCGCAAACTGATTCTCGTCCCGAGGGATATACTCAAGCTTGACTGTTGTGAAGAAAGTCAATAACCTCCTTGTATAATCCCTGTAAGGTATCAGATGATCTTGGTGGGTGTACCATTTCCCGTTGGTTTGATTGACTACCAAAGCTGAATCTCCGAATACGGTCAATGTCTTGATCCTGAGGTCAATGGCTTCCTCAAGACCCATAATGCAAGCTTCGTATTCAGCTTCGTTGTTAGTGCAGTTGAAAGTGAGTTTTGCCGAGAAAGGCATGTGAACTCCTTTTGGTGAAATGAGTACTGCACCAACACCACGACCATTCATGTTAACAGCCCCATCAAACATCATAGTCCATTCTTCTTCCGGGTCAGGCCCTTCAGTGTGAATAGGCTCTTCATGATCTTTTGCTTTTATGAACATGATGTCTTCATCAGGGAAGTCAAACCTCATAGGCTGGTAGTCATCAATGGGTTGCTCAGCAAGATATTCAGATAGTACACTGCCCTTGATGGCTTTCTGAGATGTGTACTGTATGTCATATTCCGTGAGAATCATTTGCCATCTTGCAACCCGTCCGGTAAGCGCTGGCTTCTCGAAGATGTACTTAACTGGGTCCATTTTTGAGATTAACAAGGTAGTGTGGGTCAACATATACTGCCTCAGTCGGCGAGCAGCCCACGCTAAAGCACAGCAAGTTTTCTCGAGCAGTGAATAACGTTGTTCACAGTCGGTAAACTTTTTGCTTAGGTAGTATATTGCATACTCTTTTCGACCAGACTCGTCATGCTGGCCCAACACACACCCCATTGACTCTTCTAGCACTGTCAAGTACATAATCATAGGTCTTCCTTCAACTGGCGGCATGAGGATTGGAGGTTCTTGCAGATACTCCTTGATCTTGTCAAAAGCCTTCTGACAATCTTCGTTCCACCTGACCGTTTGTTCCTTTCTTAACAGCTTGAACAAGGGTTCACAGGTTGCTGTAAGGTGAGATATGAACCGTGAGATGTAGTTCAATCGACCTAAGAACCCTCGAACTTCTTTCTCAGTTTTAGGTGCAGGCATCTCTTGAATAGCCTTGACTTTATCGGGGTCAACTTCAATCCCTTTCTCGCTTACAATAAAACCCAGCAGCTTACCAGATCTCACCCCGAATGTGCATTTGTTAGGGTTCAACTTCAATTGGTACTTCCTCAGACGTTTGAATAACTTCAACAGATTCACCAGATGATCTTCTTCAGTGAGGGACTTGGCAATCATATCATCCACATAACATTCTATTTCTTTGTGGATCATATCGTGGAATAATGTCACCATAGCCCGTTGATATGTTGCACCAGCATTCTTCAGTCCGAATGGCATCACTTTGTAACAGAACGTGCCCCAAGGTGTAATGAATGTTGTCTTCTCCATGTCTTCAGGTGCCATCTTGATCTGATTATATCCTGAAAATCCGTCCATGAAGGAGAATACCGAGAACTGAGCCGTGTTATCTACCAATACGTCAATGTGAGGTAATGGAAAATCATCTTTCGGGCTGGCTCTGTTCAGATCCCGGTAGTCAACACACATTCTTACTTTGCCGTCCTTCTTAGGCACAGGTACTATGTTGGCAACCCACGGCGGATAGCTAGTCACAGCAAGGAACCCGGCGTCCCATTGCTTTTGTACCTCTTCCTTGATTTTCATAGCCATGTCTGGGCGAGTTCGGCGCAACTTCTGTTTAACTGGCGGGCATTCTTCTCTCAAAGGCAGCTTGTGCACAACTATATCGGTATCCAACCCTGGCATATCTTGATACGACCAAGCAAACACATCAACGTACTCTTGAAGCAGATCTATCAGTTGTCTCTTCACTGAGTCTTGCAGGCAGGCCCCGATTTTGACTTCTTTCACGTCTTCATCTGTACCAAGATTGATCACTTCAACTTCCTCCTGGTGAGGAGTAATAACCTTTTCCTCTTGTCTTAACAACCTGGCTAGCTCTTCGGGAAGCTCATATTCTTCTTCAACCCCTTCATCAGCTTGATTGATTAGATTGTCAAAGTCATACGAAGTCATAGCCGTGCTGTTGTCGGTGCTGTCAGGAAGGCACTCTCTGCAAGGGTTAAGTTTGTTCATTTTAGTGATTGATTTTAATCTTGCTTTAGAAAAAGTGAAATGAAGTTATCATTTTGAAAACACCGCCATTCATTTTTGTACAAAAAGAAAAATGGAAAAACAGTGAACAGAAAAGAAAAAGACTCGTTTGCAAAAAGATGTCTGATATTTCATTAATTTAATCTTGTTTGCACAAAAGTACAGATGGCCCTGGTTACAAAATGAGTCTTGTCATCTTGGGCAAGATGCAAGACTTGGATGCATGCTATAAAAATACAGGAAATAATAATTACTCTGCATGAGTAACTCTTATAATTTCCTGGGAAGACCAGTTCGAGACACTGCTCCCCGGGATCTTTGGACGAATCCAATTCTCCAGATTGCGCTCCTCTTCCAGCTCGTCTTCCAGACAGTTGATAGCATCGGGGGTAAGCATCCCCCCACTGACGAAACCAGGCTCTGCAGCAGCCTTTGCCTGTTGTTGAGTTGGTCTGTAACCCAACCCAAATTTGTCCTTCTTCTCCTCCACAGCTAAGACCTTGCCCCAGCCTAGGGCAGTTCCTTCTTCAACAACCTTCCGGGCTTGTTGGTAAGATGACATGGAGATCCCCGACACAGCAGATGCTTCATTGACATTCAAGGCCTCAAAACCCTGGCTCATTGTTTCATGGATCTCTCCATCCATCTCAATGTACTTGTAGGTAGCCAGATGACTAACAAAAATATCCTCTTCCCCACAGATTGTGACAACTTGGCCTTCCCACTCAAATTTTAACTTTTGGTGAAGGGTAGACGTTATTGCGCCAGCGGCGTGAATCCAGGGTCTACCCAACAAACAGCTGTAGGCGGGCTGAATGTCCATCACATAAAAGATAGTTTTAAAGGTCTGCGGGCCAATTGTCACAGGCAGCTCAATCTCTCCCAGAAACGATCTCTTAGAACCATCAAAGGCTCTTACCACCAGGTCGCTGGGTCTCAATGCCAATCCATCATATTCAAGCTTCACCAGAGCCTTCTTTGGTAAGACATTCAGGGAAGAACCTGTGTCCACCAGCACATGAGAAAGGACAGCTCCTTTGCATTCCATGGTTATGTGCAAGGCTTTGTTGTGGTTGCGGCCATCCGCTGTCAAGTCAGAATTGGTAAACCCTAGCCCATTGCTAGCAGTAACATTACCAACCACGGTTTCCAATTGGTTGACAGTAATCTCCTCAGGCACGTAAGCTGCGTGCAAGACTTTAAGTAGTGCATTCCGATGGGCTTCGGAGCACATAAGCAGTGAGAGGATAGAGATTTTGGATGGCGTCTGGTGAAGCTGATCCACAATTTTATAATCACTCTTTTTGATGATTCGCATAAACTCATCAACTTCCTGATCGAATGGAGTTTTCAGGGCTTCTTTGGCAGCTGGATCTTCCTGCACCGGGCCTTTACCTTTTGCCTTGGCAGCAGCTTCTGCTTCGGCAGTAGGTCTTTGAACTTGTGAAGCAAAGAGACGTCCGCTTCGAGTGAAGCCTCCGCCTCCCCCCACATTATCTACTTGTGGTGCAGGTGTTGATGTTTCCAGAGTGATTCTTTTCCCTTCACAGTACACGTCAGAGCCATAGTGCCAAGGGATGGCCCTACTGCTTTCATATGGTACTGGTCCAGGCACCGTGACAGTGACTGGACTGATTGCTGCTGCTGAAGGGACTGTAATTGTCTGTGGATCATAAAAGATTGTAACTGGTGCTCTGGTGGGAGCAACACCTTCTGAATGGTAAGCGGAGTTATTTTCAGGATCGTAGAATATGGTAACAGTAGAGACATCTTCATGATTGATTGCTGGTGTTGTAGGAGGTATTGTTGGAAGGACTGATGTTGTTGTTGATGGAGATTCGAAATGGAATGAAGCTGAAGTTGTAGCAGGAGAAACTGTTGAAGTCTGATCATTTGGAAGGACAGGTGAAGTACTTGTTGATGGTGCTGATGAATTGTCGGGAACAATAGTTGCTGTAGTTGTAGGAGGTTCTGAAACCGTTGTTGATGAAGTTGCCGGATTTGTTGGAAATGATGTAGTGATCTGTAGCAGGCCACTCTGAATAAGGCTGTCAATGCCATTCCTCAGGTCCTCACACCCATTCCATGAAATATTGCAATAGGGACACCCTAGTTCACACCCCGGAAATATTTGATTTTCGCGGAGTTGAGCTTTGATTTCCACCAATGGTGTCCTGATCTGATCCACACTGGTTATTAAATAAGACGGTTGGTCTTCTTCAATAGCATTAATTCGGGGACCACCATGGTTTGGCATTGGGTTTTTATTGACATTGGGCGGAGGTGCAAAATTCAGAGCCTTGGAGTCTACCAAGTCTTGTACCTTCATATGCAGAGCTCTGCATTTTTCTGTACTGTGACCAGGTGCGTTCGAGTGAAAAGCACACCTAGCATTGGAGTCATAGCTTCTTGGTAGACTGTTGGGATCCGGAGGTGCCAACGTTCTTAGCTCAACTAGGTTGAGTTTCAGAAGTTGTGGCAGCAAGGCAGCATACGGCATCGGGATCGGGTCGATCACTCGGTTAGCTTGGGATGGCCTCTGTTGGAATGGCCTCTGTTGATTGTTGTTGTTGGTGTTGTTGCTGTTGTAGTTTCTTGGAGGGTATTGATTCTGATGATACTGAGGTTGTTGTTGGAAGTTTTGTTGCGGCGGTTGATAGACTGGCTGAGGATGAGCTGGAGCGGGGATAGTGACTGCTGCTATTGACCTTTGAACATATTGGGGCCTACCCCTGCTGGTGTGAATGGCATTGGTTTCGCCAGCTCTTCTCGGGCCTGCGAAAGGCTTCCTTGTACCACTGGATGAACTAGCACCATTATCGGAAATTTTGCCCATTTTCAACAGGCTTTCAATTCTCTCCCCAGCTATGACAACATCTGCGAAGCTAGTTGAAGAGAAAGCGGCCAGCCTGTCAATATAGGTCCCCTGAAGGGTATTCATGAACATATCTGCCATTTCCCGTTCAGACATAGGGGGTTGAACAGCGGCAGCCAATTGCCTCCATCTTTGGGCATATTCTCGGAAACTCTCCCTTGAAGACTGTGACATTCCCATTAGGAGAGTCCTGTTGGGCGCCATGTCTAAGTTGTATTGATATTGTCGGATGAAGGCCTCTGCCAGGTCCTTCCAGCATCTAATTGTTGCTCTTGTCAGATGGGAATACCACTCCCTCGAAGCTCCAGTCAAGCTATCTTCAAAATAGAACATCCACAATTTCTCATCCATTGTATAGGCCTTCAGCCTTCCCAGAAATGATTGTAGATGAGTCCGGGGGCATGAAGTCCCATTATACTTTTCGAAACAAGGTGGCTTGAACTTATGGGGGATCCTGACCCCGTCTACCAAACCCATGTCCATGACGTCGAAGCCCAAAGAATTTTGAGACTCCAGTGATCTCAACTTCTCAGCTATTTCTTCCAACCGTCTATCATAAGTTTCCTCTCCGGCACCCATTACTGTAAACTGGTCTTCTTGAGGGTCTTCCTGAAGTA
Organism: Lathyrus aphaca; assembly: GCA_963966055.1. Lineage (NCBI taxonomy): Eukaryota > Viridiplantae > Streptophyta > Magnoliopsida > Fabales > Fabaceae > Lathyrus > Lathyrus aphaca. Next base: position 408,348,627 of record OZ014524.1, on the reverse strand, counting down.
CCCTGGCTGCAGTGGCTGTGCCTTGAACGTTTGCAGGAATGTTGATCTCAGGATGCAAATGTGGGCCAAACACAGGGGGGTTAACATGGGGTTGCACCCTTTCATTATTACTGGTGCCTGCAGTTCCCACATGGGGCTCATCCTGATTCCTCCCTTCTACCAAAGCTCTGAGCCTCTCCTGGCTTTGAGCTAAATTGTTCATCACTTCCATGAACTGTGTTATCTGCGTTCTCATCTCCAACCTTTCGTTGGCCATCTGGTTTCTGACCTCCGTAAGGTCCTGATGCATCTGATCCATCTGAATTCCCGGAAGGTTGTTTCTAGTTGGGTACCTGTGAGGCCTGTTGAGGGGAAATACCCGGCGGCGAGCAATAATTCCTGAATATCACAACAGAGGTTAGCAACAACAAAACAAAAACCTACAAAACAAACAAAGGGTTAGCATGCAATGCAGTTATGCTTATTTGTTCTCAAGGTATCCGGTTTGGCATTCAGTTTTGACCCTTCCAGACCCTTGAAGATGATGATGTTGAAGTTGCTTTTGAAGTGAACCCAGATGGAAACTAACACAAATATATTACATAAGATGAAATAATACAACTTGTCCAAGTTACAACACAAGCCCTTAAAGGGGTCAAAATACATCACAAAAAGGCAAAAGTACATGGAATAGAAACAACAACAAGCAAATGATCAAACTCCAAGGCCAAACTCATCCTCACGAACTTCCTTGAGAAGTGCTTCGGTCACAGGATCAGCCGGATGCTCCGTAAGATTCCTGATGAGAAGGTTTCTTGTAACAACAGCTGCAGCCAATTTCTTGTTCTGACTTTGGTCCTTAAACCTCTTCACTCCTGCTTTGATTTTTAGCTCTGAAATTTCCTTCTGGGCTGCTGCCAGGGCCTTTTCCATCTGCTCCATCTTGTCCTGAACTCTCTTGTCTTCTAGAGTACGGGCCTCAGTGATCCGGACCCACCTGGCCTGACTCTCTTTCAAATACAAGTCTGTCCTTGCTCTCTGGAACTGGGCTTCTTTACAAGCATTCTTCAGAATCTGTTCACCAGCTTTAGACTTGTTGATATAATCTCCAGACTTCTCGATCTTAGTCAAGTGTTCCACTTTCAATTTCTCCAATCTCTCAATCTCCCTCACACCTTCACTCCTCTCCCGGAGGGTCTTCTGCAAAGCCTGGGTTAGCTTCCCATTTCTTTCCTTCAAGCTCTCAAACTCCTCCAAACTGATAGTGGCAGGGGGTGGTGCTGAAGATGACCCAGGCATGTCTTCTATGGTAAAGGGCATTCCAGAGAATTGGGCCCTAGCATGGGACCACTCATAATATTGGACTGATGCCACATTATTGCACTTCCCCAGAATGGTGATTCCCTTGGTTTGAACATGATCCCAGGCCCAGGCAGCCTGCCTAACAACAGCCAAACTAATCTTGTTCTCACAGTAGAGGGTCTCAATCAGGTCCTGTGTCTTAGGAGTATGGACCAATGCATAGCTCAATTGCCTCTTGAACAGCAGAGGGTTGTAATTGATACTTCCCTTAACTCCTATTAAAGGCACATTGGGAAAGTGCCCACAGCTTGTGATCATATCTCTGCCCTTGGTGCTTTGAGTACACCATCTGATGTCTGCTGAAGTGAGAGTAGTGAGCCTTTTGGCCCAGTTGCTTTGCTGATGAGGATTTAGAAATGCATCCGTCCTGGGTAGATGCCTGAGAAACCAAGCATGGAATAATGGAGCACAACACCTCACTAGCCTCCCCCTCTGCTTCTCATTCTTCTGATGTACTGAGTAATAAAGATCACCCAGTAAAGTTGGCACAGGGTTCTTTAGGATGAACAAGTGGATTGCATTCTTGCTAATGAAACGGGGCTCATCTACAAACAACACAATTCCATATATGCACAAGGCCAGCAGGGCACAAACAGCTTTCCATTCTCCTAGAGAAGCCTTCAAGGTAGCTTGAGAAATTAGGAAGTCCAGATGAAAACCAAGGATCCCAGCTTTAGAGGTCGTATGCTGCTCAATTAGGACAGGCTCCAGGTGCAAAGCTTTTGCTACCTCTCCATTAGCAGGAAAGACCATCTCAGGGTTGAAAGGAATTTCTCTCCTGATAGGCATTCCAACTAATGAGGAGTACTCTTCCAATAAGGGGCCCAACTGAAAGTCTTGAAAAGTAAAACATCTCAGTGGAGGATCATAAAACTGAATGCAGGTGTGGATCAAACTCCTCTGGGATGGGTCCAGATCCATAACCATGTCCAGTATATCTCCATAACTCTCCCTGAACAAGGGTATGTGATCTGGAGTGATCAGGGTTTGGATCCTCCTGATGTCTGATAAGTCTGGTTGGAAGAAATGATAGGTGATGTTGCTTTTCTTTGGAGCCATGATGCTGAAGACTGAGTAGAGTGCTGATGAAGATGCTGAGGAGTGGGCCACTGGCTGGCTAGTGCAAGTAACTGAAGTATATGGCTGACAGGCTGAAGCAAGTGCTGGTGGAGATAGGTCAAAACTGCAGATGGGGTCAAAACCAAAACCAAAGATGAAGGTGGATACCCTGAAACACAAATAAGCAAATGTTAATATGATGCAATGGGTACGTATGCAAATGAAATGCAAGGGTTTGTGACTGAGCTGGATCTGATTAACTGCCTTGGTGTAGATCCATGTGTGTTCAAGAAATCCAGATGGAGGTCTAAAAATCCAGTAACCAGGGTGGGGGACTCAAATAAAGAGCCACAAGTCCAAGGTTTTAGAATCACAAGAACTGTCCAACATGGAGCATTCTTAACAAAGTCAAAGTAACAGGGTATTCTGAGGTCAAGGTACCTGCAAACCTGTAAACAGCCCAACCCCCTCACAGGTGGTGTTCTAAAACAAGGATCCTCAGACTTGGATCAGTTATGAGAAGTGTAAACACTTCTAACCCGGAGGTACAGTGTTTACAATAACCATAAAAGTTCCTCCTCTAATTCACCTCAGTTTCTGAAGGTCAATACTAAAAGGTCATCCAGACTTAGCAGGCTTCCCAGATAGCCCTAGTATTGCAGGAAATCTGCAACACAGAGTTCTCAAGAAGAAACCCATATCTGAACCGTGTTTCATATTCCCGCACCAGACCGAAATGGAATGGGAAAGAATATGATTCACTCTAGCCTAGGTGTCACTCAGGTCCCAGGTATAGGACCTTAACTCTCAATGAATCACCCACCCACCAAGGCAAACAACAGATCCAGCCAGCAACAATGACAATATGATATATAAATGCAGTAAAGAAAGCAGTAAAGTAACTGTACATAAAGCAATAAACAAAAATAAATATAAGCACAAACAAGCACATAACACCCCAATAAACACAAATCAAACAAGCGCTAGGAGGAACCCACAAAAAGAACCAGAAGCCCTGGTTGCAGTATAAGGACTCCCCAGCAGAGTCGCCAAGCTGTCGCTCCCGAAGATTTGCATCCTGGTACAAGCGCGAACGGTCGGCGAAGGGAACAGTGAGAACACACAGCCGTGAACTCACTGGAGATGAATAGAGTCGCCAGCTAGGCATTTTTATCCCGGAGGAAAGGCAATGCTGCATAGGCCTAGAAAAAGATGGATAAGACGGTTGCGAACCAGAGAGACTGAGAAAGGGGGTTGGTTACAACCTGGGAAGGTATTAGCACCCAGATTGTCCGTCGTACTCGACGGGATCCACGCTTAAAATATTTGTGTTTTAAAGGGGTGGTGTCAGTGCAATCTGTGTGTAAAATAGCTGGAAAAGAATGTACAGGTGTCAGTGTAAAAGAAGTGTGAAGTGCATAAGTGAAGTGTCAGTGTAAGGAAAGAGTATGCTCATGATTATGGGGCTTAAAGAATAATGCTGGAAGGAGGGGGAATGAACAGAGACTTTTGTTCGATAACCGTTAAGTTATGCCTACATATCCTCTCGTGCAATGAGGAAGTCAGAACACCGTAGTTCGACCCAAAGAGACTGAAAGATAAATTGACTGATGAACTGCTTACTTGTCTATGCTCAAGTGTATGACCTGTCTGGCTCAGGTGCGAACTGTCTTGCATTAGACGGAAGAAGCGAGTTCTCGTTTGTGAGTGAATGAGATGAGAAAAGAATCCCGGAGGAGACGATTATTGTTTGTTTTTGTGTTTTCAGTCTTTTATTGCTTTTTGAAGTTTGTCATAGGATAATGAGCTTAAGCCTAAACCAATGGGTTAGTAAACTCATCACATCTTCCCTCTGATTAGGGGTAATGAGAATACCTTAAGTGTGAAGTCAGATTCTCACACTTAATCACCTCTGGTGTAGGATTAAGATCATTAACCTACTTGGGATTATTTAGATGTTTTTGTGTTTTTGTTTAGTGTTGAGTAATGAGGTTAAGCCTTAATCAAGGATTAAACAGACCCATTACACCATCCTAAAAGAAGGATGATAGATGAGAGTGTTTAAGCTGAGGAAGACTCCTCAACTTAATCCATGATTAGGGATTAAACTCATGACAAAACAAAGCCTTTGATTAAGTGGATTTTATTTAATGGTGAGATGAAGAAGTGATTTTTATGGTTTGTAAGACAACTTGAGGGGGACTTGTCCATTAACACTAGGGTTAGTCCTTCTTAACCACTTAAGGAAGAATTAGAACCCTAATGCAAGGCCCAAGTTACAAGTGTGATGTCTTGATAATTATTAGATGGATTGATTAAGAGATTTAAACACATAAAGGGTTCAAGACTTAGGATTAAAGTTATACACTCCATCCTAAGAGAAGGATGCAGGCATAAGCTTAATCACAAAGTCTTAAAGCCTTTAGGGTTTAGTCCCTGATTATGAGGTGAGAAGAGAAGACTCAAAGAGAGACACAAAGGCAAAACTAAGAGGGGAGACTAATCAAAACCCTAATTCATTATCATGCTTGGTTGATCCTAAGGTTTGTGAGGTTTGCAAGAACAATCTTCAGAGGAGCCACCAGGAAGCAGATGAATAAGATCAAGAGAAGCAAAGTGACTTGCTTCATTCAAGAAGACAAGTCACTTGAAGAAAGGAAGTGGGAGAAGCAAGAATGAGCAAGCTCAAACTCAAACACATATAAGAATGCAGCAATGGATGCAAGAGAGATGAAAAGAAAAGTTATGAGAAGTGAAGGCAAATTCACTTCTCAAGTTCACTTACCACCTGAAATGTTAGAATAGGAATGCAATGCAATGCCAAATAAGATGAGATGACATGATGATAAGCAAAACCAGAAGCATGTTGATGATGATTATGATGTTATGAGGTGCTGCAAACATGAGGCAAGGCATGGAAATGTTCATACAAGATTATGAATGCAAATGATGCAAGTTAAGGAGCATGAATAAACATGGAATGTTATGAAACATACAAGGCAAATGACATAGCAAATATGTAATGCAATGATCAAACATGCTTCCTATATGTCTTAAGATGTCAAATGAATCATAAACATGCACAAAATGCAAAGACAAGTCATGTTATGCAAGAGAATGCAAGGAGGATGCAAGAGAAAGCCCAAATTAGGGTTTATGGATCAAACATCAAACCAAAACTCAAGACAGGAGCAAAACCCTAAGATAAAAATGGAAAATGGCACCCAAAGAAACCCTAGGCCTATGATAAACCACTGCCCAAAGGGGAGCTCTCAACTCTCAACCAAACTCAAGATATGAATTTCCTAAGTTATTAGGGTTTTTTAGGGTTCTTAACAAAACAAATGCCAAACAATTTGAAAATGCAAGAACAATTCATGGCCTTTTTACCCTAGAAACTACATGCCAAATAGAAAACAATGCAAGAAGAATCAATGTCTCAACCTTCTCCAATAGGCAGAAATGAATTTTTAAACTTATGATCAAATTAATGCATAAAAAATGATTTAATTCAATGAAAAATTCTTAAAATGCATCAAGATCAAAAAAGAAATTTGGTTTGAAGGTTGGACAATGTTTCTAAATGTCTTAGAACATTTCATGAATTTTTTTGTAATTTTTTAAATACCTAAAAGTATTTTTAATTAATTAATTCTCATTAATCAATTAAAAATAATCTTTTAAACATTTAAAAATACTTTTTTAATGATAAAAAATAAAATAAAAATATTTTTGTGTCATAAAAATTAATAAAACCTTAAGGAAAAAGTTTCATAATTTTTATGAATTTTTTGCTATTTTAAAATAATTATGCAATTTAAATGAAAGAAAAATGAATAAAATTAAATAAAATAAAAAGTAAACAGAATGGAAGGATGAGATTGATTCTGGGGAGGGGACCATTGACTTGGCGCGTCATCTAAGGGTCCAGGTTCAAACTAACATAATCCTGATTAATTAAATATTAAACCATAATTAAAACTTAATGACAAGATCCAGGCCTTCCACTCACGCGCGGGAAACAAGATCTAAAGGCCCAGGTTTAAACTCAGTGCCCTAACCCTAATTAAAAATTAATGATTTTCAGGCTGCCGGAGAAGACTTCCGGTCGTCTTCTCCGGCCAGCTCTCACCTGAGAAACCTCAAAACCTCTCAAAACGTAACAAAAACAAAATCTATGAATTGGGAAACGATCTCCAGCCTCTCACGAATCAAACCCCTCTCTCAAAACAAATTTATATTTCCTAAACAAGCTGAATCGAAGAGAACAAGTTCTAGGTCACGCAAGCTTCAGAAACAAATTAAATGCTTATTTCAAAACCATTTTCAAAACCAATGGTACCAGAATGATCAGTGAAGCAAATAGAACAAGTTAGTAACAAGAGAAATGATTTCTGGAAAAATTATTTTCGAGCTACCTGAGATTTGGAGCTTTCAGTTTGGGAACTTTCTGGTCACTTCTCCTGGTGCAATCCAACCCTTAGGACCTCTGGATGATGTCTGAATGCCTTAGAACAATTTATGTAGGCTGGACAGTGAGATTCGAATGCTCCTGCTTCAAGCTCAGTCAGAAATGGCAATGGTGTTTCTGGAGGTTTCAGGCCATTGTGAATGATGGTTTGAAGTCCAAATGATGTATGGAGAAGCTTTGCAAGGTTTGTTTGGCTGTTTGTGAGCTAGGATGAGAGTTTCGAATGAAACTGCAAAATGGAGTGAGAGATGGCAGTGAGATGTTCTGGCTGTTTCAGGCTTGTGCTTTGGGTGGTTTTAGGTCTATGAAGTGTGTTGAGTTGGATGATGAAGAAAGTTTTAGTGTTTGCAGGCTGTATAGAGAAATTCGAAGGCTTATGCAATGTGGAAGGTTTTTGTGAATGTGTGGAATGTGATAGTTTCAGCCTTGCTTCTTGTTATGGCTAGCTTGCAAATTGATAACATAAACAAATCTGATTGGCTGGATGATGTGACTTGGCCTGTGGTGATTGGGATGTTTGCTTTTGCCAAAAGTCAAAAATCTTGTAAGAGAGGCATGGGCTTGATACTAGCTTGGTACAAGGCTAGGTCTGGCGCATCATGGTGTGGTGAGAGAGCCAGCAAGGTCCAAAGGCCAAGGCAGCAAGTTGAGGGAAGTGTCATGAGTGTTTTGCAACTTGGTTACTTTATGGATTTTCATGAAAATCTCTCATTACACAAACCATAAACATGTGAACCTTGGTCCAATTCTGACTTTTGTGACTTAGAGAATGTTTGTGTGATGGTTTGAAATGAATTAGAGGCTGCAATGTGCATTGGTTCAAGACTTTGCAAAATTTCCATTTGAAGCATGCCTTAGAAATTAATGATTTTTGCCAACTTTGCATTGCCATAACTTTTGATCCAAGAAGAGTTTGATCATGTTCTTGTACTTTTTGAAAAGGGAAAGATGAGATCTACAACTTTCATGACCAAAGTTTTTTCATTTGAAGCCTTTTTGGATCATGAATCAAGGCTTGAAGAATGACCTAAAATGATGCATTCTTGAAAAGTCAACTATGCCCAAAAAGTCAACATTTGCAAAAACCCTAAATTCTTGATTTTTATGAACTTCAACCTTCTTCCATGATCAAATAAAGATCATATACACTCAAAATGATGAAGATCACCCATTGGTTGGGTCATTGGGGGCCTCAAATGCCCTGATTTTACACTGACTTGTCTGAAAAGTCAACCCTTGATCAGATGACTTCCCCATGGAATTTCTTCATGAAAATTGATATGCATACTCCCTATACCATATAGAGACCAATGGAAACAAGAATGACCAAAAAATTTGGGGTTATGGCCTCTGAAACCAAAACCCTAATTCTAGGTCAACTGTGCAGTTCATCCTGGCTCTGCATCCACTCAAACCCTAGTTCTTGTGATTCCTCTGCAATTTTGACTTTGAGGAGATGAAACATGATATAAGAACACACATGGACCCCTTTGAGGTGATTGATAGCCTTTGGAGTGGCTCAAGATGCCCTGAGGTTGCTCAGATCACAAACCCTAGGTGCAGATGCCTTAGAAACTATCCAGTGAATCAAAAATGAGATGTGAGATGATATGATGGTGTTTATGCATATGAGATGATCACAAGCCATGGTGTGAATGGGTGAGGGCAAATTTGGGGTGTTTACAGTAACCACCATCTTTTTCACAATCTTCTTGATGTTTTTGTTAGCTGCCTCAACAACGCCATTCATCTTTGGCCTGTAAGGAGAAGAGTTGTGAAGTTGGATTTTGAAGTCCCAGCACAGTTCTGCCATCATTTTGTTGTTCAAATTGGAACCATTATCAGTAATGATTCGCTCGGGAACTCCATATCGACAGATGATGTCTCTTTTCAGAAATATTGCTACCACTTGTCTGTTGACGTTTGCATACAAAGTTGCTTCAACCCATTTGGTGAAGTAATCAATGGCTACCAGGATGAATCTGTGGCCATTTGAAGCAGTCGGTTCGATCTTTCCAATCATGTTAATGCCCTACATGGCAAAGGGCCAAGGTGAAGACATCACATTCAAAGGATTAGGAGGCACATGCACTTTATCTGGATAGATCTGGCATTTTTGGCACTTTCTGGCATAGGCATAACATTCTGCATCCATTGTGATCCAGTAGTAACCTGATCTTAATAATTTCTTAGCCATTGCATGTCCCCCAACATGGGTACCAAAAGATCCTTCATGCACCTCGTGCATCAGCAAGTCTGCTTCTTTCTTATCAACACATCTGAGCAGAACCATGTCAAAGTTTCGCTTGTATAATGAACCATCAGCATTAAGGAAGAAACTACCGGCCAACCTTCTTAGTGTCTTCTTATCATTGGATGATGCCCCAGATGGGTAAGTTTGATCCTCCAAGAAGCATTTGATGTCATAGAACCACAGCTTGTCATCTTTAGCAATGTCCACGGAGAATACGTATGCTGGTCGGTCTAGTCTGGATACCGAAATCCGAGGCACATAATTTGCAGTTTAAACCTTGATCATGGAGGAAATGGTAGCTAGAGCATCTACAAACTGATTTTCATCTCGAGGGATATACTCAAGTTTGACTATTGTGAAGAAAGTCAATAATCTCCTCATGTAGTCACGTTATGGAATCAGATGTTCTTGGTGATTGTACCATTTGCCGTTGGTCTGATTGATTACCAAAGCTGAATCTCCGAATACATTCAAAGTCTTAATCCTGAGGTCAATGGCTTCCTCAAGACCCATGATACAGGCTTCGTATTTAGCTTCATTGTTAGTGTAGGCAAAGGTGATTTTTGCGAGAATGGCATATGAACTCCTTTAGGTGTAATGAGCACTGCACCAACCCCACGACCATTCATATTGATTGCCCCGTCAAACATCATTGTCCATTCTTCTTCTGGGTCAGGCCCTTCAGTGTGAACAAGCTCTTCATCATCTTTTTCTTTTAGGTACATGATGTCTTCATCAGGGAAGTCATATCTCATGGGCGGGTAATCATCAAGGGGTTGCTCAGCTAGATAGTCAGACAGTACACTGCCTTTGATGGCTTTTTGAGAGGTGTACTGAATGTCATACTCTGTCAGAATCATTTGCCATCTTGCAACCCGTCCAGTAAGTGCTGGCTTCTCAAATATGTACTTGATGGGGTCCATCTTTAAAATCAACAAGGTAGTATGAGTCAACATGTACTGTCTTAGTCGGCGAGCAGCCCACGCTAAAGCACAACAAGTTTTCTCGAGCAGTGAATAATGTTGTTCACAGTCGGTAAACTTTTTTCTTAGGTAGTATATTGCATACTCTTTTCGGCCAGACTCGTCATGCTGGCCCAACACACACCCCATTGATCCTTCCAATACTGTCAAGTACATTATTAGAGGTCTTCCTTCAACTGGAGGCATAAGAATCGAAGGTTCTTGCAGGGACTCCTTGATCTTGTCAAAAGCCTTCTGACAATCTTCATTCCACCTGACCGTTTGCTCCTTCCTTAACAATTTGAACAAGGGCTCACAGGTTGCAGTGAGATGAGATATGAATCTTGATATGTAGTTCAATCTACCTAAGAACCCCTGAACTTCTTTTTCAGTCCTAGGTGCAGGCATCTCCTGAATGGCTTTGACTTTGTCGGGATCAACCTCAATTCCCTTTTCACTTACGATAAATCCCAGCAACTTACCAGAACGTACCCCGAATGTGCATTTGTTGGGGTTTAGCTTCAGCTGATACTTTCTCAAACGCTTGAACAACTTCAGCAGATTTACCAGATGGTCTTCTTCAGTGAGGGACTTGGCAATCATGTCATCCACGTAGCATTCAATTTCTTCGTGGATCATGTCGTGGAATAATGTTACCATAGCCCGTTGATAAGTGGCACCGACATTCTTCAGTCCAAAAGGCATTACCTTGTAACAAAATGTGCCCCAAGGTGTGATGAAGGTTGTTTTCTCCATGTCTTCGGGTGACATCTTGATCTGATTATACCCAGAATAACCATCCATGAAGGAAAACACTGAGAACTGAGTTGTGTTGTCGACCAATACATCAATGTGAGGTAATGGGAAATCATCCTTCGAACTAGCTTTGTTCAGATCCCGGTAATCCACACACATACGTATTTTTCCATCCTTCTTAGGCACTGGTACAATGTTAGCAACCCACGGCGGGTAACTAGTTACAGCAAGGAAACCGGCGTCCCACTGTTTTTGTACTTCTTCCTTAATCTTCATGGCCATATCTGGACGAGTACGGCGTAGCTTTTGCTTAATTGGAGGGCAATCTTCTTTTAATGGAGGTTTGTGCATCACAATATTCATATCTAGACCTGGCATGTCTTGATAGGACCAAGCAACTACGTCGACGTATTTTCGAAGAATGTCAATAAGTTGTTCTTTTACTGAAGCTTACAGACCGGCCCCAATCTTCACTTCTTTCAAATCCTCTTCGGTACCAAGATTAACTGTTTCAACCTCCTCCTGATGAGGAGTAATCACTTTTTATTCTTGCCTCAACAACCTGGCTAACTCTTCAGGTAACTCATAGTCTTCTTCAACCCCTTCATCAGCTTGATTAATTGGATTGTCGAAGTCATACAAGGTCATAGCAGTACTGTTGTCGGTGCAATCTGGAGGATAATCTCTGCAAGGGTTGAGATTTGTTCGTTTTAGTGATCAATTTTAATCTTGTTTAGAAAAAGTGAAAATGAAGTTATTATTTTGAAAACATTGGCATTTTATTGTTTTGTACAAAAGTAAAAAATGAAAAGACAGTGAGCAAAAAAGAGACTTGTTTGCAAAAGAGGTATGATATTCATTGATATTCCATTTGCACAAAATTACAATATGGCCCTATTACAAAATGAGTCCTGACACCTTCGGCAAGATGCAGGACTTGATGCATACTGGAAAAAGCAGGAAATAATAATTACTCTGTAGGAGTAACCCTTATAATTTCCTGGGAAGACCAGTTAAGGACTTGGTGACCCGGGATCCTTGGACGTATCCAGCTCTCCAGGTTGAGGTCGTTTTCCGCCTCGTCTTCCAGGTTGTTAACAACATCTGGGGTGAGCATCCCCCACTGATGAACTTGGGCTCCTTAGCAGCCTCTGATTGATCTTGTCGGAATGGTTTGTAACCCAAACCGAATATGTCCTCCTTCTTCTCCACCGGTAGCAGCTTGCCCCAGCCTTGGGCATTACCATCTTCAACAACCTTCCGGGCTTGCTGATAGGAGACAATTGAAGTACCCATCCTATCCTCCTGGGATGCAGCAAATACTTCATTCGTCGCCTCATTGATGTTCAGAGCTTTGAACCCCTGGCTCATGGTTTCATGGATTTCACCATCCATCTCAATGTATTTGTATGTGGCCAGATGGCTAACAAAGATGTCCTTCTCACCATAGATGGTGATAATCTGTCCTTCCCACTCGTATTTCAATTTTTGGTGAAGGGTCGATGTAACTGCGCCAGCGGCGTGAATCCATGGTCGACCCAAAAAACTGTTGTAGGCCGGTTGAATGTCCATCACATAGAAAGTAGTCTGAAAGACCTGCGGATCGATTATCACAGGCAGCTCCACCTCTCCAAGAATAGACCTCTTGGAGCCATCAAAAGCCCTGACCACAAGATTGCTTGGTCGGAGAGCTATACCATCATATTCGAGCTTGACAAGAGCTTTCTTCGGCAGGACATTGAGTGAGGACCCAGTGTCAACAAGAACATGAGAGAGCACAACTCCTTTACACTCTAGGGTGATGTGTAAAGCTTTGTTGTGGTGACGTCCTTCCGTTGTTAAGTTAGCATTGGTGAAACTTAGCCCATGGCTTGTATTGACATTGGACACCACTGTCTCAAGCTGATTCACTGTGATCTCCTCTGGCACATAGGCAGCATGCAAGACTTTAAGTAGTGCATCCCGATGAGCCTTGGAACACAACAACAGGGATAAGATGGAGATCTTAGAAGGAGTCTGGTAGAGCTGATCCACAACTTTGTAGTCACTTCTTTTAATTATCCTCATAAATTCATCTACATCCTGATCAAAGGATGATTTATGAACCTCTTTTGGTGCAGGTTCTTCAGGTGCCACACTTTTCCCTTTGGCTTTGGCAATAGCCTCTACCTCAGTATTAGTTCTTGGAACTTGTGACGCAAAGAGATGTCCGCTTCGGGTGAAGCCTCCGCCTCCCCCGACATTATCCACTTGGGGAGTGTGAACCGAAGAATCAAGAAGGACTCTTTCTCCGTTGCAGTAAAGGTCTGCACCATAGTGCCATGGTACAACATTGTCTTTGTCATATGGAATAGGCCCCGGCACCGTGATGGTGACTGGGCTAACTACAGCAGAGGTTGGAACCGTTATTGTTTGTGGATCATAAAAGATGGTGACAGGACTTCTGGTTGATGTTGGTGGTGATGGATTGATGCTTGGTTATTGCTGAAACTATTGCTGAGATTGTTGTTGAAAGTTGCTGGAGTTCGGGACTGTTGTAGGGTCATAATAGATAGTGACAGTGGATACGTCATTGTTGGTGGTTGCTGAAGTTGTAGAATTGGATGCAAATGAACTGTTGTTTGTTGAAATTATGGAAGAAGTGGTTGCTGATTTTGTAGACGAGTCTGTAGAAACAATTGTTGTTGCAGTTGTAGGAGAAATACTTGTTGTTGAAAAAGGAGTTGCTGGTGTTGTAGAAGCAGTTATGGTTATTTTCAGAATTCCTTCTTTAATTAAGCCATTGATGCCATTCCTCAAGCTTGCACACCCATTCTCGGAAACCTTGCAAGATTCACAACAGGCCTCACAACCTGGAAACACTTGGCATTTCAAAAGCTGAGCTTTAACCTCTTCCAGAGGTGTCTGAATACTTGCAGTATCTTCAATTGAAATCATGGGTGAGCCTTCCTCTATTTCATTAATCCTTGGCCCACCATGTCTGGGCATAGGATTCTTCATGACATTCGGAGGTGGTGCAAAATTTAGGGCCTTTGAATCTACCAGATCCTAGACCTTCATATGTAGAGCCCTGCACTTTTCCGTGGAATAACCAGGTGCATTAGAATGAAAAGCACACCTAGCGTTGACATTGTAGTTTCTCGGAAGGTTCTGAGGATCAGGTGGAGCCAATGTCCTTAACTCGACAAGATTGAGCTTTAGGAGTTGTGGCAGCAATGTGGCATATGGCATTGGAATAGGGTCAATCAACCTGTTGATCTGAGATGGCCGCTGTTGAAAAGGGCGTTGTTGTTGGTTGTTGTTATTGTTGTTGTAGGATCTTTGTTGAGGAAACTGTGGCTGTTGAGGAAAGTGTTGTGGTTGTTGAGTGTATTGAGGAGGTGGAGTAGGGATAGTGATGGCGACAACTGATCTGGGCAGATATTGGGGTTTACCTCTTCCCATGTGTACAGAATTTGTCTCACCGGATCTGTGGGGCCCTGCAAATGGTTTCCTTGCACTTCTTGATATGGCACCTTTGTCGGAAATCTTTCCCATCTTCAGTAAGCTCTCAATTCTTTCTCTAGCTATCACCATGTCTGCAAAGCTGGTAGAAGAAAATGCAGCCAATCTATCAATATAAGTACCCTGGAGAGTGTTCATGAACATATCTGCCATCTCCCTTTTTGACATCGGGGGTTGAACGGCAGCAGCTTGTTGCCTCCACCTTTGGGCGTACTCTCTAAAGCTTTCTCGGGAAGACTATGACATTCCCATCAGAAAGGTTCTGTTTGGAGCCATGTCCAGATTATACTGATATTGACGAATGAAAGCTTCAGCCAAGTCTTTCCAATTCCTTACTGTGGCTCTGGTTAAATGAGAATACCACTCTCGGGATGCCCCTGTCAAGCTATCCTCAAAGTAAAACATCCACAGTTTCTCATACATGGTGTAGGCTTTCAATCTCCCTAGGAAAGACTGAACATGGGTACATGGGCAGGATGTGCGGTTGTATCTTTCAAAACAAGGAGGTTTGAACTTGTGAGGAATTCTAACCCCCTTCACTAATCCCATATCCATGACATCAAAACCCAGAGAGTTTTGGGATTCAAGAGACCTTAGCTTTTCTGCTATTTCATCCAACCGACGATTGTAAACTTCGTCTCCAGCCCCAACCACAGTAAACTGTTCTTCCCGAGGGTCTTTTCTACAAGGCCCTCCCTCCAGTGTTACCTTGGGTGTTTCTTATAGCATTGATGTCTGGGTTCAGATGAGGTCCAAACTCAGGGGGATCAGTACGAGGCTATACGTGATCGTTATTGCTAGTACCCCTTGTACCTGGATGGTTTTCCTCGGGAGTTTGCCGCTCGACTAACTCTCTTAGTCTTTCCTGCCTTTGAGCCAATCCAGTCATCACTATCATGAATTGATTCATTTGGGCCCTCATCTCTATCCTCTCATTGGCCATTTGGGCTCTCACTTCATGATGCATGTTTTTCGCAAGTTTACGAACACGTCAGAGTAATATAAAAGATTGTCGAATCCACAGAGACCAAGTGTCAATCTATCGTACCTGTTGTTATGGTGTGTATCTAAGGCAACTGAATATAAGGGTTTTAAGGAGTGCACAATGGTAAATAAAATGGTAATTTTAAACAATTAATAAAGACAGGCTCGAATGTAATTCACATAATCAATAGATAATCCGGTACTTTTTAATAGAACTACTTATGGGCAATGTTTTCCACTTTGAAAAGAACTAATTTAACAGGAACTGTCGCTTTCGCGTATTTAGAACCGAGTTGTACCCTCTAATCAACCCCTTCTATTGTCACAGATAAAAAGGTGCGTACTGCGTTAGAGTAGTAAACCTACTTTTAAGAAATATAGTATCTTAACTAAGTTGAAAAGTATTTTAACCTGGATTTCTTAGCAAAAAGAGGTTCTCACGAACCAGACTCTAAACTTCATAACGCGTCCGAAAATCGTTTTAAAATCTCTTTTCGTTTTAATCTAAAAACTCTAATGAACTAGACAAAGCGCTTTTGGCTGTTTTTGAAATAGTTAAAAACAATTACTTAAATTGAAAGATAAAATAGCCCTTAAGTGTTTCCACGAACGATTGTACGGATTACTGGTTCAATTACGATCCTTACATTCTAACCTTTATAGATTTAGTTAGACATGGTAAAGTAAAAGTTCTTTTTATAATTTTTCATAAAAGTAATTTAGTGCGAGTGCGGAAAGTAAATAAAAGTAGTGCGAGTGCGGAAAGTAAATAAAAGTAGTGCGAGTGCGAGAAATAAAGGTATTTAAAGCGAGTGCGAGAAATAAATAAAGTAAAGCGAGTGCGGGAAATAAATAAAGTAAAGCGAGTGCAGGAAATAAATAAAATAAAGTGCGAGTGCAGAAAATAAATGAAAGTAAAGCAATGCGGAAAAGTAAAATATGAACTGGAATTAAAATGGCGGCAGGATTAACTTCCTCCCAGAGTGCTCCAAAACACGATCACACAGACGTATACAGACTCGATCACTCGATTGCAGTAACACCCCGATGTGGAATGATAACTGCTTTAAAACTGATATATGCCTAAGAGATTCTAAGTTTGGATGAAGAAAACGAAATTCTAAAGTCATATTTATAGGCAAAGTTTAAATGGGAAATGACCAGGATGCCCCCCTCCACTAAAAAGTGGAGGGAAGCCTTTTTGCCTTGTGGCGCCCGCCATGAGACTAATGTGGGATGAAAGAGTGGGGATCGTGGGTCTTGGCAGTTGTGGAGTGGTCTTGAGACGTGGCCACGTCATGGCAGACCCCATGGCGCCCGCCATGGTGGATGCCGTAAGTGTAAAACGCTGAATTTCTTGGTTTTCGTCTGTTTCCACTCCTTTTTCGCTCCTTTTCTCGATTTAGGCCCCGATTACAAAGAAAACCTAAAAACAAAGAAAAACAAAGTAAAAACATAACAAAATAATAATAAAAGCTAAGAATGTATGCGAAATCGGAGTCAAAACTACGGTGAATTTTAGTGTTATCAAATTCTCCAACACTTAGACCTTTGCTTGTCCTCAAGCAAACATTAAAGCTCAAGAAAAAATGGTGTCGACACGTGATTTGGGCTAGAGGGCTTTTAAGTTCAAGTCAGGATGTAGTGACAGGTACTAACTAAGCGAACCAAGGGTACCATAATAACACAGACACAAACTTCAATCCTATATTAACCACCCCATGTCATCCCACAACACCTAGGCCTATCTTCTCAACTTTTTGGGTCCTTTTCATTCAGGCGCAATCACATTAAGCCCGTTATCCGTACATGCTTCATAGTAGAGTGACCGGTTAGTGATTCTGATCCATAACATAAGGTTTCTTGCACATAAGCATGTGTAAACCTGTTTTTATTTCGCCTAAATGTAGCTGCGAGGGATCGGATCGTAATACGCCCTACCAAGTTCAGTGCCAGATACCTCTGAACCAACTAACAATAGGTGACTGCAATTTTTTTTTCTTTTTGTGGCAAAAAAAATTTTCTTCTCTTTTTTCGGTTTAAATGACTTTGTGAGGGTCACCTATCCCAGAGTTTGCCTTTTTTTTTATTAGCACTGGATCATTCACTTATGTTCATCGGCCCCCTACGTAGAGCATGCTTAGGCCGGAGCTGACTGCTAGAATAAACTACTTGGGACAATTTTTTGAATGATAATAAAGGCCATGGTGTGGGGTTTAGGAGTGATTCATATATTCAAGAGGTCTTTGGTGCTACACTGGTACTGATGTTTCAAAAAGTTGACCTAAGTCACCACATCCTAATCCAAACCTGTCTAAAAGCCCAAAAAACATGTGAAACAACATTGTTTTCTTTTTTAAAAAAATTTTGGTAGGGCTAAAGAAATGGGAAAAAGTGAGGATGTACTAAAAATACACTATACTGATGACTCATCAGACTCATGCATTATCTAAGAAAATTAAACTAAATAACTTACTGGAAAAGGGAAATAACAGAAAGCAAATAAATAACTAGAAAGGGAAATGACAGAAAGCAATAAAATCCTCTCCCACACTTAAATCGAACATTATCCCCAATGTTTCGAAATAAGATAAGGAGGGTAACCTGAAAAACTACTATGGAGGAGCACTGGTGCCCTCGCCGTCCTGCTGTGATGGTCTGGAACGACAGGATCTACTGCGCTGCTGGTCCCTCCGGTCAAGTCGTGCCGATAAGGCAGCCTGGGCACCCCGGACCTCTCGAAGGTTACCTAAGATGGAACCCTGAGTGGCCTCAATAAGCTGGTAGTGTCGGCAGTTGACTTCTCGCTGACGGGCCTGCTCTGATGTGATATCGTTCAAGGTACGACAAACGTTACTGTAGGCACGATCCGATACCGATCGCGATTGTTGCATGAAGCTCATGCTGTCCGTCAGTTGTTGTGAAATAGTAGAGAGTAGGCTGTCTCGCTTTTCCTCTCTAGCCGTCATATCTCGCCACATCTCCTCAGTGACATAGAATCCAGGAGCAGCACCTGCAACAGGGTTAGAGGAAGATGGTGCGGTGTGTGATTGTGAAGGACGATGGGGGGACATGTGAGGTACGGGAGACTGCTCTCTCCGATCATATTCTTCATTAGTGTCATGTGCCTCCCCATCATGAATATTAGGAGGAAGTGGACCCAAAATAGGTGGAGCATTCAGATCATAGGTCCAATTCATTTCATTACGTACATCAGTATGTCTACTGCAAGGTAAAGCAACAGATGGGATAGCTACCCCATGTGGGCTTCGCGTACCTTTTGTCTTCCGGGGGTCCGGATAGCGTTTTCTTCTTCCTTCTAAGGCACAAAGCTTGCATATTTTTTTATGAAGACAAAAAATGAAAATCTTTTTGTCTTTATATATATATTTTTGTCTTTATTAGACATAAAATAAAACAAAAGAAAAGAGAAAAATGAGATTAGTGCATAAGATAATATATAAGATAACCTCAAAGTACATGAAAAAAAGAAAATGTCATAGATGCAGTAATATAAAATATGTCTGGAGATGCGAGAAATAAAATAAAGTATGAAAAAGAAATCAAATACTAGGGTAATAACGTCAGTGTAAAACGAATCATGTGGTAGGCTTCTCTTCCTGGTTTGATCCACGAATCTCAGCTATCTCCCTCTGAAGCTCTTCAATCTCCTGATATAGAGCATCGGCCTCTGAGGCATGAGTGAGATCAGATACCTGAATCTGTAATTCCAAATCCGCTACTTCCTGCTTGAGCAGGGTAGTCTCCTTGTGGAGCTCATAAATCTGAGTTTGTAGATCAGGAGGCTGCAAAGAAATATTATTAGACATAACAGTGATTCGGGGAGAAAGAGGTGTAGGAGTGTACTCAGCGGAGGGAGGTGATTTCGGATCTTCGACAGTCTCTCCATAACCCTCTAGAGCATAACTCCAATTAGCAGGTTCATGGACACTGGTCATCAGCGGGTCTGGTAATGTAAAGTAATGTATCACTTCACCGTCGATCAATAATCTAAACATGTTGGGCTCAAAAGAGGTCCTCCTCATCAGTCCTCTGTCAAGACAAAAGTCAACATCTAGGGTGGTGTAGTAGCAGAAGGTCCTGAGGTGCAAGAATTTGCGAGACAAACCCAATGCAGTAGCAATCTGTGTAACAATCCCACCGACATGTATAATGCCTACAGATGATCTGGCAACACTAGCAAGGCCCTTCAATAGAAAGTTTCCACAAGCAACTGGGCGAGACTGAGTCGCACAAAACAGTAGGAAAATCTCCTCTTCACTCAGCAGAGTCTCTGTATCTGGCAAACCGAGGAAAGAATGTGCTAGAATCATCTGGAAGTACCTTAACGCAGGGTTGTGGATTACCTGAGAAAAATGGGTGGAAGGATCTTGGCTCCCTCCACCTGAAATGTTAGACCAAAACTTTTCCACTTCTCTGCTCATAAAATACCCCATCGGTGTCTCTGGAATAACATCAGGAGTAGTCTGAAAACCTAGTAAATCACCAAACTCTTTGTGAGAGAAGGAGTAGTCAATCCCGAACAACCTGAAAACAGCATATCCATCGGGTCCAGCCCAAGGATCATAGTGAAACGAGCTGAGAAACTCTAGAGTCAAGTTCCTGTAAGTGTTGTTCATATCGTCAAACTGGTCCCACTGTAGTTTGTGACATAAGAAATTGGCGCTTGGCTCTATCCCCAAGGCATCCATGCAATATTGGTCAGGGTACCTGGTAGGAGCCATAGGGCGTCTCATGTGGACATAATAACGCTCTCTCTGTGCGTCGTCTCTAAACGCCATGTGCATGTCATCGGGGTTCTGCATTCTGCACAAGGTTAGCAAACAAGTCCTGAAACCACATAAAACATTAAATTGTTAGTCCTGACATAATAATAAAGTAAACAAATTAAAATAAAGTTAAAATAAATAAAAAGTGCGTAAATAAGAAAACCATGGGTTGCCTCCCATGCAGCGCTTGTTTAACGTCATTAGCTCGACGACTAGATTTTATACATCATTTGAAGGATGCGATGGATCACTCAGAGTATGGCATGTGTATGTTGTTGGGATGTCACCTCCTTCGTAGGGCTTCAACCTCTGTCCATTGACGATGAACGGTTTACATGTTTGGTTCTTGATTTTGATAGCACCAGATCTTAGAATCTTAGATACTTCGAAAGGGCCAGTCCATCTCGAACGGAGTTTCCCTGGAAAACGTTGTAACCTAGAATCGAACAGGAGAACAGGATCACCTATTTTGAAGTCTTTTCTTATGATTCTTTTGTCATGCCAAGCTTTTGTTCTTTCTTTGTATATGATGGAATTTTCGTAGGCGGATTGTCTGAGCTCTTCTAATTTGTGGATATTAAGGATACGTTTTTCACCAGCAGTTAAGTAATCCAAATTCAAAGTTTTGATGGCCCAATAGGCCTTATGCTCCAATTCAAAAGGTAAGTGACATGATTTTCCATAAACTAGTTGGTAAGGGGTTGTTCCTATAGGGGTTTTGAATGTGGTTCTATAGGCCCATAATGCCTCTTGAAGTTTCTGCGACCAATATTTTCTAGATATAGAGACAGTCTTCTCAAGAATTTGTTTGATCTTCCTATTAGATACTTCCACTTGTCCATTGGTCTGTGGGTGGTATGGTGTTGCTAATCTATGCTTAACTCCATACTTGCTTAAAAGTTCAAATATTCTCGATATAAAGTGTGATCCTCCATCACTTATGACTAAACGGGGGGTTCCAAACCTGGGAAATATATAGTTTTTGAATAATTTGATGACTACTCTGGTGTCGTTCGTGGGTGCGGCGATAGCTTCAATCCATTTAGACACGTAGTCAACAGCTACTAAGATGTACTGATTTCCGAAAGATGGTGGGAACGGTCCCATAAAGTCTATACCCCATACGTCGAAGAGTTCTACTTCTTGGATATTTCTTAGAGGCATTTCATTACGTCTTGAAATATTTCCTGTGCGTTGGCATCTGTCACACTTGACAATGAAAGCATGGATATCACGCCACATAGTAGGCCAGAACAGGCCAGCTTGAAGAATCTTGGCGTAGGTCTTAGATGTGCTTGCATGTTCACCATAGGGTGCAGAGTGACAATGCTCAATTATATTATGTACCTCTTCTTCTGGAACACAACGGCGGAAAATGCCATCTTTACCTCTCTTGAAAAGAAATGGTTCGTCCCAATAGAATTTTCTTACATCACTATAGAACTTCTTCTTCCGGTGGTAGTTTAGATCAGGGGGTATGATGTCAGCGGCTAGGTAATTAACAAAGTCTGCATACCAAGGTGCATTACTTATAGCTAAGGATTTATGAGAATACTCATGTGGGTATGGGTTATCATCTTCAATAGTTTCTAGTTGGGCTATCAGTCTATCATAGGAAAAATCGTCATTTATGGGTACTGATTCAGGTTTCAGGTATTCTAGCCTAGAAAGGTGATCAGCTACTACATTATCTGTGCCTTTCTTATCACGTATATCTAAATCAAACTCTTGCAGTAATAGAATCCATCGAAGTAACCTAGGTTTGGCATCCTTTTTACTTAGTAAGTAACGAATGGCAGCATGGTCGGTGTAAACTATAATTTTGGCTCCTACTAGATAAGATCTAAATTTGTCTATGGCGAAAACTACAGCTAAGAGCTCTTTTTCGGTTGTTGTGTAGTTGAGCTGTGCAGCGTCTAGGGTTCTACTGGCAAAATAAATTACATGTAACTTTTTATCTTTTCTCTGACCTAGAACAGCTCCTAAAGCATAGTCATTGGCGTCACACATTATCTCAAACGGTTCCGACCAATCAGGGGGTTTCATTATAGTTGCTGAAATCAGAGCTTGTTTTAGAAGATTAAATGCTTCAGTACATTTTTCATCAAAGATGAATTCGGCATCTTTCATTAAAAGACCAGTTAAGGGCTTTGTTATTTTGGAGAAGTCCTTGATAAAATGTCGGTAAAATCCGGCATGTCCAAGAAAACTTCTTATCTCCCTGATAGTCTTCGGCAGTTTTAGATTCTCTATGACTTCTATTTTAGCTTTATCTACCTTTATACCTTTTTCGGAAACTATATGTCCTAAAACAATCCCTTCGGTGACCATGAAATGACATTTTTCCCAATTTAGCACAAGGTTTACCTCCACACATCTTTCCAAGATTTTCTCAAGGTTGATAAGACAATTTTTGAAATCAGATCCACAAACTGAGAAATCGTCCATAAATACTTCCATGATTCCATCTAAATAGTCTGCTAAGATAGACATCATGCAGCGTTGGAAAGTGGCAGGGGCATTACAGAGTCCAAAAGGCATTCTTATGTAGGCAAAAGTTCCAACTGGGCATGTAAAGGTAGTTTTTTCTTGATCTTCGGGGTGAATAGGTATTTGGAAGAATCCTGAATATCCATCTAGGTAACAAAAGTAAGAGTGTCTGGCTAGGCGCTCCAACATTTGGTCTATGAATGGTAATGGGAAATGGTCCTTCCTAGTTGCTTTATTTAATTTTCTATAGTCTATGCACATACGCCAACCTCCATTGGTTCTTTCTGCTACAGGTTCGCCCTTCTCGTTTTGCACGACTGTGATGCCTCCCTTTTTAGGTACTACATTTACAGGACTCACCCATTTACTGTCCGAGATCTGATATATTATACCTGCCTCTAGTAACTTAAGAACTTCAGTCTTAACTACATTACTCATGATAGGATTTATTCTTCGTTGGTGTTCTCTGGAAGGTTTTGAATCTTCTTCAAGTAAAATCCAATGCATGCATACGGATGGGCTTATTCCTTTTAGATATGAGATCTTATATCCTAAGGCTGAGGGATACCTTCGTAAAACATCTAATAATTGGTCTGTTTACTCTTGGCTTAAGGTAGCACTGACTATAACTGGACGGTTCATTTCTTCATCGAGAAATTCATATCTCAGGTTTTTAGGCAGTTCCTTAAGTTTTACGGTCGGTTTCATAGGGCAAGGCATATGATCTTGGGTAAGGGATAAACATTCGTGAAGGTTATCATCAATGTAGGGTTTTTTATAATTGTCATCTTCCAAAATAAGGGTTGATGGCAATTTTATAGATTCAGTTTCTTCTTCTTGTTCTAATTCCCTAATGCATTCATCAATGATATCTAAGGCATAACAAGCATCTCCTATTACAGGTGCCATAAGAAATTTCGAGAGTATAAATTCTATCTTCTCGTTACCTACCTCAAAGGTTAGTTTCCCTTTTTTAACATCTATTACGGCTCCAGCAGTCGATAAGAACGGTCTACCTAGGAGGATTGGTATGTCGTCATCTTCTTTAATGTCCATGACAACAAAATCAGTAGGTATAAACAGCTGACCTATCCTAACAGGGACGTCTTCAAGTATGCCTATAGAGTATTTAACGGATCTATCGGCTAATTGAAGTGACATCTTAGTAGATTGTAATTCTCCTAAGTTTAACCTCTCACAAACTGCTAAAGGCATTAAGCTCACACTAGCTCCTAAGTCTAGAAAAGCTTTTTCGATGACATGATTCCCAAAAATACAAGGAATGGAAAAATTTCCGAGATCTTTATCTTTCTTTGCTAACCTATTTTTGGAAATAGAATTACATTCCACGGGTTTCGGATCTTCAAGTCTACGTTTATTTGTAAGTATGTCTTTGAGAAACTTAGCGTAAGAAGGTATTTGGGTGATGGCTTTTGTAAAGGGGATTTCTACGTGAAGTTTTTCTATAACCTTAACGAATTTTTGATACTGATTATCGATTTGGGTTTTCTTTAATCTTTGAGGGTATGGTATAGGTGGTTTTTAAGGCGGTGGTGGTACATAGGTTTTGTTTTTAGGTTCTTCTCCTTTCTCTTGACTTTCCGGGTTTTCAGATTCCTTTGGTTCCTTCTCCTCATTTCTCTCAGAAGTTTCGGGATCACTTAATATAGGGTTAGAAGGTTCCTTATAAGCGGTTCCACTTCGTAGAGTAATGGAAATTGCTTGCCCTTTTGGGTTTTATTGAGGTTGTCCAGGGAACTGTCCTCCAGGTGTAGTCTGTGGGGCTTAGTTTAAAGCTACCTGAGAGATTTGGGTTTCAAGCATCTTATTATGAGTAATAATTTGGTCAACCTTGGTTCTTAAATGGGTAATTAGTTCGTTAACATGGACGTTTTAGTTCATGAACTCTTTGTTTTGTTGTGTTTGAGCGGTGATAAAATTTTCCACAATTTTCTCAAGGCTCGGACTTGGTGGTACAGGTTGCATAGGTTGATTTGTTCTTGGAGCTTGGTAACCTTGTTGTCTCGGAGGTGCGGTATTTTGGATAGGGTTGTTATTTTTGTAGGAAAAGTTTGGGTGATTCCTCCATCCAGGGTTATATGTGTTTGAAAATGGGTTCCCTTGGGTGTAGTTCACTTGCTCAGGGCTGGTCTCATTTAATAGATTGCATTCGGAAGATTGGTGTCCTTGCGTCCCACATATCTCACAATTCGGCAAAATTGCGGCTACAATATTCGGATTTGTACACATATGTTCGACTCTAAGGGCCAATGCGTCCATTTTAGCCTGCATCATGTCCATAGAGCTTAGCTCATGTATTCCTCCTTGGGCTTCCTTCTTTTCCACCGTCGCTCGTTATACTCCCCATGATTGATGGTTTTGGGCCATGTCTTCGATAAGGGCACTAGCTTCAGGGTAAGGTTTGTTCATCAGTGCGCCACCAGCGGCAACGTCGATGGTCATCTTAGTGTTATAATGAAGTCCATTATAGAAGGTTTGAATGATTAGCCAATTCTCTAAGCCATGATGTGGGCATTCTCTTAATAGCTCTTTATATCTCTCCCAGGCTTCGAACAGCGACTCTCTTTGGTGTTGGGTAAATCTGGTTATTAGGTTTCGAAGAAGAGCGGTCTTACTTGGGGGAAAATATCTAGCAAGGAAAACTTTTCTAAGTTCTTCCCAAGTTGTTATGGAATTGGGTGGAAGGGAATCTAACCATGATAGAGCTTTATCTATGAGGGAAAAGGGAAATAATCTTAAGCGTATCGCCTCAGGAGGAGCTCCATTGGTTTTAAAGGTGTCTGCTAACTGAAGAAAGTTTTTTAAATGTTGGTTTGGGTTCTCAGTAGCAAGACCTGCGAATTGTCTCTGTTGCACTAATTGCAGTAGGGATGGTTTAAGTTCAAAATTATTGGCTTGGATAGCGGGGTTTACTATACTAGAACTAGGTTCCTCGTTTGATGGTTGGGAAAAGTCCTTAAGAGGTCTTCGATTTTGATCTTCGGCCATAGCTCTCCTATTACTATGGAAAAACAAGACTTTAAGTAGTGCATCCCGATGAGACTCGGAACACAACAGCAGGGATAAGATGGAGATCTTAGAAGGAGTCTGGTAGAGATGATCCACAACTTTACAGTCACTTCTTTTAATTATCCTCATAAATTCATCTACATCCTGATCAAAGGATGATTTATGAGCCTCTTTTGGTGCAGGTTCTTCAGGTGCCACACTTTTCCCTTTGGCTTTGGCAACAGCCTCTGCCTCAGTATTAGTTCTTGGAACTTGTGACGCGAAGAGATGTCCGCTTCGGGTGAAGCCTCCGCCTCCCCCGACATTATCCACTTGGGGAGTGTGAACCGAAGAATCAAGAAGGAATCTTTCTCCGTTGCAGTAAAGGTCTGCACCATAGTGCCATGGTATAGCATTGTCTTTGTCATATGGAATAGGCCCCGGCACCGTGATGGTGACTGGGCTAACTGCAGCAGAGGTTGGAACCGTTATTGTTTGTGGATCATAAAAGATGGTGACAGGACTTCTGGTTGATGTTGGTGGTGATAGATTGATGCTTGGTTATTGCTGAAACTATTGCTGAGATTGTTGTTGAAAGTTGCTGGAGTTCGGGACTGTTGTAGGGTCATAATAGATAGTGACAGTGGAGACGTCATTGTTGGTGGTTGCTGAAGTTGTAGAATTGGATGCAAATGAACTGTTGTTTGTTGAAATTATGGAAGAAGTGGTTGCTGATTTTGTAGAAGAGTCTGTAGAAACAATTGTTGTTGCAGTTGTAGGAGAAATACTTGTTGTTGAAAAAGGAGTTGCTGGTGTTGTAGAAGCAGTTGTGGTTATGTGCAGAATGCCTTCTTTAATTAAACCATTGATGCCATTCCTCAAGCTTGCACACCCATTCTCGAAAACCTTGCAAGATTCACAACAGGCCTCACAACCTGGAAACACTTGGCATTTCAAAAGCTGTGCTTTAACCTCTGCCAGAGGTGTCTGAATACTTGTAGTATCTTTAATTGAAATCATGGGTGAGCCTTCCTCTATTTCATTAATCCTTGGCCCACCATGGCTGGGCATAGGATTCTTCATGATATTCGGAGGTGGTGCAAAATTTAGGGCCTTTGAATCTACCAGATCCTGGACCTTCATATGCAGAGCCCTGCACTTTTCCGTGGAATGACCAGGTACATTAGAATGAAAAGCACACCTAGCATTGACGTCGTAGTTTATCGGAAGGTTCTGAGGATCAGGTGGAGCCAATGACCTTAACTCGACAAGATTGAGCTTTAGGAGTTGTGGCAGCAATGTGGCATATGACATTGGAATAAGGTCAATCACCCTATTGATCTGAGATGGCCGCTGTTGAAAAGGGCGTTGTTATTGGTTGTTGTTATTGTTGTTGTAGGATCTTTGTTGAGGAAACTGTGGCTGTTGAGGAAAGTGTTGTGGTTGTTGAGTGTATTGAGGAGGTGGAGTAGGGATAGTGACGACGACAAATGATCTGGGCAGATATTGGGGTCTACCTTTTCCCATGTGTATAGAATTTGTCTCACCGGATCTGCGGGGCCCTACAATTGGTTTCCTTGCACTGCTTGATATGGCACCATTGTTGGAAATCTTTCCCATCTTCAGTAAGCTCTCAATTCTTTCTCTAGCTATCACCATGTCTGCAAAGCTGGTAGAAGAAAATGTAGCCAATCTATCAATATAAGTACCCTGGAGAGTGTTCATGAACATATCTGCCATCTCCCTTTCTGACATCGGGGGTTGAACGGCAGTAGCTAGTTGCCTCCACCTTTGGGCGTACTCTCTAAAGCTTTCTCGGGAAGACTATGACATTCCCATCAGAAGGGTTCTGTTTGGAGCCATGTCCAGATCATACTGATATTGACGAATGAAAGCTTCAGCCAAGTCTTTCCAATTCCTTACTGTGGCTCTGGTCAAATGAGAATACCACAGTTTCTCATCCATGGTGTATGCTTTCAATCTCCCTAGGAAAGCCTGAAGATGGGTACGTGGGCAGGATGTGCCGTTGTATCTTTCAAAACAAGGAGGTTTGAACTTGTGAGGAATTCTAACCCCCTCCACTAATCCTATATCCATGACATCAAAACCCAGAGAGTTTTGGGATTCAAGAGACCTTAGCTTTTCTGCTATTTCATCCGACCGACGATCGTAAACTTCGTCTCCATCCCCAACCACAGTAAACTGTTCTTCCCGAGGGTCTTCCTACAAGGCCCTCCCTCTAGTGTTACCTTGGGTGTTTCTTATAGAATTGATGTCTGGGTTCATATGAGGTCCAAACTCAGGGGGATCAGTACGAGGCTGTACATGATCGTTATTGCTGGTACCCCCCGTACCTGGATGGTTTTCCTCGGGAGTTTGCCGCTCGACTAACTCTCTCAGTCTTTCCTGCCTCTGAGCCAATCCAGTCATCACTGTCATGAATTGATTCATTTGGGCCCTCATCTCTGTCCTCTCATTGGCCATGTGGGCTCTCACTTCATGATGCGTGTTTTTTGCAAGTGTACGAACACGTCAGAGTAATATAAAAGATTGTCGAATCCACAGAGACCAAGTGTCAATTTATCCTACCTTTTGTTATGGTGTGTATCTAAGGCAACTGAATATAAGGGTTTTAAGGAGTTCACAATGGTAAATAAAATGGTAATTTTAAACAATTAATAAAGACAGGCTCGAATGTAATTCACATAATCAATAGATAATCTGGTACTTGTTAATAGAACTACTTATGGGTAATGATTTCCACTTTGAAAAGAACTAATTTAACAGGAACTGTCGCTTTCGCGTATTCAGAACCGAGTTGTACCCTCTAATCAACCCCTCCTATTGTCACGAATAAAAAGGTGTGTACTGTGTTAGAGTAGTAAACCTATTTTTAAGAAATATAGTATCTTAACTAAGTTGAAAAGTATTTTAACCTGGATTTCTTAGCAAAAAGAGGTTCTCACGAACCAGACTCTAAACTTCATAACGCGTCCGAAAATCGTTTTAAAATCTCTTTTCTTTTTAATCTAAAAAATCCTAATGAACTAGACAAAGCGCTTTTGGCTGTTTTTGAAATAGTTAAAAACAATTACTTAAATTGAAAGATAAAATAGCCCTTAAGTGTTTCCACGAACGATTGTACGGATTACTGGTTCAATTACGATCCTTACATTCCAACCTTTATAGATTTAGTTAGACATGGTACAGTAAAAGTTCTTTTTATAATTATTCATAAAAGTAATTTAGTGCGAGTGCGGAAAGTAAATAAAAGTAGTGCGAGTGGGAGAAATAAAGGTATTTAAAGCGAGTGCGAGAAATAAATAAAGTAAAGCGAGTGCGGGAAATAAATAAAGTAAAGCGAGTGCAGGAAATAAATAAAATAAAGTGCGAGTGCGGATAATAAATGAAAGTAAATCAATGCGGAAAAGTAAAATACTAACTGGAATTAAAATGGCGGCAGGATTAACTTCCTCCCAGTGTGCTTCAAAACTCGATCACACGAACGTATACAGACTCGATCACTCGATTGCAGTAACACCCCGATGTGGAATGATAACTGCTCTAAAACTGATATATACCTAAGAGATTCTAAGTTTGGATGAAGAAAACGAAATTCTAAAGTCCTATTTATAGGCAAAGTTTAAATGGGAAATGACCAGGATGCCCCCCTCCACTAAAAAGTGGAGGGAAGCCTTTTTGCCTTGTGGCGCCCGCCATGAGACTAATGTGGGATGAAAGAGTGGGGATCGTGGGTCTTGGCAGTTGTGGAGTGGTCTTGAGACGTGGGTCATGGCGCCTGCCAAGGTGGATGCCGTAAGTGTAAAACGCTGAATTTCTTGGTTTTCGTCCGTTTCCACTCCTTTTTCGCTCCTTTTCTTGATTTAGGCCCCGATTACAAAGAAAACCTGAAAACAAAGAAAAACAAAGTAATAACATAACAAAATAACAATAAAAGCTAAGAATGCATGCGAAATCGGAGTCAGAAATACGGTGAATTTTAGTGTTATCACTTCAGTCAAGTCTTGTTGAACCTGATCCATTTGTAATCCCGGAAGGTTGTTTCTTGTCGGATACCGGTGCACTCTATTGACAGGGAACACTCTTCTACGAGCAATGTTTCCTGAAATCACAACAAAGTGAGAAACAACAACAAAACAAAAACCTACAAAATAAAGAAATGTGTTAGTATGCAATGCATGATGCCTATTTGTCTTCCAAGGGTATCCGGTTTGGTTCTTTGGTTTTGACCTTTCCTGACCTCAAGGAAATGATGATGATGCTGAGAGATTAAACCCATGGAATAATAGAAACCATATATTACAAAAATGTGAAGGTACATAGTTTGATTACAATAAAGTTCCCATGGTGGGTTAAGATACAACAACAAAATCAAAAGTACAAACAAAAGGAGGTACAAATACAAAGAAATCAAACATCCAATCCAAAGTCATCCTCTCTAACTTCCTTCAGGAGAGCCTCAGTCACTAGACCAACCGGGTGCTCTGTATTGGTCCTGATGAGGAGGTTCCTGGTGGCAATGGCACTGGTCAACTTCTTGTGCTTATCCTGGTCTTTTGACCTCTTTAACCCCGCCCGGAGTTTCAACTCATAGATCTCCTTCTGTGCTGCAAATAAGGCCTCCTGATTCTTCTTCTCAATAGCCTCCATGTTCTCTATCCTAGCTTGGGTCCTTTGATCTTCCTGTGCACGAGCCTCAGTGATCCTGATCCACCTAGCCTGACTCTCCTATAAGTAATGTTCAGCTCTGGCCTTCTGAGTCTTAGCTTCCTTGCAAGCATTCTTCAGCACTAACTCCCCTGCTCTAGCCCTTCTGATGTAGTCATCTGTCTTCTCAATCTTGGTCAAGTGCTCAATCCAGAGCTTCTCTAACCTTTCATTATCCAGACGGCTGTCATTCCTCTCCCAGAGGGTCTTCTTCAAGGCTTCAGAGAGTTGAGTATTCCTTTCCTTTAATTTCTCAAACTCCTCTAGGCTGACAGAAGCTGCGGGTTCCAATGATGATGGACCAGGTACATCCTCTAAGGTGAATGGCATACGGGTGATCTGTCCCTTGGTATGAGACCAATCAAGGTACTGAGCTAAAGCAATGGTGTTGCACTTTCCCAAAATAGCTGTCCCCTTAGTCTGAATGTTATCCCAGGCCCAGGCTGCCTATCTGACAATGGCAAGGTTGTGTTGGATGTCACAATAGAAGGTTTCTGTCAAATCTTGCCCTCTTGGGGGATGTACCAAGGCATACCCTAATTGTCTCTTGAAAAGCAATGGGTTGTAGATGATGCAACCTTTTACTCCAATTAAGGGTACATTGGGATATTGCCCACAGCTAGTGATGATATCTTTGCCCTTGGTGCTCTGAGTGCACCATCTGATGTCTTCTGATGTAAGGGCAATCAATCTCTTAGCCAAGTTCCTTGGCTGATGAGGATTTAAGAAAGTATCTGACTTCGGCAAGTGCCTTAACAACCAACAGTAGAAGAGGGGTGCACAGCATCTGACCAATCTCCTCTTTTGCTTCTCATTCCTTTGGTGCACTGAGTAGTAAAAGTCTCCAAGCAAGGTAGGAACTGGGTTCCTCAGTAAGAACAGGTGAATAGCACTCTTGCTTACAAACTTTGGCTCGTCTGCAAACAAGATAACTCCATATATGCTGAGTGCCAAGAGTGCACAAACAATGTCTTATTTCCCTGCTGCAGCATGCAGGGTGGCCTGGGAGATCAAGAAATCCAAGTGAAGGCCTGGGATCCCAGCCTTGGTGGTCATGCTCTGGTCAATGAGGGTGGGCTCCAAGTGCAAAGCCTTAGCTATATCTTCATTCTTAGGAGCAACCATATCAGGGTTGAAAGGAATTCCCCTCCTGATAGGGACACCTAACAACATGGATAACTCTTCCATCAATGGTCCCAACTGAAAATCTGGGAAAGTGAAGCATCTAAGAGGAGAGTCATAAAATTGAAGATATGTGTGAATCATGCTCCTCTGGGATGCATCCAGGTCCATGATCATGTCCATAATGCCACCATAATGTTCCCTGAATAAAGGGACATGATCAAGAGTGATGAGAGACTGCATATGCCTGTCAAAGTGGGCTCAAAGAAATGATAGGTGATGTTGCTCTTCCTGGGAGTGTCCATGATGACAATGGATGTTGGTGAAGAAAACTGAGGAGAAACACTGATGAAGGTAACTGCTGAAAACTGATGAAGATAACTGGAGAAGGTGCTGAAGAAGAGTCTTTGATGAAGTCAACTGGTGGAGAGAGCTGTAAAGAATCTCGGATGAAGATAGCTAGTGAAGGAGACTGATGCAGATAATTGAAGGAATCTGAGCAGTAGAACAGGTCAAAACCAAACCAAAGATACAATGTGGATACCCTGTAAAACAAATAGAAAAATGTTAAATGATGCAAAATGATGTATGCAAAATGATATGCACAGGGTTTGTGATCAAGTGTTGGATCTGTTATCTGCCTTGATAGGTTCCATGTGTGTTCATAAGTCCGGATGGAGGCTTAAAAAACCAGTAACCAGGCGGGGGACTCAAATAAAGAGTCACAAATCCAGGATTTCACAAGAACAGTCCAAAATGATATAGCCTTAAACAACATTAGTAACAAGGGTATGATGAGGCCAAGGGTTCCTGCAAACCTGTAAACATCCCAACCCCCTCACATGTATTG
Source organism: Lathyrus aphaca (assembly GCA_963966055.1). Lineage (NCBI taxonomy): Eukaryota > Viridiplantae > Streptophyta > Magnoliopsida > Fabales > Fabaceae > Lathyrus > Lathyrus aphaca. Next base: position 408,316,307 of record OZ014524.1, on the reverse strand, counting down.
TCCTAGAACAAGGATCCTCATACTTGGATCAGTTATGAGAAGTATAAACACTTCTAACCCGGAGGTACATTGTTTACAACAATCATAAAGGTTCCTCCTCTAATTCACCTCAGATGCTGAAGGTCATAAAAGGTCATCCAGACTTAGCAGGCTTCCCAGATAGCCCTAGTACTACAGGAAATCCGTAGCATAGAGTTCTCAAGAAGAAACCCATGTCTGAACCGTGTTTCATATTCCCGCACCAGACCGAAATGGAATGGGAAAGAATATGAAGCCACTATATCCTATGTGTCACTCAGGTCCTTGGTATGGAACCTTAATCACTCAAAATCCCTCCCACCAAAGGAAACAACAGATCCAGCACAGATGATGATAACAACATGAAATGCATAAAACTGTAAATAAAAGAAATAAATAAAGCTGCACAGAAAGCAATAAATAAAGCAATAAACAACAAGCACAAGTAGCACATAACACCCCATAAACACAAATAACACAAGCGCTAGGAGGAACCCACAAAAAGAACCAGAAGCCCTGGTTCCCAGATAATGTCCCCAGCAGAGTCGCCAAGTTGTCGCTCCCGAGGATTCGTATCCCGGTACAAGCGCGAACGGTCGGCGAAGAGAGAAGTGAAAATGAAGGTAAATAGAGTCTCCAGCTAGGCATTTTTATCCCGAAGGAAAGGTAATGCTGCATAAACCTAGAAAGATATAGATAAGACGGTCGTGAACCAGAGTAACTGAGAAAGGGGGTTGGTTACAACCTGGGAAGGTATTAACACCCAGATTGTCCGTCGTACTCGACGGTATCCACGCTTAAAAGATTGTGTTTAAAGGGGTAGTGTATGTGCTATCTGTGTGCAAAAGCTGGAAAAGAAATATACAAGTGTCAGTGTAAAAGGGTGAATGCTCTGGAACTGAGGCTTAAAAGAGAATACTGAAAGAGGGGGAAGACAAAGAGACTTTTGTTCGATAACCGTTAAGTTATTCCTATGTTTCCTCGCGTGCAATGAGGAAGTTAGAACACTGTAGTTCGACTCAAAGAGACTGAAAGATAAATTGACTGTGATTTGCTTGCTTGCCTATGCTCAAGTGTATGACTCGTTTGGCTCGAGTGCTAACTGTCTTGCATTAGACGGAAGAAGCAAATTCTCGTTTATGAGTGAGTGTGATGAGAAAAGAATCCCGAAGGAGACGATTATTGTTTCTTTTTTGTGTTTTCAGTTTTGTTATTGTTTTTGGTGTTTTTCATAAGTTAATGAGCTTAAGCCTAAATTAAGGACTTGCAAACTCATTATATCCTCCCTTTGATTAGGGATAATGAGCTCACTTAAGTATGAGATAAACATCTCAACTTAATTGCCATGATGATGTAGGATTAAGATCATTAACCTACTTATAATTATTTAGATGTTTTTTTGGGTTTTTGTTTAGTGTTAAGTAATGAGTTTAATCTCTAATCACAGATTAGTGAACTCATTACACCATCCTAATAGAAGGATAATAGATGAGAACACTTAAGCTGAGGAAGATACCTCAATTTAATCCATGGTTAGGGACTAAATTCATTATATAATAAGCCTTTATTAAGTGGATTTTAACTAAGGGATGAGATTAAGAAATGAGTTTTATGGTTTGTAAGACAACTTGAGGGGGACTTGTCCATTAAACACTAGGGTTAGTCCTTCTTAACCATAAAGGAAGAATTAGAACCCTAATGTAAGGCCCAAGTTACAAGATAAATTCTTAGTGATTATTAGGTGATTTGATTAAGAGTTTTAAACAAATTAAAGGCTTAACACTTAGGATTAAAGTTATACACTACATCCTAATAGAAGGATACATGCATAACCCTAATTCCAAAGTCCCAAAACTTTAAGAGTTTAGTCTCTGATTATTGAGATGAGGAAAGAGACTCAAGGAGACTCAAAGGTAAAAACTAAGGGGGACTAATCACAACCCTAATTATTATCATGCTTGGATGTTCCTATAGTTTGTAAGGCTTAAGAAAGATCTTCAAGGGAGCCACCAATGGAAGAAGCAGATGAAAGGAGGATGAAGCAGAAGAATAAGTTACTTACTTCATTTAAGAAGATAAGTAACTTAAAGAAAGAAAGTGAGAGAAATGGAACACAAGTGAATTAGATTCACTTCAAGAACAAACAAGATGCATATGAATAAGATAAGAAGATGTGAGAAGTGAAGGCAAATTCACTTCTCAAAGTAACTTACCACCTGAAAATGTTAGCATGAATACATAAGGTATTAAGCATAAAGAAATGAAATGAAATGAGATGCAAAATGAGATGAAATGACCAAAGTCATAAGTGTTTATGCAATGTTAATGTCATGTGAGATGAGGCAAAGGCATACAAAATGCATATGTATGATCATACAAGAATGAGATGTCATGTAAGTATGCTTTGAAGTTTGAAAACACATGAAAGTTAATGGAATGAAATGAATGCAAATCATGGAAAATGAATGAAAAAATGATCAAGCATGGTTCTAACATGTCCTAATATGTCTAAGATGACATATGAATGCAAGAAATGTCATGGCAAGTTCATGTATTGATGCATATGCAAGATGAATGCAAGTGAACATGAAAAATTAGGGTTTTATGGACAAGCAAGATGCAAATGAACAAAACAGAAGCATATGACATGATAAAAAATTGAAATCAAGCTCAAACAAACCCTAATACTATACTAGATCACACCCCAAAGGAGAAGGTCAGAAGCCTAACCAATCACAAGTTATGAATTTCCTAAGTTTCTAGGGTTTTTTGGATGGTTCAATACACAAAACAATGCAAAAAGAATCATCTTCAAACTCTTCTTGGTTAGGCAGAAATGATTATTTAAAGTTAGGGTTCAAAAAATGAAATTTAATGACCCTTAATTCAAAGAAAAATCACAAACTATAATCAAACCTAAAACGAAATTTGTGTGAAGAGTTTGGAAATGTTCCTAAATGCAATGGGATGATTCATGATTTTTTTGGTGATTTTTAGAAACCTAAATGTATTTCTAATTAATTAAAAATAACATTTAAATATTTAAAAAATACTTTTTATATGCAAAAAATAAAATAAAAATCATTTTAGGGTTAAGAAAAAAATTTAAAACAGAAATGCAAAGTTTCATATTTTTTGAAAGTGTTTTGGTATTTTTAATAAATTATGCAAAAGAAATGGATAAAAATGAAATTAAAATGAATTAAATGGAAGGTATGCGCATCTGATGGCCCAGATTCAAACTCAGGGGGTGAGGGTTGACTGGCGCGTGATCCAAAGGCTGGGATTTGTCCTGACTAAATAAAATTAATTAATTTAATTAATTGGATTAGGGTTTAAGTGAGAGGATCCTGACCATCCACGCACGCGGGAAAAAACATCTAACGGCCTAAATTCAAACTGGGGAATTAATCACAGATTAGGGTTTAATGACTTTCAGGTGGCCGGAGAAGACCTCCGGTCATCTTCTCCGACAGCTCACTCTTCCTATCTCTCTCAAAACGCCATGAAATCAACTCAAACTCTCTAGAATCACTCCCCAAACATCAATAAACAAGAATCAGCCATCAAAAACAATTTATCATTCACCAAAAACAAGATTCGAAGCAAATCGTAAAACTGAACAAAACTTTCAGAAGTTCAATACATGCTCAATACTCAACCATTTTCAAAAGTAAACATATCACAATGATCAACACATCATGTAGAATCAATTTGTAACTTAAAAAACAAGCTCTGGAAAAAATGTTCTTGAGGTTACCTGAGGTTGAGCTTTCAGTTCTTGAGCTTTCTGGGCCTCTCCCTTGTGCAATCCAGTCCCCTTTGACCTCCTGAGACTATTGGCAAGCTTGAATGAAGCTTAGAGTGGCTGGTTTGTGAGCTTCAGTTCTGAGGTTGCAGAAATCATGTTTGAGTTTGGGGATGTTTCAGGCTATGGTGATGGGTGGGAAATGGTCCTGGGGTGATGCTGAGTTGATTGGTGAAAAAATATTTGAAGTTTGATGGCTGGTTTTGCAAATTCGAAGAGTGGAAGGTTTTTGATGATTTTTGTGAATCCTGACTTGTGGGAGGTTTTGAGCTTGTGTATGTTATCAAATGGAGTCCATAATGTTTGTATATGATGTTCTGATTGGCCAGAGAGTTGGTGGTGGCATAGTGTAATTGGTATGGTTGTTTTTGCAAAAAGTCAATATTGGTTGTACTATGAGCATGGGTCATGGCAGGAGTGGTTCTATGGCATGTCTGACCTCAGCTGACTTTGTGGATGGCCCTTAGATCATTAGATTGCAATTGTAATGCCTTGATCAAGAGTTTGCAATGTTTATGCATAAATGTCATTTTGTGAACTTTGTGACATTTGGTCATGAAAGTGTCTTATTCAATGCTGAATTTTGGTCATGGCATGTTGCATAATGTTGTTATGGTGCATTGAGATAAGTTAGAGGTCATACAAAGCCTTAGGAATCATTCTTGCAAAAATCCAACTTTTGAGAATTTTATGAAAAATGGCTTATGAAAAATTGTGATCCAAGGCTAGATTTTGATCTTGTAATGTTGCACCATGTTTGGTTGATTCCTAGAAGTCAATTAGAGGTCACTTGAATGCTTGAAACTTGATTTTGCAAAAAATCCTCTTTGGCATGAACTTGAAAATTATGTGATTTTTGCCAACTTTGAAAGGCCATATCTTGAGTTCTAGGATGAATCAAGACATGTTATTGTACTTTTTGAAAAGGTAAAGACCTAATCTACAAATTTCATGACCAAGAATTTTTCATTTGAAGCATTTTTGGTTGAGAAATAGGAGGTTGAAAAACTTTCCCAAAATGGAAAGTTTCCATTACAAGTCATTTCCATTTTTGGCAAGTTTGCAAATGGCTCAAAATTCTTCAATCTTGTGAACTTCCAACCACTTATAAGATCAAATAAAGATCATAGAACTTCAATTTGATGAAAATAACCCTTTGGTTCCATTGTTGGGGGCCTCAGATGCCCTGATTTTGACTTAACTTGCTCAGGAAGTTACCTAGTGAACAGATGACTTCCACAATGAATTTCTTCATCAAACTTGGTACAGATTATCCTTATAACATCTTAAGAACATTAGAAACAAGAATGGCCCAAAAATTTGGAGTTAAGGCCTCTGAAACCAAAACCCTAATTTTGGTCATCTGTGTAGTGAAAACCCTAGCTCTACTTCCATGCCTTGCATGTTCTTGTGATCTCTTGACTTTCATGAACTTTGAGGAGAATAATATGATGATAGAACACACATGGACCCTCTTGGAAAGTTTTGAGACATTTGGGATGGCTCAGATGGATTCTTAGATTGCTCAGATCAGAAACCCTAGATGCAGATGAACTTGAACTATGTAGTGAAACAAAAATGCAATATGAGGTGTAATGCTTATGTTAAAACAAAAATGAAAGATCACAAGACATGGTGTGATAAAGAGTGAGGGCAAATTTGGGGTGTTTACATTGAGAATGCAATCAAATTCCCCGTATAAACTTCAATGCGACAGATGGAAACATCCAAATCTTGTAAACATTCTATAAAAAAAATGACAAAAGAAATTGCGAGGAAAATTATGTACATAATAAAAAAAAACTGCAATTTATAAAAGAAAACTTAACATAATACTTTAAAAAAATTGAGAAGGTTATACATATATATATATATATATATATATATATATATATATATATATATATATAAACAAAAGGCTGCAATTTATAAAAGAAAGCTTAACATAATACTAAAAAAAAATAAAAATTGAAAAGGTTATATAAAATAAAACAAGCTACAATTTAGGGAAAAAAACAACACTCAGGCCCACTATCTCTAGCCCTCCTTGAATGGATCCGGTTCGTGAAAGACCTGGATGAACCACACGGCCCACTTCCACGATAATATCCTGATGGAAAGAGAGAAAAAACAGCGGCGAACCCTAGCCGCTCTATGTAGCTCGGTGATAGCAACAAAAGAAAATCTCAAAAAAACTGTGAATTACCCAGCCGTGAAAAAAATCCAGAAAGCTATAGTTCAACTATCATCACCATCATCGTGAATCACCCATTCTCAAATACGAAACTCAAAGTGGAGCAACCATGGAATCAACAACAACAAAGAATAAAACAGTACCCCTATTCCCAATCAAAAACCTATACTACTCAAAATTGAACTATCACGAACGATTTGAAGAAACACAATAAGGGATGAAGTTTTTCTATATTTACATAACGGAAAAAATAAAAAGAGCGAAAAGGAAATAAAGTGAAATAAAGCTCACCGGAAAAACGAAGTTTTCGGCGAGAATACCGACTATGGAATCTGACCTTTAAGGTAAGTTAACTCTTTATCCTTTTCTTCTGCACCTTCAGTCGTCGATTTTAGTACCTCTCTTAGAATCTTTCGATGTCACCTTTCCTTGTAGTTGCGGTGATGGTGTTTTTGTTGTTTCCGTGTTCTCTGGTTCGCGGCGGTCTTGAAGAAAAGGTTTTGAACGAAAGATTAATTCTGATTAATGATTTCTCTTCATATCTTTTTTCAATTTTTCTGGTTTCACGTTTTTGTGCTCATGGTTCTGGTGGTTTGAGGTTAAAGGAATTTTGAAGAGTTTTGGAGATGAGAGGCGGTCTTCAAAGATTGGTGTTGTGAAGAGTTTTTAAGTTCTGAAGGTGATCCAGTTGGTGGTGAATGGAGGAGCCAATGTCTTGAGGTTTTTCCTTCGGTTTCTGAACTGTGTCCTCCCTTTCTTCTGCTCTCTTGAACCAATTTCAAACCTGAAAACTCTGTAATGTCACTATTTGAGAAAATTTTGCAATTCTTGTTGAAGAAACTCTTGTTGGTCAATATTTGAGAAAAATTGAAGAATTTCTATTTTGGTGAATGGTTTGGGGCTTGTGTTTGATAGCAGCAAGAGACAGATTTTATTTTATTTTTATATTTTGGGTGTAAAGTTTGTGTTGTATAAGTTGTGCGCAGGGTATGCTTTATGGGTGCCAGTATGTGGAAATAGCAATGGATGATATCATGTGGCAGCAAAATATGATGCAGGTCTGTGTGTTGTTGTTGTTTTGGACCGATTGCAGTAGGATGGCCTTTTGTGCAGGGTGTGGCATGGCTGTCTTATACGACTATTGTAAAACCATTAAACTATTAAATTAAACTATTAAACTAATTTTAAAATTAATTCTAAATAATCTAAACCAACTTTTAATTCTAAATAATATAAACCAACAAACATGTAAAACCAAAAAACTAATTCTAAAAACTAACCTAAACTAATTAAAACGATAAATTAATTAAAATGTTAAGCTAAAATTAATCCTAAATAATTTAAACCAACTATTTAACTAGAAATCAAAATGAAAATAATTAATTTACAACCTGATAAACATTCTAAACAGATAAGAAACAAAATCTCAAGAATTTGGAATAAAATTGAAAATGACATTTAAATGGTAAAGATGACTAAAAAAAGCATGATCAACGATTAATTAAATGTTTATGCAAAAAAGACTGACCATCGATATTGCAACAAAAATACGTTAGACGAATGAATATTTTTTTTAAAGCGTGGTCAAAATTTAGGGTATGACAGTTGCCCCTATTTAATCGTCTTGAACCTGAATGTATGAATAACAAAGTTTTTTTTGGACATTCGAGGTAGAAGAGGATTAAATACTAAAAATACCTAAAATTTTGGCCGAATGCAGATGAAATGCAATGTTATAGATGATTCTTTTTGTTTTGTTGGGGATATGATGTGCAAGATGCAATGAACCCTAGCATGCTGATTTTTGAATGATGAATATGTTGAATATGGTATGTGGGAAATTTTGAAGATAACTTGTAATTGGTAACCCGCAAAAACAAAATCGAGGGTTAAGACTCACTCGGGATAACAATATGCTGGAGACCACGAGATGAATACAGGAAGTAATCAAAGTGATAGGTCAATAGGTTCAAGTTTAACTGTTGGCACTAAGTGTAGATTCAGAATACGCCTAAGAGGGGGGTGAATTAGGTCTTATAAAATTTTCTCGATTATTTTCTTGATAGATGGATTTTTCTCTCTTACTTGTGTAAGATAAGAAAGCGGTAAAGCAAAGAATAAAAGAGACACAACAATTTATCCTGGTTCCCTTCACACTCTGAAGGTACATCCAGTCCCCTTTCCAACACGAAAGACATTTTCCACTATAGTTTTTAGAACGTACAACCTATCTCACCATCAACCGGTGAGGCCTACTTTCTAAACAACTATACAACAACTAGTGTGCAAAAATAATCCTCTTGCAAGCACTAACCCTTGTGTCCAACAATCGTGGATCACAAGTCACAATAGAAATACTTCTATAATTCTTTATTTTTGAGAGTAATACAATGTATGATATCAATACAAGATTGATCTTCTCCTTTTGATCAATATCCACTTCTCAATATCAATGCAAGTGTTCAACTTATGAATATGAAATGTTATGAACAATATGAACACTTTGAAATATTTGAAAATATTTGAATTAGAGTGAATTTGATTGAGTGATAATTTTATGAAATTTCTTGGAGGTGTTTTGTATTTTAAAAATTTCAGAATATATAAGAGCCAAAACACCTATTCAAAAAGGTATGAAAAAGTATGAAAATAAATATTTGAAAAGGTATAACATTAAAAAATATTTGAAATTTAAAAGAAACAATTTTTCAAAATTCATTCAGTGTTAACCGGTTAACCAAATGGGGTAACCGATTAACGTTGTAACGTTAACTGAGATTATTCAAAATTTTGAACCGTTAACCGGTTAACCCATTTGGTTAACCGGTTAACACTGTAAAAACTCAGAAAAATACTTAAATTTTATGTGTTAAACCAGTTCCAATTTATTTCCAAATATGTCTATGCAATGTATTATCATGATAAAATATTTTGAACACTTGTATATCAATCAAGGAAGTGAGTTTTGATATACCTATGCTTTGTGTCCAAGTCTTGAAAATATACGAGCATTTGCACATAAACTTGATCAGCACAAAAACATTTCATTGATGATGCATAGCCTTAATCTTGATCTCTTTTGAAAGCTTGACTTTTTGCAAACACGAAATGAGCTTGAATATTTTTTACTTCATCAAAACCTTGAGATTGAAGTATGCTTCTACATTCTCCCCCTTTTTGATGATGACAACCAAAAGGGTTTGTGCGATAGCTTTGATCGATGTTTCGTTCTAGGCTTGCTTCTGCCCCTATGTCCAGCAACTCCCCATATCTTAACAGAGGCAATAATTCTGCACAAGGAGATATTAGACACCCAAGCTCTTCTCCCCCTTTGTCATTAGCAAAAAGGAAGGAGCTTTCAAACAATAATAAGCAATATCGACATATATGTAAGCATTCATTCAAGTAATAAACAAGCAAGTAAGACATATGACACAACATTTATACTAAAAACCAGAATTTGATTAAGCACACAAGGTGCTGCAGGAAGTTCATGAAAACGGAAACAAGCAAGAGTGTGATAAACCAAAAGCGCATAAACAACATTAGGACTTACAACAGAATTTATAAAACTAATTAAACAAAAGAAAACAACAAGACATGCATGATCATTCATCATTCGACATTCCATCACTTTCATCTTCACCGTCTTCACTACCGGCTTCACTTTCATCATCCTCTTCGGTTTGGTTGCGAGAACCGGTTACTATTTTCCGGAGGTTTTTGATAGCTCAGTGGGTTTCACGGTGGCTTGTCATCATGGTGGTGTAAAGGAATTCATTGGTTATGCCACCTTCAGGAATAGGAAAGGATGGTGCGGAGGAGCCATCGGCATATTCATATGTATCATCATTGCGTTGAACAATTCCGGTATTCTTCACAATGGTAATCTCATTAATCTCATTTGCCGTAGTCTTCATCGCGATGAATGGTTCCCTACCAATTTCCAAGTTGGTTTGTTCAATAATCCGAGAGATAAACCGAGCATAAGGAAGTCTTGTTTTGAGTGAGAGTTGTTGTTTTAAATGGTACATAATTGTGAGCATCCAATTAACCTTCACATTTTTCTTGATTGCGAACAAAACTTGCATCTCTAAATCATTAATTTGAGAGTGATTTGAATCCTTTGGCAGCAGCATATAACAGATGATATAATGCAACATTTGATCGTCAACCGTCAAATTCTTCACATAGCATAGTACCCTTGAAGTGCGCTGTCCCGATGTGACAACATTCTTCGGAAAACAACAGATTGAGTAGTAGTACTCCATTTTATCATAGCCGGACCAAATGTCATCCGTGTGGTTCACGCCTTTGCGGAGAAACACACCGGAGAAAGGAATTTTCAGCGACGCGACAAGAGCACCTAAATCCTCCTTAATTTCACAATTTCAAACAAGAGTATGCAGCTTATGTTTTCCATGCCTATCCATGTTGAGTGAGAAGTTATGCATGAAAGATTGGACCAAGTCCGGGTAAACTTTCCCGTTTTCAGCAACAAAGTCACTACTGCCTTGAAACTCTAGTAATGCAGGAAACTTAAAAGTTGGAGGTTTGAAAGATTTCAAAAGAACATATTTACCCTTAAGCGATGGTCTGACTCTGACTTTGAAATCTAGCATCCTCTTCTTGGTGGATTCCATTGGTGTTTATGCAACCGGAGCATCTTCTGACATTGATGCAGGTTCCTTTCCTTTCCTTTGAGGTGCCATGAACAAATGATGGAGTTAGGGTTTGGAAGAGATGTTATTTTAGGATTTGATGTGAGATTAGTGGAATGAGGTTTGAGGAGGGTTTATAAAGACTAAGAGATAGTGGGTTTTAATGGGGGGTTTGATGTGTTGAAGGTTGGAAGTTGGAAGAAGATGATAAATAGTGTTTATTGTAGTCAAAATAGATGAAGAGTCAAAGCTTATGAATGTGGAAGAGAGACATGCAATGTACTAAAAGATGTATAATAAAGACATTCATAAAGAAAAAAACATAAAATAAAATAAAATTTAAAAAAAAGTTCATATACTGAACGCATGCTGGAATCCAAAATTTGGATGTGTTAACCGGTTAACCGGTTAACGGACAAAAAATTTCAATTTTTCAAAAAATCCAGCAGCATTTTTTAGAGAAAATAGGAAATGTTTTTCAAAAAATATTTTTACACAGTGTTAGCACATGACCTAATGCAACTTTTGATCAAAAAATATTTTAAAAACTATACTTTTCGGCTAACCGAAAGAGAGAAAAATCAAAAACGGTGAAAAGTTAGTGCTACCATTTTGTAACAAAAAGTGAACAAAAAACATATATTAAGCAACTAACACATATAAAAAGAAATTTTTAAGTTAAGGTTAGATGTCACCTTCATTGAGAATACCAAGTTTTCATCGAATCTTGAAGAATTGCTCCTTAGCCAATGGTTTAGTGAATATGTCGGCGAGTTGATTGTGTGTATCCACGTAAGTAACATCTACATCTCCGTTTAGTACGTGATCTTGAAGGAAGTGATGTCAGATATCTATGTGTTTTGTTCTTGAATGCATGACCTGGTTCTTTGTGATATTGATGGCACTTGTGTTGTCGCATCGAAGAGTAATGCAACCAAGATCTACACCAAAATCAAGGAGTTGTTGCTTAAGCCACAAGATTTGTGCACAACAACTTCCTGCTGCGATGTACTCCTCTTAGGTCGTGATAAGTGCAACACATGCTTGCTTCTTACATGCCCACGACACCAGTGCATTCCCAAGAATGTGACAGGTACTGCTTGTACTTTTTCTATCGGTCTTACATCCTGCATAATCAGCGTCAAAATAACCAATTAAATAATATGTGCTACCTTTTGGATACCATAGTCCGACATTCGTTATTCCTTTGAGATACTTTATAATCCTCTTTACAGCGGTGAGATTTGATTCCTTCGGATTTGCTTGAAAGTGTGCATACAAACAAACACTAAACATAATGTCAGGATGGCTTGCCATCAAATATAATAATGAACCGATCATACCTCGATACTTTGTAATATCAATTGAAATTCCAGATAGATCTTGATCAACGTACGCTCCGGATCCCATAAGAGTGAACATCACTTTACAACTATCCATATCGAATCTTTTCAACAATTCCTTGCAATACTTGGATTGGTTGATGAAGATGTCATCCTTTGTTTGCTTGATTTGTAATCCAAGGAAGTAGTTCATCTTTCCCATCATGGACATCTCGAATTCTCCTTGCATCATAAGTGAGAATTCTTTGCAAAGATCTTTGTTTGTTGATCCGAAGATGATGTCGTCGACATAGACTTGAACTATTAAGGTGTTACCCTTGAAATTCTTGATGAACAACGTTTTTTCAACCTTTCCTTTTGTAAAACCCTTCTCACATAGGAAGTTTCTAAGGAGATCAAACCATGATCTTGGTGCTTGCTTTAAGCCATAAAGAGCCTTCTTCAACTTGTAGACATGAGAGGGATTCTTGAAGTCTTCAAAGCCCAGAGGTTGTTTGACATAGACTTCTTCATTGATGTAGCCATTCAGGAAAGCGCTTTTGACATCCATCTGGTACAACTGAAAATTCATGGAACAAGCGTAAGCAAGTAATAATCTAATTGCTTCTAACCTTGCTATCGGAGATAACGTTTCATCAAAGTCGATTCCTTCTTCTTGGTTGTAGCCTTGTGCGACCAATCTTGCTTTGTTACGAACTATGATCCCATTCTCGTCAAGTTTGTTCTTGAACACCTATCTGGTTCCTATGATGTGCTTATTGTTCGGTCTTGGTACAAGACTCCAAAATTGATTCCTTTCGAATTGGTTGAGTTCTTCTTGTATCGCTACTATCCATTGATCGTCGCCTAAGGCTTCATCGATTTTGGTTGGTTCAATTTGAGACACAAAATCCATGTTGAGACAAGCATCCTTGAGATTTAGTCGAGTTGTAACGCCTTGGCTAATATCACCAATAACTTTATCTATCGGGTGATCTCTATGAGTTCTCCATTCTTTCGGAAGATCTTGATGTTCTTCAATGATTGGTGAGTCATCTTCTTGTGGTATTACTTGATCCTTTGATATCTCCTTTTGTTGTTGTGGCGTATCTACTATATCATCATCATCATCCACAATAATATTATCCTCTTCCGAGGGGTTAGTCTCATCAAACGAAACATGAATAAATTCTTCAATAGTAAGTGTTCATTTATTGAAAATTCTAAAAGCTCTACTAGAGAGGGAATAACCAAGGAATATACCTTTGTCGTACTTCTCATCAAACTTACCGAGATTGTCCTTGTCGTTGTTGAGAACGAAAAATTTGCATCTGAATATGTGAAAGAATGATATGTTTGGTTTCCTACCCTTGAACAACTCATACGGAGTCTTCTTGATAATTGGTCGAATATTGACACGGTTGCTTACGAAATAAGTCGTGCTAACCGCATCCGCCCAAAAATATTTAGGAAGATTTGAGTCGCTAAGCATTGTTCTTTCAAGCTCCACCAATGCCCTATTCTTCCTTTCTACGACATCGTTTTATTGAGGAGTACTTGGTACGGAAAGGTTGTGAGAAATTTTGTGCTCTTCGCAAAAATCTTCAAAGGATGAGTTTTGGAATTCTCCACCATGGTCCCTTCTAATGGAAACTATAGTGAGTGACTTCTCGTTTTGAATTTGCTTTGCATACTTCTTGAATGCTTTGAAAGCTTCACTTTTCTGCACTAAAAACAATTTCCATGTGTATCGAGAGAAATTATCAACAATAACTAAAGCATAAATGTTAACTCCGAAGCTTTTTGTTCTTGATGGACTTAAAAGATCCATATGCAACAATTGAAGTGGCCTTGAAGTAGATACCACTTTCTTGGACTTGAAAGTTGTCTTGGTTTGCTTCCCTTTTTGGCAAGCATCACATAACTTATCCTTGATGAACTTTATCTTCGGAAGACCAACAACTAGGTCATGCTTTATCAACTTGTTTAAATGCTCCATGTGAATGTGAGAAAACCTTTTATGCCATAGCCACGCCTCGTTGTTATTCGCCATTAGACATTTTACCTTCAAGGAAGAGTCATCTAAAGAAATCATAAAAATGTTATTAAATATTTTACCCTTTAGCAAGAGATCATTGGTTACTTCATGTTCTATCAAGCATTCATCCTTTGTGAAGTTGATTCAGAACCCTTTTTCACACAATTGACTTATGCTAAGTAGGTTGTGTTTAAGGCCTTCCACATAAAGAACGTCTTCGATGATTGTATGAGGAGGTGCACCAACGGTTCCTACTCCAAGAATCTTTCCTTTATTATCATCACCGTAATTAACGTATCCTTTGACCTTTAGTGATAGACTTGAAAAATTTTTAAGGTCACCCGTCATATGCTTTGAACAACTGCTATCTGTCGCTCCCACCAAATGACACCTCAGGTCAGAAGGGGTACAGACGCGAACGGTCGGCGAAAGAGAAAGAACACACAGGGGTGAACTCAGAAGACAAGAGTCGCCAGCTAGGCATTTTTATCCCGAAGGAAAGGTAATGCTGCATAAACCTAGAAAGATATGGATAAGACGGTTGCGAACTAGAGAGACTGAGAAAGGGGGTTGGTTACAACCTGGGAAGGTATTAGCACCCAGATTGTCCGCCGTACTCGACGGGATCCACGCTTAAAAGATTTGTGTTTTAAAGGGGTAGTGTCAGTGCTATTTGTGTATCAAAGCTGGAAAGAATGCAAGTGTCAGTGTAAAAAAAGTGTGTAGTGTATAAGTGAAGTATCAGTGTAAGATAAGAATGAAATGCTCAAGACTATGAGGCTAAAAGAATAATGCTGGAGGAGGGGGAATGTACAGAAACTTTTGTTCGATAACTGTTAAGTTATGCCTACGTATCCTCTCGTGCAATGAGGAAGTCAGAACACCGTAGTTCGATCCAAAGAGACTGAAAGGTAAATTGACTGATGAACTGCTTACTTGTCTATGCTCAAGTGTATGACCTGTCTGGCTCAGGTGCAAACTGTCTTGCATTAGACGGAAGAAACAAGTTCTCGTTTGTGAGTGAAGATGATGAGAAAAGAATCCCGGAGGAGACAATTATTATTTGTTTTTTTGAGTTTTCAGTCTTTTATTGCCTTTGGAAATTTGTCATAAGAAAATGAGTTTAAGCCTAAACCAAGGGATTAGTAAACTCATCACATCCTCCCTCTGATTAGGGGTAATGAGAATACCTTAAGTGTGAAGTCAGCATCTCACACTTAATCACCCTGATGTAGGATTAAGATCATTAACCTACTTGCATTTATTTAGATGTTTTTGTTGTTTTTGTCTAGTGTTGAGTAATGAGTTTAAGCCATAATCAAGGATTCAATGGGCTCATTACACCATCCTAATAGAAGGATAATAGATGAGAACATTTAAGCTGAGAAAAGCTCCTCAACTTAATTCATGACTAGGGATTAACCTCATGACAAAACAAAGCCTTTATTAAGTGAATTTTTAGTTAATGGTAAGATTAAGAAGTGATTTTTATGGTTTGTAAGACAACTTGAGGGGGACTTGTCAATTAACACTAGGGTTAGTCCTTCTTAACCAATTAAGGAAGAATTAGAACCCCAATGCAAGGCCCAAGTTACAAGCTTGATGTCTTAGTGATTATTAGGTGAATTGATTAAAGGATTTAAACACATTAAGGGTTTAACACTTAGGATTAAAGTTATACACTCCATCCTAATAGAAGGATGCAGGCATAAGCTTAATCACAAAGCCTTAAAGCCTTTAGGGTTTAGTCCATGATTATGAGATGAGAAGAGAAGACTCAAAGATGACACAAAGGTAAAACTAAATGGGGGACTAATAAAACCCTAATTGTTATCATACTTGGAGATCCTAGGGTTTGTGAGGCTTAAGAGAGAAAGAATCTTCAAAGAGCCACCAAGGAGAGAAACAGATGAAAGGAGCAAGAAGCAGGGAGAAGCAAAACAACTTGCTTCACTTAAGAAGACAAGTTGCTTGAAGAGAGAAAGTAAGATGAACAAGAATGAGCAAGCTCAATCCCATACACATACAAAATGCAGCAAATGAATTATGAAGGAGATGAGAAGAGAATGTGAGAAGTGAAGGCAAATTCACTTCTCAAACACCTTACCACCTGAAATGTTAGCATAAGAAAATGAAATGCAATGCAAATGAGATGAAATGTGATGATGCAAACCAAAAACAGGAGCAAGAACATGATGTTAAAGATGCTAAGAGATGATACAATCATGAGGCAAGGCATGAGAATGATCAAACAAACATATGGATGCAAAAGAAGCATGCTTTGAACCATGGATGTTCATGAAAAGTTATGAAATGTTATGAACATACAAGATGGCAAATGAAAGATGCAATGACCAAAATTGATCCTAATATGTCCTAAGATGTATTATGAATCATGTGAATTCACAAAATGTCATGGCAAGTCAAGATATGCAAGAAAATGAGAAATGGAGGCAAAGGAAAGCACAAATTAGGGTTACATGCATCACACAAAGCAAAAATCCAAAACCAGAAGCAAATGACATGATAAAAATTTTAAAATGGGATCAAAGGAACCCTAAACCTATACAAGCTCACTGCCCGAAGGAGAGGATCCAACTCTTAAACTAATGAAAGTTATGGATTTCCTAAGATTGCTAGGGTTTTGGGGTACCTCAACAAGAAAAATGCAAAACAAATTGAAAATGCAAGATCAAATCCAACCAATTTTATCCTATAAACTACATGCTATGCAAGATGCAATGAAAAAAGAATCATCATCCAACTCTTAATGGTTAGGCAGCAATGATTTTTTGAAGTTTGAAACAAAATATTGCCTTGAAATGAAATTAATTCCAATGAAAATGATCAAAAGGCATCAAGAACAAAAAAGAAATTTGGTTTGAGAGTTGGACAATGTTTCTAAATGTTCCTAAATGCAACATGAATTTTTTTGTGATTTTTAAATATCTAAATGTATTTTTAATTAATTAATTCTCATTAACTAATTAAAAATAATCATTTAAATGATTTAAAAATAATTTTTAATGCAAAAAATAAAAATAAAAATATTTTTGAAATGAGAAAAATATTCTAAGTCAGCATGCAAAAAATGAGATTTTTGTGATTTGTTTTACTATTTTTAATAAAATGAGAAAGAAAATGCAAGAAAAATGAAATAAAAATGAGAATAAATGAAAGTCAACAGATCCAGTAGCTGAGATTTGAATGGGACGCGCGGGAGTTGACTGGCGCCAGATCTTGTGGCTGAGATTCAAACTGGCAGGATTAATTTATAAACTTAATTAATTAGATTAATGACGTGGATTAGGGTTTAATGAAACCATCCTGGCCATTGAAACGCGCGGGAGTCAACAAAAGTCTACTGAATCAAGGGTCCACATTCAAACTTTGCCCTAAATGCAATTAAGGCCCTAATCATTTTCAGGTGGCCGAAAAAGACCTACGGTCGTCTTCTCCGGCCACACCTCCCCTGAGAAAAACCAAAACCTCACTTCTAGGTTATTTCTGGAGCTCTAAAGCTCTAGATCAACTCTCTTCATCCCCCTGAACCTGAATCTAACCTCAAAACTCATTTCTTTTTGCTCAAAACCAAGATTCGAATCAAAAACATAAAAATGGCCAAACTTTCAGAGATGCCATACATACTCAATACTCAATCATTTTCAAAACTACAAAGTGCAAAACAATCAGGGGAACATGTAGATCATTTCAGTAACTTAAAACAAGGTTTCTGGAAAAAATAATTTTCGAAGCTACCTGAAGTGAAGCTTTCAGTTTGGAGCTTTCAGGCAGCCTCCTTGCTTCAAAACCTCTCCAATGGACCTCCTGAAGATGCTTTGAGGTTTGGCTTGAGTGTATGGTGGCTGGTTTGTGAGATTGATCAAGTTCTGTTCAGTGAAGGGAGGAAATCGTGTCTTGATTCCAGGGAGTTTTAGGGCAAGGTGAAGGGTTAGGGATGATCAGTGAGATATGCTGAGATGTTCTATGGAGTTTGTTTTTATGTTTGATGCTTGTGTTGTGTGATTCAAAGCAAAATGCATAAGAGGCATAAACTTGGAACTATGGCTTGGAGAGTGTTTCAGCATGAGTTGTGTGGTGTGTTATGTTGCATTTGGTCCACTTATCACTCTTGGATAGGTCAGAGGAGTGGTTGTGCCCTATTGTGATTGGTATGGGTCTTTATGCAAAAAGTCAAGCTTTGTGTAAGAGAGGTATGGGCCAATGGTAGGTCAAGTACAAGAGGGGTGTCCTGCGCAACAAAGAATGAGGGGGCCATGGGATCAGTTTTGAAGCCAATTAACAAATGGATTAGGGTTTGTATGATGTTTTGCAACTTTGATCAACTTTGGCCCTTTTGAAGTTTCTTGATCCATAAGTCATGAAGATGAGAAAACTCTTGATGCAATCTGACTTTTAAGCTTTGGTTTATGTTTGTGCAAAGATTAGAAGTCACTTTGAGGTTTCAATTTGCCTTGACAAGGGATTTTGCAACTTTGCCTCTTTGGTAGAAAACTTGAAATTATGTGATTTTTCCCAATTTTGACAAGCCATAACTTTTGATCCAAAATGAATTAGAATGAGTTCTTGTACTTTTTGAAAAGGGAATGATCCATTCTACAACTTTCATGACCAAAGTTTTCTCATTTGAAGCATTTTTGAATCAAAAAGCAAGGGTTGAAAAAGTTTCCCAAAATGGCAAGTTTCCATTACAAGTCATTTTCCCAAAAAGGCAACTTTTCAAATGGTTTGAAATTCTTCAATTTTGTGAACTTATAACATCTTCCATGATCAAATAAAGATCATACACAATCAAAATGATGAAGAACACCCCTTGGTTGGGTCATTGGGGGCCTCAGATGCCCTGATTTTACACTAACTTGCTCAAGAAGTCAAATATTGATCAGATGACTTCCCCATGGAATTTCTTCATGAAAATTGATATGCATGATCCCTATAACATATAGAGACCAATAGAAACAAGAATGACCAAAAAAATTGGAGTTATGGCCTCTGAAACCAAAACCCTAATTCTAGGTCATCTGTGCAGTTAAACCTGGCTCTGCTTCCATGCCATTCTCAGTTCTTGTGATTCTTTGACTTTCTTGACTTTGTGAGGATATAATGTGATGCTTGAACACACATGGACCCCTTTGAAGTGATTGATGACCTTTGGAGTGGCTCTTATGGCTCTTGGATTGCTCAGATCACAAACCCTAGATGCAGATGACTTAGAAACAATGCAGTGGATCACAAATGCAATATGAGGTACTATGATTGAATTTATGCATATGAAAAGATCAAAAGCCATGGTGTGAATGGGTGAGGGAAAATTTGGGGTGTTTACAGCTGCCCCTATTCAAACATGAGTTAGTTGTGCAGGATGTAAGCAACGGCTTAGCAGGCAAACAAGATAACTTGTGGTTGAATACCAAAGACAGTCCAAAATTTGCACTCACAGAATGACGAAGAAAAGGGATATAGATTGTAAGAGAAAATAAAGTATATTTATAAAGTGCGGGCGACGGAGGACGACCATCGAGCGGAGGACGACCGCTGGGGATGAGGCGATGACGGGGACGACCGACATGCTGGGGATGGTACGGGAAGTAAAGCAATGACGGGGACGGCCGACAAGCTAGGGATATAAGAGATCATGATGGGGACGGCCATTGGGTAAAGCTATAAGACTCTCTGGGGATTAGAGGTGAAAATAAGTGATGAGGTACGGTCATCAAAGGTGAAGGACGATCACCTAGCAGGGGACGGCTGCTCTGTTGGGGATAAGATGAGGGACGATCATCTAAGGTGAAGGACGATCACTTGGCAGGGTACGGCTGCCGAAAGTATCACGACATAGGACGAATGTCGGATGAAAAGGTCGACGATGGGGACGGCCATCGGATAAACATGATGAAGGAAGATCATCAAGAGGTGAAGGACGATCACCTAGAAGGGGACGACTGCTCTGTATCACGACATAGGACGAATGCCGGATGGAAAAGGGTTCTGATAATGGAGACCCCGCTGGGGAAAGGATGAGGGACGGTCATCCAAAGGTGAAGGAAGATCATCTAGCAGGGGACGGCTGCTCTGTATCACGACATAGGACGAATGCCGGATGGAAAAAGAAATAGTTCACTGGGATTTGCTGGGACAAGTAAACTCGGACGAGTGTCTACATCCAAGGAATGAGAGGTATAAGTGTTTGGGCACTGTGTATAGATTAAAGATGCGAACAAGCATCCTTAAGGCTATGATACGGACGGGTATCAGGTAGAAACAAACACTGACACATGTTCAGAGATGATGATACGGGCGAGTATCAACTGGTTAACAAAGAACACAGACGAGTGTAGAATCTGAGGGGACTCTCCTGGGGAACAATAGACACAGACGAGTGTCTAAATTCAAGAAGACCTAAGTGTTTGACATGGTGTATAGATTAAAGATGCGGACGAGCATCCTTAAGACCATGATACGGACGGGTATCAGGTAGAAACAAATGCTTGACGCATGTTCAGAGATGATGATACAGACGAGTACCAACTGGTTAACAAAGAACACGGACGAGTGTCGAATCTGACGGGATATAAGCGGTGTGTAAAAGATACGGACGAGCATCTGTATGAGTAAAAACAGGAGTAACAAGTATGAGTGGTGTACAGGAATGTTTAACTTGCTGGCGAGAGTGACACGGATGAGTGTCAAAAGAGAAAAGTGTAATATAAACAAGTATATGGTTTACCAGGTGTTTAGGTGACTATGCTGGGGAAGGTGACACGGACGGGTGTCAGGGAATCGTATATATATATATATATATATGTATATGTGAGTGCAAAGGGGACGCCTTGGCTTTCTACTGGGATATGACACGGATGGGTGTCGGGAAGCATCTGTAATATATAGGTGTCTGTTTGTAAAGAAATGCCCGGGCGACTTTACTGGGGAATCATGACACGGACGGGTGCCAAAAGGAGTGTACATTGGTATTTATGAGTGTAAGGCAAAAGCCTTGGCTTTCTGCCGGGGAATCCGGGGAGTTTTCTCTGTATATCTTTGACAGATTGTCAGCATTCACAAGTGTTTGATTCAGAACATGGCTTATGATTATGCAATATGTTTGATTTTTGCCGTAATGCTCCGTTTTTAGACGGAATGCTACGCTCTGTGGGGAAAATGTGATGAGAATGCTATGATTATGCAAAAAGGTACCAATCCGGGATTCGGATCCCATTGCTGCGAAGATCTCTGGCCGATCTGTTTGAAGTGGACATCCCAGCTGGGGGGTGAGATCATTGGTAGATCCAACATACATGACTCTGCTTGGGGAAGCAAGCCACTGATAGACCTATCTTGGTAATGAGGGACCCAGCTGGGGTTTGTAGAAGCTTTCTCCACTCTGTTGTGAGATCTTCAGGCGTTGCTCTTCTGGATAGAGGTTGACATTCTGTGGGGAGATGGTTCTCTGGCTTTTGTACTTGGCTGAGGAGGAATAATAAATGGCAACTCAGCTGGGGAGAAAGCACCTCCGGTGCTAAGATTGAGTAGATAATGATTTGCCAGTCTACTGGGGTGAAGCTTCCATGCCCTATGTTGTGCTCTGAATACCTGCAATCCTGAAAAGACATAGAAACGCACAAGTAATCCCGAGGTATCCCTTACCGGATTCCATCATAGGAGTTTAGACACTCCCGGGAGTAAGTATATTTCCTGCAAGCACGTATTCTTTAGAAGAGAAGCATTTGTATTTATGCAATCAATATCTTAAAGACATCGTACATTTTTGCAAACGAAAATAAAATATATATGACGAAACATTACTGAAAATCTGATTTTATTAATCCATGTGCCCTGAATTGGCAAGATACAATCATAGAAACAAATCCCCTAAAATGAGGAGATTGTTACAAATTGAAAAACAAAATGTGCTGACAATGTTGACGACGCTTCAAGGAGCTCCCTTTGTCTATGACTCGTATGACATTTGACATTCTTCTTATCTTGCTTTTTGAAGAAGGCTGATTCTGAACGAAGCTTGATCCTTTCGAAGCTCACCAAGTCGTAAGTGATACAGACGAATTCAGAATGCAGTTGTTCGCTTATTCCCTTATTTTGCATGAATCGCCCTTTCGGGTTTTCAATCCATCGGGATACCCATTTTTGCCTGAGTTGTCCAAGGCGGCTTTTCAACTCAGCGGGTGTACATTTTTTTATTTATTTTCCCTTACTTTTGCCCGAGTCTTTTATTCTGTTTTTGACTCGCCGGGATGCCCTATTTTTGCCTGGACTTACATTCTGTTTTTATGTCCAGCGGGTCATTTTTATGCGAAGTATTTTTTAACTGCATCTGAATTCACAGGGGACGGGAAGTCTTCACCATCCATAGTACTGAGCATGAGTGCTCCACCGGAGAAAACTTTCTTTACTACGAATGGTCCTTCATAATTCGGAGTCCATTTTCCCATGTGGTCCGTATGAGGAGGGAGGAGTCTTTTCAGCACAAGATCTCCTACTTGGTACTCTCGGAGCCTGACTTTCTGGTCGAAGGCCTTCTTCATCCTTTTCTGATATAACTGCCCATGACAGATTGCAGCCAACCTCTTTTCTTCAATTAGACTCAGTTGTTCATATCGGGACCGGACCCATTCTGCTTCGTTCAGCTTAACATCCATTAGTACCCGCAGGGAGGGTATTTCAACTTCAACAGGTAGGACTGCCTCCATACCATACACAAGCTGATACGGTGTTGCCCCAGTGGATGTTCTGATTGACGTACGGTACTCATGCAAGGCAAATGGTAGCATTTCATGCCAGTCTTTATAGGTGACTACCATCTTCCGCACAATCTTCTTGATATTCTTGTTAGCTGCCTCAACAGCGTCATTCATCTTTGGCCTGTAAGGAGAAGAATTGTGGTGTTGGATCTTGAAGTCCTGGCATAGCTATGCCATCATTTTGTTGTTTAAATTAGAGCCGTTATCAGTAATGATTCGCTCGGGCACTCCATACCGACAGATGATATCTCTCTTCAGAAATCGGGCTACCACTTGCCTTGTAACATTTGCATAGGAAGCTGCTTCAACCCACTTGGTAAAGTAGTCAATGGCTACCAGGATGAATCTATGACCGTTTGAAGCAGTCGGCTCAATCTTGCCAATCATATCAATGCCCCACATGGCAAAGGGCCAGGGTGAAGACATCACATTCAGAGGATTGGGAGGCACATGTACCTTATCCGCATAAATCTGGCATTTATGGCACCTTCTGGCATACGCACAACAGTCTGCATCCATTGTGATCCAGTAATAGCCCGATCTTAGCAACTTTTTAGCCATGGCATGCCCTCCTGCATGGGTACCAAAGGATCCTTCGTGCACCTCGTGCATCAACAAGTCTGCTTCTGTCCTATCAACGCATCTGAGGAGTACCATATCAAAGTTCCTCTTGTACAGGGAACCATTAGTATTCAGGAAGAAACTACCAGCTAGCCTTCTTAATGTCTTCTTATCATTGGAAGATGCCCCAGGTGGGTAAGTTTGATCCTCCAAGAAGCATTTAATGTCATGGAACCAAGGCTTATCATCTTTAACAACATCTGCTGCAAATACATATGCCGGTCTGTCAAGTCTGGACACTGCAATTTGAGGTACAAAGTTGGCAGCTTGAACTTTGATCATGGATGAAATGGTAGCCAGAGCATCTGCAAACTGATTTTCGTCCCGAGGGATATACTCAAGCTTGACCGTTGTGAAGAAAGTTAATAACCTTCTTGTATAATCCCTGTAAGGTATCAAATGATCCTGGTGGGTGTACCATTTGCCGTTGGTTTGATTGATTACCAAAGCTGAATCTCCGAACACAGTCAAAGTCTTGATCCTGAGGTCAATGGCTTCCTCAAGACCCATAATACAAGCTTCGTATTCAGCTTCGTTGTTAGTGCAGTTAAAGGTGTGTTTTGCCGAGAAAGGCATGTGAACTCCTTTGGGTGTAATGAGTACTGCACCAACACCACGGCCATTCATGTTAACAGCCCCATCAAACATCATAGTCCATTCTTCTTCTGGATCAGGCCCTTCAGTGTGAACAGGCTCTTCATGATCTTTTGCTTTTATGAACATGATGTCCTCATCAGGGAAGTCAAATCTCATAGGCTGGTAATCATCAATAATAGGTTGCTCAGCAAGATAATCAGACAGTACACTGCCCTTGATGGCTTTCTGAGATGTGTACTGGATGTCATATTCTGTGAGGATCATTTGCCATCTCGCAACCCGTCCGGTAAGTGCTGGCTTCCCAAAAATGTACTTAACTGGGTCCATCTTGGAGATCAATAAAGTAGTGTGGGTCAACATATACTGCCTTAGTCGGCGAGCAGCCCACGCTAAAGCACGGCAAGTTTTCTCGAGCAGTGAATAACGTTGTTCACAGTCGGTAAACGTTTTGCTTAGGTAGTATATTGCATACTCTTTTTGACCAGACTCGTCATGCTGGCCCAGCACACACCCCATTGACTCTTCTAATACTGTCAAGTACATGATTAGAGGTCTTCCTTCAACTGGAGGCATAAGGATTGGAGGCTCTTGTAAGTATTCCTTGATTTTGTCAAAAGCCCTCTGGCAGTCTTCGTTTCACCTGACCGTTTGTTCTTTTCTTAACAGCTTGAACAAAGGCTCACAGGTCGCGGTAAGGTGAGATATGAACCTTGAAATGTAGTTCAATCTACCTAGAAACCCCCGAACTTCTTTTTCTGACTTTGGTGCAGGCATTTCTTGAATGGCTTTGACTTTATCAGGGTCAACTTCAATCCCTTTCTCACTTACAATAAATCCCAGCAGCTTACCAGACCGCACCCCGAATGTGCACTTGTTGGGGTTTAACTTCAGTTGGTACTTCCTCAAACGCTTGAATAACTTCAACAGATTTACCAGGTGGTCTTCTTCTGTGAGGGACTTGGCAATCATGTCATCCACATAACATTCAATTTCTTTATGGATCATGTCGTGGAATAACGTTACCATAGCCCGTTGATAAGTTGCACCAGCATTCTTCAGTCCGAATGGCATCACCTTGTAACAGAACGTGCCCCAGGGTGTGATGAAAGTTGTCTTCTCCTGTCTTCAGGTGACATCTTGATCTGATTATATCCTGAAAATCCATCCATGAAGGAGAATACCGAGAACTGAGTCGTATTATCAACCAATACATCAATGTGAGGTAAAGGGAAATCATCTTTCGGGCTGGCTCTGTTCAGATCCCGGTAATCCACACACATTCTCACCTTGCCATCTTTCTTAGGCACAGGTACAATGTTAGCAACCCACGACGGATAGCTAGTTACAGCAAGGAACCCGGCGTCCCACTGCTTTTGTACCTCTTCCTTAATCTTCATTGCCATATACGGGCGAGTACGCGCAGCTTCTGTTTAACTGGCGGGCAGTCTTCCTTCAAAGGCAGCTTGTGCATGACAATATCGGTGTCCAACCCTGGCATATCCTGATAAGACCAAGCAAACACATCCACATACTCCCGAAGCATGTCAATCAGTTGTTCTTTCACTGAATCTTGTAGGCAGGCCCCGATCTTAACCTCTTTCACGTCTTCTTCCGTACCAAGATTAACCATCTCAATCTCCTCCTGGTGAGGAGTAATAACCTTCTGCTCTTGTCTTAACAACCTGGCTAGCTCTTCAGGTAGCTCATAATCTTCTTCAACCCTTTCGTCAGCTTGATTAATCGGATTGTCAAAGTCATACGAAGTCACAGCGGTGTTGTTGTCGGTGCAGTCTGAAAGGTACTCTCTGCAAGGGTTTAGATTGTTCATTTTAGTGATTAATTTTAATCTTGTTTAGAAAAAGTGAAATGAAGTTATCATTTTGGAAAACATTGCCATTTTATTTTTGTACAAAAAGAAAAATGAAAAAACAGTGAGTGGAAAAGAAAAAGACTCATTTGCAAAAGATGTCTGATATTCATTGATTGATCTGTTTGCACAAAATTACAAGATGGCCCGATTACAAAATGAGTCTTGTCATCTTGGGCAAGATGCAAGACTTGATGCATGCTTAAAAATACAGGAAATAATAATTACTCTGCAGGAGTAACCCTTATAATTTCCTGGGAAGACCAGTTAAGGACTTGGCTCCCCGGGGTCCTTGGACGTATCCAGCTCTCCAGGTTGCGGTCGCTTTCATCCTCGTCTTCCAAGTTGTTCACTGCATCTGGGGTAAGCATTCCCCCGCTGATAAAATTGGGCTTCTTGGCAGCCTCTGATTGATCCTGTTGAGTTGGTTTGTAACCCAACCCAAATCTGTCCTCCTTCTTCTCCACGGGCAGCAGCTTGCCCCAGCCTTGGGCAGTCCCCTCTTCAACAACCTTCCTGGCTTGCTGATAGGATGTCATGGAGGTTCCCAGTACATCAGATGCTTCATTAATGTTTAGGGCCTCAAACCCCTGGCTCATGGTTTCATGGATCTCCCCATCCATTTCTATGTACTTGTACGTAGCCAGATGGCTAACAAAGATGTCCTCTTCACCACAGATGGTGATGATCTGGCCTTCCCACTCGAATTTCAGCTTCTGGTGAAGGGTAGACGTAACAGCTCCAGCGGCATGGATCCAAGGTCTACCCAACAAACAGTTGTAGGTCGGCTGAATGTCCATCACATAGAAGGTAATTTTGAAGGTTTGCGGGCCAATCATCACAGGCAGATCAATTTCCCCAAGCACTGATCTTTTAGAGCCATCAAATGCTCTTACCACCAAATTACTTGGACGCAATGCCAAGCCATCGTACTCCAGCTTCACTAAGGCTTTCTTTGGTAGAACATTGAGTGAAGACCCAGTATCTACCGGTACATGAGATAGAATAGCACCCTTGCATTCTAGAGTGATGTGTAAAGCCTTGTTGTGGTTACGTCCCTCAGTTGTTAAGTCAGCATTGGTAAAGCCCAGTCCATGACTGGTGTTGACATTCGCCACCACAGTTTCTAGCTGATTAACAGTGATCTCCTCTAGCACGTATGCTGCGTGTAAGACTTTCAGTAATGCATTCCTGTGAGCTTCAGAACACATCAGCAGGGATAATATGGAGATCTTTGAGGGAGTTTGGTGAAGCTGATCCACCACCTTGTAATCACTTCTCTTTATAATTCTCATGAACTCATCTACATCTTGCTCAAAAGATGTCTTCTGAGTTTCTTTGATAATTGGTTCTTCAGGTATCACACTCTTCCCCTTTGCTTTGGCAGCAGCTTCTGCTTCGGCGTTAGGTCTTTGCAATTGTGAGGCAAAAAGGCGTCCGCTTCTGGTGAAGCCTCTGCCTCCCCCAACATTATCAATCTGTGGAGAAGAAGTTGAAGAGTCCAAGGTGATTCTCTCCCCGTTGCAGTAGAGGTCAGAGCCATAATGCCAAGGTATGGCATTGCTGCTTTCATATGGAACTGGTCCAGGCACCGTGATGGTAACTGGACTGACTGCTGCAGAGGAAGGTACTGAAATGGTGTGCGGATCGTAGTAAATGGTGACCGGTGATCTGGCAAGAGGTGCCACTGTTTGTTGTTGAAAGTTGTTGTTTGGAGGAACATTTGATGGGTCATAGTAAATGGTGACTGCTGAGATATCTTCATTAATTTCTGTTGACGTTGTAGAAGATTCTGCTGAATAAAGGGATGCGGATGTTGTAGAAGGACTGGTTGTTGACATTTGATTTGCTGAAGTGATGGATGAAGCCATTGTTGATGATATTGATGAATTGGTCGGAATGATTGTTGTTGCAGTTGTAGAAGAGTCAGGAATTGTTGCCGAAGGGATTGCAAGATTTGTAGGTGTCGTTGTTGTGATCTGGAGTATACCACTTTTGATAAGACCATTTATGCCTCTTCTCAAATTATCACACCCGTTGACCGAAATGTTGCAATAACCACAACCGAGCTCACACCCGGGGAACATCTGGCATTCTAGAAGCTGAGCTTTAATTTCGACCAGAGGGGTTCGAATCTGTCCAACACTGGTGATTAGGAAAGATGGCTTGTCTTCCTCAATGGCATTAATTCTTGGCCCTCCATGATTGGGCATGGGATTCTTAGTGACACTTGGAGGGGGTGCAAAGTTGAGGGCTTTGGAATCCACCAAATCTTGTACCTTCATTTGCAAAGCCCTGCATTTTTCCGTATTGTGGCCAGGTGCATTGGAGTGGAAAGCACATCTGGCGTTGACATCGTAATTTCTTGGAAGATTGGAGGGATCTGGTGGTGCCAATGTCCTTAATTCAACCAAGTTGAGTTTCAGGAGTTGTGGCAATAAAGCGGCATAAGGCATAGGGATAGGGTCAATCACCCTATTTGCCTGTGATGGTCTTTGCTGAAAAGGTCTTTGCTGTTGATTGTTGTTATTGTTGTTGTAGGTCCTTTGTGGCGGATACTGAACTTGCTGCTGATAATGTGGTTGTTGTGGTTGATATGCTGGTTGCTGAGGTATCGGAGCTGGAATTGTGACAGCTGCTACTGATCTGTGGACATACTGAGGTCTGCCCCTGCTGGCATGAATGGCATTTGTCTCACCAGTTCTTCTAGGTCCCACAAAAGGCTTCCTGGGGTTGCTAGACGAACTTGCACCATTATCAGAAATCTTACCCATCTTCAGAAGGCTTTCAATTCTTTCTCCAGCTATGACTACGTCAGCGAAGCTGGTGGAAGAAAAGGCAGCTAGCCTATCAATATATGTTCCTTGCAGAGTGTTCATAAACATGTCGGCCATTTCTCTTTCCGACATGGGTGGCTGGACAGCAGCAGCAAGCTGTCTCCACCTCTGGGCATATTCCCTGAAGCTTTCTCTGGAGGATTGAGACATTCCCATCAGAAGGGTTCTGTTAGGAGCCATGTCCAGATTGTATTGGTACTGTCTGATGAAAGCTTCAGCTAGGTCCTTCCAGCACCTGATAGTAGCTCTGGTCAAGTGAGAGTACCACTCCCTTGAAGCCCCAGTCAAACTGTCTTCAAAGTAAAACATCCACAGTTTTTCATCCATGGTGTATGCCTTAAGTCTCCCCAAAAAAGACTGTAGGTGAGTTCGTGGACAGGAAGTTCCATTGTACTTCTCGAAGCACGGGGGTTTAAACTTGTGGGGAATCCTTACCCCATCCACTAACCCCATATCCATGACATCAAAACCTAGGGAATTTTGAGACTCCAGAGATCTTAACTTCTCAGCAATTTCATCAAACCTTCTATCATAAACTTCATCCCCAGCTCCCATCACAGTAAACTGCTCTTCTTGGGGGTCTTCCTCTAAGATCCTTCCTCCAGTAGTATTTCCTTGCACATTACCCGGGATGTTGACTTCCGGATGTAGATGAGGCCCATACACTGGTGGATTAACATGGGGCTGACCCCTTTCATTGTTACTTGTTCCTCCAGTTCCCAGAGGAGGCTCCTCTGGGGTCTGTCTTTCTACCAATGCCCTCAACCTTTCTTGACTTTGGGCCAAGCCATTCATTACTTCCATGAACTGGGTCATTTGGTTTCTCATCTCCAGCCTTTCATTGGCCATCTGAGTCCTGACCTCTGTCAGGTCTTGCTGTACTTGGTCCATTTGGATACCAGAAAGATTGTTGCGAGTAGGATACCTGTGCGGACGGTAGAGAGGGAACACCCGACGGCGAGCAATAATTCCTGAAGCACAACAGGGTTAGTAATAAACAAAACAAAACAAAACAAGAGTTAGTATGCAATGCAGTATGCTTATTTGTTTTCCAAGGTATCCGGCTTGGCTCTTGGTTTTGACCTTTCCAGACCCTGAGGAAGATGCTTTGATGTTGCTTGAGAAAAGAAACTCAATGAAACAAACTAATAAATATATTACAAATGGTGGATCATACATAGTTTGTTTTTACAACATATGCCCCTGAAGGGTCAAAATACAACATAAAAAGAAAGGTACATGAAATGGAAATAACAACAAGCAAAGAAGTCAAACATCTAATCCAAACTCATCCTCCTTAACCTCCTTCAAAAGTGCTTCAGTTACAGGACCAGCCGGATGCTCTGTGATGTTCCTGATAAGAAGATTCCTGGTGGCAATAGCAGTGGTCAGCTTCTTGTGCCTGTCTTGGTCCTTTGACCTCTTCACACCAGCCCTAAGTTTCAATTCTGAAATCTCCTTCTGGGCTGCTAGCAGAGCCTCATGTTGTTTCTTTTCATTGGCCTCCAACTGCTCAATCCTAGCTTGAGTTCTCTTATCTTCTTGAGTACGAGCTTCAGTGATTCTGACCCACCTATCTTGAATTTCTTTCAGATAGAGATCAGTCCTAGCCTTCTGAAACTGGGCCTCTTTACAGGCATTCTTCAAAATTTGCTCTCCAGCTCTCGACTTCTTGATGTAGTCCTCTGCTTTCTCAATCCTGGCTAGATGCTCCACCTTAAGCTTTTCCAACCTCTCAATGTCTAAACGACCATCACTCCTCTCCCAGAGGGTCTTCTTTAGAGCTTGAGACAGGTTCTCATTCCTCTCCTTCAGCTTCTCAAATTCTTCCAGGCTGACAGTGGCTGGAAGTGGTACCATGGATGGCCCAGGTGCATCCTCAATGGTGAAAAGCATCCCAGAAATCTGAGCTCTAGCATGGGACCAATCATAATACTGGGCTGAAGCCACATTATTGCATCTCCCAAGAATGGCCATCCCTTTGGTCTGGATGTTGTCCCAAGCCCAGGATGCTTGTCTGACAACAGCTAGATTAGGCTTTATCTCACAATACAGGGTTTCAGCCAAGTCTTGCACTCTAGGAGGGTGAACCAAAGCATAGCCCAATTGTCTCTTAAACAGCAAAGGGTTGTAGTTGATGCAACCCTTCACTCCTACTAGAGGTACATTGGGGAACTGTCCACAGCTAGTAATTATGTCTCTGCCTTTGGTGCTCTGCGTGCACCATCTGATGTCATCTGCAGTCAAAGCAATAAGTCTTTTAGCCCAATTCTTCTGTTGGTGAGGATTCAGGAAGGCATCAGTCTTGGGTAAATGTTTAAGCATCCAGGTATGAAATAGGGGAGCACAGCATCTCACCAACCTCCCTCTCTGCTTCTCATTTCTTTGGTGAATAGAATAGTAGAAATCCCCCAGCAATGTGGGTACTGGTTTCCTCAGAAGGAAAAGATGAATGGCATTCTTGCTGATAAACTTGGGCTCATCTGCAAAAAGTATAACCCCATATATACTGAGGGCTAACAATGCACAAACTGCCTTCCATTCTCCCAAGGAGGCCTTCAGGATAGCCTGAGAAGTCAAGAAATCTAAGTGCAAACCAGGGATCCCAGCCTTTGTTGTCATGTTATGCTCAAACAAAATAGGCTCCAGGTACAGTGCTTTTGCCACTTCTTCATTGCTGGGAGAAGTCATCTCTGGGTTGAAGGGGACACCACCCCTGACAGGTACTCCAATAAATGATGAGAACTCCTCCAGCAAAGGTCCTAGCTGAAAGTTCTGGAAAGTGAAGCATCTCAAAGGAGGGTCATAAAACTGTAGGCAAGTGTGGATCAAACTCCTCTGAGAAGGGTCCAAGTCCATAACCATATCAAGGATGCCTCCATAATGCTCTCTGAATAATGGGATGTGGTCTGGGGTGATAAGTGCCTGGACCTGTCTGATGCCAGTCAGCACAGGCTCAAAGAAATGGTATGAAATGTTGCTCTTCTTGGGTGCCATGACTGCTGATGAAGAGCTGAAAACAAATGCTGATGATGAAGACTGATACTGGAGATGAGCCACTGATAGGCTGAGGCTGGTGATAAAAGTAGCTGAAGCAGGCATCTGATGAAGATAGTTGAAGCAGATAGCTGATGAATAAAGGTCTATGCAGATGAAGGGGTCAAAACCAAGCCAGATGTAATATGGATACCCTGAAAAACAAATAAACAAATGTTAAATGATGCAAATGATGAGTATGCAAATGATATGCAAGGGTTTGTGATCAAGCTGGATCTGATTACTGCTTTGATATAAGTCCATGTATGTTCAAGAAGTCCAGATGGAGGTTCAGAAATCCAGTAACCAAGGTGGGGGACTCAAATAAAGAGTCACATGTCCAGGGTTAAATCACAAGAACTGTCCAAAGTGAATCATTCTTAAACAAAACAAGCATCAAGGTATGATATGGCCAATGGTTCCTGCAAACCTGCAAACAACCCAACCCCTTCACAGGTGGTGTTCTAAAACAAGGATCCTCAGACTTGGATCAGTTATGAGAAGTGTAAACACTTCTAACCCTGAGGTACAGTGTTTACAATAACCATAAAGGATCCTCCTCTAATTCACCTCAGCTTCTGAAGGTCATAATAAAGGTCATCCAGACTTAGCAGGCTTCCCAGATAGCCCTAGCACTACAGGAAATCTGTAGCACAGAGTTCTCAAGAAGAAACCCACATCTGAACCATGTTTCATATTCCCGCACCAGACCGAAATGGAATGGGAAAGAACATGAACCAATCTAGCCTAGGTGTCACTCAGGTCCCAGGTATAGGACCTCAAACTCTCAGTAGAACCCCACCCACCAAAGCAAAAACCAGATCCAGCCAGATGACAATATGACAGTATGATATATAAAGCTGGTAAAGAAAGCAATAAATAACTGTACATAAAGCAATAAATAAAGCAACTATATAAACACAATTAGCACATAACACCCCAGTAAACACAAACCAAACAAGCGCTAGGAGGGACCCACAAAAATAACCAGAAGCCCTGGTTACAGTATAAGGGTCCCCAGCAGAGTCGCCAAGCTGTCGCTCCCACCAAATGACACCTCAGGTCAGAAGGGGTACAGACGCGAACGGTTGGCGAAAGAGAAAGAACACACAGGGGTGAACTCAGAAGACAAGAGTCGCCAGCTAGGCATTTTTATCCCGAAGGAAAGGTAATGCTGCAAAAACCTAGAAAGATATGGATAAGACGGTTGCGAACCAGAGAGACTGAGAAAGGGGGTTGGTTACAACCTGGGAAGGTATTAGCACCCAGATTGTCCGCCATACTCGACGGGATCCACGCTTAAAAGATTTGTGTTTTAAAGGGGTAGTGTCAGTGCTATTTGTGTATCAAAGCTGGAAAGAATGCAAGTGTCAGTGTAAAAAAAGTGTGTAGTGTATAAGTGAAGTGTCAGTGTAAGATAAGAATGAAATGCTCAAGACTATGAGGCTAAAAGAATAATGCTGGAGGAGGGGGAATGTACAGAAACTTTTGTTCGATAACTGTTAAGTTATGCCTACGTATCCTCTCGTGCAATGAGGAAGTCAGAACACCGTAGTTCGACCCAAAGAGACTGAAAGGTAAATTGACTGATGAACTGCTTATTTGTCTATGCTCAAGTGTATGACCTGTCTGGCTCAGGTGCAAACTGTCTTGCATTAGACGGAAGAAACAAGTTCTCGTTTGTGAGTGAAGATGATGAGAAAAGAATCCCGGAGGAGACAATTATTGTTTGTTTTTTTGAGTTTTCAGTCTTTTATTGCCTTTGGAAATTTGTCATAAGAAAATGAGTTTAAGCCTAAACCAAGGGATTAGTAAACTCATCACATCCTCCCTCTGATTAGGGGTAATGAGAATACCTTAAGTGTGAAGTCAGCATCTCACACTTAATCACCCTGATGTAGGATTAAGATCATTAACCTACTTGCATTTATTTAGATGTTTTTGTTGTTTTTGTCTAGTGTTGAGTAATGAGTTTAAGCCATAATCAAGGATTCAATGGGCTCATTACACCATCCTAATAGAAGGATAATAGATGAGAACATTTAAGCTGAGAAAAGCTCCTCAACTTAATCCATG
Organism: Lathyrus aphaca; assembly: GCA_963966055.1. NCBI lineage: Eukaryota > Viridiplantae > Streptophyta > Magnoliopsida > Fabales > Fabaceae > Lathyrus > Lathyrus aphaca. Next base: position 408,282,455 of record OZ014524.1, on the reverse strand, counting down.
ACTAGGGATTAACCTCATGACAAAACAAAGCCTTTATTAAGTGAATTTTTAGTTAATGGTAAGATTAAGAAGTGATTTTTATGGTTTGTAAGACAACTTGAAGGGGACTTGTCCATTAACACTAGGGTTAGTCCTTCTTAACCAATTAAGGAAGAATTAGAACCCCAATGCAAGGCCCAAGTTACAAGCTTGATGTCTTAGTGATTATTAGGTGAATTGATTAAAGGATTTAAACACATTAAGGGTTTAACACTTAGGATTAAAGTTATACACTCCATCCTAATAGAAGGATGCAGGCATAAGCTTAATCAAAAAGCCTTAAAGCCTTTAGGGTTTAGTCCCTGATTATGAGATGAGAAGAGAAGACTCAAAGATGACACAAAGGTAAAACTAAATGGGGGACTAATCAAACCCTAATTGTTATCATACTTGGAGATCCTAGGGTTTGTGAGGCTTAAGAGAGAAAGAATCTTCAAAGAGCCACCAAGGAGAGAAACAGATGAAAGGAGCAAGAAGCAGGGAGAAGCAAAACAACTTGCTTCACTTAAGAAGACAAGTTGCTTGAATAGAGAAAGTAAGATGAACAAGAATGAGCAAGCTCAATCCCATACACATGCAAAATGCAGCAAATGAATTATGAAGGAGATGAGAAGAGAATGTGAGAAGTGAAGGCAAATTCACTTCTCAAACACCTTATCACCTGAAATGTTAGCATAAGAAAATGAAATGCAATGAAAATGAGATGAAATGTGATGATGCAAACCAAAACCAGGAGCAAGAACATGATGTTAAAGATGCTAAGAGATGATACAATCATGAGGCAAGGCATGAGAATGATCAAACAAACATATGGATGCAAAAGAAGCATGCTTTGAACCATGGATGTTCATGAAAAGTTATGAAATGTTATGAACATACAAGATGGCAAATGAAAGATGCAATGATCAAACATGATCCTAATATGTCCTAAGATGTATTATAAATCATGTGAATGCACAAAATGTCATGGCAAGTCAAGATATGCAAGCAAATGAGAAATGGAGGCAAAGGAAAGCACAAATTAGGGTTACATGCATCACACAAAGCAAAAATCCAAAACCAGAAGCAAATGACATGATAAAAATTTGAAAATGGGATCAAAGGAACCCTAAACCTATACAAGCTCACTTCCCAAAGGAGAGGATCCAACTCTTAACCTAATGAAAGTTATGGATTTCCTAAGATTGTTAGGGTTTTGGGGTACCTCAACAAGAAAAATGCAAAACAAATTGAAAATGCAAGATCAAATCCAACCAATTTTATCCTATAAACTACATGCTATGCAAGATGCAATGCAAAAAGAATCATCATCCAACTCTTAATGGTTAGGCAGCAATGATTTTTTGAAGTTTGAAACAAAATATTGCCTTGAAATGAAATTAATTCCAATGAAAATGATCAAAAGGAATCAAGAACAAAAAAGAAATTTTGTTTGAGAGTTGGACAATGTTTCTAAATGTTCCTAAATGAAACATGAATTTTTTTGTGATTTTTAAATATCTAAATGTATTTTTAATTAATTAATTCTCATTAACTAATTAAAAATAATCATTTAAATGATTTAAAAATAATTTTTAATGCAAAAAATAAAAATAAAAATATTTTTGAAATGAGAAAAATATTCTAAGTCAGCATGCAAAAAATGAGATTTTTGTGATTTGTTTTACTATTTTTAATAAAATGAGAAAGAAAATGCAAGAAAAATGAAATAAAAATGAAAATAAATGAAAGTCAACAGATCCAGTGGCTGAGATTTGAATGGGACGTGTGGGAGTTGACTAGCGCCAGATCTTGTGGCTGAGATTCAAACTGGCAGGATGAATTTATAAACTTAATTAATTAGATTAATGACGTGGATTAGGGTTTAACGAAACCATCCTGGCCATTGAAACGCGCGGGAGTACACAAAAGTCTACTGAATCAATGGTCCACATTCAAACTTTGCCCTAAATGCAATTAAGGCCCTAATCACTTTCAGGTGGCCGGAAAAGACCTCCGGTCGTCTTCTCCGGCCACACCTCCCCTGAGCAAAACCAAAACCTCACTTCTAGGTTATTTCTGGAGCTCTAAAGCTCCAGATCAACTCTCTTCATCCCCCTGAACCTGAATCTAACCTCAAAACTCATTTCTTTTTGCTCAAAACCAAGATTCGAATCAAAAACATAAAAATGGCCAAACTTTCAGAGATGCCATACATACTCAATACTCAATCATTTTCAAAACTACAAAGTGCAAAACAATCTGGGGAACATGTAGATCATTTCAGTAACTTAAAACAAGGTTTCTGGAAAAAATAATTTTCGAAGCTACCTGAAGTGAAGCTTTCAGTTTGGAGCTTTCAGGCTGCTTCCTTGCTTCAAAACCTCTCCAATGGACCTCCTGAAGATGCTTTGAGGCTTGGCTTGAGTGTATGGTGGCTGGTTTGTGAGATTGATCAAGTTCTGTTCAGTGAAGGGAGGAAATCGTGTCTTGATTCCAGGGAGTTTCAGGGCAAGGTGAAGGGTTAGGGATGATCAGTGAGATATGCTGAGATGTTCTATGGAGTTTGTTTTTATGTTTGATGCTTGTATTGTGTGATTCGAAGCAAAATGCATAAGAGGCATAAACTTGGAACTATGGCTTGGAGAGTGTTTCAGCATGAGTTGTATGGTGTGTTATGTTGCATTTGGTCCACTTATCACTCTTGGATAGGTCAGAGGAGTGGTTGTGCCCTATTGTGATTGGTATGGGTCTTTATGCAAAAAGTCAAGCTTTGTGTAAGAGAGGTATGGGCCAATGGTAGGTCAAGTACAAGAGGGGTGTCCTGCGCAGCAAAGAATGAGGAGGGCCATGGGATCAGTTTTGAAGCCAATTAACAAATGGATTAGGGTTTGTATGATGTTTTGCAACTTTGATCAACTTTGGCCCTTTTGAAGTTTCTTGATCCATAAGTCATGAAGATGAGCAAACTCTTGATGCAATCTGACTTTTAAGCTTTGGTTTATGTTTGTGCAAAGATTAGAATTCACTTTGAGGTTTCAATTTGCCTTGGCAAGGGATTTTGCAACTTTGCCTCTTTGGTAGAAAACTTGAAATTATGTGATTTTTTCCAATTTTGACAAGCCATAACTTTTGATCCAAAATGAATTAGAATGAGTTCTTGTACTTTTTGAAAAGGGAATGATCCATTCTACAACTTTCATGACCAAAGTTTTCTCATTTGAAGCATTTTTGAATCAAAAAGCAAGGGTTGAAAAAGTTTCCCAAAATGACAAGTTTCCATTACAAGTCATTTTCCCAAAAAGGCAACTTTGCAAATGGTTTGAAATTCTTCAATTTTGTGAACTTCTAACATATTCCATGATCAAATAAAGATCATACACAATCAAAATGATGAATAACACCCCTTGGTTTGGTCATTGGGGGCCTCAGATGCCCTGATTTTACACTGACTTGCTCAAGAAGTCAAATATTGATCAGATGACTTCCCCATGGAATTTCTTCATGAAAATTGATATGCATGATCCCTATAACATTTAGAGACCAATAGAAACAAGAATGAACAAAAAAATTGGAGTTATGGCCTCTGAAACCAAAACCCTAATTTTAGGTCATCTGTGCAGTTAAACCTGGCTCTGCTTCCATGCCATTCTCAGTTCTTGTGATTCTTTGACTTTCTTGACTTTGTGAGGATACAATGTGATGCTTTAACACACATGGACCCCTTTGAAGTGATTGATGACCTTTTGAGTGGCTCTTATGGCTCTTGGATTGCTCAGATCACAAACCCTAGATGCAGATGACTTAGAAACAATGCAGTGGATCACAAATGCAATATGAGGTACTATGATTGAATTTATGCATATGAAAAGATCACAAGCCATGGTGTGAATGGGTGAGGGAAAATTTGGGGTGTTTACACTATCAAGATACCATTGCTTAGAAGTTGTATTCAAGCATGCCTACAAAACAAAATCAAGTATTGTTAGGTACCCAAATTGCTTTGGGTCCTTGATAGTTAGTACCTTTTTCAACCCACACATAATGCCCTTTAGCAACACCAATGTTGCGCACATAGCAAGCATTAGGTGTATGACCTTTGATTCCACAATAAAAACAAGTAGGTTGAAAGTGACTTTTATATCTATGAACATACTTCTTTTTCTTAATAATTCTTTTCTTTTTAAGACTTTGATTCATAGTTTTAGAATTGTTTGCCTTTTCTTTAACAACTTGTTCACTAGCTTTCACAAAAATGGTTTCATTTGTGCTTGGTTTGGAAAACATAGAATATCCTAAACCACTTTTGTCATTAGGATATCTTTGGTGCCTAAGAATTTCCACCAAGCCAATTTGACCTTTTTCATATCTTTCTAAAACTCTTTTAAGTTGAACAATATGAAAATATAAGGACTCACAATTTTTGCATACAAGACTTTGTTTTTCATCCATCATTTTTTGTTTTTCACTTTCAATGTATTTTCTAAAAGCGGTATTTTGTTCTTCTAAAGATAGAATTCGTTTTTTTTTTGGGATGAAATGCTTTTATACAAAGTCTTGCACTCTTTTAGAAGTTCATCTATAACTTCTTGTGCATCATTCTCATAAATAGAAAAATTTCTACTAACCTCATCATTTTCTTCATCAGAGTAATGTGAAGCCATTAGAGCCATATTTGCACATTCATTGCTTTCCGACTCCAATGAGGAACTAATTTCATTATTGTCCCAAGCAACATAAGTCTTCTTATTCTTGAAATCCTTCTTGCCTTTGAATCCTCCTTTCTTTGCAAGTTTCGGTCAATCCGGCTCTATGTGACCTTGCTTTCCACATTCGTAACATGTGACTTCTTGAATCGATGTGGATGCATCCTTTTTCCTAAAATGTTTATTCTTTTTAGGAAAAGAGGAATTTTTATTTTTGTTAAAAAACTTACCAAGCTTCATAACAAGAAGCATGAAGTTCTCATCTTCGGAAGTCTCGTCGTCTTTGTCATCCTTTGTGTCATTCTTCAAGGCAATTCCCTTGGACTTCTTTTCTTGACTTTCGTGCTTCTCGAGCCTTCCAAGTTCCAATTCGTGCTCTTGAAGTTTGCCAAATAGAGACATGGATGTCATCGTTGAGAGACTCTTCTTTTCCAAAATAGCGGTCACTTTCGGTTGCCATTCCCTTGTCAAGGATCTTAGGACTTTTAAGTTGAGATCGTCGTTGGTGAAGGTCTTCCCGAGAGCAATCAAGTGATTTGTTAGATGAACGAATATTTTTTGTAAGGCAACAATAGATTCCCCGAGCTGCATATGGAACATCTCATATTCTTGACTCAAAGTATTAAGCCTTGATCTTTTTACTTCTGTTGTTCCTTCATGCGTTTCTACCAAGGTATCCTAAATCTCCTTTGTCGATTTACACTGTAATACATGGAAGAACTAGTCCATACTGAGAGTGCTTTGGAGTATGTTGATTGCCTTCTTCTCATTTAGAATCTTTTTCTCTTCGTCTTCATCATATTTACTTTTTAACTTTGCGGTTCCAACACCATTGATCACGTTTACAGGATTATGTGGACCTTCTTCGATCGCTTCCCATATACCTTCTCCTTGGGCTTCAAGATGTGCTTTCATTCTAATTTTCCAGAAGTCAAAATATTCCCCGGAGAAGAGTGGAGGCTTATTTCTACTTCCACCATATTTGAAAACAGGATTCGAGTTTGCGGGAGCCATACAGGATCTTGTAGGAACAGGTTACCTAAACTTGCTCTGATGCCAATTGTAGATTCAGAATACGCCTAAGAGAGGGGTGAATTAGGCCTTATAAAATTTTCTCGATTATTTTCTTGATGGATGGATTTTTCTCTTTTACTTGTGTAAGATAAGAAAGCGGTAAAGCAAAGAATAAAAGAGACACATCAATTTATCTCGGTTCCCTTCACAGTCCGAAGGTACATCCAGTCCCCTTTCCAACACAAAAGAGATTTTCCACTATAGTTTTTAGATCGTACAACCTATCACACCATCAACCGGTTAGGCCTACTTTCTAAACAATTATACAACAACTAGTGTGCAAGAACAATCCTCTTGCAAGCACTAACCCTTGTGTCCAACAATCCTGGATCACAAGTCACAATAGAAATACTTCTATAATTCTTTGTTTTTGAGAGTAATACAATGTATGATATCAATACAAGATTGATCTTCTCCTTTTGATCAAAATTCACTTCTCAATATCAATGCAAGTGTTCAACTTATGAATATGAAATGTTATGAACAACATGAACACTTTGAAATATTTGAAAATATTTGAATTAGAGTGAATTTGATTGAGTGATAATTTTATGAAATTTCTTGGAGGTGTTTTGTATTTCAAAAATTTCAGAATATATAAGAGTCAAAACACCTATTCAAAAAGGTATGAAAAGTATGAAAATAAATATTTGAAAAGGTATAACATTAAAAAATATTTGAAATTGAATAGAAACAATTTTTCAAAATTCATTCAGTGTTAACCGCTTAACCAAATGGGGTAACCGGTTAACGCTGTAACGTTAACTGAGATTATTCAAAATTTTGAACCGTTAACTGGTTAACCCATTTGGTTAACCGGTTAACACAGTAAAAACTCAGAAAAATACTTAAATTTTAAGTGTTAAACTAGTTCCAATCTATTTCCAAATATGTCTATGCAATGTATTATCATGATAAAATATTTTGAACACTTGTATATCAATAAAGGAAGTGAGTTTTGATATACATATGCTTTGTGTCCAAGACTTCAAAATATACGAGCATTTGCACATAAACTTGATCCGCACGAAAACATTTCATTGAAGATGCATAGCCTTGATCTTGATCTCTTTTGAAAGCTTGACTTTTTGCAAACACAGTATGAGCTTGAATATTGTTGACTTCATCAAAACCTTGAGATTGAAGTATGCTTCTACACTAAGAATAACAAAAGACGGAAACAAAAGGAAATCCAAAGTGTTGGTTCAACTATCTCGGGTGAAGTCAGGTTGACACTTAGGATGACAAGAAAATATTCAAAGTGAAATATGCAGTGGCACGTGGCGACCTACTGACACTAAGAATGGTAACAAAGAAGAAACAATGTCCATGGATTGGATTATACGAAGTAGAAAAATGGTTGACATCCATGGATTACATTGGATGACAAAGAGGAACAACATCCATGGATTGTATTGGACAAAGGTAAAGTAAGAGATTTTCAATCACGGCTTTGAACAAAAGGCAAGACATCCAATCATAACTTTATACAAGGGACACAATATCCAAGAACGACTTTGGATAAGCTGAGCAATGATTTTCAGGAAAGGAAATGGAGGTAAAGGAAGATAACTATATCCAGGAATGGCACTGAATATACAGGTAAAACTTTCTGGAATGGCACTGAAGGCAAAGGCAAATCATTATATCTGGGAATGGAACTGGAGTGAAAGAAAATATCCAGGAATAGCATTGGAGGAACAAGATATAGACCCAGGAATAACACTAGAGCAAAGAAAATATCCAGGAATAGCACTGGAGGAAATAATATATCCAGGAATGGCACTGGAGTGAAAGAAATGTATGTTTTTGGTACGCACCAAGTAAGTTGGATTTTGACCACAAGGTAAGGTGTTGAACACAACATGACCTACGGTAAATGCAAATGAGGATAAAACACTCTTGTTATGCATATTATATGAACTTGTTATGATGTATGATCAAATGCATGTAATGCAGATGCTGACAACATGGTTTTGACTCTTTTGTGGAGATGACAAGATTGGAAGACTGATTCTTCATCACTGTGAGATCATTGTTACTCTTTGTAGGGACTAAAGATGTTGGTGTTGAACAACCCTTTGTCACACTAATAAACTGTACCAAGTTTATGATCCTTGGAGAATGGATGAAGAGTTGCTTAGGGATTCTTCCTATGAATTGCCCCAAATAAGCTGACTATTGTAGATAAGCTGATCGTTGCTTCAGCTTGACTGATTCTGAACAACTAGTTTATTGTTCACTGGAAAGCTTGCCCCAATATGAGTCTTGTAAATTCTTTTGGATGAACCAACTCTAAGATGGGATTGCACTGAACAACCAACCTTGAACTGATTCTCAATATGGTCTGGAAGGAACTTGCCCCTGATAGGATCACCAGACCAGTTCTTCACTATTTGAAAATTCCTTGCTAGAAAAGATAGTTTGCGAACAAAAAACATTTATACAACCATGGTAATTAAAAGCAAATGCAACTTTTGAAATCAAAATTATTGTCGGAATAAAAGCAAATGAATCACTAGTCAAAACACAATAGTTTATGACATTCAAAGTGAAAGGTAAAGAAAAGATATGTACAAAACAAAATGACTTGCAAAGATCTTTTTTGGAGTCAATTTACACAACCTTTATGTAGTATGCTTTCAGAATAAACTTTTCCTCAATTAGGTCTTTTAAGGGTTGTATCGTGGTCTGGTTCACAGTTTTTGAAACAAAGGATAAAGACTCAAAATTTTATTTGTACCCACCCTTCTTCGTGATGAATCTCCAATCCTACGCTCAGTTGAATTTAAAAACATTCGTCTTGACAATGTACGGGTAAAGATGATGATTTGAGGTTCATGGGGGAATGACAGTCATTTTATTTGGCTTTGATGGATATTGGTAGTGATCCATTGGTTATAGACATGGTGGTCACTAAATTTGTTTGTTTGATGTTGAGGGTTCGAGGGCATCTTTTGCTTGATTTTATTTTTTTGAACTGATCCCTAACTTTTGCCTAAGTCTTCTTTTTTGATGTTTGACTTAGCGGGTTTTTTTTTTGAAAGATTGAAAGCTATGACTGCCAAACTATTGGTTGTGATGGATCATCTTGTAATTTGAATGTGTAATCAAAATAACTGAAAAACTACCCTGCCCCAGGTTAAACATAAGGGTTTGGATCCAAAAGAAACTCATACTTCTAGGCTCGACGTGGTGAATTAGGGATTAACTCCTTATCTCTCCTGTGTTTGGGAGTTGAAACAATGCTTGTATATCATCGACAAGATTTTATCCGTAAGCAAACCACAACAGCTATGGGTATTTTTTCATCATTCTCCTTCAAACATCTTCATAATCAAAAGTTTTGAATAAAAGGTATATATGTTTCTTTTTTTGAAATAGAAAGTGTAAAGACATAAATAAACAGATGAACTGAATTCAAAAGATTGCAAATGCTCATTTCATTAATCAAATAAGTAAAAACGTAATTGAAATGCAAATAGTTGTTACGAATACAAGGAAAATTCAAACATAAGGGAAACATTGGCCTAGTGACTAATCAGTAAACAAAGATGAGTTGTCCTACCTTGAAACACTGGTTTTAGGGAGAAATGGTTGAAGTTGATTGAAGCTTCAAGTTGCATGCCTTGGTAAAGGATTGTCCTTGACATTTGGATTGGGATCATGGAAGGAGAGGATCTTGTCTCTGATCAACTCTTTCACTCTTGTCTTCAAAGAAAAACAATGTTCCAAATCATGTCCTGCTCCACCCTGATGAAATTGACAATGAAGATTTGCCCTGTAGCCTGGTGGGAGAGGATCTGAAGGAGGAGGCATAGGTCTAGTGGTTATCAAAACTTTCTGAACCAAACCAAGATATAACTCAGTGTACGTCATGGGAATAGGGTCAAAGTGAACCCTATCACGATTCCGATTTCATCCAAAAGCCAGACGTTGAGGAGCTCTAGCTAGTTGAGCAGCAATTACAGGAGTAACAACAACAACATAAGCTTGATTATCATGTTGAGCCCTATATTGAGGTTTTCTACCCACAACTAAAATAGCATTATTCTGATCTTCCCTCTTCCTTTGGAAATTCCCAAAAGGCTTTTTTGCATTGTTGGAAGACTCAACAGCAGCTTTTGACACTTTACCATTCTTGATTCCTTCTTCAAGTCTTTGTCCAATGGTAACCAGATCAGCGAAATTGGAAGAGACACTTCCGATCATCTTTTCCCAATAGAAGGGAGCCAAGGTATCCATAAACATTCTAGTTAATTCTTTCTCAGCTAGAGGAGGTTCAACCTAAGATGCCAACTCTCTCCAACGTTGAGCATATTCTTTGAAGGATTCCATCTCCTTTTGAGACATATTCTGCAATTGACGGCGATCAGGTGCCATGTCCAAGTTGTACTTGTATTGTTTCACGAAAGCATCACCCAAATCCGTCCAACTATGGATACGATCTTTCTCCAATCCCATGTACCACTGCAGTGAGGCTCCGCTCAAACTATCCTGGAAAAAGTGGATAAGCATTTTTTCGTTCTTGGCGTAGGCATCCATCTTTCGGCAGTACATCGTTAAGTGGCTTCTTGGATAACCATGTCCTTTGTACTTCTCGAATTTTAGGGGTTTGAACTCGGTAGGCACGATGAGATTGGATACCAAACACATATCACTTGCATCAACATTGAAGAAGTCATTACGCTCTACAACCCTTAATCACTTGTCAATAGCTCGATACTGCTCACGACCAACTTCAGGTTCAATATAATCTTCAAAATCATCACCCTGAGCACTAGCAGCAATGTGTTCATAGGGAATTTGGCCAGTATGAATCTCAGGTCTGGATTCAGTGAAAATAGGAACTTGAAAAGCGGGTTTGGATGCCTGACCGACCATATAAGTAGTAACGTGAGGTGGAGAGTAGTTGTGTGGAAAACCAAACTCCGACCAATTTGAAGGTGGCAACTGGGTAGGCTAAGGTTTGACAACAACATTTTCAACCTCTTGGATCACTGTCCTCTGAGGTGGCTCTCCTCTAGCAATCAAAACTTGAAGCATCTCAGTCAGCTTCGTCACACTCACCTTCAGCTCATCAATTTCCATTCGGACCTCAGCATTGTGAACCTCTTGTTCTGACATCCTACGTCTGCGGTAAGCTCGGGTTCTGTATCAGATACAAAGCTTCAGTTTGACGGTCGATAGATAACTGGAAGACATAGACAACTTGAATGAATTGACGAACAAATCGGGTGTATGAAATAATGCAATTGAGGCAAATGGTATGTCATTCCATGCAATGCAGATATGCTTAAGGTCACAAGCACAAACAGACTCGGAAGCTGGAAATAAATCGAAACTTCCTATTTGGTAGGTTGCAAGAGATTAGTTCTACATTCTGTACCCATAAAACCCACTCACGAGATAGTTTCTACGGTGAAGGTTTAGGATACTCAAGGTCACGGACGTTTATCGTACTAACACCCCGCCGCAGGCTAGCTGCATTTTGACGATAATAATGATAAAGTCTACCCTGGGTGGATTTCTCATGCTAGGCCCTCAAGAGGAGAGCCCTTGGAGACTAACACTACACAACATCCAAAATTGAAACTGGTGTTAGGGGGTCCTAGAATCACATCCCCTTCATGAATCAGGTCGCGCGACAGGCTAGCTGCGTTGCGACAAGATCTACGAAAAGACTAACTATTTGGGGGAGTTTCATGCTAGGCCCTCAAGAAGTGATTTCTTGGAATAACTACCAATTCTAACCAATGAGTTCCCTCTTCTTTTTCCACAACTCATCTTTTACTTGCGATATAAACCCAAGACCCCACAGGTAAGTATAATAATAAGTAATAAGAGAAAGCGAATAAAAGAACATAATAACAAATAGAGAGAAGACAAAAAGACAAGATCAAACAAAAAAACGCACAAAGCTAAGTTAGGCTCGACCCTCTCTAGCATGGAGCTAGTCCCCAGCAGAGTCGCCAAGCTGTCGTACCTCGAAAAATACGATCCTCGCGATGGACGCGAAAAGAAACAACAAAGTCGCCACCTAATTCTATTTATTCTAACTAAAGAAAAGGGAGATATAGATACAACCTAAAGGAAGGATAAGAAATGGTTTACGAATCCAAATTCTAAGTTCGGGAGTCGATTACGCAAGGGGAAGGTACTAGCACCCCTCACGTTCGTTGTACTCAACGGGAACCTCTTAGTCTAACTATGCGATTAAATGTTGATTAATGTCTTTGTCTTCTAAATGTTTGTAAATATGTTTGTTAAAAGGGAAATGAATATTATTATTGTTTGGAGAAGAGATTAAATTTTTTATTATTGTGACGGAAAAAAATGGTTGAATTTTTTATTATTGTGCTCGCGAAGGAGTAAAATCCTTGTGCCTATGTATTCCCTTGTGCAATGGGAAAGTCAAAGCTTTGTAGTTCGTGCAACTACGGTTTGTGTTTTTTACTTGAACGATCGTTTGAAAACGCTTTCTAATCTGCTAAGCGTTGGCTTTTACTCGCGGTGGAGGCTGAAGCGCTAGTGTGTTTGCGAGATAGAAAGATTTAAACGATGTTCGCTTAGAGAAAAATGTTTTAACCTTTGTTAAGGTGTTTTAAAACGAAAGGGTGAATGGACCACAACGCGTGGGGCTAGCCCAGGAGTGATTTCATTCAAGGACCCGTGGAATGCTAGACTCCAGAGTTCAGTTATTCGTTAAGTAATTAGGAAAATGACTTTTGTATTTGTTGGTAGGTTTTAAGTTGTATTCTTTCATTGTGAAAGGGCGAATGAATTACAACTCGAAGGCTAGCCTCAAGAGTAATTCAATTCAAAAACCCGAGGAATGCTAGATTCCTGAGTTTAGATCTTTCACGATTTTATTTGAGACTTAGATGTTTTTAATACGAAAGGGCGAACGAATTACAGCTCGAGGGCTAGCCTCAAGAGAAATTCAGTTCAAAAACCCGAGGAATGCTAGATTCCTGAGTTTAGTTCTTATGTTAATTAATTATGTGTATTAAGTATCGTGTTTTTTTTTAATATTTGTTTTTAAAATGATTTAGGGTTTAATATTTTAGAAACGAAGGAGTAAATGAAACACAACTCGAAGGCTAGCCTCAAGAGTGGTTCATTAAAGAACCCGCGAAATGCTATATGTTGAGGTCATGTTCCTTGTTAATTAATTGTGAGATTAAACTTAACACGTGTTCGTACTTTGCTTGACAATATGGTTATTTCTAAAGATTAAATTATGTAAGTACAAATGCGGCGTATAATCAATGCCCAAACCAATAACAAATAAGGATATGAAAGCATTCATTCACTCAATTATTAATCAATCATAGCGCACAAATGTGAGAGAGATAGCCGAGAATGCAATCAAATTCCCCGTATAAACATCAATGCGACAGATGAAAACACCCAAATCATGTAAACATTCTATTAAAAAAAATGACAAAAGAAATTACGAGGAAAATTATGTATATAATAAAAAAAAAACTGCAATTTATAAAGAAAACTTAACATAATACTTAAAAAACAATTGAGAAGGTTATATATATATATATATATATATATATATATATATATATATATATATATATATATATATATATATATATATATATATATATATATATATATATATATATATATATATATATATATATATATATATATATATATATATATATAAAGGCTGCAATTTATAAAAGAAAGCTTGACATAATACTAAAAAAAATAAAAATTGAAAAGGTTATATAAAAGAAAACAAGCTGCAATTTAGAAGAAAAAAAAAACAACACTCAGGCCCACTATCTCCAGCCTTCCTTGAATGGATCTGGTTCGTGAAAGACCCAGATGACCCACTTCCATGATAATGTCCTAAGGGAAAGAGAGAAAAAACAGCGGCGAACCCTAGCCGCTCTATGTAGCTCGGTGATAGCAACAAAAGAAAATCTCAAAAAAATTGTGAATTACCTAGGCGTGAAAAAAATCCAGAAAGCTATAGTTCAACTATCATCACCGTCATCGTGAATCACCCATTCTCAAATACGAAACTCAAAGTGGAGCAACCATGGAATCAACAACAACAAAGAAGAAAACAGTACCCCTATTCCCAATCAAAAACCTATACTACTCAAAATCGACCTATCACGAACGATTTGAAGAAACACAATAAGGGATGAAGTTTTGCTATATTTACATAACGGAAAAAATACATAGAGCGAAAAGGAAATAAAGTGAAATAAAGCTCACCGGAAAAATGAAGTTTTCGGCGAGAATACCGACTGCGGAATCCTACCTTTAAGGTAAGTTAACTCTTTATCCTTTTCTTCTACACCTTTAGCCGTCGATTTTAGTACCTCTCTTAGAATCTTTTGATGTCATCTTTCCTTGCAGCTGCAGTGATGGTGTTTTGCGGTTTTCGTGTTCTCTGGTTTGCGACGGTCTTTAAGAAAAGGTTTTGAATGAAAGATTAATTCTGATTAATGATTTCTCTTCATCTCTTTTTTTAAATTTTTCTGATTTCACGTTTTTGTGCTCATGGTTCTGTTGGTTTGAGGTTAAAGGAATTTTGAAGAGTTTTGGAGATGAGAGGCGGTCTTCAAAGATTGGTGTTGTGAAGAGTTTTTAAATTCTGAAGGTGATCCAGTTGGTGGTGAATGGAGGAGCCAAGGTCTAGAGGTTTTTTCTTCGGTTTCTGAACTGTGTCCTCCCTTTCTTCTGGTCTATTGAACCAATTTCAAACTTGAAAACTCTGTAATGTCACTTTCTTTTGCAGGTCTTGTTGGTCAATATTTAAGAAAAAAAATTAAGAATTTCTATTTTGGTGAATGGTTTGGGGCTTGTGTTTGATAGCAGCAAGAGACAGATTTTGTTTTTTTTTTTTGGTGTAAAGTCTGTGTTGTATAAGTTGTGCGCAGGGTATGCTTTATGGGTGCCAGTATATGGAAATCGCAATGGATGATATCATGTGGCAGCAAAATTTGATGCAGGTCTGTATGTTGTTGTTGTTTTGGACCGATTGCAGTAGGATGGCCTTTTGTGCAGGGTGTGGCATGGTTGTCTTATACGACTATTGTAAAACCATTAAACAATTAAATTAAACTATTAAACTAATATTAAAATTAATTCTAAATAATCTAAACCAACTATTAATTCTAAATAATATAAACCAACAAACTTGTAAAATCAAAAAACTAATTCTAAAAACTAACCTAAACTAATTAAAACGATAAATTAATTAAAATGTTAAGCTAAAATTAATCCTAAATAATTTAAACCAACTATTTAACTAGAAATCAAAATGAAAATAATTAAACTACAACCTGATAAACATTCTAAACAGATAAGAATCAAAATCTCAAGAATTTGGAATAAAACTGAAATTGGTATTGAAATGGTAAAGATGACTAAAAAAAGCATGATCAACGATTAATGAAATGTTTATGCAAAAAAGACTGACCATCGATACTGCAACAAAAATGCGTTAGACGAATGAATATTTTTTTTAAAGCGTGGTTGAAATTTAGGGTATGACAATGACCTTGTTCTCTCCTAGGGACTTATTTAAAGCAATTGGTCGTATGACGTTAGTATTGTATTCTTCGGGATGAATGTACTATTGTTTCTCGACTTCAGCGCTTGAAGCTGGGAATTTATGAGGGATTCTTGTTTTTCTCGGACTCAACTGAGACCTCCCTGATAGTACATAATGTCTAACCGATTCCCTGATTTGTTCATGAGCCATTTCTAGGAGATGGTGAACATATTATTGATGCTCGGCTTTGAGAGTTCGTGATTTCAACCCGGAGCATACCAGTGAGGTGGGGGACTGTTTACAAGTTTGTAGGGAATTTGACCTTCAACCTACCTTATTTATAATACTTGGGTTTTCTGTTGACACATACTCATGATCTGGTATTCTTGACAGTTGGTATTCAAGCAAATCAGGAGACAATACAACAATGCTCAGTATATGCAACAGTGATCACATGTCAGCTGCATACATGACATCATGGCATTTCAGCATTCATGTTTATTTATTTCCGAGGATCTCACACCTGAATCTTTCTTCCTTGGAAATAATCGAACATGACATTAGCATACATCCTTGCATTCACGACAGATGTTCGGGGACAAATTCTTATCCTGATTTGGTTTCTCTTCAGAATGGCCAACTTGAATCGCAATCATCAAGATATGGACATGGAGCAACTCCGAATGGAAGTGGCTGAAATGAAGATCCAAATGGGACAATTCATGGTGGACATGTAGGCCTTGTCTCACGATCATAATCTACTGAGAGAAAAAATTTACCAATTGAAGAATCAGTACAACCAGACCACAGAGGCTCCAGAGGCAGTATTAAAGGAAGAAGGTTACTATGTTCCCATTGCTACTACCGAAGTTGTTGCTTCTCCTTGTTCAGTGGGGTATTCCCGAGACCAGGGAATGTTTCGTTGACATTCTCCACAACTTTGGGCTCTTAAGCCTATCGACATGTAATTGCTTCAAGTTCCCCAAAGGAATTTTAAGGTCAAACATTGTGAACAACGGCCGAAGAAGCCTGAGGTTAAGTTAGATTTGATCCCAGTGTCGTATGCGCAGTTTCTTCCTTGCTTGCTCGAACTCGAACTAGTTGAACTAGTCACTTTGGTAACCCTACCTACAAAGCTTCCTCCATCTTTTGACGCCAATGCTAGGTGTGATTTCCATTCTGGTGCACCTGGTCACAATGTGGAAAACTATAAGAGATTCAAATATCGGGTCCAAGAGCTCATTGACTAAAAAACAATTGAGTTCACACCAATCAACGGGAATGTGTCAAATGATCTCATACCATTCGTTGCAAAAGAAGGGAGTCCTCATCTCCCTTCCACAAGGGCCACCTCAAATAAGGGGTGTGTCCCTCCGCTTTGGGTCATAAAGTCATCATGCCAGCAACCTCTGCCCATTCACCGATCAAATATGGAAAATAAAGTGCAGGAGGAATTTGGATGTTTGAATTCATCTCAACAACAAAGTTATCAACAACAGGGGAGACTCAGACTCAAGAAGCCCGAGAGAGTGTTTACTCCAATTCTTAGCCCTCACAGTCAAGCATTTGCTCGTTTTCTCAAGAACTCTTTGATTCAGTCAAGGAATGCCTTGCCAATGCCGTACCCCATTCCTCCATATTACAATATGGATGTTATGTGGGAATTCCACTCGGGAACATTTAGATATACAATTGATGAGTGAAAATTGTTCAAGCACAGTGTCCAAGATCTAATTGATTTAAGGGTCATTACACCAGAAGGTGTCCTCAGGAGTTGAAGCCTTTTGGCCTAGTTGATCATGCAGGTTGCACATGCATCTTTAGAGGCTCAAGGAGGGTGTTGATCATGCAAATAATTGATGAACCGGGGGATGTAGAATTCTTTGATGTACATGAATTGCTTTGCTATGTTTTGAGATTACCTTCATGGTTGTTAATGGAATCTCCTGTTCTGTATCTTTTGTTGTGGCTTTTTCTTTTACTTCTGTACTATTGACATTGGTTGTATGGCTTTTCACGCATTTGCACATTATTTCTCTATGGTGGTTTATTTTCGGGTTCCATTGTCTCAACTTTTCCATTTTGGCAATATTATTTCGATAATGAACTCTGAACTCCCAACACTTTCTCCGCACACACCCATTCAGTGTTTTAGGTGTATATGTCCCTCCATCTGAATGAAGTTGGGATCAGGGGATAAAATATTCCAAATGAATAAAATGACATTGTTTCACCCTAATTTTGCCCTAAGTTTTCTTTGCATTTTCATATACATCTTGCATACAAACAAGATCGCCATGGTTGGACGGTTCTTCTCGGGTTAGGTTTATGCCTCGTAGGGGATCATCGTTGTCTTTAATTACTTTATTTGTTTGTGTTTACTAACCATTAATCAAAATCCAGAAATATTTTGTTTCCTTTTACTAACCTTTTTCAGGAAGAGGAACCATGTGAAAATGCCAAAAAATAGTAATCCTGCAGCTCGAGCGAAATTTCGCAAACAGAAGTCGAAGTTGATCCGCAAATAATTCAAATTTTTATCTGATCCATTCAAAGGATTTCCAAGGTTCATGTGTTCATTTCTTCGACACACAACAAGAATCGGGCCGAAACAACCAAGCAACCATGTTTGAATATAAAATTCAAATTTCAGCTTGGTTAACCGGTTAACTAATGCGAAATTTGAATTTTTTATTCAAATTCAGCACCCTTAGATCATTGATTTAATTGGAATATTCTAGATCCATTGGTTTCTGATTTCTCTACATTACTTTGATCATTTCCTACCATAAACCCTCACTAATCACCACTCTTTTCCATTTCCCACCAAAATTCCAATTACCAAACGTAAATTCAAATTACCAAAGCAAGCTCCATTCCACCAAATTTCCATACGTAAGGCCTTTAAATAGGACCATAATTTCATTCATTTGATAAGCTTTTGATAGCCACAAAACCTCTTAGAAAATACTTCCCCAACACCAAAATTCTCCAAAGCTCATCTTTCTTTCTATTGAAGTTATCAAGAATTCACATTGAATTCTTGATTAACTTGAGCTAAACCTTCATCCTTTCTTTCTTTTGCTCATCAATTTCAGTAGATCTAAGCTTGTGTTGGTCCAATTTGAAGAAAAGCTTTTGGTAATTCATCTTCCTCCATAAACCCATATTCACCATCAACATTCAAGATGTAGATCCTTGGTGCCTTTGTTTCTAGATCCTTTGGATCTTTATTTGTTGTTTGATTGCAGGGATTCCACTGTATTTTGGTTTTGAAATTCGTGCAAATTTAGATCATGATCATCCAATGTTTGAGAAAAGGTTTCAAAATGGATCATGCTGAATTTTCTGCATTTTTCAGCTTCTGGTACAGCGTTAACCAGTTTCAAATTAGCGCAAATTATTCAAAATCTGAAGTCAGAATGGTGTTTTTGGCTTGTTTCAAGCCCCTTTTTGGTTCTTCTTTCTTCTTCTTCTTCCTCCTTTTAATTTTTACCTTGGGAAGCATTTTTGGGAGTGATTTCTCCTTAATTTCAATGAACTTTGGGTGCAGATTAGAGTAGTTAATGTTCATTAATTCAAAACTACCTTTAAGTGGATTATTCAATTCATTTAAGGTACTTTGCATTAGTGATACATTTTCTTGCTTAAATCCACCAAGATGAGTGATTGAACTTAAGGATGGAAGAATACCATAAGTGAGGCTCAATTTGGTATTCACCTTTAGTTTTGTGCGATATCGCGTCCGAATAACGATTTACATATCGTTTATCTCGCATGCATTAGCACTAACATTATGCACCTCAATTGGTGGTGGTCGGCCTCATTTGTAGGGTAATTACTTCTTAAATTACGCGATGATTGCTTAATATAGACCTAAATATGTCCCGACTTCGCAATAAAAATCTAATTGGGTACTTGCACTTTTGTGGACCGGATCTCTTGTTGATCGCGTAATCCCAAAGTGGTTAATCATATTGCATCAAGAATCGAGACTTATGAATTTTTTATGCGTAGGTGCTTTGGGTTTCCCAATCGCCTTTCAAATTTCATTGAATTCGGTTCGGTTTGCCTTGATTAATCGCTATAGTGTAAGATGCTAAGCGGATCCGATTGCCTTCGATTTTGGTTACTCTTTCTTTTTGGTTGTGGTTGATTAAGTTCACCATACCATTATTATGTGAATATTATTATACTTTTATTGTTAATATTTAGATTCTTGCACTTTAATTTCTTTTGTTACTAAATTTAATTTCTTACACTTTTATTGCCTTTATTCTATTTTGCTTTATTCATCCATATCATGTTTATTATTTCCTCTTATTATTTGTTGTTGATTTTCCTTTTGTCCATTTGGACACCAAAAACATTAATAAAGGATTAAACTTCTAAAAAATATGTGACATTAATTTGAGGACTTTTTGTTACTATCCTTGGCATTGGAATTGAGATTTTGGACTTAGATTTTAGGATCCCTTCCCCTTGCTTTGATCTTCATGAAGTTGGACTTAGCCTTTATTTGGCCATTTTCTAGCTTATAAGGATGGAACTCTTATGCTCATAATTAGGAATGTCATCAAGTTTGGTTAGATCTTTCTTCCATTATCTCCTTATTTTATTTTTTTAGGATAGTCCCTTCATCTCCTCCCATTCTTTAATTTTCAAAACCTTCTCCCTTTTTCAAAGGATCCCTTCTTTAAAATCATCACCTCTTTAATAACCAAAAACCTTGACTTTTGTCAAGTGGCTTTTACTTTTTTTTTTCTTTTCTTTTAAAATCAATGAATCTAATCATGTTGACCTTAATTCAAAAAAATAAAAAGAATCAAACTCATTCAAGTTATTTTGTGCTTTTGTGCATTTTTGTTTATTTTCTTACAAAAGTGCTGATTATGAGTCATTATTCTTTAGTTGGGTGCAAGTCTCTCAATCTCCATGGTTGTAGGTTGATGTAATTGAGTCTCTTGTCATTTGTAGGGGTTTAGTGGCATACTCGTTGATTTTATCTGAGTTGGCGCCCTCCCCATAATGATGTATGAGTCCATGCCTTCATTCTCATGGTAGTTTGTTTGGCCATCCACTTGAAGATGACAAATTCTCTTCACTTAATAAAATGAATCATAACCCACTCTTTTCATTATTTGTACCACGAACTACGGGGTTTTGATCTTGCATTACACTTTGTGGGTACGTAGGCATGAGGTGGTAAACCTCTCCAAACACAAAAATATTAGAAATAATTTTTTTCTCACCCCTCCACTCACATTTTACAAACCATTTTCAAACCAAAAGCAGTAAATTTTTTAAAGGGCTCCCGTGGAGTACCACTGACATTTTGGGTGCGTAAAACCTTCTCATTGTGTAACTTATCCCCTTACCTGTTTCTCTGTTGTGTTTCTTTAGCTTTTTGCTTTTAGATTCATTAGGATTTATTCGCTCTTTTATCCTTTACCTCTTGGAATAAAATAAAAGCGCGGTGGCGACTTTGTATACTTTGAGTTAAGTTAACTAATAGCTTACACTCATGTTTTTTACCGCTATAGAAAAGTGGCAACTCTGCTGGGGAGTAATCTCTAAGTGGATTCGGCCTACTTTGAGTTATTTACTGCTTTGGTTTGATTTGTTTTTTATTTGTTTGTTCTATTTCGGTTTTGGTGATCCTCTATGAGTGAGATAGATTCTGACCTGGATCTGAGTTGAACTTATGATAGGACGACGATATTCGAAGCGATAAGCGATGGAGTAGTCCAAAGCTATATCAATTTGATAATCTCCACTATGTTAGGCTCTCTTGGACTATCAATGTCATGATGAGTAATCATATGTGGCATTATTTTCCGACCTTAAGCTGATCATACTGAGGACCGTAGAACCCTTAACCCATCCAAGCCAATTTAGGAACGTAATGCGGAAACTATCTGGGTGTAAACCTAAGGTGGTTGTCACGCGATACTACACTCGGACGAGGTCTATTTTAAGAATGTTATTGGTTAGAGAGTAATCCAACGTACCGATGATATTCTAAAGATGGCTGTTAACTTCGGGCACCTCTGTTAGCACCCTTTTGGTTTTCTGCAGGTACAATGAAGACAAAACCTTAGTACTTACCTGTGTGGGTTGGTGTTTTGTTACCTTGACTTCATGCTCGTGACTCGGAACCTTAACCCGTGTGCTTTGTGTGATCTTGTTTGTGGTTGTTGCATACATGCCATCATACATTCATGAGCATTGTTTTTTAGATTTCAAGGGACTCATAAGGAACTTTTGCAAAATTTCAGATGTCTATGGTTATGAATTTTGAAAGGAGGAACACAAAGAAATACACCTTCAAGAATCCTAATATAGTAGAGCTGAGAAAGCTAGGAGCATTGGTGGTTGATGCCCAGGAGTTCCAAAAGTGTTATGGGAAGCTCTTGTTTATTTTGGATACCAATGTACCAGAGGGGATTCTCCCTACCCTAGCTCAGTTTTATGATCCGTTGCATCATTGTTTCACCTTTCCGGATTATCAGCTTGTGTCGACTTTGGAGGAGTACTCTCATTGGATGGGTCTACCTATTTTGGATAAGGAATTTCTTTTCAGTGGTTTAGAGAAGGAGCTTACTACAAAAGTCATTGCCAAAGCCCTTTTCTCAAGGAGTCTGATCTTAATGGGAAGTTTCTTTCAAAAGGGAGTGTATGTGGTATTAATGCTAAGTTATTGATGGGGAAAGCTTCTACTTATCTTACTTTGGGTCATAAGGATGCATTTGAGGCTATTCTTGCTTTGCTAATTTATGGGATTGTCTTGTTTCCTAACATAGATGGTATTGTGGATGAGAATGCCATTCAGATTTTCTTGAAGAAGAATCCGGTACCTACTTTGCTTGGAGACATGTATCATGCTTTTTATTATAGGACCTCCAAAGGTGATGGAGAGATTGTGTGTTGTGCGCCTCTTCTTTATAGGTGGTTTATATAGAAAAGCGAAGATGGTCTCAAAGGATTATGTCTCTTTCTCATAAGGATATGACTTGGTATTGTTCCCATTATGATACTGGAGTGCTTATTGACAGTTGTGGAGAGTTTCCTAACGTACCTCTTCTTGGTACATGTGGGGGAATTAGTTACAACCCTATTCTTGCTAGGCGACAGTTGGGATATTGTTTGAAGGACATACCAAACAACCTTTCCTTATCCCGTTTCTTCTTTCTTAATGGTGCAGATCATGTAGAAATGAAGAAAAGGATTGCTCATTCTTGGCATGCGGTTCATCGAAAAGATAAGAGTCAATTAGGAAGACAACACCTTGCTCCCTCTGAGTGTTATATCCAGTGGGTTCGATCTCGGGCTTCCAAGCTCAAGATGTCTCTTTAGATTCTTGCACTTTAACTTCTTTTGTTACTAACATTTAATTTCTTGTACTTTTATTGCCTTTATTCTATTTTGCTTTATTCATCCATATCATGTTTATTTTTTGCTCTTATTATTTGTTGTTGATATTCCTTTTGTCCATTGGGACACCAAAAACATTAATAAAGGATTAAACTTCTAAAAAACATGTGACTTTAATTTGAGGACTTTTGGTTACTATCCTTGGCAATGGAATGAAGATTTTGGACTTAGATTTTAGGATCCCTTCCCCTTGCTTTGATCTTCATGAAGTTGGACTTAGCCTTTATTTGGCCATTTTCTAGCTTATAAGGATGTAACTCTTATGCTCATAATTTGGAATGTCATTAAGTTTGGTTAGATCTTTCTTCCTTTATCTCCTTATTTTATTTTTTTTAGGATAGTCCCTTCATCTCCTCCCATTCTTTAATTTTCAAAACCTTCTCCCTTTTTCAAAGGATTACTTCTTTTAAAATCATCACCTCTTTAATAACCAAAAACCTTGACTTTTGTCAAGTGGCTTTTACTTTTTTTTCTTTTCTTTTAAAATCAGTGAATCTAATCATGTTGACCTTAATTCAAAAAAATAAAAAGAATCAAACTCATTCAAGTTGTTTTGTGCTTTTGTGCACTTCCGTTTATTTTCTTAAAAGAGTGTTGATTATGAGTCATTATTCTTTAGTCGGGTGCAAGTCTCTTAATCTCCATGGTTGTAGTTTGATGTAATTGAGTCTCTTGTCATTTGTGGGGGTTTAGTGACATACTCGTTGATTTTATCCGAGTTGGCGCCCTCCCCATAATGATGTATGAGTCCATGCCTTCATTCTCATGGTAGTTTGTTTGGCCATACACTTGAAGATGACAAATTCTCTTCACTTAATAAAATGAATCATAACCCACCATTTTCATTATTTGTACCACGAACTAGGGGTATTTGATCTTGCTTTGCACTTTTTGGGTACGTAGGCATGAGGTGGTAAACCTCTCCAAACACAAAAATATTAAAAATAATTCTTTTCTCACCCCTCCATTCACATTTTACAAACCATTTTCAAACCAAAAGCAGTAAATTTTTCAAAGGGCTCCCGTGGAGTACCACAAACATTTTGGGTGCGTAAAACCTTCCCATTGTGTAACCTATCCCCTTACCTGTTTCTCTGTTGTGTTTCTTTAGCTTTTTACTTTTAGATTCATTAGGATTTAATTGCTCTTTTTTCCTTTTCCTCTTGGAATAAAATAAAAGCGCGGTGGCGACTCTGTTTACTTTGATTTAAGTTAACTAATAGCTTACACTCAAGTTTTTTACCGCTACAGACATTTTCATGCATTCATGCATATCATTTCTTGCATTCTAACAAGTTATCTGGATTTCCTAACTTATTTGATTATTGCAGGAAAGATTGCAAACCATCGCCCTCACAGGTACACCACTCGACAAAACCAACGGTACATCATGGATGTTGTGCAGACTGAATTGGCTGAGTTTCGTCAAAGCATGAACATGATGCAAGGGGTTGCCCTGGGGCAACAAGATCTGCGGGTTGTTGTTCAAAGACTTGATGTACCGCAAGTGGAGATCCCAGGTGCCAAAGTCAACTTAGATGCACAAGTTAATCCTATCAACGCCACTGTTGTGCCAGCAGGAATTGAAAAGCCTCCTACCCATGTGGGTATTCCTGTTCCAATTTATTACATGGAAGAAAATAAAGCTCACTAGTTCTCTATGCTGAATGAGGACTTGGGATTTAGGGTTGGGGGTAATCATCATGATTTCCAGATGTTGGCCGAAAAGGTCCGGGATCTTGAGTACAAGGACATTTTAGGAATTGACGTCTCAAACATGGGATTGGTGCAGGGTTTGATCATACCACCAAAGTTCAAGGCTCCTGGGTTTGACAAGTACAACGGGAACTCATGCCCTAAGACTCACCTTCAGGCTTACTATCGCAAGATAGCTTCCTATACCAAAGACGAAAAACTCTGGATGCACTTCTCTTAGGACAGCCTGTCAGGAGGTTCTCTTGAATGGTACATGAAGTTAGAGCAGACTAATGTGCGCAACTGGAAGGAACTCGGAGAAGAGTTCCTCAAACAATATCAATATAATATCGACATGAGCCCCGAACAGAACTCAGTTGCAGAGCCTGTCCCAGAAAGATTCTGAGAGCTTCAAAGAGTATGCGCAAAGGTGGTGAGAGTTGGCTATAAGGGTTCAACCACCCTTGCTCGAAAGAGAAATGGTGGATTTATTCACGGATACCCTCCTAGGGCATTTCATGGAGCGTATGGTAGGATGTTTGTCAAGTGGCTTCTCCGATATCATACTGACTGGTGAAAGGGTCGAAAATGGATGAAGGAAGAAGTCGTTTTCAAATGGGAAAAAGAGACAGGACAAAGAAGCAGGGCCAGTGTACACTCAGCGAAAGAGGAGAAATCATGGTTCATGTTACCAGACGGCAACCGTGATTATACTAGGTGCAACACATTCACAACAACAAAACCGTCACCAACATAACCCTCAACAGGGTCGTCAACAACAACAAAGGAGGGAAAGAGTTTTTGACCTTTTACCAATGTCTCATACTGATCTACTTCAGCATTTACTTCAGTTGAAATTGATTGAACTTCACAAGATGTCTCCACCTCCTATTCCATAACCAGATGGATGAGATGCCAACGCCCACTGTGATTTTCATTCTTGAGCACCAAGACACCATAATGATGGGTGTAAGGCTTTTCACCGAAAAGTACAGGATTTGATTGATTCAAAAGCTATCAACTTTTCTCTAAACAGATAGGGAAGAGGGCATTGTCTTGATTTGAAGTCTTCTTATCAAAGTTTGTAAGAAAAAGAACTAAAGAAATAAAGCCAGAAGTATTCCAATACTCTCAATAATGGCAATTGTGTGTTTGTTTTTCTTTAATGCATT
This sequence comes from Lathyrus aphaca, assembly GCA_963966055.1. NCBI lineage: Eukaryota > Viridiplantae > Streptophyta > Magnoliopsida > Fabales > Fabaceae > Lathyrus > Lathyrus aphaca. Next base: position 408,256,821 of record OZ014524.1, on the reverse strand, counting down.
TTTATTCCTAGTGAAGGGAACTATGTCGCTATGATTCTTCATTGGTCTTGGGTCAGTGGAGATACATAGGCAGAATATCGTCAGGTCTTTGTGAGCAACCTTATAGGGAAACTTTATTTCTCAACTCTACTCTTCCCTTCAGACGTCTCGTGTCTGTGTTCAACGTCGGAGTTTTAAGGATAGAAAAATCGGGAAGGAAGTACGACGCTGAGCACATGGCCATTTAATTGAAGATTGCAAGTCCTTGGAAAAGCGACTGATCACTGAAAGTATCCAAGACTGATAAGTCCAGACAGAGTCAAGTCTCCTCAATTATGCATGAAACTTATTTGTTTTTGAATTTTAATCATAATAGAACGCACATGTTTTTCTTGAAGTAATCCTTTCATATTCACTCATGATTTTGTGTATGTGCATTGCAATACTAACTGTTATGCTTAAACTCTATAAAGGAGGATAACGGAATTGAACATGCAAAAATCTCTTATTGTGTGCTTTTGAAAAAGACCATGTTGACGATGTATAGGCATTGTTTCAAATCCTAAAAACCGAAGATATAAGGGAGATAAACCCTCGCTAACCCCTTTGAGCCTTGAAGTAGGAATTTCTTTTCGCATGAAAAAACCCTAACACATAACCCAAGGGAAGGGTAGGAATCAATTAGTTTGACCGAGCATTCAAATTTCAAAAGGAGTGTGTATTTGAGGATCCATTACCTTTTATTGTAGCAAATCAAGAGGTCTAAAGACCAGAAACCACAATGATTATCCCAATTAAGAGGTCCAAATACTGGAAACCACAAAGGTTGTCCCTCAACAACCAAGAAGTGAGACAGTCACAGCCTTTTCAAAGCAATCAAGACAACCAGTGTCACACGACTTGTTCAAAAAAAAGAGAGCATCATAAAAAAAGAAGAAATGAAAAATCCGGCTAAGTTGAAACTTAAAAACAAGCGACTTAGTCAAAAATTAGGGCATCCCGCTGGACTTCACATTCAAATATTCACAAGAATCAGTCTAGGCAAAATTTAGGGATAAGCACAAGAATGCAAAATCGAAAGACGAAAAGTATTACACAAGAAAGATCCTTAAACCAGAACAAAGTCGTGTGGCACAGACACAGAAAACAAGGGAGTGACTTACTCCAATCGACAACCCCAATGGTGCTTAAACCGTTAGAGCAGTGGTTCCTCAACCAACACGAAACCCTTATGAAAGGTGAGTGCTTGTGAAAATTAGTTGAACATAGGAATGGAGGACATCACTAAGAGGGGTGGACACTAATAAACTTTGAGTCGATATCCTTTTTTTCTATAACCGTGAACTAGGCCATGATACAACCCTCAAAAGTCCTAACTGAAACAAGGTTATTTTGAGAGCGTACTACCACGAGACCGCATTCCTGACTCCCATGAGTTGTGCTAAAAGACCTTTGTTGGTATTGCATGAGCATGCTTTCTTTTATTAAAAAATAATGTTGTAGCTTAACCAGTGATTCGATCACAAAGTTTTGCGACACCTTTTCAATAAAGACTTCAAGATTAACATGTGTATTGCATTAGAATAATCATTATCAGAATAAAACTTTATCTGCTTGCAAACATTTGTTTGACATCATAAGAAGTCCACATATGGAACCTCATTCCAGAAGCTTAATCTTGCCAAGTTGAGAAGTCTGAAACTTCTGAATGACAATTACGTCGAGGTGCACTTTTCTGAGAAACTCCATTAAGTAGGGACTTTCCCAACTTGTTGGGTTCAGGTGTAGCTAATCCGGGGCAGTTAAGTCGAGCAATCTCCTCAAAATTCGGCCAAATTGGGGCAATCACCTCGAGATTCAAATCTCTCCCAGAGCAATTAGTGTAGGTATTCCCTCAAAGATAAGTCAATTAAGGGAAAAACTATTCAAAGAGTCGTAATGGGGCATGCCACCCTAATAACACGAGAATTCATTCTTTCCCGAAGATAGACAGTCAGAAGCACCTATCCAGGGTTCATAATATCGGGGCAGAATACCTCATGATGAGGCGAGGTGTTAGGGAAAATTCCTTCACAGACCATATAGCCTGGTGTATTCAATTCGAGATCCAGTGAATTTCTTCAAGAGTTTGAAAACACTAAAGCATTTTTTATGTTAGGTTTTCTGTAAAATCCTCATGAGACAATTTATTTTGGTAGATTTTACAATATGCAAGACAGTTCTCATAATGAACGTTCGGTGATCGATCCCAATGGGGTACTGGAAGGGTGCTTCCCTGATGTTGTACCCCAAAATTTTCCCTCTGTTTTTCAATTCTAATCGACTTTTTTGTTGTTTCGCATTCATTTGCATCATCTTCATAGCATAGTATGTATTTCGTCTTAATATTAGCCGGAATAATTTCTCGGAATTTACAGACAGACTGGTCAAATTTATTTTCAACTGTGCCTAAAACCAGTAAACGAAAAAATATCAAATTTAAAATTTGCAAATGTTAGTATTATTAATCTACGATTTACATGATTTAATCTGACATACTAAGAGTATTTTGTACGACTATTTTTGGTCATATGTTGATCAGTGTCTGAGCAGTTTAAACGGTCATAATTTTTATTTCAAAATCCTGCCAAACGTTCTATTTTTCCAAGTCGTTTATTTCGTGTTGATCATTTTGATGTATTCATTTTATTTTTTCGATCACTTTGGTGCCCGATTTTTATTTTTTGGGTCCGATTGTTTTTACATTGGGTCTAGAATAAATAAATAGTAGTTTTTATTTTTATTTTAACTATTTTAATTATTAAAATTTATTTAATTATTTAAATTAATATTTTATTGGGTTTCAAAATAAACGCTTATGCCAATTATCATTAACCCTAAATTGGTCATATATATATATATATATATACTTGTGTGTTGTTGAAGGGGGACCGAAATATAAAAAAGACAAACACAATGCCGGTGATTATTGGTTCGTGTGCAGCTTATTTTCATAGGTACATACTGGTAATGCTGTTGGCCGTTTTTATAACATATGCCTCGTTGGTTTTCATTAACATATATATAGTTTCAGTAGAAACATATGGATAAATTTTTCTATTGTGTCAACTTGTTTCTGTAAAATATTGTTAACATATATATATATATATATATATATATATACCATGGCAAACCTCATCATCATCGTTAATTCATATTTGTTTTTTTATAGTATATATATATATATATATATATATATATATATATATATATATATATATATATATATATATATATATATATATATATATATATATATATATATATATATATAATATATAATATATTGATAATATAAAATTATTATTTTGTTAAATAAGATTTTTTTTTATAATTTGATTATGTTGTTCGAATCAGATCGTGTCGATACGCTGTTTACACATTGGTGTGTATGAGGCGTGATACTTATATTCATCCGATTTAGTTGCGATGATCGCAATTTTGCGTTAGCAACGTCGTTGTTTTTTTTGAATTCCTTTTATTTTATTTTTTATTTTCAATAAATTTAGATCTGCATGGTTTTGATCTATATTGCGATGAGCACACTGAGTGTAGCAAGTTAATAGTGTATTTTTATTGGTTTATGTGTGAGGCTCTTTTTATTGTTGTATTTCGATTTTACATGCGTCCGACGGTTTAGCATGGTGATAATTCACCTTTAGCGCTTACCTATTTGTGTTTCGATTTACACTTTTTTTCTTTAATTTAATTTTAACATGCCATTGTTATTTTTATTCGATTTGCGATGACCGTTTACGCGGTAGCAATTTATCTGTTATTTTAAATTTTGTTAATTTTCAATGATCCAACATCGTTATTGTAATTGTATTTTATTTCTTAATTATTTCTGATTTACGTAGAAATTAATTAATTACAAAATAAAAAATAATAATATTTTCTTTTTTGTTGTAGTTTATTTTCTTAGAATGAATGTATAGGCATAAACTAAATTGTAATTTATTTTCCGCATTTTTACTTTCAGCACTCCCTAGATCATGTAATTACCCCAAAGCCTTGTAATAGTTTAGGACTTTATTTTTCGCATTTTTCTTTCCGCACCTTACAAACTGTTTAGATGTATGGATAATAGGATTGCATGACAAGATTAAAAACAAATTAGAAAACCTTAATAAAAGACCGAATAACTGAAAATAACACAATTTGCACACTTGCACCTTTAGGGTAGCCTCTCTTGTTGCCTTACGAATAATGGTCAACCCCCTCAAATGTAGGGGTACCTTACCTTGTTGCCTAAATAAATATCATCATAGTCCATTCGATATAATGATCACAGTCTCTCGATGACCCTTCGAATTTCCTACGAAAAGATGATCTTGTCCCTCGATGACCCTATGAAAAAAGATCATAGTCCCTCAATGACCATTCGAGTTGCCTACGAATAAATGATCTTGTCCCTACGAAAATGATGATAGTCCCTTCGAATTTTTAAGGTATATATACATGTTTCCTTTTATGACCATAATGATGATCCTATGTTTGTCCCTCCAAATCCAAGGATAAAACTACTTACTAACTAATAGTAAGGATAGTTCTATCCCTAAGGAAACAAAATGACAAGAAAGACCTTACAACTTAGGGTAAGTAAATATTAAATGCTTGATCACAACTTTCAAAATAAATACTTTTACACCCTACTCTCTTTTTCAAAATACTTTCAAACAAGTAAACACTTTGTATACATTCATACGAGAATCATTACAAAGTTACAAAAACATTTTAATCACACACTACACTTTTCAAACAAAACAAATAAAGTGAGCTAAGCAATTAAGAGCCCATGGATAACCATGGATACAAAGAGTTCTAACACCTTCCCTTTGTATAACTTACCCCCCGAACTCAAAATCTTTTAAAGGTCTTTCTTGTTCTTTTATGCCTTTCCTAATTGGATGAAATAAAAGTCGGTGGCAACTCTTGCTTACCGCAACATATTTTGTGACAAAAACTAAAAGTCAGTTCTCCCACCATGTTACAGAACTGGCGACTCTGTTGTGGAAAGTTTATCTCTTAAAAAGAGGGGTTACCTTAGAGTATTAGTTCACTTTATAATTTGTTTGACTTGTATTCTTTACTTTTAAGGTTTTTTTTTTGTCTTGGGGCTACTAAGAGAAAGATCTTAACCCGGATCTAGTGTACCTTAGGTAAGTGGCAATAGACCAAGGAAATTGTACGACGTATACCGCTATGGTTGATATGGTAGCTACAGTTAGTGTGACATTTGTTTTGGTACTGATGTTCTTCAAGTCATTTGAGGATAATATCAGGCTACCATGTGGTGTCATTTACACTAACTTCCCTTCAGAACCTTAATTGACCCATATTAGCCAGTAGAAAATAGTGAGATAGCCGGCTTTGGTGCAGTCTAAAGTTGGTTGATACTCGATGCTACACTCATTGAGATTCTAATCTTGGGTTTTTTTGGTTAGAGAGATAGTTTCTATACTGAAATAAAGCCTTTGAGAAGAATCAATGATATTAAGATTCCTTAGAACCTGGTTACTATTATTAGGACAGGTTGAACCAACTAAACTTCAGTGGGGAGGGTACTTACCTATGAACTTCATGCAAGCTCTTAAACCTAAGGCTCTTGTGTGACTTGTTTGTGTTTGCCATTTTCTTGCTTTAAACATGAACATAACATCATAACACGTGACATCATAACATAGCATTTCTACTAACCATTTCAAGGACCAAAGGATTTATCTTTGTTCTTTAATGTAGGTTATGGCTTCCGCTCACAGAAACATTGTCCGAATCAACTTTGCAAGGATACCTTCCAAGCTTAAGGAATTAGTCTCAAATGTTTTCCTTGTAACTTTTTTTTTGTTTTTCCTTCATTATAAGCCCTAAGGGGAAATTATATTTTGAAATTACTAATACAAGTTTTGTCTCTGTTTTTTTTAACAAATTTAAATCCTACGAGGTCCTTGAAAACATTGCATATGCCTTCACATGCCATACCATTGCATAACAGGTTTCGATGATAAGTTTCTTATCTTCTCGCTGTTTATTTCAGTTGAGATGGATCTCGAACATACTGTTAAAAATCTCCAAACCCATAACACCCAATTCCAAGAGATGATCCTAAACTTGTCCAAGGGACAAGAAGAAATGAAAACACTCCTGACCAAGAAGAAGAAGAAAAAAAGAAAATCAGTCGGCTTCATTAACATGGGTAGGAGATTCAGAGGTCATATAAAGACGGAAAATGAGGTCAAAATTCATGGAGACGATGAGTACCGAGATTCTGTGAAAGAAAAAGGTAGTCAACATGGTATTAATGGTAATTCTGATCAAGAGGAGAATTATTACTATGATTAGATCGGTGATGAGAAATACAAGTTACTAGAAGACCATTTGAATGCCATGGAGTTGCAGAAAACATCTGGTTTAGATTTCGAAGATTTGAGTCTGATTTCTAGAATTGTCATTCCTCTGTGATTCAAAGTTCCTACTTTTGTGGTATATGATGGTGTTTCATGTCTGAAGCTACATTTGAGGTCTTATGTTCGAAGAATCCATCCACATACTACTGATAAAAAATTATAGATTCATTTCTTCCAAGAAAGTTTATCTGGAGCTCAACTAGAATGGTACTACAAACTTGAGAGGACCAATATTCATACTTGGAATGATCTTGCCGAAGCCTTCTATAAACAATATCAATATAACTCGTATTTAGTGCCAACTCGTATGCAACTCCAAAGCATGTCCATGGTCTCTAATGAAAGTTTCAAATAGTACACAGAAATGGAGAGAACTTGCAAGAAGGGTTCAACCTCCTTTAATTGACAGAGAGTCGGTTGACATGTTCATGAGTACGCTGACTGGTCCTTTCTATAGTCATCTAATTGGAAGCTCGTCATCTGGTTTCACTGAGCTGATAATGACTGGAGAACATGTTGAAATTGGAATACGAAGTGATAAAATACAAGTGGCTACCTCTTCAAGTACCACTAAGAAGCCATCTAATGAGAAAAAGGAATCAAATGCTATGTATGGCCAACATGGTGGTAATAATAATAACCATAACCAATCTGTGGGAGTAGTTCTGATCTCTAATCCTACACCTGCGCCACAAAATCATCAACAAAATAATCAGGGTATGCAAGACGCAACTAGAAGACAATTTACAAAGATCAATATGTCATTGGCTCAGGCACTGCAACACATGTTGAAATGGGAGTTGATTACCTTGAAAGACCCTCCTCAGAATCCCAATACTTATTCTCCTCTTTATAACCCCAATGCAAGGTGTGCATATCCCTCCAACTGTCCTGGACATGACACTAATAACTGTTGGGCATTGACGAATAAGATTCAAAACATGATTGACGAAGGAGAAGGCTTTCAGAACATTTAAATTTTCATTTGTAATTTCTTCTGTTGGCTTAAACACTCATTATTATGCCAAACTTTTGTTTTCACGTTAATGCAATGCATATGTTTGTTTTGAATTAATCTATTTGTTTCACTATATTTAAACTATGCTTATTACTTCTCTTTTGTGATATTTAACTCTTGTTAAAACTGTAAGCCTTTAGAGGGAGGATGACAAAGACGATACCATAATTTCATACATTATGCTTTTGAACAGACTATGCTGACGATGTGCATGTGTTGTAACCGAAAATTTTCCCTCATATCTTCAAGACAAATATGTCTCAAGAGGTCTCCTAATGGTCATAAGATTCTCAATTGCTCAAAGGGACTCAAGGTTTCATCAGACAAAGCCTCCTTCTAAGCAATAGATTTCAAATTAGGGTTTTGTGTTTCTAAAAGTAAATTGGACTTCTAAATCCTCAAGTGGACTTCATGGTATCCTACATACTTCAAAGGATCCTCGTGTCAAGTTTCAATACTTGCCCTACTAGTGTGGTCAGTCAGGTGCTCAGATAATCAATAATTAATGAACTTGGGTAAAAAGTCAACTGTGGTCAACATACAATCAAACTTCAAAAAAATTGGTCAACATCAAGATTATGAAGTAAGATTCCTCATTTGATCAAGGGCTGATCATGATTCATCAAGAAAACCTCTAATTCATCACAAGGCAAAAGTTGCTAAATTAGGGTTTCTTAAGGAGAAAGACAACTGAACTTTGACGAGACCTAACTTTCACATGAGTCATCAGAAATTTCCCATCCAAGTCTCATTTTGAAGGAAATTCAATTCTTTACAACTTTGTGTCTCACAAGCCAAGGCCAGAAATGCTTCATTTGAAAGATATGGACCAATACATTACATGTCCTCTAAAAACTCAACAAAAACTCAACTTTTTCAAAAGCTCGTAACTTGAACATGGAAGATTAAATTGACATGGAACCAAAAGGAGTGATTAAAGGACACTTTATGCTTTCTAAAAAGTCCAAGAGAAAATTCATATGATAAAAATTGAGAAAGTTTTGCATTGGTAAAGTTGAGCAAATTTGAGGAGGTGTATAAGGCAAACAATGACCAAAACTTGAGTTTAAGCCAAATGGGCCTATCTTTTCACAATCCAAACTTAAATCTTAAGATAGTCCACGACCCCTAAGTCATATTTTCTTATTTTTCTTTATATATTTCATATTTTGTTGGATTTAATTCATTTAAATTTACTTTTAATCAAAATAAATATGAATAATCAAAGATTTGATATTGGACTATTTTAGGATCAGATATTGAGAGTTATTTACATAATATTTGATCCAAATTCATGCAAACACAAGAGGAGAAAGATATGATGGCCAAATATGAACCAAAATAGAAAGTTTTTAACACCATTCAAAAGTGAATCAATTTGACCCAAGCCCGTGAAGTTTTATGATCTAAAATGCTCTCCTATATAAACTCATGACCTTCACCAACCGCAAGGACAGAGAGTAACCTCCAAAGCTAGACCAAAAATTCTCAAATTTTCAAAAGAATAGTGCAAATTCGTGTTCTATTTTCCAGGAGGATTCAAAACCAACAAACTCTTCCATTCAAGCTCTGAGATATCAAAGAGTAAGTTTAGATCAATAACAATGATCAGCCATGCCTGAAACATGCATACCATTGAACTCCGGTTGCATCATGTTCGTGAATTTCATATTTTAATTGTGTTTTGATTTAAACTATTAATCTCATTGTCTTCCTGATATCTAATAGAACAGGTTCAACGTATCGCATGAAACCATAGACCTCGGGTTCGATCCCAGCCTTTTGCATTTTCGTTTTTAGCTTCTTTTTTTCTCACTTTAACCAATATTTACTTTATTTGTTTGTTTTTAATCAACTTATTTAATTAGTTTTAATCTAAAAATATCATAAAACCAAATAAAAATTGAAAAATATTAGAAAATAAAAAACAGATTTAAATTTTCTTTATCAAATTAATATTTTAGATTTCTACTTCATAAAAGTTTTTTTTACATAATAAAATAAAAATAATTTAATTCAGGCTTAGATTTCTTAAGTAACTAATTTGTAATTAAATTATAGCTAGGTTTTTTTCCTTTTCAATTAAAAAAAATCACAAAAAGATAAATTTGGATTTACTTTTAATTTTCTAATTATTTTCTTTTTTAAACACAATTTAAAAAAAATATATAGTAAATTTAGTTTAGATTTTAGGACATAAACTTAATTTAATTAGACTTAATTTCTTTTTTAAATAACTTTGACATTTGGTTTTCTTATTAACTCAAATTAATTATTTTTTTTTAATAAATAAAAAAATAACAAAAACAATTAACTTATAAATTCTTAGGTTTTTAATTAATTCTCTATCAATTTTGAGAATTAATTCATTTAAATTTAATTTTAATCAAAATAAATATGAATAATCAAAGATTTGATATTGGACTATTTTAGGATCAGATATTGAGAGTTATTTACATAATATTTGATCCAAATTCATGCAAACACAAGAGGAGAAAGATATGATGGCCAAATATGAACCAAAATAGAAAGTTTTTAACACCATTCAAAAGTGAATCAATTTAACCCAAGCCCATGAAGTTTTCTGACCTAAAATGCTCTCCTATATAAACTCATGACCTTCACCAACCGCAAGGACAAAGAGTAACCTCCAAAGCTAGACCAAAAAATCTAAAATTTTCTAAAGAATAGTGCAAATTCGTGTTCCATTTCCTAGGAGGATTCAAAACCAACCAACTCTTCCATTCAAGCTCTGAGATATCAAAGAGTAAGTTTAGATCAATAACAATGATCAGTCATGCCTGAAACAAGCATACCATTGAACTTCGGTTGCATCATGTTCGTGAACTTCGTATTTTAATTGTGTTTTGATTTAAACTACTAATCCCATTGTCATCCTGATATCTAATAGAACAGGTTCAATGTATCGCATGAAACCATAGACCTCGGGTTCGATCCCAGCCTTTCGCATTTTCGTTTTTAGCTTCTTTTTTCACTTTAACCAATATTTACTTTATTTGTTTGTTTATAATCAGCTTATTTAATTAGTTTTAATCTAAAAAAAATCATAAAACCAAATAAAAATCGAAAAACCTTAGAAAATAAAAAACGGATTTAAATTTTTTTATCAAATTAATCGTTTAGATTTCTACATCATAAAAGCTTTTTTTACATAATAAAATAAAAATAATTTAATTCAGGCATAGATTTCTTAAGTAACTAATTTGTAATTAAATTATAGCTAGGTTTTTTTCGTTTTCAATTTAAAAAAAATCACAAAAAGATAAATTTGGATTTCCTTTTAATTTGCTAATAATTTTCTTTTTTAAACACAATTTAAATAAAAATATATAGTAAATTTAGTTTAGATTTTAGGACATAAACTTAATTTAATTAGACTTAATTTCTTTTTTAAATAACATTGACATTTGGTTTTTTTATTAACTCAAATTAATTATTATTTTTTAATAAATAAAAAAATAACAAAAACAATTAACTTATAAATTCTTAGGTTTTTAATTAATTCTCTATCAATTTTGAGAATTAATTCATTTAAATTTAATTTTAATCAAAATAAATATGAAAAATTTAAGATTTGATATTGGACTATTTTAGGATCAGATATTGAGAGTTATTTACATAATATTTGATCCAAATTCGTGCAAACACAAGAGGAGAAAGATATGATGGCCAAATATGCACCAAAATAGAAAGTTTTTAACACCATTCAAAAGTGAATCAATTTAACCCAAGCCCATGAAGTTTTCTGACCTAAAATGCTCTCTTATATAAACTCATGATTTTCACCAACCTCAAGGACAAAGAGTAACCTCCAAAGCTAGACCAAAAAATCTAAAATTTTCTACAGAATAGTGCAAATTCGTGTTCCATTTCCTAGGAGGATTCAAAACCAACCAACTCTTCCATTCAAGCTCTGAGATATCAAAGAGTAAGTTTAGATCAATAACAATGATCAGTCATGCCTGAAACATGCATACCATTGAACTTCGGTTGCATCATGTTCGTGAATTTCGTATTTTAATTGTGTTTTGATTTAAACTACTAATCCCATTGTCTTCCTGATATCTAATAGAACAGGTTCAACGTATCGCATGAAACCATAGACCTCGGGTTCGATCCCAGCCTTTTGCATTTTCGTTTTTAGCTTCTTTTTTTCACTTTAACCAATATTTACTTTATTTGTTTGTTTTTAATCAACTTATTTAATTAGTTTTAATCTAAAAAAAATCATAAAACCAAATAAAAATCGAAAAACCTTAGAAAATAAAAAACGGATTTAAATTTTTTTATCAAATTAATCGTTTAGATTTCTACATCATAAAAGCTTTTTTTACATAATAAAATAAAAATAATTTAATTCAGGCATAGATTTCTTAAGTAACTAATTTGTAATTAAATTATAGCTAGGTTTTTTTCCTTTTCAATTAAAAAAAATCACAAAAAGATAAATTTGGATTTCCTTTTAATTTGCTAATAATTTTCTTTTTGAAACACAATTTAAATAAAAAATATATAGTAAATTTAGTTTAGATTTTAGGACATAAACTTAATTTAATTAGACTTAATTTCTTTTTTAAATAACATTGACATTTGGTTTTTTTATTAACTCAAATTAATTATTATTTTTTAATAAATAAAAAAATAACAAAAACAATTAACTTATAAATTCTTAGGTTTTTAATTAATTATCTATCAATTTTGAGAATTAATTCATTTAAATTTAATTTTAATCAAAATAAATATGAAAAATTTAAGATTTGTTATTGGACTATTTTAGGATCAGATATTGAGAGTTATTTACATAATATGTGATCCAAATTCGTGCAAACACAAGAGGAGAAAGATATGATGGCCAAATATGCACCAAAATAGAAAGTTTTTAACACCATTCAAAAGTGAATCAATTTAACCCAAGCCCATGAAGTTTTCTGACCTAAAATGCTCTCTTATATAAACTCATGATTTTCACCAACCTCAAGGACAAAGAGTAACCTCCAAAGCTAGACCAAAAAATCTAAAATTTTCTAAAGAATAGTGCAAATTCGTGTTCCATTTCCTAGGAGGATTCAAAACCAACCAACTCTTCCATTCAAGCTCTGAGATATCAAAGAGTAAGTTTAGATCAATAACAATGATCAGTCATGCCTGAAACATGCATACCATTGAACTTCGGTTGCATCATGTTCGTGAATTTCGTATTTTAATAGTGTTTTGATTTAAACTACTAATCCCATTGTCTTCCTGATATCTAATAGAACAGGTTCAACGTATCGCATGAAACCATAGACCTCGGGTTCGATCCCATCCTTTTGCATTTTCGTTTTTAGCTTCTTTTTTTCACTTTAACCAATATTTACTTTATTTGTTTGTTTTTAATCAACTTATTTAATTAGTTTTAATCTAAAAAAAATCATAAAACCAAATAAAAATCGAAAAACCTTAGAAAATAAAAAACGGATTTAAATTTTTTTATCAAATTAATCGTTTAGATTTCTACATCATAAAAGTTTTTTTTACATAATAAAATAAAAATAATTTAATTCAGGCATAGATTTCTTAAGTAACTAATTTGTAATTAAATTATAGCTAGGTTTTTTTCCTTTTCAATTAAAAAAAATCACAAAAAGATAAATTTGGATTTCCTTTTAATTTGCTAATAATTTTCTTTTTTAAACACAATTTAAATAAAAATATATAGTAAATTTAGTTTAGATTTTAGGACATAAACTTAATTTAATTAGACTTAATTTCTTTTTTAAATAACATTGACATTTGGTTTTTTTATTAACTCAAATTAATTATTATTTTTTAATAAATAAAAAAATAACAAAAACAATTAACTTATAAATTCTTAGGTTTTTAATTAATTCTCTATCAATTTTGAGAATTAATTCATTTAAATTTAATTTTAATCAAAATAAATATGAAAAATTTAAGATTTGATATTGGACTATTTTAGGATCAGATATTGAGAGTTATTTACATAATATTTGATCCAAATTCGTACAAACACAAGAGGAGAAAGATATGATGGCCAAATATGCACCAAAATAGAAAGTTTTTAACACCATTCAAAAGTGAATCAATTTAACCCAAGCCCATGAAGTTTTCTGACCTAAAATGCTCTCTTATATAAACTCATGATTTTCACCAACCTCAAGGACAAAGAGTAACCTCCAAAGCTAGACCAAAAAATCTAAAATTTTCTAAAGAATAGTGCAAATTCGTGTTCCATTTCCTAGGAGGATTCAAAACCAACCAACTCTTCCATTCAAGCTCTGAGATATCAAAGAGTAAGTTTAGATCAATAACAATGATCAGTCATGCCTGAAACATGCATACCATTGAACTTCGGTTGCATCATGTTCGTGAATTTCGTATTTTAATTGTGTTTTGATTTAAACTACTAATCCCATTGTCTTCCTGATATCTAATAGAACAGGTTCAACGTATCGCATGAAACCATAGACCTCGGGTTCGATCCCAGCCTTTTGCATTTTCGTTTTTAGCTTCTTTTTTTTCACTTTAACCAATATTTACTTTATTTGTTTGTTTTTAATCAACTTATTTAATTAGTTTTAATCTAAAAAAAATCATAAAACCAAATAAAAATCGAAAAACCTTAGAAAATAAAAAACGGATTTAAATTTTTTTATCAAATTAATCGTTTAGATTTCTACATCATAAAAGCTTTTTTTACATAATAAAATAAAAATAATTTAATTCAGGCATAGATTTCTTAAGTAACTAATTTGTAATTAAATTATAGCTAGGTTTTTTTCCTTTTCAATTAAAAAAAATCACAAAAAGATAAATTTGGATTTCCTTTTAATTTGCTAATAATTTTCTTTTTTAAACACAATTTAAATAAAAAATATATAGTAAATTTAGTTTAGATTTTAGGACATAAACTTAATTTAATTAGACTTAATTTCTTTTTTAAATAACATTGACATTTGGTTTTTTTATTAACTCAAATTAATTATTATTTTTTAATAAATAAAAAAATAACAAAAACAATTAACTTATAAATTCTTAGGTTTTTAATTAATTATCTATCAATTTTGAGAATTAATTCATTTAAATTTAATTTTAATCAAAATAAATATGAAAAATTTAAGATTTGATATTGGACTATTTTAGGATCAGATATTGAGAGTTATTTACATAATATGTGATCCAAATTCGTGCAAACACAAGAGGAGAAAGATATGATGGCCAAATATGCACCAAAATAGAAAGTTTTTAACACCATTCAAAAGTGAATCAATTTAACCCAAGCCCATGAAGTTTTCTGACCTAAAATGCTCTCATATATAAACTCATGATTTTCACCAACCTCAAGGACAAAGAGTAACCTCCAAAGCTAGACCAAAAAATCTAAAATTTTCTAAAGAATAGTGCAAATTCGTGTTCCATTTCCTAGGAGGATTCAAAACCAACCAACTCTTCCATTCAAGCTCTGAGATATCAAAGAGTAAGTTTAGATCAATAACAATGATCAGTCATGCCTGAAACATGCATACCATTGAACTTCGGTTGCATCATGTTCGTGAATTTCGTATTTTAATAGTGTTTTGATTTAAACTACTAATCCCATTGTCTTCCTGATATCTAATAGAACAGGTTCAACGTATCGCATGAAACCATAGACCTCGGGTTCGATCCCATCCTTTTGCATTTTCGTTTTTAGCTTCTTTTTTTCACTTTAACCAATATTTACTTTATTTGTTTGTTTTTAATCAACTTATTTAATTAGTTTTAATCTAAAAAAAATCATAAAACCAAATAAAAATCGAAAAACCTTAGAAAATAAAAAACGGATTTAAATTTTTTTATCAAATATCGTTTAGATTTCTACATCATAAAAGTTTTTTTTACATAATAAAATAAAAATAATTTAATTCAGGCATAGATTTCTTAAGTAACTAATTTGTAATTAAATTATAGCTAGGTTTTTTTCCTTTTCAATTAAAAAAAATCACAAAAAGATAAATTTGGATTTCCTTTTAATTTGCTAATAATTTTCTTTTTTAAACACAATTTAAATAAAAATATATAGTAAATTTAGTTTAGATTTTAGGACATAAACTTAATTTAATTAGACTTAATTTCTTTTTTAAATAACATTGACATTTGGTTTTTTTATTAACTCAAATTAATTATTATTTTTTAATAAATAAAAAAATAACAAAAACAATTAACTTATAAATTCTTAGGTTTTTAATTAATTCTCTATCAATTTTGAGAATTAATTCATTTAAATTTAATTTTAATCAAAATAAATATGAAAAATTTAAGATTTGATATTGGACTATTTTAGGATCAGATATTGAGAGTTATTTACATAATATTTGATCCAAATTCGTACAAACACAAGAGGAGAAAGATATGATGGCCAAATATGCACCAAAATAGAAAGTTTTTAACACCATTCAAAAGTGAATCAATTTAACCCAAGCCCATGAAGTTTTCTGACCTAAAATGCTCTCTTATATAAACTCATGATTTTCACCAACCTCAAGGACAAAGAGTAACCTCCAAAGCTAGACCAAAAAATCTAAAATTTTCTAAAGAATAGTGCAAATTCGTGTTCCATTTCCTAGGAGGATTCAAAACCAACCAACTCTTCCATTCAAGTTCTGAGATATCAAAGTGTAAGTTTAGAACAATAACAATGATCAGTCATGCCTGAAACATGCATACCATTGAACTTCGGTTGCATCATGTTCGTGAATTTCGTATTTTAATTGTGTTTTGATTTAAACTACTAATCCCATTGTCTTCCTGATATCTAATAGAACAGGTTCAACATATCGCATGAAACCATAGACCTCGGGTTCGATCCCATCCTTTTGCATTTTCGTTTTTAGCTTCTTTTTTTCACTTTAACCAATATTTACTTTATTTTTTTGTTTTTAATCAACTTATTTAATTAGTTTTAATCTAAAAAAAATCATAAAACCAAATAAAAATCGAAAAACCTTAGAAAATAAAAAACGGATTTAAATTTTTTTATCAAATTAATCGTTTAGATTTCTACATCATAAAAGTTTTTTTTACATAATAAAATAAAAATAATTTAATTCAGGCATAGATTTCTTAAGTAACTAATTTGTAATTAAATTATAGCTAGGTTTTTTTCCTTTTCAATTAAAAAAAATCACAAAAAGATAAATTTGGATTTCCTTTTAATTTGCTAATAATTTTCTTTTTTAAACACAATTTAAATAAAAATATATAGTAAATTTAGTTTAGATTTTAGGACATAAACTTAATTTAATTAGACTTAATTTCTTTTTTAAATAACATTGACATTTGGTTTTTTTATTAACTCAAATTAATTATTATTTTTTAATAAATAAAAAAATAACAAAAACAATTAACTTATAAATTCTTAGGTTTTTAATTAATTCTCTATCAATTTTGAGAATTAATTCATTTAAATTTAATTTTAATCAAAATAAATATGAAAAATTTAAGATTTGATATTGGACTATTTTAGGATCAGATATTGAGAGTTATTTACATAATATTTGATCCAAATTCGTACAAACACAAGAGGAGAAAGATATGATGGCCAAATATGCACCAAAATAGAAAGTTTTTAACACCATTCAAAAGTGAATCAATTTAACCCAAGCCCATGAAGTTTTCTGACCTAAAATGCTCTCTTATATAAACTCATGATTTTCACCAACCTCAAGGACAAAGAGTAACCTCCAAAGCTAGACCAAAAAATCTAAAATTTTCTAAAGAATAGTGCAAATTCGTGTTCCATTTCCTAGGAGGATTCAAAACCAACCAACTCTTCCATTCAAGCTCTGAGATATCAAAGTGTAAGTTTAGAACAATAACAATGATCAGTCATGCCTGAACACATGCATACCATTGAACTTCGGTTGCATCATGTTCGTGAATTTCGTATTTTAATTGTGTTTTGATTTAAACTACTAATCCCATTATCTTCCTGATATCTAATAGAACAGGTTCAACGTATCGCATGAAACCATAGACCTCGGGTTCGATCCCAGCCTTTTGCATTTTCGTTTTTAGCTTCTTTTTTTCACTTTAACCAATATTTACTTTATTTGTTTGTTTTTAATCAACTTATTTAATTAGTTTTAATCTTAAAAAAATCATAAAACCAAATAAAAATCGAAAAACCTTAGAAAATAAAAAACGGATTTAAATTTTTTTATCAAATTAATCGTTTAGATTTCTACATCATAAAAGTTTTTTTTACATAATAAAATAAAAATAATTTAATTCAGGCATAGATTTCTTAAGTAACTAATTTGTAATTAAATTATAGCTAGGTTTTTTTCCTTTTCAATTAAAAAAAAATCACAAAAAGATAAATTTGGATTTCCTTTTAATTTGCTAATAATTTTCTTTTTTAAACACAATTTAAAAAAAATATATAGTAAATTTAGTTTAGATTTTAGGACATAAACTTAATTTAATTAGACTTAATTTCTTTTTTAAATAACATTGACATTTGGTTTTTTTATTAACTCAAATTAATTATTTTTTTTTAGTAAATAAAAAAATAACAAAAACAATTAACTTATAAATTCTTAGGTTTTTAATTAATTCTCTATCAAATTTGAGAATTAATTCATTTAAATTTAATTTTAATCAAAATAAATATGAAAATTTTAAGATTTGATATTGGACTATTTTAGGATCAGATATTGAGAGTTATTTACATAATATTTGATCCAAATACCTGCAAACACAAGAGGAGAAAGATATGATGACCAAATATGCACCAAAATAGAATGTTTTTAACACCATTCAAAAGTGAATCAATTAAACCCAAGCCCATGAAGTTTTTTGACCTAAAATGCTCTCTTATATAAACTCATGATTTTCACCAACCTCAAGGACAAAGAGTAACCTCCAAAGCTAGACCAAAAAATCTAAAATTTTCTAAAGAATAGTGCAAATTCGTGTTCCATTTCCTAGGAGGATTCAAAACCAACCAACTCTTCCATTCAAGCTCTGAGATATCAAAGTGTAAGTTTAGAACAATAACAATGATCAGTCATGCCAGAAACATGCATACCATTGAACTTCGGTTGCATCATGTTCGTGAATTTCGTATTTTAATTGTGTTTTGATTTAAACTACTAATCCCATTATCTTCCTGATATCTAATAGAACAGGTTCAACGTATCGCATGAAACCATAGACCTCGGGTTCGATCCCAGCCTTTTGCATTTTCGTTTTTAGCTTCTTTTTTTCACTTTAACCAATATTTACTTTATTTGTTTGTTTTTAATCAACTTATTTAATTAGTTTTAATCTTAAAAAAATCATAAAACCAAATAAAAATCGAAAAACCTTAGAAAATAAAAAACAAATTTAAATTTTTTTATCAAATTAATCGTTTAGATTTCTACATCATAAAAGTTTTTTTTACATAATAAAATAAAAATAATTTAATTCAGGCATAGATTTCTTAAGTATCTAATTTGTAATTAAATTATAGCTAGGTTTTTTTCCTTTTCAATTAAAAAAAATCACAAAAAGATAAATTTGGATTTCCTTTTAATTTGCTAATAATTTTCTTTTTTAAACACAATTTAAAAAAAATATATAGTAAATTTAGTTTAGATTTTAGGACATAAACTTAATTTAATTAGACTTAATTTCTTTTTTAAATAACATTGACATTTGGTTTTTTTATTAACTCAAATTAATTATTATTTTTAGTAAATAAAAAAATAACAAAAACAATTAAATTATAAATTCTTAGGTTTTTAATTAATTCTCTATCAAATTTGAGAATTAATTCATTTAAATTTAATTTTAATCAAAATAAATATGAAAATTTTAAGATTTGATATTGGACTATTTTAGGATCAGATATTGAGAGTTATTTACATAATATTTGATCCAAATACCTGCAAACACAAGAGGAGAAAGATATGATGACCAAATATGCACCAAAATAGAATGTTTTTAACACCATTCAAAAGTGAATCAATTAAACCCAAGCCCATGAAGTTTTTTGACCTAAAATGCTCTCTTATATAAACTCATGATTTTCACCAACCTCAAGGACAAAGAGTAACCTCCAAAGCTAGACCAAAAAATCTAAAATTTTCTAAAGAATAGTGCAAATTCGTGTTCCATTTCCTAGGAGGATTCAAAACCAACCAACTCTTCCATTCAAGCTCTGAGATATCAAAGTGTAAGTTTAGAACAATAACAATGATCAGTCATGCCAGAAACATGCATACCATTGAACTTCGGTTGCATCATGTTCGTGAATTTCGTATTTTAATTGTGTTTTGATTTAAACTACTAATCCCATTATCTTCCTGATATCTAATAGAACAGGTTCAACGTATCGCATGAAACCATAGACCTCGGGTTCGATCCCAGCCTTTTGCATTTTCGTTTTTAGCTTCTTTTTTTCACTTTAACCAATATTTACTTTATTTGTTTGTTTTTAATCAACTTATTTAATTAGTTTTAATCTTAAAAAAATCATAAAACCAAATAAAAATCGAAAAACCTTAGAAAATAAAAAACAAATTTAAATTTTTTTATCAAATTAATCGTTTAGATTTCTACATCATAAAAGTTTTTTTTACATAATAAAATAAAAATAATTTAATTCAGGCATAGATTTCTTAAGTATCTAATTTGTAATTAAATTATAGCTAGGTTTTTTTCCTTTTCAATTAAAAAAAATCACAAAAAGATAAATTTGGATTTCCTTTTAATTTGCTAATAATTTTCTTTTTTAAACACAATTTAAAAAAAATATATAGTAAATTTAGTTTAGATTTTAGGACATAAACTTAATTTAATTAGACTTAATTTCTTTTTTAAATAACATTGACATTTGGTTTTTTTATTAACTCAAATTAATTATTTTTTTTTAGTAAATAAAAAAATAACAAAAACAATTAAATTATAAATTCTTAGGTTTTTAATTAATTCTCTATCAAATTTGAGAATTAATTCATTTAAATTTAATTTTAATCAAAATAAATATGAAAATTTTAAGATTTGATATTGGACTATTTTAGGATCAGATATTGAGAGTTATTTACATAATATTTGATCCAAATTCCTGCAAACACAAGAGGAGAAAGATATGATGACCAAATATGCACCAAAATAGAAAGTTTTTAACACCATTCAAAAGTGAATCAATTTAACCCAAGCCCATGAAGTTTTCTGACCTAAAATGCTCTCTTATATAAACTCATGATTTTCACCAACCTCAAGGACAAAGAGTAACCTCCAAAGCTAGACCAAAAAATCTAAAACTTTCAAAAGAATAGTGCAAATCCGTGTTCCATTTCCTAGGAGGATTCAAAATCAACCAACTCTTCCATTCAAGTTCTGAGATATCAAAGAGTAAGTTTAGATCAATAACAATGATCAGTCATGCTGAAACATGCATACCATTGAACTTCGGTTGCATCATGTTCGTGAATTTCGTATTTTAATTGTGTTTTGATTTAAACTACTAATCCCATTGTCTTCCTGATATCTAATAGAACAGGTTCAACGTATCGCATGAAACCATAGACCTCGGGTTCGATCCCAGCCTTTTGCATTTTCGTTTTTAGCTTCTTTTTTTCACTTTAACCAATATTTACTTTATTTGTTTGTTTTTAATCAACTTATTTAATTAGTTTTAATCTAAAAAAAATCATAAAACCAAATAAAAATCGAAAAACCTTAGAAAATAAAAAACGGATTTAAATTTTTTTATCAAATTAATCGTTTAGATTTCTACATCATAAAAGCTTTTTTTACATAATAAAATAAAAATAATTTAATTCAGGCATAGATTTCTTAAGTAACTAATTTGTAATTAAATTATAGCTAGGTTTTTTTCCTTTTCAATTAAAAAAAAATCACAAAAAGATAAATTTGGATTTCCTTTTAATTTGCTAATAATTTTCTTTTTTAAACACAATTTAAAAAAAATATATAGTAAATTTAGTTTAGTTTTTAGGACATAAACTTAATTTAATTAGACTTAATTTCTTTTTTAAATAACATTGACATTTGGTTTTTTTATTAACTCAAATTAATTATTTTTTTTTAGTAAATAAAAAAATAACAAAAACAATTAACTTATAAATTCTTAGGTTTTTAATTAATTCTCTATCAAATTTGAGAATTAATTCATTTAAATTTAATTTTAATCAAAATAAATATGAAAATTTTAAGATTTGATATTGGACTATTTTAGGATCAGATATTGAGAGTTATTTACATAATTTTTGATCCAAATACCTGCAAACACAAGAGGAGAAAGATATGATGACCAAATATGCACCAAAATAGAATGTTTTTAACACCATTCAAAAGTGAATCAATTAAACCCAAGCCCATGAAGTTTTTTAACCTAAAATGCTCTCTTATATAAACTCATGATTTTCACCAACCTCAAGGACAAAGAGTAACCTCCAAAGCTAGACCAAAAAATCTAAAATTTTCTAAAGAATAGTGCAAATTCGTGTTCCATTTCCTAGGAGGATTCAAAACCAACCAACTCTTCCATTCAAGCTCTGAGATATCAAAGTGTAAGTTTAGAACAATAACAATGATCAGTCATGCCAGAAACATGCATACCATTGAACTTCGGTTGCATCATGTTCGTGAATTTCGTATTTTAATTGTGTTTTGATTTAAACTACTAATCCCATTATCTTCCTGATATCTAATAGAACAGGTTCAACGTATCGCATGAAACCATAGACCTCGGGTTCGATCCCAGCCTTTTGCATTTTCGTTTTTAGCTTCTTTTTTTCACTTTAACCAATATTTACTTTATTTGTTTGTTTTTAATCAACTTATTTAATTAGTTTTAATCTTTAAAAAATCATAAAACCAAATAAAAATCGAAAAACCTTAGAAAATAAAAAACAAATTTAAATTTTTTTATCAAATTAATCGTTTAGATTTCTACATCATAAAAGTTTTTTTTACATAATAAAATAAAAATAATTTAATTCAGGCATAGATTTCTTAAGTATCTAATTTGTAATTAAATTATAGCTAGGTTTTTTTCCTTTTCAATTAAAAAAAATCACAAAAAGATAAATTTGGATTTCCTTTTAATTTGCTAATAATTTTCTTTTTTAAACACAATTTAAAAAAAATATATAGTAAATTTAGTTTAGATTTTAGGACATAAACTTAATTTAATTAGACTTAATTTCTTTTTTAAATATCATTGACATTTGGTTTTTTTATTAACTCAAATTAATTATTTTTTTTTAGTAAATAAAAAAATAACAAAAACAATTAAATTATAAATTCTTAGGTTTTTAATTAATTCTCTATCAAATTTGAGAATTAATTCATTTAAATTTAATTTTAATCAAAATAAATATGAAAATTTTAAGATTTGATATTGGACTATTTTAGGATCAGATATTGAGAGTTATTTACATAATATTTGATCCAAATACCTGCAAACACAAGAGGAGAAAGATATGATGACCAAATATGCACCAAAATAGAATGTTTTTAACACCATTCAAAAGTGAATCAATTAAACCCAAGCCCATGAAGTTTTTTGACCTAAAATGCTCTCTTATATAAACTCATGATTTTCACCAACCTCAAGGACAAAGAGTAACCTCCAAAGCTAGACCAAAAAATCTAAAATTTTCTAAAGAATAGTGCAAATTCGTGTTCCATTTCCTAGGAGGATTCAAAACCAACCAACTCTTCCATTCAAGCTCTGAGATATCAAAGTGTAAGTTTAGAACAATAACAATGATCAGTCATGCCAGAAACATGCATACCATTGAACTTCGGTTGCATCATGTTCGTGAATTTCGTATTTTAATTGTGTTTTGATTTAAACTACTAATCCCATTATCTTCCTGATATCTAATAGAACAGGTTCAACGTATCGCATGAAACCATAGACCTCGGGTTCGATCCCAGCCTTTTGCATTTTCGTTTTTAGCTTCTTTTTTTCACTTTAACCAATATTTACTTTATTTGTTTGTTTTTAATCAACTTATTTAATTAGTTTTAATCTTAAAAAAATCATAAAACCAAATAAAAATCGAAAAACCTTAGAAAATAAAAAACAAATTTAAATTTTTTTATCAAATTAATCGTTTAGATTTCTACATCATAAAAGTTTTTTTTACATAATAAAATAAAAATAATTTAATTCAGGCATAGATTTCTTAAGTATCTAATTTGTAATTAAATTATAGCTAGGTTTTTTTCCTTTTCAATTAAAAAAAATCACAAAAAGATAAATTTGGATTTCCTTTTAATTTGCTAATAATTTTCTTTTTTAAACACAATTTAAAAAAAATATATAGTAAATTTAGTTTAGATTTTAGGACATAAACTTAATTTAATTAGACTTAATTTCTTTTTTAAATAACATTGACATTTGGTTTTTTTATTAACTCAAATTAATTATTATTTTTTAGTAAATAAAAAAATAACAAAAACAGTTAACTTATAAATTCTTAGGTTTTTAATTAATTCTCTCTCAAATTTGAGAATTAATTCATTTAAATTTAATTTTAATCAAAATAAATATGAAAATTTTAAGATTTGATATTGGACTATTTTAGGATCAGATATTGAGAGTTATTTACATAATATTTGATCCAAATTCCTGCAAACACAAGAGGAGAAAGATATGATGACCAAATATGCACCAAAATAGAAAGTTTTTAACACCATTCAAAAGTGAATCAATTTAACCCCAGCCCATGAAGTTTTCTGACCTAAAATGCTCTCTTATATAAACTCATGATTTTCACCAACCTAAAGGACAAAGAGTAACCTCCAAAGCTAGACCAAAAAATCTAAAACTTTCAAAAGAATAGTGCAAATCCGTGTTCCATTTCCTAGGAGGATTCAAAACCAACCAACTCTTCCATTCAAGTTCTGAGATATCAAAGAGTAAGTTTAGATCAATAACAATGATCAGTCATGCTGAAACATGCATACAATTGAACTTCGGTTGCATCATGTTCGTGAATTTCGTATTTTAATTGTGTTTTGATTTAAACTACTAATCCCATTGTCTTCCTGATATCTAATAGAACAGGTTCAACGTATCGCATGAAACCATAGACCTCCGGTTCGATCCCAGCCTTTTGCATTTTCGTTTTTAGCTTCTTTTTTTCACTTTAACCAATATTTACTTTATTTGTTTGTTTTTAATCAACTTATTTAATTAGTTATAATCTAAAAATATCATAAAACCAAATACAAATCGAAAAACCTTAGAAAATAAAAAACGGATTTAAATTTTTTTATCAAATTAATCGTTTAGATTTCTACTTCATAAAAGTTTTTTTTACATAATAAAATAAAAATAATTTAATTCAGGCATAGATTTCTTAAGTAACTAAT
This sequence comes from Lathyrus aphaca, assembly GCA_963966055.1. NCBI lineage: Eukaryota > Viridiplantae > Streptophyta > Magnoliopsida > Fabales > Fabaceae > Lathyrus > Lathyrus aphaca. The sequence continues at coordinate 408,231,975 of OZ014524.1, read as the reverse complement.
TTGTAATTAAATTATAGCTAGGTTTTTTTCCTTTTCAATTAAAAAAAAATCACAAAAAGATAAATTTGGATTTCCTTTTAATTTGCTAATAATTTTCTTTTTTAAACACAATTTAAAAAAAAAATATAGTAAATTTAGTTTAGATTTTAGGCCATAAACTTAATTTAATTAGACTTAATTTCTTTTTTAAATAACATTGACATTTGGTTTTTTTATTAACTCAAATTAATTATTATTTTTTAATAAATAAAAAAATAACAAAATCAATTAACTTATAAATTCTTAGGTTTTTAATTAATTCTCTATCAATTTTGAGAATTAATTCATTTAAATTTAATTTTAATCAAAATAAATATGAAAAATTTAAGATTTGATATTGGACTATTTTAGGATCAGATATTGAGAGTTATTTACATAATATTTGATCCAAATTCGTGCAAACACAAGAGGAGAAAGATATGATGGCCAAATATGCACCAAAATAGAAAGTTTTTAACACCATTCAAAAGTGAATCAATTTAACCCAAGCCCATGAAGTTTTCTGACCTAAAATGCTCTCTTATATAAACTCATGATTTTCACCAACCTCAAGGACAAAGAGTAACCTCCAAAGCTAGACCAAAAAATCTAAAACTTTCAAAAGAATAGTGCAAATTCGTGTTCCATTTCCTAGGAGGATTCAAAACCAACCAACTCTTCCATTCAAGTTCTGAGATATCAAAGAGTAAGTTTAGATCAATAACAATGATCAGTCATGCTGAAACATGCATACCATTGAACTTCGGTTGCATCATGTTCGTGAATTTCGTATTTTAATTGTGTTTTGATTTAAACTACTAATCCCATTGTCTTCCTGATATATAATAGAACAGGTTCAACGTATCGCATGAAACCATAGACCTCGGGTTCGATCCCAGCCTTTTGCATTTTCGTTTTTAGCTTCTTTTGTTCACTTTAACCAATATTTACTTTATTTGTTTGTTTTTAATCAACTTATTTAATTAGTTTTAATCTAAAAAAATCATAAAACCAAATACAAATCGAAAAACCTTAGAAAATAAAAAACGGATTTAAATTTTTTTATCAAATTAATCGTTTAGATTTCTACTTCATAAAAGTTTTTTTTACATAATAAAATAAAAATAATTTAATTCAGGCATAGATTTCTTAAGTAACTAAATTGTAATTAAATTATAGCTAGGTTTTTTTCCTTTTCAATTAAAAAAAAATCACAAAAAGATAAATTTGGATTTCCTTTTAATTTGCTAATAATTTTCTTTTTTAAACACAATTTAAAAAAAATATATAGTAAATTTAGTTTAGATTTTAGGACATAAACTTAATTTAATTAGACTTAATTTCTTTTTTAAATAACATTGACATTTGGTTTTTTTATTAACTCAAATTAATTATTATTTTTTAATAAATAAAAAAATAACAAAATCAATTAACTTATAAATTCTTAGGTTTTTAATTAATTCTCTATCAATTTTGAGAATTAATTCATTTAAATTTAATTTTAATCAAAATAAATATGAAAAATTTAAGATTTGATATTGGACTATTTTAGGATCAGATATTGAGAGTTATTTACATAATATTTGATCCAAATTCGTGCAAACACAAGAGGAGAAAGATATGATGGCCAAATATGCACCAAAATAGAAAGTTTTTAACACCATTCAAAAGTGAATCAATTTAACCCAAGCCCATGAAGTTTTTTGACCTAAAATGCTCTCTTATATAAACTCATGATTTTCACCAACCTCAAGGACAAAGAGTAACCTCCAAAGCTAGACCAAAAAATCTAAAATTTTCTAAAGAATAGTGCAAATTTGTGTTCCATTTCCTAGGAGGATTTAAAACCAACCAACTCTTCCATTCAAGCTCTGAGATATCAAAGAGTAAGTTTAGATCAATAACAATGATCAGTCATGCCTGAAACATGCATACCATTGAACTTCGGTTGCATCATGTTCGTGAATTTCGTATTTTAATTGTGTTTTGATTTAAACTACTAATCCCATTGTCTTCCTGGTATCTAATAGAACAGGTTCAACGTATCGCATGAAACCATAGACCTCGGGTTCGATCCCAGCCTTTTGCATTTTCGTTTTTAGCTTCTTTTTTTCACTTTAACCAATATTTACTTTATTTGTTTGTTTTTAATCAACTTATTTAATTAGTTTTAATCTTAAAAAAATCATAAAACCAAATAAAAATCGAAAAACCTTAGAAAATAAAAAACAGATTTAAATTTTTTTATCAAATTAATCGTTTAGATTTCTACATCATAAAAGTTTTTTTTACATAATAAAATAAAAATAATTTAATTCAGGCATAGATTTCTTAAGTATCTAATTTGTAATTAAATTATAGCTAGGTTTTTTTCCTTTTCAATTAAAAAAAATCACAAAAAGATAAATTTGGATTTCCTTTTAATTTGCTAATAATTTTCTTTTTTAAACACAATTTAAAAAAAATATATAGTAAATTTAGTTTAGATTTTAGGACATAAACTTAATTTAATTAGACTTAATTTCTTTTTTAAATAACATTGACATTTGGTTTTTTTATTAACTCAAATTAATTATTTTTTTTTAGTAAATAAAAAAATAACAAAAACAATTAAATTATAAATTCTTAGGTTTTTAATTAATTCTCTATCAAATTTGAGAATTAATTCATTTAAATTTAATTTTAATCAAAATAAATATGAAAATTTTAAGATTTGATATTGGACTATTTTAGGATCAGATATTGAGAGTTATTTACATAATATTTGATCCAAATTCCTGCAAACACAAGAGGAGAAAGATATGATGGCCAAATATGCACCAAAATAGAAAGTTTTTAACACCATTCAAAAGTGAATCAATTTAACCCAAGCCCATGAAGTTTTCTGACCTAAAATGCTCTCTTATATAAACTCATGATTTTCACCAACCTCAAGGACAAAGAGTAACCTCCAAAGCTAGACCAAAAAATCTAAAACTTTCAAAAGAATAGTGCAAATCCGTGTTCCATTTCCTAGGAGGATTCAAAATCAACCAACTCTTCCATTCAAGTTCTGAGATGTCAAAGAGTAAGTTTAGATCAATAACAATGATCAGTCATGCTGAAACATGCATACCATTGAACTTCGGTTGCATCATGTTCGTGAATTTGGTATTTTAATTGTGTTTTGATTTAAACTACTAATTCCATTGTCTTCCTGATATCTAATAGAACAGGTTCAACGTATCGCATGAAACCATAGACCTCGGGTTCGATCCCAGCCTTTTGCATTTTCGTTTTTAGCTTCTTATTTTCACTTTAACCAATATTTACTTTATTTATTTGTTTTTAATCAACTTATTTAATTAGTTTTAATCTAAAAAAAATCATAAAACCTAATAAAAATCGAAAAACCTTAGAAAATAAAAAACGGATTTAAATTTTTTTATCAAATTAATCGTTTAGATTTCTACATCATAAAAGTTTTTTTTACATAATAAAATAAAAATAATTTAATTCAGGCATAGATTTCTTAAGTAACTAATTTGTAATTAAATTATAGCTAGGTTTTTTTCCTTTTCAATTAAAAAAAATCACAAAAAGATAAATTTGGATTTCCTTTTAATTTGCTAATAATTTTCTTTTTTAAACACAATTTAAGAAAAATATATAGTAAATTTAGTTTAGATTTTAGGACATAAACTTAATTTAATTAGACTTAATTTCTTTTTTAAATAACATTGACATTTGGTTTTTTTATTAACTCAAATTAATTATTATTTTTTAGTAAATAAAAAAATAACAAAAACAGTTAACTTATAAATTCTTAGGTTTTTAATTAATTCTCTCTCAAATTTGAGAATTAATTCATTTAAATTTAAATCAAAATAAATATGAAAATTTTAAGATTTGATATTGGACTATTTTAGGATCAGATATTGAGAGTTATTTACATAATATTTGATCCAAATTCCTGCAAACACAAGAGGAGAAAGATATGATGACCAAATATGCACCAAAATAGAAATTTTTTAACACCATTCAAAAGTGAATCAATTTAACCCAAGCCCATGAAGTTTTTTGACCTAAAATGCTCTCTTATATAAACTCATGATTTTCACCAACCACAAGGACAAAGAGTAACCTCCAAAGCTAGACCAAAAAATCTAAAATTTTCTAAAGAATAGTGCAAATTCGTGTTCCATTTCCTAGGAGGATTCAGAACCAACAACCTCTTCCATTCAAGCTCTGAGATATCAAAGTGTAAGTTTAGAACAATAACAATGATCAGTCATGCCAGAAACATGCATACCATTGAACTTCGGTTGCATCATGTTCGTGAATTTCGTATTTTAATTGTGTTTTGATTTAAACTACTAATCCCATTATCATCCTGATATCTAATAGAACAGGTTCAACGTATCGCATGAAACCATAGACCTCGGGTTCGATCCCAGCCTTTTGCATTTTCGTTTTTAGCTTCTTTTTTTCACTTTAACCAATATTTACTTTATTTGTTTGTTTTTAATCAACTTATTTAATTAGTTTTAATCTTAAAAAAATCATAAAACCAAATAAAAATCGAAAAACCTTAGAAAATAAAAAACAAATTTAAATTTTTTTATCAAATTAATCGTTTAGATTTCTACATCATAAAAGTTTTTTTTACATAATAAAATAAAAATAATTTAATTCAGGCATAGATTTCTTAAGTATCTAATTTGTAATTAAATTATAGCTAGGTTTTTTTCCTTTTCAATTAAAAAAAATCACAAAAAGATAAATTTGGATTTCCTTTTAATTTGCTAATAATTTTCTTTTTTAAACACAATTTAAAAAAAATATATAGTAAATTTAGTTTAGATTTTAGGACATAAACTTAATTTAATTAGACTTAATTTCTTTTTTAAATAACATTGACATTTGGTTTTTTTATTAACTCAAATTAATTATTTTTTTTTAGTAAATAAAAAAATAACAAAAACAATTAAATTATAAATTCTTAGGTTTTTAATTAATTCTCTATCAAATTTGAGAATTAATTCATTTAAATTTAATTTTAATCAAAATAAATATGAAAATTTTAAGATTTGATATTGGACTATTTTAGGATCAGATATTGAGAGTTATTTACATAATATTTGATCCAAATTCCTGCAAACACAAGAGGAGAAAGATATGATGACCAAATATGCACCAAAATAGAAAGATTTTAACACCATTCAAAAGTGAATCAATTTAACCCAAGCCCATGAAGTTTTCTGACCTAAAATGCTCTCTTATATAAACTCATGATTTTCACCAACCTCAAGGACAAAGAGTAACCTCCAAAGCTAGACCAAAAAATCTAAAACTTTCAAAAGAATAGTGCAAATCCGTGTTCCATTTCCTATGAGGATTCAAAATCAACCAACTCTTCCATTCAAGTTCTGAGATATCAAAGAGTAAGTTTAGATCAATAACAATGATCAGTCATGCTGAAACATGCATACCATTGAACTTCGGTTGCATCATGTTCGTGAATTTCGTATTTTAATTGTGTTTTGATTTAAACTACTAATCCCATTGTCTTCCTGATATCTAATAGAACAGGTTCAACGTATCGCATGAAACCATAGACCTCGGGTTCGATCCCAGCCTTTTGCATTTTCGTTTTTAGCTTCTTTTTTTCACTTTAACCAATATTTACTTTATTTGTTTGTTTTTAATCAACTTATTTAATTAGTTTTAATCTAAAAAAAATCATAAAACCAAATAAAAATCGAAAAACCTTAGAAAATAAAAAACGGATTTAAATTTTTTTATCAAATTAATCGTTTAGATTTCTACATCATAAAAGTTTTTTTTACATAATAAAATAAAAATAATTTAATTCAGGCATAGATTTCTTAAGTAACTAATTTGTAATTAAATTATAGCTAGGTTTTTTTCCTTTTCAATTAAAAAAAATCACAAAAAGATAAATTTGGATTTCCTTTTAATTTGCTAATAATTTTCTTTTTTAAACACAATTTAAAAAAAATATATAGTAAATTTAGTTTAGATTTTAGGACATAAACTTAATTTAATTAGACTTAATTTCTTTTTTAAATAACATTGACATTTGGTTTTTTTATTAACTCAAATTAATTATTATTTTTTAGTAAAAAAAAATAACAAAAACAATTAACTTATAAATTCTTAGGTTTTTAATTAATTCTCTCTCAAATTTGAGAATTAATTCATTTAAATTTAATTTTAATCAAAATAAATATGAAAATTTTAAGATTTGATATTGGACTATTTTAGGATCAGATATTGAGAGTTATTTACATAATATTTGATCCAAATTCGTGCAAACACAAGAGGAGAAAGATATGATGACCAAATATGCACCAAAATAGAAAGTTTTTAACACCATTCAAAAGTGAATCAATTTAACCCCAGCCCATGAAGTTTTCTGACCTAAAATGCTCTCTTATATAAACTCATGATTTTCACCAACCTCAAGGACAAAGAGTAACCTCCAAAGCTAGACCAAAAAATCTAAAACTTTCAAAAGAATAGTGCAAATCCGTGTTCCATTTCCTAGGAGGATTCAAAACCAACCAACTCTTCCATTCAAGTTCTGAGATATCAAAGAGTAAGTTTAGATCAATAACAATGATCAGTCATGCTGAAACATGCATACAATTGAACTTCGGTTGCATCATGTTCGTGAATTTCGTATTTTAATTGTGTTTTGATTTAAACTACTAATCCCATTGTCTTCCTGATATCTAATAGAACAGGTTCAACGTATCGCATGAAACCATAGACCTCAGGTTCGATCCCAGCCTTTTGCATTTTCGTTTTTAGCTTCTTTTTTTCACTTTAACCAATATTTACTTTATTTGTTAGTTTTTAATCAACTTATTTAATTAGTTTTAATCTAAAAATATCATAAAACCAAATACAAATCGAAAAACCTTAGAAAATAAAAAACGGATTTAAATTTTTTTATCAAATTAATCGTTTAGATTTCTACTTCATAAATGTTTTTTTTACATAATAAAATAAAAATAATTTAATTCAGGCATAGATTTCTTAAGTAACTAATTTGTAATTAAATTATAGCTAGGTTTTTTTCCTTTTCAATTAAAAAAAAATCACAAAAAGATAAATTTGGATTTCCTTTTAATTTGCTAATAATTTTCTTTTTTAAACACAATTTAAAAAAAAAATATAGTAAATTTAGTTTAGATTTTAGGCCATAAACTTAATTTAATTAGACTTAATTTCTTTTTTAAATAACATTGACATTTGGTTTTTTTATTAACTCAAATTAATTATTATTTTTTAATAAATAAAAAAATAACAAAATCAATTAACTTATAAATTCTTAGGTTTTTAATTAATTCTCTATCAATTTTGAGAATTAATTCATTTAAATTTAATTTTAATCAAAATAAATATGAAAAATTTAAGATTTGATATTGGACTATTTTAGGATCAGATATTGAGAGTTATTTACATAATATTTGATCCAAATTCGTGCAAACACAAGAGGAGAAAGATATGATGGCCAAATATGCACCAAAATAGAAAGTTTTTAACACCATTCAAAAGTGAATCAATTTAACCCAAGCCCATGAAGTTTTCTGACCTAAAATGCTCTCTTATATAAACTCATGATTTTCACCAACCTCAAGGACAAAGAGTAACCTCCAAAGCTAGACCAAAAAATCTAAAACTTTCAAAAGAATAGTGCAAATCCGTGTTCCATTTCCTAGGAGGATTCAAAACCAACCAACTCTTCCATTCAAGTTCTGAGATATCAAAGAGTAAGTTTAGATCAATAACAATGATCAGTCATGCTGAAACATGCATACCATTGAACTTCGGTTGCATCATGTTCGTGAATTTCGTATTTTAATTGTGTTTTGATTTAAACTACTAATCCCATTGTCTTCCTGATATCTAATAGAACAGGTTCAACGTATCGCATGAAACCATAGACCTCGGGTTCGATCCCAGCCTTTTGCATTTTCGTTTTTAGCTTCTTTTTTTCACTTTAACCAATATTTACTTTATTTGTTTGTTTTTAATCAACTTATTTAATTAGTTTTAATCTAAAAAAATCATAAAACCAAATACAAATCGAAAAACCTTAGAAAATAAAAAACGGATTTAAATTTTTTTATCAAATTAATCGTTTAGATTTCTACTTCATAAAAGTTTTTTTTAGATAATAAAATAAAAATAATTTAATTCAGGCATAGATTTCTTAAGTAACTAAATTGTAATTAAATTATAGCTAGGTTTTTTTCCTTTTCAATTAAAAAAAAATCACAAAAAGATAAATTTGGATTTCCTTTTAATTTGCTAATAATTTTCTTTTTTAAACACAATTTAAAAAAAAAATATAGTAAATTTAGTTTAGATTTTAGGACATAAACTTAATTTAATTAGACTTAATTTCTTTTTTAAATAACATTGACATTTGGTTTTTTTATTAACTCAAATTAATTATTATTTTTTAATAAATAAAAAAATAACAAAAACAATTAACTTATAAATTCTTAGGTTTTTAATTAATTCTCTATCAAATTTGAGAATTAATTCATTTAAATTTAATTTTAATCAAAATAAATATGAAAAATTTAAGATTTGATATTGGACTATTTTATGATCAGATATTGAGAGTTATTTACATAATATTTGTTCCAAATTCGTGCAAACACAAGAGGAGAAAGATATGATGGCCAAATATGCACCAAAATAGAAAGTTTTTAACACCATTCAAAATTGAATCAATTTAACCCAAGCCCATGAAGTTTTCTGACCTAAAATGCTCTCTTATATAAACTCATGATTTTCACCAACCTCAAGGACAAAGAGTAACCTCCAAAGCTAGACCAAAAAATCTAAAATTTTCTAAAGAATAGTGCAAATTTGTCTTCCATTTCCTAGGAGGATTCAAAACCAACCAACTCTTCCATTCAAGCTCTGAGATATCAAAGAGTAAGTTTAGATCAATAACAATGATCAGTCATGCCTGAAACATGCATACCATTGAACTTCGGTTGCATCATGTTCGTGAATTTCGTATTTTAATTGTGTTTTAATTTAAACTACTAATCCCATTGTCTTCCTAATATCTAATAGAACAGGTTCAACGTATCGCATGAAACCATAGACCTCGGGTTCGATCCCAGCCTTTTTCATTTTCTTTTTTAGCTTATTTTTTTCACTTTAACCAATATTTACTTTATTTGTTTGTTTATAATCAACTTATTTAATTAGTTTTAATCTTAAAAAAATCATAAAAGCAAATAAAAATCGAAAAACCTTAGAAAATAAAAAACGGATTTAAATTTTTTTATCAAATTAATCGTTTAGATTTCTACTTCATAAAAGCTTTTTTTACATAATAAATTAAAAATAATTTAATTCAGGCATAGATTTCTTAAGTAACTAATTTGTAATTAAATTATAGCTAGGTTGTTTTCCTTTTCAATTAAAAAAAAATCACAAAAAGATAAATTTGGATTTCCTTTTAATTTGCTAATAATTTTCTTTTTTAAACACAATTTAAAAAAAAAATATAGTAAATTTAGTTTAGATTTTAGGACATAAACTTAATTTAATTAGACTTAATTTCTTTTTTAAATAGCATTGATATTTGGTTTTTTTATTAACTCAAATTAATTATTATTTTTTAATAAATAAAAAAATAACAAAAACAATTAACTTATAAATTCTTAGGTTTTTAATTAATTCTCTATCAATTTTGAGAATTAATTCATTTAAATTTAATTTTAATCAAAATAAATATGAAAAATTTAAGATTTGATATTGGACTATTTTAGGATCAGATATTGAGAGTTATTTACATAATATTTGATCCAAATTCGTGCAAACACAAGAGGAGAAAGATATGATGGCCAAATATGCACCAAAATAGAAAGTTTTTAACACCATTCAAAAGTGAATCAATTTAACCCAAGCCCATGAAGTTTTCTGACCTAAAATGCTCTCTTATATAAACTCATGATTTTCACCAACCTCAAGGACAAAGAGTAACCTCCAAAGCTAGACCAAAAAATCTAAAATTTTCTAAAGAATAGTGCGAATTTGTGTTCCATTTCCTAGGAGGATTCAAAACCAACCAACTCTTCCATTCAAGCTCTGAGATATCAAAGAGTAAGTTTAGATCAATAACAATGATCAGTCATGCCTGAAACATGCATACCATTGAACTTCGGTTGCATCATGTTCGTGAATTTCGTATTTTAATTGTGTTTTGATTTAAACTACTAATCCCATTGTCTTCCTGATATCTAATAGAACAGGTTCAACGTATCGCATGAAACCATAGACCTCGGGTTCGATCCCAGCCTTTTTCATTTTCTTTTTTAGCTTCTTTTTTTCACTTTAACCAATATTTACTTTATTTGTTTGTTTATAATCAACTTATTTAATTAGTTTTAATCTTAAAAAAATCATAAAACCAAATAAAAATCGAAAAACCATAGAAAATAAAAAACGGAATTAAATTTTTTTATCAAATTAATCGTTTAGATTTCTACTTCATAAAAGCTTTTTTTACATAATAAAATAAAAATAATTTAATTCAGGCATAGATTTCTTAAGTAACTAATTTGTAATTAAATTATAGCTAGGTTTTTTTCCTTTTCAATTAAAAAAAAAATCACAAAAAGATAAATTTGGATTTCCTTTTAATTTGCTAATAATTTTCTTTTTTAAACACAATTTAAAAAAAAATATAGTAAATTTAGTTTAGATTTTAGGACATAAACTTAATTTAATTAGACTTAATTTCTTTTTTAAATAACATTGATATTTGGTTTTTTTATTAACTCAAATTAATTATTATTTTTTAATAAATAAAAAAATAACAAAAACAATTAACTTATAAATTCTTAGGTTTTTAATTAATTCTCTATCAATTTTGAGAATTAATTCATTTAAATTTAATTTTAATCAAAATAAATATGAAAATTTTAAGATTTAATATTGGACTATTTTAGGATCAGATATTGAGAGTTATTTACATAATATTTGATCCAAATTCGTGCAAACACAAGAGGAGAAAGATATGATGACCAAATATGCACCAAAATAGAAAGTTTTTAACACCATTCAAAAGTGAATCAATTTAACCCAAGCCCATGAAGTTTTCTGACCTAAAATGCTCTCTTATATAAACTCATGATTTTCACCAACCTCAAGGACAAAGAGTAACCTCCAAAGCTAAACCAAAAAATCTAAAATTTTCAAAAGAATAGTGCAAATTCGTGTTCCATTTCCTAGGAGGATTCAAAACCAACCAACTCTTCCATTCAAGCTCTGAGATATCAAAGAGTAAGTTTAGATCAATAACAATGATCAGTCATGCCTAAAACATGCATACCATTGAACTTCGGTTGCATCATGTTCGTGAATTTAGTATTTTAATTGTGTTTTGATTTAAACTACTAATCTCATTGTCTTCCTGATATCTAATAGAACAGGTTCAACGTATCGCATGAAACCATAGACCTCGGGTTCGATCCCAGCCTTTTGCATTTTCGTTTTTAGCTTCTTTTTTTCACTTTAACCAATATTTACTTTATTTGTTTGTTTTTAATCAACTTATTTAATTAGTTTTAATCTAAAAAAATCATAAAACCAAATAAAAATCGAAAAACCTTAGAAAATAAAAAACGGATTGAAATTTTTTTATCAAATTAATCGTTTAGATTTCTACTTCATAAAAGTTTTTTTTATACATAATAAAATAAAAATAATTTAATTCAGGCATAGATTTCTTAATTAACTAATTTGTAATTAAATTATAGCTAGTTTTTTTCCTTTTCAATTAAAAAAAATCACAAAAAGATAAATTTGGATTTCCTTTTAATTTGCTAATAATTTTCTTTTTTTAACACGATTTAAAAAATATATATAGTAAATTTAGTTTAGATTTTAGGACATAAACTTAATTTAATTAGACTTAATTTCTTTTTTAAATAACATTGACATTTGGTTTTTTTATTAACTCAAATTAATTATTATTTTTTAATAAATAAAAAAATAACAAAAACAATTAACTTATAAATTCTTAGGTTTTTAATTAATTCTCTATCAAATTTGAGAATTAATTCATTTAAATTTAATTTTAATCAAAATAAATATGAAAATTTTAAGATTTGATATTGGAATATTTTAGGATCAGATATTGAGAGTTATTTACATAATATTTGATCCAAATTCGTGCAAACACAAGAGGAGAAAGATATGATGACCAAATATGCACCAAAATAGAAAGTTTTTAACACCATTCAAAAGTGAATCAATTTAACCCAAGCCCATGATGTTTTCTGACCTAAAATGCTCTCTTATATAAACTCATGATTTTCACCAACCTCAAGGACAAAGAGTAACCTCCAAAGCTAGACCAAAAAATCTAAAACTTTCAAAAGAATAGTGCAAATTCGTGTTCCATTTCCTAGGAGGATTCAAAACCAACCAACTCTTCCATTCAAGCTCTGAGATATCAAAGAGTAAGTTTAGATCAATAACAATGATCAGTCATGCCTGAAACATGCATACCATTGAACTTCGGTTGCATCATGTTCGTGAATTTCGTATTTTAATTGTGTTTTGATTTAAACTACTAATCCCATTGTCTTCCTGATATCTAATAGAACAGGTTCAACGTATCGCATGAAACCATAGACCTCGGGTTCGATCCCAGCCTTTTGCATTTTTGTTTTTAGCTTCTTTTTTTCACTTTAACCAATATTTACTTTATTTGTTTGTTTTTAATCAACTTATTTAATTAGTTTTAATCTAAAAAAAATCATAAAACCAAATAAAAATCGAAAAACCTTAGGAAATAAAAAACGGATTTAAATTTTTGTATCAAATTAATCGTTTAGATTTCTACTTCATAAAAGTTTTTTTTACATAATAAAATAAAAATAATTTAATTCAGGCATAGATTTCTTAAGTAACTAATTTGTAATTAAATTATAGCTAGGTTTTTTTCCTTTTCAATTAAAAAAAATCACAAAAAGATAAATTTGGATTTCCTTTTAATTTTCTAATAATTTTCTTTTTTAAACACAATTTAAAAAAAATATATAGTAAATTTAGTTTAGATTTTAGGACATAAACTTAATTTAATTAGACTTAATTTCTTTTTTAAATAACATTGACATTTGGTTTTTTTATTAACTCAAATTAATTATTATTTTTTAATAAATAAACAAATAACAAAAACAATTAACTTATAAATTCTTAGGTTTTTAATTAATTCTCTATCAATTTTGAGAATTAATTCATTTAAATTTAATTTTAATCAAAATAAATATGAAAAATTTAAGATTTGATATTGGACTATTTTAGGATCAGATATTGAGAGTTATTTACATAATATTTGATCCAAATTCGTGCAAACACAAGAGGAGAAAGATATGATGGCCAAATATGCACCAAAAATAGAAAGTTTTTAACACCATTCAAAAGTGAATCAATTTAACCCAAGTCCATGAAGTTTTTTGACCTAAAATGCTCTCTTATATAAACTCATGATTTTCACCAACCTCAAGGACAAAGAGTAACCTCCAAAGCTAGACCAAAAAAATCTAAAATTTTCAAAAGAATAGTGCAAATTCGTGTTCCATTTCCTAGGAGGATTCAAAACCAACCAACTCTTCCATTCAAGCTCTGAGATATCAAAGAGTAAGTTTAGATCAATAACAATGATCAGTCATGCCTAAAACATGCATACCATTGAACTTCGGTTGCATCATGTTCGTGAATTTAGTATTTTAATTGTGTTTTGATTTAAACTACTAATCCCATTGTCTTCCTGATATCTAATAGAACAGGTTCAACGTATCGCGTGAAACCATAGACCTCGGGTTCGATCCCAGCCTTTTGCATTTTCGTTTTTAGCTTCTTTTTTTTACTTTAACCAATATTTACTTTATTTGTTTGTTTTTAATCAACTTATTTAATTAGTTTTAATCTAAAAAAAAATCATAAAACCAAATAAAAATCGAAAAACCTTAGAAAATAAAAAACGGATTTAAATTTTTTTATCAAATTAATCGTTTAGATTTCTACATCATAAAAGTTTTTTTTACTTAATTAAATAAAAATAATTTAATTCAGGCATAGATTTCTTAAGTAACTAATTTGTAATTAAATTATAGCTAGGTATTTTTCCTTTTCAATTAAAAAAAATCATAAAAAGATAAATTTGGATTTCCTTTTAATTTGCTAATAATTTTCTTTTTTAAACACAATTTAAAAAAAAATATATAGTAAATTTAGTTTAGATTTTAGGACATAAACTTAATTTAATTAGACTTAATTTCTTTTTTAAATAACATTGACATTTGGTTTTTTTATTAACTCAAATTAATTATTATTTTTTAATAAATAAAAAAATAACAAAAACAATTAACTTATAAATTCTTAGGTTTTTAATTAATTCTCTATCAATTTTGAGAATTAATTCATTTAAATTTAATTTTAATCAAAATAAATATGAAAAATTTAAGATTTGATATTGGACTATTTTAGGATCAGATATTGAGAGTTATTTACATAATATTTGATCCAAATTCGTGCAAACACAAGAGGAGAAAGATATGATGGCCAAATATGCACCAAAATAGAAAGTTTTTAACACCATTCAAAAGTGAATCAATTTAACCCAAGTCCATGAAGTTTTTTGACCTAAAATGCTCTCTTATATAAACGCATGATTTTCACCAACCTCAAGGACAAAGAGTAACCTCCAAAGCTAGACCAAAAAATCTAAAATTTTCAAAAGAATAGTGCAAATTCGTGTTCCATTTCCTAGGAGGATTCAAAACCAACCAACTCTTCCATTTAAGCTCTGAGATATCAAAGAGTAAGTTTAGATCAATAACAATGATCAGTCATGCCTGAAACATGCATACCATTGAACTTCGGTTGCATCATGTTCGTGAATTTCGTATTTTAATTGTGTTTTGATTTAAACTACTAATCTCATTGTCTTCCTGATATCTAATAGAACAGGTTCAACGTATCGCATGAAACCATAGACCTCGGGTTCGATCCCAGCCTTTTGCATTTTCGTTTTTAGCTTCTTTTTTTCACTTTAACCAATATTTACTTTATTTGTTTGTTTTTAATCAACTTATTTAATTAGTTTTAATCTAAAAAAAATCATAAAACCAAATAAAAATCGAAAAACCTTAGAAAATAAAAAACGGATTGAAATTTTTTTATCAAATTAATCGTTTAGATTTCTACTTCATAAAAGTTTTTTTTTTACATAATAAAATAAAAATAATTTAATTCAGGCATAGATTTCTTAATTAACTAATTTGTAATTAAATTATAGCTAGTTTTTTTCCTTTTCAATTAAAAAAAAATCACAAAAAGATAAATTTGGATTTCCTTTTAATTTGCTAATAATTTTCTTTTTTAAACACAATTTAAAAAATATATATAGTAAATTTAGTTTAGATTTTAGGACATAAACTTAATTTAATTAGACTTAATTTCTTTTTTAAATAACATTGACATTTGGTTTTTTTATTAACTCAAATTAATTATTATTTTTTAATAAATAAAAAAATAACAAAAACAATTAACTTATAAATTCTTAGGTTTTTAATTAATTCTCTATCAAATTTGAGAATTAATTCATTTAAATTTAATTTTAATCAAAATAAATATGAAAATTTTAAGATTTGATATTGGAATATTTTAGGATCAGATATTGAGAGTTATTTACATAATATTTGATCCAAATTCGTGCAAACACAAGGTGAGAAAGATATGATGACCAAATATGCACCAAAATAGAAAGTTTTTAACACCATTCAAAAGTGAATCAATTTAACCCAAGCCCATGAAGTTTTCTGACCTAAAATGCTCTCTTATATAAACTCATGATTTTCACCAACCTCAAGGACAAAGAGTAACCTCCAAAGCTAGACCAAAAAATCTAAAACTTTCAAAAGAATAGTGCAAATTCGTGTTCCATTTCCTAGGAGGATTCAAAACCAACCAACTCTTCCATTCAAGCTCTGAGATATCAAAGAGTAAGTTTAGATCAATAACAATGATCAGTCATGCCTGAAACATGCATACCATTGAACTTCGGTTGCATCATGTTCGTGAATTTCGTATTTTAATTGTGTTTTGATTTAAACTACTAATCCCATTGTCTTCCTGATATCTAATAGAACAGGTTCAACGTATCGCATGAAACCATAGACCTCGGGTTCGATCCCAGCCTTTTGCATTTTTGTTTTTAGCTTCTTTTTTTCACTTTAACCAATATTTACTTTATTTGTTTGTTTTTAATCAACTTATTTAATTAGTTTTAATCTAAAAAAAATCATAAAACCAAATAAAAATCGAAAAACCTTAGGAAATAAAAAACGGATTTAAATTTTTGTATCAAATTAATCGTTTAGATTTCTACTTCATAAAAGTTTTTTTTACATAATAAAATAAAAATAATTTAATTCAGGCATAGATTTCTTAAGTAACTAATTTGTAATTAAATTATAGCTAGGTTTTTTACCTTTTCAATTAAAAAAAATCACAAAAAGATAAATTTGGATTTCCTTTTAATTTTCTAATAATTTTCTTTTTTAAACACAATTTAAAAAAAATATATAGTAAATTTAGTTTAGATTTTAGGACATAAACTTAATTTAATTAGACTTAATTTCTTTTTTAAATAACATTGACATTTGGTTTTTTTATTAACTCAAATTAATTATTATTTTTTAATAAATAAAAAAATAACAAAAACAATTAACTTATAAATTCTTAGGTTTTTAATTAATTCTTTATCAATTTTGAGAATTAATTCATTTAAATTTAATTTTAATCAAAATAAATATGAAAATTTTAAGATTTGATATTGGACTATTTTAGGATCAGATATTGAGAGTTGTTTACATAATATTTGATCCAAATTCGTGCAAACACAAGAGGAGAAAGATATGATGGCCAAATATGCAACCAAAATAGAAAGTTTTTAACACCCTTCAAAAGTGAATCAATTTAACCCAAGCCCATGAAGTTTTCTGACCTAAAATGCTCTCTTACATAAACTCATGATTTTCACCAACCTCGAGGACAAAGAGTAACCTCCAAAGTTAGACCATAAAATCTCAAATTTTCAAAAGAATAGTGCAAATTTGTGTTCCATTTCCTAGGAGGATTCAAAACCAACCAACACTTCCATTCAAGCTCTGAGATATCAAAGAGTAAGTTTAGATCAATAACAATGATCAGTCATGCCTGAAACATGCATACCATTGAACTTCGGTTGCATCATGTTCGTGAATTTCGTATTTTAATTGTGTTTTGATTTAAACTACTAATCTCATTGTCTTCCTGATATCTAATAGAACAGGTTCAACGTATCGCATGAAACCATAGACCTCGGGTTCGATCCCAGCCTTTTGCATTTTCGTTTTTAGCTTCTTTTTTTCACTTTAACCAATATTTACTTTATTTGTTTGTTTTTAATCAACTTATTTAATTAGTTTTAATCTAAAAAAAATCATAAAACCAAATAAAAATCGAAAAACCTTAGGAAATAAAAAACGGATTTAAATTTTTGTATCAAATTAATCGTTTAGATTTCTACTTCATAAAAGTTTTTTTTACATAATAAAATAAAAATAATTTAATTCAGGCACAGATTTCTTAAGTAACTAATTTGTAATTAAATTATAGCTAGGTTTTTTTCCTTTTCAATTAAAAAAAATCACAAAAAGATAAATTTGGATTTCCTTTTAATTTGCTAATAATTTTCTTTTTTAAACACAATTTAAAAAAAAATATTTAGTAAATTTAGTTTAGATTTTAGGACATAAACTTAATTTAATTAGACTTAATTTCTTTTTTAAATAACATTGACATTTGGTTTTTTTATTAACTCAAATTAATTATTATTTTTTAATAAATAAAAAAATAACAAAAACAATTAACTTATAAATTCTTAGGTTTTTAATTAATTCTTTATCAATTTTGAGAATTAATTCATTTAAATTTAATTTTAATCAAAATAAATATGAAAATTTTAAGATTTGATATTGGACTATTTTAGGATCAGATATTGAGAGTTGTTTACATAATATTTGATCCAAATTCGTGCAAACACAAGAGGAGAAAGATATGATGGCCAAATATGCACCAAAATAGAAAGTTTTTAACACCATTCAAAAGTGAATCAATTTATCCCAAGCCCATGAAGTTTTCTGACCTAAAATGCTCTCTTATATAAACTCATGATTTTCTCCAACCTCAAGGACAAAGAGTAACCTCCAAAGCTAGACCATAAAATCTCAAATTTTCAAAAGAATAGTGCAAATTCGTGTTCCATTTCCTAGGATGATTCAAAACCAACCAACACTTCCATTCAAGCTCTGAGATATCAAAGAGTAAGTTTAGATCAATAACAATGATCAGTCATGCCTGAAACATGCATACCATTGAACTTTGGTTGCATCATGTTTGTGGATTTCGTATTTTAATTGTGTTTTGATTTAAACTACTAATCCCATTGTCTTCCTGATATCTAATAGAACAGGTTCAACGTTTCGCATGAAACCATAGACCTCGGGTTCGATCCCAGCCTTTTGCATTTTCGTTTTTAGCTTTTTTTTTCACTTTAACCAATATTTACTTTATTTGTTTGTTTTTAATCAACTTATTTAATTAGTTTTAATCTAAAAAAAATCATAAAACCAAATAAAAATCGAAAAACCTTAGAAAATAAAAAACGGATTTAAATTTTTTTATCAAATTAATCGTTTAGATTTCTACTTCATAAAAGTTTTTTTTACATAATAAAATAAAAATAATTTAATTCAGGCTTAGATTTCTTAAGTAACTAATTTGTAATTAAATTATAGCTAGGTTTTTTTCCTTTTCAATTAAAAAAAAATCACAAAAAGATAAATTTGGATTTCCTTTTAATTTGCTAATAATTTTCTTTTTTAAACACAATTTAAAAAAAAATATATAGTAAATTTAGTTTAAGTTTTAGGACATAAACTTAATTTAATTAGACTTAATTTCTTTTTTATATAACTTTGACATTTGGTTTTTTTTATTAACTGAAATTAATTAATTAATTTTTTTTAATTAAAAAAAATAACAAAAACAATTAACTTAGAAATTCTTAGGTTTTTAATTAATTCTCTATCAATTTTGTTTATCTTTTATTTATTTAAATTTCTTAGAGAAAATGTATAGGTTGCACTTTTAAATGTAATAGTGTAGTTTTTGTTTCTCGCACGATTAAATAATGTAACTGTCCCAAAGCCATGTAATAGCGTAGATTTATTTTCCTCATACCTTATATTCTTATGCTTGTATGAATATATATATATATATATATATATATATATATATATATATATATTCAACTGTGTAGTAATTAGGCGTGTATGACAAGACTTAAAAAAACAAACGCTAGAATAACCGTAACAACTAAAAATAAACCGAATGGAATACACTTGTACACTTCACCTCTAGGGTAATCTCTCTTGTTGCGTATCGTATAATGGCCATGTCCCTCGAACATAGGGGTATCTTAGCAAAAGATGATTACAAATAAATCATCATAGTTGCCTACGAAAAAGATCATAGTCCCTCGATGACCCTTCGAGTTGCCTTCGAATAAATGATCGTGTCCCTATGAAAAAGTTCATAGTCCCTCGATGATCCTTCGAGTTATCTTCGAGTAAATGATCTTGTCCCTACGAAAATGATGATAGTCCATTCGAATTGCTACGGTATCCTTACATGTTTCCTTCTATGATCATTTGATGACCCTACGCATTTGATGATAGCCCATGGATGACCCTAAGGAAACGAAATTGATAAGAAAGACCTTACAACTTAGGGTAAGTAACTCTTAAACGCTTGCTCACAACTTTAAAAACAAATACTTTTTACACCCCATCTTCTTTTTCAAAATACTTTCAAACAATTAAACATTGTATACATTCATACGAGAATTATTACAAAGTTAAATCATTACAAGAATATTTTAATCACACACTACACTTTTCAAACAAAGTAAGTAAAAAGTGAGCTAAGCATTTAAGAGCCCATGGATAACCATGGATACAAAGGGTTCTAACACCTTCCCTTTGTATAACTTACCCCCCGAGCTCAAAATATTTTTAAAGGTATTTCCTGTTCTTTTATGCCTTTCCTAATTGGATGAAATAAAATTCGGTGGCGACTCTTGCTTATCGCAACATATTTTGCGACAAAAACTAAAAGTTAGTTCTCCCACCATGTTACATCAGGCATTGTTTCGATTCCTAAAAAGTGGAGATATAAGTAAGTTAAATCTTAGTCAACCCTTTTGAGCCTATGAAGTAGGAGTTTTCATTCTCATGCAAATTAAAACCCTTAATCATAACCTGGGGAAAAGTAGTTCCTCAGTTAACTCAATTATGCCAGTTGTCCTTTTTGTACACAACTAATGACGGTTCCCTGTAATCACTAAGTACGACAGTCAATATCTAGCAAAAGAAAAGCTCACTAAGTCAAAACCTATGAAGGAGACTTAGTAAAAATTGTGACACCTTGCTGATTGTAATCTTGAAACAAACAGTTCAGGCAAAAGCAATGGATAACAAAGTCAAGAGAAAAAGAGGTCACTAATAATCCTAAATAAAAAGATGATTGGCTTTTCAAATAAACTTCTATCAGTGTTACAATTCCAAACTCTTTTGGAGCCTCAATGCATAAGTTAATTGAACATAGGATTGAAGAACATCATGAAGGATGAGTTGGGTACAAATAAAATTTGAGCCTTTATCCTTTGTTTATTAAACCATAAATCAGATCATGTTACAACCCTTTAAAATCCCTAACTAAAGCATGGTTAGTTCGAAAGCGTACTGCTACAAAAAAGGTATCCTGACTCCTTTAGGACTTATTATAAATCTTGAGTAAATATCACAGTTTTTAGAAACATTGTTTTGCTAAAATAATTCTTTTTCAAAACTTCAAGACATACATAAGCGTTGCATTTTGAATATCATTGTTTGCATATAACTAAGTGTTTGACAACAAAGAAGCTTACATGATGAACATTCAATAAACCAAAGTCCTCCTGGCAGATAAAGTTGTTTCCTGGGCCTGACTCAGTTGGATCAAAGCCAATGTATACAAGGGACACAGTCACTATCTTCCAATCAAGGGGGCATGCCATGTTATTGTCCAATTCATCTGGGAAGTCAGGTCAAGATTCAACGATGCTTAATAGCCAGGGGCATGTCTCATCATCTGAATTGCCAGAAGTAACATTACCGAGTTCACGATGCCAGAGGCATGTTATTATTTATTTCTCTTGAGGTAACTCCTTTCAATTACTTCCATTCTGGGACAAATCATCCTCAGCTAGAGGAAACACTCTCATTTCAAATCTAATCAGATCAAATTCAGTTGCAAGCTCCTTAACTATTACCCGGGGCGTACACGATCCACCGCATTTTGAAAGCATATTCCTCTCATTACACTGCCTTAATAGCGGGTTTCAACAAAAATCCATTAGGGAAATTAATTGTTTGTGCCAATAGTATCAGATGGTGTCGGTATCATGTCTTCGGATCCAGTCATGATAATTCCTAGAAAATTACTCGGGGAAGTCGAGAATATCAGAAGTTCTGAATCCATTGATTACTTTGAATGAATATATTCTTTCGAATATGATTGATGTTTACCAAAATGAATAAAATTACAATAATAACATTTACTAAGGACTCTTAGAGGTTGGAATCCCCAACTGAGCTCATGTCCAACAGATCTCCACAGGCTCTTCCCCATAGAGTAATCTCTACAGAGTTGTTCCAGAAAATCATTTCAAGCACTCTCTTACCCAACAAAGATTGTATTTCTAACACTACAAAGCCCCGACAAGATTCTCTTCTCCAACATATTCAATTAGGTCTGCTATCCCCAGAAGGGTTGACATCTGGTTAGATAGTACATCGGAGGAATGTCCATCTCTTTTATCCTCAGTCGGGGTATTTAGGAACTTAATCCTTCGATTAAAAGCATGAAGAATGATCGAGTCTCCTCGAATGAGATTTGAAGTAATGTCTTCATCATCTCCAGCAATGAATAAGTATGTATTTTCCCCAGCTAGCAGTTGTTACATAAAGCTACTAATATGCTCCTACTATATAATTCATCCATACATCATTTATTGCATATCATAGTATACGCATACAAAATACATATAACATTCTCATTTACATTAAGAACGTCATGCAATGCATTAAATACATCAATGACCTCACATAAAACTAACTTTGCCTTTTCAGGAAAGTTCGTGATCAGATAAACATTGTCGTCTCCTAGATATTGTACAGTGATAATCAAGACAACAATTTAATTCTGACACTCAATCAAGACAAAGATTTAGTTCTAATACTTAGTTCAGGATATTTTCCAGAGACAGTTCAGAGACGATCAGGGCAAAGATCTAGTTTTGATACTTAGCTTAGGATATTTTCCAGAGACAGTTCAGAAATGATCAAAACAAAGATCTAGTTTTGATACTTAGTTCAGGATATTTTCCAGAGTCAGTTCAGAGACGATCAAGAAAAAGATCTAGTTTTGATACTTATTCCAGAACAACATTCATATATAGTCAAACATAGATACATTCTGATACTCCTATCAACAGACACTTTGGATGTCATCTATAAGCCCATCTCCAATTACTCTGAATGGCATCTTTAAGCCCATTCAAGAAATACAATCAACCAACAGTGTTACTTTGCGCACCGGCGAGTGAAAATGTTTGGGCTTTAAGTGTTCAATCCTCTTACACCTTCAAGTCACAAATGGTGTGCATACTAGTCTAACCCCTCAGGTCTAAGAAGATTGAACAGGGGCAGCTGTTGTACACTAAAATTATCCCTCTGATTTTCAATTCTAATCGGCTTTTTTTGTTGTTTCGCATTCATTTGCATCATCTTCATAGCATAGCATGTATTTTGTCTTAATATTAGCCGGAATAATTTCTCGGAATTTACAGACAGACTGGTCAAATTTATTTTCAACTGTGCCTAAAACCAGTAAACGAAAAAATATCAAATTTAAAATTTGCAAATGTTAGTAATATTAATCTACAGTTTACGTAGTTTAATCTGACATGCTAAAAGTATTTTAACGATTATTTTTGGTCATATGTTGATTAGTCTGAACAGTTTAAACGGTCATAATTTTATTTCAAAATCCGACCAAACGCTGTATTTTTCCGAGTAATTTATTTTGTACTGATCTTTTTGATGTATTCATTTTATTTTTTCGAGCACTTTGGCGTCCGACTTTTATTTTTTGGCCGTTTATTTTTAAAATGGGACTAGAATAAATAAATAGGATTATTAGTTTTTATTATAATTTTAACTATTTTAATTATTAAACTTTATTTAATTTTTTAAATTAATATTTTATTGGGTTTCATATAAGCACTTAGATCCATTATCATTAACCCTAAATTGGTCCTATATATACTTACTTGTGTGTTGTTGAAGGGGGACCGAAATATAAAAAAGAGAAACACACACACACACACACACACACACACACACACACACACACACACACACACATATATATATATATATATATATATATATATATATATATATATATATATATATATATATATATATATATATATATATATATATATATATACCATGGCAAATTCATCATCATCGTTAATTCATATTTATTTTTTTAAAGTATATATATAATATATAATGTATTGTTAATATAAAATTAATATTTTGTTAAATAATTTTTTTTTTAATTTGATTATGTTGTTCGAATCAGATCGTGTCGATACGCTGTTTACACATTGGTATGTATGAGGCGAGATACTTATATTGATCAAATTTAGTTGCGATGATCGTAATTTTGCGTTAGCGTCGTCGTTGTTTTTTTAATTCCTTTTATTTTATTTTTTGTTTTCGATAAATTTAGATCTGCACGGTTTTGATCTATATTGCGATGATCACGTTGAGTGTAGCAAGTTAATGGTGTATTTTTATTGGTTTATGTGTGAGGTTCTTTTTATTGTTGTATTTAGATTTTACACGCGTCTGGCGGTTTAGCATGATGATAATTCACCTTTAGCGCTTACCTATTCGTGTTTCGATTTACACTTTTTTACTTTAATTTAATTTTATCATGCCATTGTTATTTTTATTCGATTTGCGATGAGCGTTTACGCGGTAGCAATTTGTCTATTATTTTATTTTTTGTTAATTTTCAACGATCCAACGTAGTTATTGTAATTGTATTTTATTTCTTATTTATTTCTTATTTAGGTAGAAATTAATTAATTACAAAATAAAAAATAATAATATTTTCTTTTTTGTTGTAGTTTATTTTCTTAGAATGAATGTATAGGCATAAATAAAATTGTAATTTATTTTCCGCATTTTTACTTTCCGCACTCCCTTGATCATGTAATTAGCCCAAAGCCTTGTAATAGTTTAGGACTTTATTTTTCGCATTTTACTTTCCGCGCCTTACAAACTGTTTAGATGTATGGATAATAGGATTTCATGGCAAGATTAAAAACAAATTAGAAAACCTTAATAAAAGATCGAATAACTGAAAATAACACACTTTGCACACTTGCACCTTTAGGGTAGCCTCTCTTGTTGCCTTAAGAATAATGGTCAAGTACCTCGAACGTAGGGGAACCTTAACTTGTTTCCTAAATAAATATCATCATAGTCCCTTCGATATAAAGATCACGGTCACTCGATGAGCCTTCGAGTTTCCTACGAAAAGATGATCTTGTCCCTCGATGACCCTATGAAAAAAGATCATAGTACCTCAATGACCCTTCGAGTTGCCTACGAATTAATGATCTTGTCCCAATGAAAATGATGATAGTCCCTTTGAATTGTTAAGGTATATATACATGTTTCCTTCTATGACCATAACGATGATCCTACGCTTGTCGCTCCAAATCCAAGGATAAGACTACTTACTAACTAATAGTAAGGATAGTTCTACACCTAAGAAAACAAAATGACAAGAAATACCTTACAACTTAGGGTAAGTAACTCTTAAATTCTTGATCACAACTTTCAAAATAAATACTTTGACACCCCACTCTCTTTTTCAAAATACTTTCAAACAAGTAAACACTTTGTATACATTCATATGAGAATGATTACAAAGTTAAATCTTTACGAAAACATTGTAATCACACATTACACTTTTCAAACAAAACAAATAAAGTGAGCTAAGAAATTAAGATCCCATGGATAACCATGGATACAAAGGGTGCTAACACCTTCCCTTTGTATAACTTACCCCCCGAACTCAAAATCTTTTAAAGGTCTTTCCTGTTCTTTTATGCCTTTCCTAATTGGATGAAATAAAAGTCGGTGGCGACTCTTGCTTACCGCAACATATTTTGCGACAAAAACTAAAAGTCAGTTCTCCCACCGTGTTACACCTGATCAGAGAATTTCTCCTAAGTTGTTATGTTTTCTTCATCTGATCATCATATACGACTAAAGTCCAGTGGTTATTGGCATCTTCATGATTAAACTTCAATCTCTGTTGGCATCTCCTCAACTAGGGCCATTGGCATCTAAAGGTGTCCAACATCTCTTTTCAAGATGAGTGCAACTTACTCTCATGCTAAGCTAAAAAGAAAGACCGAAGCCTATTCGAAAGCAAGAGATGTTAAACCCTCTCGATGATTCATCAGCCTATCAAGAGTTCTGAGTATTGGGGCAACTATACTTATGAAGGGTTTTTATGTCACCCTTTTATCATAAATCCTTGTAGTCCATTACCCAGCTAGAGGTCACTCGCCAAGCTAATTCTCTCATTACACACTTCCAACAACTCCCAGTTCATCTGTGTTGACAATGTATATCTCTTCTACAAGGTTATTATGCCAATTCATACAATAATTACGATACCTGAGAGTTTAAAGACGCCAAATCTTTTTGTAAAATCCTCTTAAGGTAAAGTCCGGGCAAAAGCAAATGATCCCTAGCTCAAGACTACTTGAAATCATTCCTTCCAAGCATGATGTGTTTCGGTTTTGTTATTCCCAACCGACGGATGGAAGTTATGTCCAATAGAGGGCATCACAGACTTTTACTCTTCAACTGGTTTTCCGGATTCTGTTCCTCAACAGATTTAGGGTGGCTCCTGTTTCCCCAGCAAATCTCATACATATTTTTCTTTTCCCCAACAGATCTTAAGAAGATTTCCTTGTTCCAACAGAGCAATAAGGATTGGTAATCCCCAAGTAGAGAGTCGTCTTCCCATGGTGAAGTATTTCTTACAAGAATTCAAGTATTCCCAGCAGCCAGTTGAATGTTGCCTTTCCCCAAAGAGGTTTGGAAAATTCAGGTTGACAGAGATTTCTCCTCAGTAGAGCCTTGACAAGACTTTTCCCCAACTAAGTAGGAAAGTTGTCAATCCCCCAACGAAGTCTAATGGGTGAGATTCAATCCCCCAACAGAGTCTAATAGGTGAGATTCAATCCTCAAATCTAAAAGTTCAATTTATTTTTGGTAAAGGTAATAATTCAAGACAGATGGATTATTCACGCTCTTCTACAGCAGATATATTATCCCCGTAAGGCATCTCAAAATCGAATTAGCGATCATTGCATGCTCAACTGAGTCAGTAGGGACTTATGACTTCCTCATCAGGAAATCCCTTTGCATTCGCATCATTTCATTGGCATACTCAAATCATAGCATTCTTAGTGTCATGGGGCATCATGCCATGCAATTCAATATATGCATACCCTGCATAATTCAAGTTTGATATCTTTCAAATTTCAACTGTGGATTGGCAAAAGTGCATCCTCAGGGTGACAAATCAACTAAAGTCCACCCATTGCATGGCAAGCAAGTAGTCGTCTGGCGTCGTACAAAAGACTTATTTGAGTTGTAAATCGCTTGATGTTACTCCTCTCTGTTTGAGTCATAAATCCTATAATATTACATTCTCATGTTCCTGGTTATGGATCGCTCGATACCATATCCTTGTTAGACCGCTTGATCTTGTTTGAGTTGTAAATCGCTTGATGTTACTCCTCTTTATTTGAGTCGTAAATCCTATGATATTACGTACTCATATTCCCAATTATGGATTGCTTGATGCCATTTCCTTGTCATATTGCTTGATCTTGTTTGAGTTGTAAATCGATCGATGTTACTTCTCTTCCTCGTTTGAGTCACAAGTCGAATGATATTATGGTCCCATTCTACAATACTTGTTCTCCCCAGTTGATTTATCATCTAAGAACGATGGTTTCATCCTTGTCGATTCTGTCTAAGCACGATGGTCTCTTTTCAAGCTCACTCACAGTGTATCTTGTTCGCTTTGTCACCCAAGTGTGGTAAATGCTTTGCGATTCCGTTTAAGTACAATGGTTTCGTATCTTTGAGTTATCATCTAAGTACGATGATCTCGTCTTTGTTGATTCCGTTTAAGTATGACAGTCTCATTTCATTCGATTCTGTCTAAGTACGACGATCTCGTTCCTTGAAGTAGTCATCCAAGAATGACATTTTTCCCAACTTATTTTATCTCCCACAGAGTACAAATTTTTTCGGTTTATTCGGGTATTCAATCCCTCGATACCTTGAATGTCTAAAAGACATTGCTCTCATCCATTCAGGTCTACAGTGATTGAATAGGGGCAGCTGTAACACCCCAAAATTTGCCCTATTAATTTACAATTAACTGGCTTATGTTTGCATTCATCTGAATTAGTTCATAATACTTTCAATCATGTGTTTTCATTGTGCTCCGAAGACATGCGATCGAAGCATTTACTTGTGATTGGATTTTCCTATTCAGAGGTGATTTATCTGACCATTACAATCAAGATTGAGACAAGATTTAAGCTCACACCATCATGAGCACATTCTTATTCTGGAGTTCATCAAGCTCTAAGTTTCTCCCTATTTAGGGGATTCCTCATAATCATTAAATCAGGATGTTATTGGTGTGAATCAGGGATTAATTTTCTGTATTTCTCAGAAGAATAGTGGTCCATTATTTTGTGTATCGGGTGAATTAAGGTTGCTTCCTAGCATGAAATATTTCTCAAATATTTAGGTTTTTAGAATGTGATGCTTCAACTGATGATTCATTGGATTTCATGTCAAATATGTTTCAACATTCCATGTTTCAAGTCTTATCTTCAAATGTTTCTACACTCCATGTTTCAAGGCTTATCCTCATCAAGCGATTTGTTGTGATCAAGACAGTATTTGTTGCTTGCAAGTTGAGTTTGACTCATTCTATGAAGGTGTTCAAGAAGTGTGTTTCAAGATATTGATTTTTGAATTCAAGACATCTCCAAGAGGTGGAAGTCAAATAAGGTCTGAGCGCCGTCACAACTTCATGATTATATATTCACTTCAAGTGACAGGTTTTGTTCAAAGCTTGGGCTAGTTCATTGCTTAACCACATTTTCATGACTTTAATTCATTCTTCATCTTCATCATGCCTTCCTCACATCTTCCTTTTCACTTTCAACAGAACTTTATAATCTTCAACCTTATCTCAATTTTTACTTTCATCCAAAGCACTCCAATCTCCTCTGCAAATCTGATTCGTCAATCTCTGATAAACTCACTACAACTTCATACAACTTCATCAACTCAATTTCTACAATTTTTAGACCTTACCATTGGATCTTTTTCAAGCTTCAAATATCCCTGCTAAAATCAATCACAAAAACGCAACAGAATCAATTAATCAAAATGTAACAAGAATCAATAACAAGAAATCGTAAATTGTAGTAAGAAGAACAACAACAGAACACAGAGACTCCATTTCTTCAACTCTTCATCAATCACGACATCAACTTCACTCATCTCCATCGATCTCATGTTTCGTCAGTTTCAACTCATCGTGGAGCGTATCATTGCAAGATCAACATCAACGAACATTTACGTTCGAACTCCGCTTCACAAGAACCTGGAATCAATCCGCAAGGACAACTATTGCAACTTTTCAGAAGCAAGACAAGGAAGAGAGAGTTCTAAACCGCAAAGTGAAAGCATAAGAACAGGAAGAAACGAATAAAATACCTTCGTTTGTTATTCATCTCCGTTAAGGATTCGCAAGGTATGTAAACTAATTTGAACTCCGTTGTAGTTAATGTCTTCATCTCTGTTATAACGATTAAGGTTCGGTTGTGAGCGTGATTCATTTCTTATGTTTTAGTTTTGGATTCACCGATCCCGCCGCTTGGTGAAATTTTGGAAAATCCAAGTGTGGATTCACGATTGTGAGTGAAAACTAGGGGGGGTTTAAGAAGATAGTTTAGGGTTAGGTGGTGGCATCGCCGGAGTTGACGACTGCCTCTGCCGCGGAACTGTCTTCTCCAACGGTATTTTAGGGTTTTGTTGGGTAGTGTTTGAGAAGAAATGAGAGAGACCTAACACATTCACTGAGAGAAGAGAGAGTTAATGAGTGTGGTATTTTAATTTGTGAATGTGAATGTTGGAAAAAAGAAATTCAAAAAGAACAATAACTCCACCGTCAATCTAGGTAAGTGGATAGGGTTTTTCGGTGGTCCACT
The DNA here is from genome assembly GCA_963966055.1 of Lathyrus aphaca. Taxonomy (NCBI): domain Eukaryota; kingdom Viridiplantae; phylum Streptophyta; class Magnoliopsida; order Fabales; family Fabaceae; genus Lathyrus; species Lathyrus aphaca. The sequence goes on along the minus strand of OZ014524.1, from coordinate 408,202,349 downwards.
CTGGCGGTGACACATGTCACCGTCCGGTAGGACCACCATATTTCGATCATACGCACTATCCCCACCATAAGAACCACACATCCACGCATCATTAGTCGTCCAATCCATCATACCACAAAATACATGATCAAGCGGACTAGGATGAGTCAAGAAATTTGACTGAGGGACCATCACAGCTAGTATACACCTCCAGACTCCAGCGTGTTTTAGGCCTTGTCCATTCGCTATCAGCACCCCTCCGTCTTCAAGCCCAATGCATTTTAACTGAAAATTACTAATTCAGCACCCCATTGTTCCTTTTGTTTTATTTTATTTTATATTTCTTTTCAAAATCAATTTTAAAATAGTTCTTCCTAATAAAAAAATTCCAGAAAATTGAAAATAATATTTTAGCATGTAAATAATTTTGTGGTATTTTTTAATTCTTATTTTTCGATTTTTCGCATTTAATTTTGATTATTTTCTTTATTTGCCTTTAAGTATTTTACATTTTTACATGTTAATTCATTTGTCCATAACTTTGCATACTCATATTAAATTCCACTTACTAACATGTTCTTTTGTTGTATGAGGTATTATTCGAGGACTCTCAACTTACGGATTCGGATTTTCGCTTTAATATTTTTTAAGGTTCTTGTGCTTTTGTGATGTAATAGTTAGTATACCTTTTATGCTTGTATGGTACTTAGGAATAAAATTGAAAAAAAGATAAAAATGAAGCGCTTAGAAAACGAAGTTTAAAAAAAGGGATAAGAAAAGAAATATTCGATCCAACGTCGAATTAATTTCAAACAATAATAGATTAACAAGTTCCATATGATGTTAGGGTTTCCACAATTACACCTTCTCTCCACTCGAATAAACCAAAGCACACCCTTATATGATACGAACCATAAGTCACATGTCTCAGCACCGCGCAATCGACCCACCGATCCATCATTCCATTCCTTTCGTGACTCATCATACATTCTCACCAACAATGACCTAGGAGGACCATGTTCATTATTTTATTTTAATATTCAAATTTCATACTTAATCTCCACCTATGTGTGTTTGCTTCACATGCTCCCTTAGGGTTCATAACTTGGACTTAATTATCAGTTAAAGCCACGATGTGATAGACTTTAGGATAGTCATCCATGTATGCTAACTTAGGTAGATTTTTCCCTTTAATCCTCAAGCTTAGGATCAATAGTTGCATGCTAACAGTAGGGTTCGAGTCTTAGTCTCCCCATAGTTTTTCTTTACAACTTTGAGTCCCTCTTCTCATCTTCAAAGAAAAGCAAAAAAAAACATTTAATAATGGAAGTGTGCACAGTACGCCACGAGCCTTAAGCTATATAGGAAATGATTAGTGGAGGTTGTAAACACCCCAAATTTCCCCTCACTCATTTCACCATGGCTTGTGATCATTTCATATGCATAAACTCAATCATAGCATCTCATACCACATTTTTAGTACACTGCATTGTTTCTAAGTCATCTGCATCTAGGGTTTGTGATCTGAGCTATCCCAGAGCCATTTGAGCCACTCCAAAGGTCATCAATCACTTAAAAGGGGTCCATGTATATTCAAGCATCATATTATATCCTCTCAAAGTCAAGAATGTCAAAAAATCACAAGAACTGAGAATGGCATGGAAGCAGAGCCAGGTTTAACTGCACAGATGACCTAAAATTAGGGTTTTGGTTTCAAAGGCCATAACTCCAAATTTTTTAGTCATTATTTTTTCTATTGGTCTCTATATGGTATAGGGATCATGCATATCAATTTTCATGAAGAAATTCCATGGGGAAGTCATCTGATCAAGAGTTGACTTTTTGAGCAAGTCAGTGCAAAATCAGGGCATCTGAGGCCCCCAATGACCCAACCAAAGGGTGTTCTTCATCATTTTGATTATGTATGATCTTTATTTGGTCATAGAAGATGTTAGAAGTTCACAAAATTGAAGAATTTCAAGCCATTTGCAAAGTTGACTTTTTGGGAAAATGACTTGTAATGGAAAATTGCCATTTTGGGAAACTTTTTCAACCCTTACTTCTTGATTCAAAAATGCTTCAAATGGAAAAACTTTGGTCATGAAAATTGTAGAATGGATCATTCCCTTTTCAAAAAGTACAAGAACTTGTTCTAATTCATTTTGGATCAAAAGTTATGGCTTGTCAAAGTTGGGAAAAATCACATAATTTCAAGTTTTCTACCAAAGAGGTAAAGTTGCAAAATCCCTTGCCAAGGCAAATTGAGCTTTCAAATGGACTTCTAAACTTCACAACATGATCACATGACCTCTAAAAATCAGTTTGGACCAAAGAATTTTCCATTCCTATGCCTTGATTTTCACATAACCTTAAGTCATTTTTCATGAAAGTGCAAAGAGGGATTTCTTGCAAATTGATTCTCAAAGGCTTTGTTTGACCCCTAGTTGGTTTTAATACATTGTCATGACCTAATGAGGCATCCCACATCAGAAATTCAGCAAGACTTCTCACACATACATAGCCAAAAACCATGAGATTTAACAAGTTGTCAAGTTGCAAAAACCTTTCTAGCTCATGATCCAAATGCAGCAGCCTCTCATGAACCATCCAAGGGTCCTCCTCAAACTCAGCTGAGGCAGATACACCCTTTAGATTGCCTCTGACCCAGCCCATACTTGAGGTACACCAACCATTGACTTTTTGGCCAATTGCCCCATGCCATTCCCACAGTACATGTCAATTCCTCTGACTCTTTCCAATAGTTTAGGAATGGTTTATGGATCATAAAACAAGCCTCACACAAGCCTGGAACACACACATTGCAGCACACTCCAAAAACTGTCAAAACTTTCCTCTCTTCGAATCTCCTTCCACAGCCATCAAACATTCATTTTCTCTTCACCAATCAACCAGAAATCACCCATAGAACAGATCCCACCCCTCACAATGGTCTGAAACAGCCCATACAAGAACCTCATTTTCTGATACACCAGAACTGAACCTCTCAAAATAGCCAATTTAGACTCCATTCAAGCTTGCCATTAGCACAAGGGGGATCATTGGAGGAGGTTTGCACAAAGGAAAGGCTCAGAAAGCTCATTTTTGAAGGTCTCCATCTCAGGTATAGTTCAAGAACTTTTTTCTCAGAACCTTGTTTTTAAGTTCTAAATCGAATCCTTATGATGTGCTGATGATTCTGATATGTTTATTTTTCAAAATGGTGGAATATTGAGTATGTATGGATTGTCTGAAAGTTTCTGACCTAAAATGTTTTTGTTTCGATTTGCCTTGTTAATGAATGAAAAATGGTTTTTGTTTGGGGATTTTGATTCAGGGATGTGTGGGGTTGGATTCTGGGCAGAGAGATGTTGTTTCAGATGCTTAGAGAGAGAGATAGGAAAATGGCTCGTCGGAGAAGACGACCGGAACACTGTTCCGGCCGTCTGAGAGTCATTAATGATAATTAGGGTTTAGGTCCAGTTTTAAACGTGAGCCATTGGATCCTGCTTCCCGCGCGCGTTTCAAGGGGTGAGATCTTGTCATTAACCCTAATCCTGATTTATTTAAGTTTAATTGTTTAATTAGAGAAAATTAACTGAATTTGAATTGTGGCCGTTAGATGTGGCGCGCGGTCAAGCTAAAATTCCTCAGGTTCAATCCAGACCTTTAGATGCGCATACTTTCATTTTATTCTATTTTTTATTTCATTTAAATTCATTTCTTTTCCTCATTTAATTTAAAATAGTAAAAATCATCAAAAAAATCTGAAATTTTTCATCAAGTCTTTTATTAATTTTCAGAAACCGAAAATTTTTTTATTTTTTATTTTTTGCATCAAAAATATTTTTAAATCATTTAAAAGATTATTTTTAATTAGTTAATGAAAATTAATTAATTAAAAATTCTTTTAGGTATTTAAAAACCACAAAAAAAATTCATGTTGCATTAAAAAACATTTAGAAACATTGTCCAACTCTCAAACCAAATTTATTTTTGGTTCTTGATGCCTTTTGATCATTTTCAATGGAATTAATTCCATTTCAAGGCAATATTTTGGTCCAATCTTCAAAAATTCATTTCTGCCTAACCATTGAGAGTTGGATGATGATTCTTTTTGCATTGCATCTTGCATAACATGTAGTTTATAGGATTAAATTGGCATGAATTGATCTTGCATTTTCAATTTGTTTTGCATTTTTCTTGTCAAGGTACCTTAAAACCCTAGCAATCTTAGAAAATTCATAACTCTCACTAGGTTAAGAGTTGGATCCCCTCCTTTGGGCAGTGATTTTGTATAGGTCTAAGGTTCCTTTGATTGCATTTTCAAATTTTTATCATGATGTTTGCTTCTGGTTTTGGTTTTTGTTTTGTGTATTGATCATAAACCCTAATTCATGCCTTTCTTTGCATCCATCTTCCATTTGCTTGCATACCATGACTTGCCATGACATTTTGTGCTTTCATTTGATTCATAACACATCTTAAGACATATTAGAAACATGTTTGATCATTGCATCTTGCATTTGCCATGTTGTATGCCATTTGCATTTCATAACTTTTCATGTATGTTCATGGTTCTAAGCATGCCTCATTTGCATCTTCATGCTTGTATGATCATTATAATGCCTTGCCTCATGTTTGCATCATCTCTTAGCATCATTAACATCATACACATGCTTCTGGTTTTGGTTTGTATCATCACATTTCATCTCATTTTGCATTGCATTCCATTTCTTTTGCTAACTTTTCAGGTGGTAAGTTGTTTGAGAAGTGAATTTGCCTTCACTTCTCACAATCTCTTTTCATCTCTCTTATGCATCATTGCTGCATTTTTGTATGTGTATTGGATTGAGCTTGCTCATTCTTGTTCATCTCACTTTCTTTCTTCAAGCAACTTGACTTCTTAAGTGAAGCAAGTTGTTTTGCTTCTCTTTGCTCCTTTCATCTGCTTCTCCTTGGTGGCTTCCTTGAAGTTTTCTCCTCTTAAACCTCACAAACCCTAGGAATGACCAAGCATGATAACAATTAGGGTTTGATTAGTCCCCCCACTTAGCTTTTACCTTTGTGTCTCTTTGAGTCTTCTCTTCTCATCTCATAATCAGGGACTAAACCCTAAAGGCTTTAAGGCTTTGTGATTAAGCTTATGCCTGCATCCTTCTATTAGGATGGAGTGTATAACTTTAATCCTAAGTGTTAAACCCTTAATGTGTTTAAATCCTTTAATCAATTCACTTAATAATCATCAAGACATCAAGCTTGTAACTTGGGCCTTGCATTAGGGTTCTAATTCTTCCTTAATTGGTTAAGAAGGACTAACCCTAGTGTTAATGGACAAGTCCCCCTCAAGTTGTCTTACAAACCATAAAACTCACTTCTTCATCTTATCATTAACTAAAATCCACTTTAATAAAGGCTTTGTTTTGTCATGAGGTTAATCCCTAATCATGGATTAAGTTGAGGAGCTTTCCTCAGCTTAAACATTTTCATCTATTATCCTTCTATTAGGATGGTGTAATGAGTCTGTTTAATCCTTGATTATGGCTTAATCTCATTACTCAACACTAAACAAAAACAACAAAAACATCTAAATAATCACAAGTAGGTTAATGATCTTAATCCTGCATCAAAGGTGATTAAGTGTGAGATGCTGACTTCACACTTAAGGTATTCTCATTACCCCTAATCAGAGGGAAGATGTGAGGAGTTTACTAATCCATTGGTTTAGGCTTAAGCTCATTAATCTATGACAAACTTTCAAAAAGCAATAAAAGACTGAAAACTCAAAAACAAACAATAATCGTCTCCTCCGGGATTCTTTTCTCATCTCATTCACTCACAACCGAGAACTTGCTTCTCCCGTCTAATGCAAGACAGTTTGCACCTGAGCCAGACATGTCATACACTTGAGCATAGGCAAGTAAGCAGTTCACAAGTCATTTCATCTTTCAGTCTCTTTGGGTCAAACTACGGTGTTCTGACTTCCTCATTGCACGAGAGGATACGTAGGCATAACTTAACAGTTATCGAACAAAAAGTCTCTGTATATTCCCCCTCTTTCCAGCCTTATTTTTTAAGCCTCATAGTCTTGAGCATTTCATTTTTGTTCCTACACTGACACTTCACTTATACACTTCTCTTACACTGACACTTGCATTCTTCCCAGCTTTGATACACAAATTGCACTGACACTACCCCTTTAAAACACAAATATTTTAAGCGTGGATCCCGTCGAGTACGACGGACAATCTGGGTGCTAATACCTTCCCAGGTTGTAACCAACCCCCTTTCTCAGTCTCTCTAGTTCGCAACCGTCTTATCCATATCTTTCTAGGTCTATGCAGCATTACCTTTCCTCCGGGATAAAAATGCCTAGCTGGCGACTCTTGTCTTTATGAGTTCACTCCTGTGTGTTCTCATTTCCTCTTTCGCCGACCGTTCGCGCTTGTACCAGGATGCAAATCTTCGGGAGCGACAGAGGTCTCCCCCACTCTTCTAGAATGCTTTACAAACGTCCCATTGGGGGCGACCTTGGAAAGTATTCACTCCTGTATCATAGTCTTTAGTGCTTTGCAAACAATAAACACTAAATCAAAAACACTTCTTTTAAAAGCAAAAAACCAACAACAAGTGTCTTTCATGTGGAAATTATTTTCTCACCTCCTTCACTCTAAACGCGAACTCGCTACGACTTGTCTCTTTGTAAGACGGTAAGGCATTCGTACCAGAAGAACCGACAACACCTGAGCATATGCATAAGTAGTTCATTCATAAAAAACACAAAAAAATTTCCTCCCTAGCCAGACGAGCTACGTCGACTCTGATTCTCATTTCCCTTGAAATACCTAGGCAGTGGGGTAGAGCCCATTCAAGCACACTCTTCATTTTCCCTACATTTTCCCCATTCTTTATTTTCATTATTTTTTCCAGTAGCAGTTTTTGTTCAGCAGCAGTTTTATTTCTCACCCTTTGAAATAATTCAAGCAAGCGTGGATCCTGTCGGGTACGGCGGACGATCTGGCATGCTAATACCTTCCTAGTTCGTAACCGACTCCCAAACCCAGTTCTTTGGTTTGCAGGACCTTGTCATTTCCTTTTTCCTTAGGTTTGTGCAGCACTACCTTTCACATTCATTCAGGATAAAAATGCCTGGCTGGTGACTCTACCTTTTCCGCGCCACTTTCGCGTTTGTACTAGGATGAAAATCTCGGGAGCGACATGGTGTTGTATAACCCAAACGACATCCTTTTGTAGGCAAAGATACCATAAGGACATGTAAACACAGTCTTCTCCTGATATTCCGAGGCTACATCAATCTAATTATACCCCGAGTACCTATCCAGAAAACAATAATACTCATGACCTGCAAGTATCTCTAACATCTGGTTAATAAAAGGGAGAGGAAAATGATCTTTCCTTGTTGCAGTGTTAAGCCTCCTGTAATCAATACATACTCTCCAAACTGTTATTATGCGAGTTGGAATCAATTCATTCTTCTCATTAAGGACCACTGTTGTACCTCCCTTCTTTGGTACTACATGCACAGGACACACCCAAGAGCTATCAGAAATAGGATAAATCAACCATGCATCCAACAACTTTACCACCTCTTTTCTTACCACTTCTTTCATAGCCGGATTTAGCCTCCTTTGTGGTTGCACTACTGGTTTTTGATTATCCTCCATCAGTATCTTATGCATGCACACTGTTGGGCTAATTCCTTTCAAATCCCCAATAGTCCAACCAATAACACTTTTATGCTTCTTTAGTACATGTATTAGCTTTTCCTCATCCCTTTCATTCAAGCTAGAACTAATAATAATAGGAAAATTTGTTCCAGATCCCAGAAAGACATATTTTAGATTATCAGGTAATTATTTTAATTCAGAACTCATACCTATTTTACTATCCTGTTCAGTTTTCGGTGAAGCTCTCAAATCCTCCCACCGGTGTGGTTTGGATTTCAACCATGGTGGTTTTGTATCTAACATAGAAAAAACTTCTTTCTCTTTATCATTCTCATTTTCCTCTATTTCTTTTGGTGGCAAACTCAGAACTCTTTCTAAAGGTAATTCAGGAATTTACTGTGCATAACTTTTACAACCATCTTATCAATTACTTCTACAGTGTGACTAGTACAAATGTCATCCTTATTCTTCATGGTATTCCAGACATCAATTTTTAGCTCTTCATCATAAACTTTAAGGGTCATTGTCCATCCCTGAATGTCTATCATGCATCTACCTGTTTCCAAGAATGGCCTTCCTAGAATCAAGGGTATCTCTTCATCCTCTAGCATTTCGAGAATCACAAAACCCACAGGAAAAACAAACTTATCCACTTTGACTAGAACATCTTCAACTACCCCATAAGGTCTCTTCACTGAATGATCGGTAAATTGAAGTGTCATTCTGGTATCTTGGACACTTCCTATACCTAGCTTCCTATAAATGGACAAAGGCATAAGACTCACACTATCTCCCAAATCAATCAGCACCCTTTTAAATGACATGTCTCCAATGGTACAAGGAATAATAACAGAGCCTCGATCTGGCTTCTTCAGTGGAATCTTTAGTGTCAGTGGTGCGCTTCTTGGAGATTATGTCTTTTAGGAATTTTGCATAAGTAGGCATTTGCTCAAGTGCCTCAGAGAATGGGATATTAATCTCTAATTTCCTCAACATCTCTACAAACTTCTGAAAAATTTTCTAATCTTGCTTCTTCTTATTTCTCTGTGGGAATGGAAGCATTGTGACAGGTGTTGTTTTTCTTTGGTTATTGGCTTTATTACTACTTATTTATCAGGTTGTCTCTTGTTTTCTAAGATTTCGAGATCCACTTCGAGTAATTGATCTTCTTCCTCAGATTTCTTCTCAGGTACTACAATAGATTTTCCACTTCTTGTTGTTACAACACTCACATTATTATGGTCTCTTGGATTTGTCATTGTCGCACTAGGTAAGGCACTTGGTGCTTGAGAGCTTGTTATCTGTTGTGCTATCTGACCCAGTTGAACTTCTATATTTTTAATGGAAGCATTTGTGTTCCTTTGATTATTCCTGGTCTCTTCTTGAAATTGCATAATCTGGGCTGCCATCTTTTCAATAGCAATCTCCTAATTAGCTTTCTTCGGTGCTTGTTGCTGATAGGGTTGTTGTTGTTCCTGGTACTGTGGTTGCTACGGTTGTTGCTGAGGTCGATATTATTGTTGTTGAGGATGATATTGGTACTGATTTGGTCCCTGTTTCTGAGCATTACCTTGTTGATCTTTCCAGGAGAAGTTAGGATGGTTCTTCCAGCCTGGGTTGTACGTATTAGAATAAGGGTTGTTCTGCTTCAGAAAATTAATCTCTTCAATTTGTTGTGCAGTTGCTATACTATGCATAGCAAAATGAGGTCCACTACAAATTTCACATATCACTGCTTGAACAGGTTGAACAGGTTGCACTTGAGTTATAGTTTATGTACCTAAATTCATAGCCTTCAATCTTCTTTCAACTTCAACTTTAATTTGATCTTCCAATTTCACCACCTGATCAACCAACTTTAAGTCAATTTTTCCTTCTGGTTGACTTACAGTACGGTCATACAAGTCCAAATACTCATTTGCAGCAACTGCTTCAATGATATTCTTAATACCAGTGGTTGTTGTAAAATTAGCAGAGCCACCAGCATCTGTATCAATCAATTTCTTAGTCTTCATCTTCAGCCCATTTACGAAATTCTGCATTTGCTCAGTTGCATCCAAATTTTGGGTAGGACATGCAACTAAACACCTCTTGAACCGTTTGTAAGCATCCCCAAGCGACTCTCCATCCTTCTGTTTAAAATTTAGAATATCATATCTTTTACGGATATACACAGAAGCTGGAAAGTACTCATTTAGAAAAGTTGTCTCCATCTGTTGCCAAGTAGTAATACTTGTTGTAGGTAGGGAGTAAAACCACACTCCAGCTAGAGTAAACAGAAACATAACTAGTCTCTTTGCTTCTTCGGAATGCCCTTCTATTTTCAATGATACAGTTGTCATCAGGAATCTTTATAGGTGCTTATTTTCATCTTCATTGATTTTTCCATAAAAAGGCCTACTTTGCAGTTGTCGAATAGTTGACGGTGTAACTGAAAGTGAGCAACATTAACTGGTTGGTTTACTATTGTCTACCGAATCATTGGATGGTTTTCTCTGCCATAATCACCCAAAAGTCTCTATGTTGGTGGATTATCACCCATGATAAAATCTTCTGGATGTGAATCTATGTCTGACTCGTGTTCTTAATCAGAATTCTCAGAATGATCTATAACTTGCTCGTGAATTACAACTTCAATTTCAAAGGCTGCTAGTTTTTCCCTTTTAGCTTGTCTTGGTCTCTTGTGCAACGATCTTTCCGATTCCGTGTCAAAGTAAAAGTCAATGGATGGCTTACCTCACATACACAGATTAGACAAAGATTAGAATGATCAAAAAATAAAAAATACAGAAAATAAAATTTTAGTCGCAGAACAACAAAATTTTAATTGAAACAAATTGATAACACTATTATCTTTGGCAGTCCCCGACAACGGCGCCAAAAACTTGATGGGAAAATAGTAAGTGTACTATTTTTCCCACTGTAGTAATAATAGGAAACTTCCCCAAATATCGATCTCAAGGACTGCTTGATGATATAGAGTTCATAATAAGTTTCAATTAAAAAAAAGTATTGGTAGTTGGGTTTTTAAAGAGTAATTCTAAAATTCGTAAATAAAGAAAACAAGTAAATAGTTAAACTGAGAACAAATATGAGTAGATTTCCAGGGTAGGTGAATGATTCTTACCATAATAACTTCGATTTTTCAATGCAATAGTATAATTCACAACAATTAATTATCGGTTCTTAAGGGTCTCCAATCCTAAGTCCTTAGAGAAAAGGTCTTTGGTCATGTAACCTAATTACTACGTCCATAGTTAATTCTGTCCATGACCAAGCATGTGATTATCAAGAAATTCTGGTTCAGATGAAATATTCCTAGTCCTAAGTCATATTTATTATCAGATGTTCATGTTTAGATCTATGAATAACTGTTGTCCAGCCTCTAATTATCCATTAAAATCGAAATTCGTTTTTCTGACAAATTAAACATTACGAATAGTAACAAGAACAAATCAATAATAATGAAAATAAAATTATCATTGCATCAACAATACGAAGTCATTACAATCCGAATCAGGGTCACCCCTAGCAATGGGGGGTTTAGCTACTCATAACTAAAAAGAAAATAAAAGATGAAAGTGTTGTCATTACAGAAAATCTTGAAGAATCAATCTTCAATAGTATAACTCTTGAACATATGAAAGCCACGTGAAATTTTGAGTCCTCAGCCTTAAAACCTTATTTTAGCTCTCCAAAATTGTCCAACCTAGGAAAAATCGTGCTCTGGGAATAAATAGGTGACTTTTGGGCTTTTTGGAATTTTGGGCCTCATTTCGCGTAATGCCCATGCTATTACGCGTAATGGGTGGTTGCTTATGCAAAACCAATACGCGTAGGGACCTGATGGTCAGCCAACACGCCAAGACGTACATGTAATGCCCTATCAAGTACGTGTAACACCAGAGGTGACTGATCAACCGACAACAAACTAACAACAACGACACACGACCTGACAAACTGATCTGCTACAAGATTATTCATATTATTCAAATAAAATCAGAGTTCCACATAAAGGGTATCACATTTACTTCAAAATCATCATAATTACAACAAAATATGTGTCATGTCCCGTAACACGGGTTGCAACTTTCATTCATAAATAACACAATGTTTTTAATTACGCAACAAATCAAACATTCAGCTATTAAATCATTTTGAAAGAAATTGCACGACTATATTCCAAAACAAAACATCAACAAAGGTTTGAATTCAACAAAACGACAAAACAAAACAAACATTTCCTAGTGTTACATGGCTCATAGAAAAACACCACCTAACTCTATACACAACGGGACGCACTCCAAGCTACCTCCGAAATCTCAAAATCTAAGCTTCAGAATTTGCAGGATGGCATAATAGACCATCACAAAAGGAAGGCAGGTTGAGTAATCCAAATTCAATATACATAATACAAAGACTGAATTATAAGAAACATGCAATCATACATCATTTATAACAACTCACCCTCATAGAATCTTCAATAAGTCACATCATCAAACAACAAATACGATCATGATATGCCACATAGAATGCAATGCATCATCATAAATGCATATGGTACCGATTTTCAACATGTGATAGGCACTGGCCATCTACTCTACACGAAGGAGCACAACATAATCAACAACACCTCAAATCCACACAATGGGATTGATATTTAAAATCAACATAAGGGATGCCATGAATGCAAGATACATAAAACAACATCATAATCATCTTCATCAACACGTGTATCAGCATTCATCATTAATCATCTACTTAGTCTATTCATACTATTATTACATCATGTCATCATTTTAACCACATATCATATTTACATCATGTCATCATTATTATTATTACGTTTAGCATAAATAAGCATGGTAATAATTTTCCAGCAACATCATATCAACATGGCACAACAAACAAGGCATCATGAGTCATCAAACAAAATAAAACATTTTTCTGAAAACTACAGGTCTCGCTAAGTGAGACATCTAGCTCGCTAAGCGAGCAAATCACGGGTTTTGAACTTCTAAAATTTGCATGTGCTCGCTAAGCGAGCTCCTTCTAGCTAAGAGAGAAATGCGATTTTCTGAGAAAAACCCTACGATTTCTGCATATCACAACCACCCTCAAAAGCCCTCAAAACATCATAATTAATCAGAAAATAGCAGAAAACGATCAAACAACTAAATTTCATCATATATTCATCATTACTAACAACAATCAACAACTAATCATCACAATCTACCAACAATAACCCCAACCCTAAGGATTTCCCTTCAAAAAACCCTTTTTCTCATGAAACAATCTAATACTATGATTATTGAATAAGAATACTCCCCCATTGAATAAGAATGCCTTGATCAATGTAGCCTTTTCTCTTTCAATTTTGATCAAAATCCCTCTTTGCCTCCTTGTTCTTCTTGTTCTCCAGAGCAATCTTCACCTTTTCCAAAAACACGATTGTGAGAACTTTTGATCGTATCCTCTATTCTCATAAAACTCTCAAATGACGACCTTACCCCTTAGACCTCCAAACTCTTTTATTTTGTTTTCTTAATAAAAATATTAAATAATATCCAATATTATTATATCATTATCTTAAATAAAAAATTCTTAATTTTCTAAAAAAATATCCAAAATGCCTCTTATTCATAAATAATTACGTTTAATGATTAAATTTTGAAATCGGGGTGTTACAAGGTGCATCTCCTCGTGGTGTTGGCATTTGTCACACTTCTTCACATGTTCTTTGGCGTCATTCTGCATGGTCGGTCAATAGTAGCCTACCCTTAAAGCCTTTCGGGTTAAGGACATGCCGCCTAAGTGTTGTGCGTTTATACCTTTGTGTATCTTGTGCAAGATGTCAGATATGCTTTCTTCCCCGACAACTTGAGAAGTGGGATGGAGAATCCTCGACGATAAAGCTTGTTGTCTACCACAACGTAAGAATATGTGTGACGTTTGGTGGCGTTGGCTTCCTTGCTTTCCTCGAGCAACTCACATGTTGTCAGGTAGTGATATACCAAAGTGCAAGGGCAACCTTCTCTATTTGCTAGTATCTGAAATCTGGTCCTTGCAGGGTTTTAATCGTAAAATATACGGGCTTTTGCCCCTGTGGGTTTTCTCTAATGAGATTTGCATTAATGGCCTCGTTGTTGATGGAAAGATATAGGTAAAGGATCTCCCCGATTGTGGGCCTGGATAAGATTGGAGGTTTTGACAGTGCTCGTTTAAGGTGTTATAGGGCTTGCTCGCACTCCTCCATCCATTCAAACATTGTTTCTTTCTCTTCATACTGGATGTAGGCTTGTGCTTTGTGGAGGAGTTCGACAAGTGACTGAGGAGGCTTAATTCCCATGGCTTTACGGAACTCGCTATTGGGACGCAAACCTTTTTCCCGGATGAATCTTTTCATGCGATAGGTAGTGTGTACCTCCACTACTTCTTTGATGAACCTGTCTATGTAATCTTGTAGAGGTTCTTCTTTACCTTGGATGATTTCTTCAAGGGTGGCCTCAAATTTGGGTGATGTCTGGATACGGTGAAGTTCCTTGTGAACTGATTTTTCAATACTCTCATTGACAAGATGGATCCTGAGGAAAGGTGTTTATACAAGTACATGGCCCTTTTTCGTAGCATGATGGGAAAGAGCCTAGACTTAATGGCTCCTTCGACATTGTGATAATGGAGCATGGCCTCGAGGTTTTCTTTATGGTCATCGGGATCTATGGTCCCGTCATAAGTGGCCAAAGGAGAGTGTTTCTCGAGTCCGTGAGGAATACACGTTTTCATAATTTCGCGACTCAAGGGCCTATGATTGCCTTCGTTGTCGTTGCTACTGGATGAAGGATAGGGGAACTGGCTCCGACGAGGACTTCTAATTTGGTGACGGGGACGTCGGGCCTCGTCGTAATGGGACTTCTTGGTGCCTTGATTTCTCTTATCCAGGGAACGACGCGGTTTTTGGGGAGGAGACTGAGTGTGTTTCTTTGCCCTCTCCGGATGGGATCCTTCTGGACTTTCCTGGTCTGTTGGGGGAGAAATATCTTTGGAATCTTTCTTCTTGTGTTTTCGAGGAGGAGATCGTGAGCGATGTGGGGGGTTGCGAGTCTCTCTTCGATGGTGCCTCCTAGTAGGAGAAGGAGAGTGATGATCAGCATCGAGCATCTTTATGCGGTTGTTTTGTTGGAATTGAGCGAGGTTTGCATTGCTGAGTGCGACGATGAGAGTATGAGTACTGGCGCCGGTGTTCGGCAGGACAGGTATCAGTTTGAACACATGATCTCCGTTAAAGACCGACGACTATTTCAGATTGTTGGAGGATGGGGAAGGAGAATGTCCCTCGTGGTGGCTGGCGTCGTGATGGATTGTTCCACGGTTACTAGGGTTGTCTCCATCGTTGAGGATGATGGTGACAGGTACGTTTATAATCTATTTGATGTAGGAAGCCATGAAGACGAAAAGAATAGATAATCTTTGATCTTGCGTTGAAAAGAAAGGATCTTGTTCAAGAAAGATGGGGGGAGCTGATATTTCCTATAGACGGCGCCACTGTATAAAAATGATCCGGGCAGGTCCTCGTGGCCTTCAGCCGGGGCTGCAACGATTCTTGTAGGAGAGGTGGTGGTGTATCTACAAGGTACTTTGGGGTGAAGCAAACTAAAGCGTTAAGAAAGTATGTGAGTGATTATAATTGAATACCTGACCCTCCAAAGGTGGAAGGTTTTAATAAGGGCATGTGGTCGAGATTTGCGGGCGCATGGCCATTGACTAAGTTCAACTGCCTCCAATAATCTCAGGGGGTAGTTGGTCGTGTGATAGACGTTAAGCGCGTGTGGGGGGAGATCCCCAACGACTATATTCTAACGGCTCTATTTCTCAATGGTCACAAGGTCTTGAATCGCTTGTTGGGCTTATGCCCAAAGTTAAGCTAGATTGGGCCTTAATTGGACGCAGGTCACCTGCTAGGCCAGTAGATAACACATATACTGAGACCTTCCGCATATGCACATCCGTAACAAATATTTTTTTTACGCCATGGTGCATCCTGATTTGCATATCTGAAATGAGGCGGCATAAGTGGAATTTTGCGCGGTGTCTAAGAAACTTATGGTGTGTATTAAGAAATTCTCTTAAAAAGAATGTTGTTTCTCTCTTTCCAAATATTCCAACACACCACTAACCACAAACTACAAACCATAAAACTAGGAATCTTGCCTCTAATCTTTGGTGTTTCAACAAATATGATCAAGAAATTGATATATTATTTATATCAGTTTATATCAATACCTCACATATGGAGAGAAAGAAACTTTTGTTAAAATAGAGTACATTACAAAAAAGTAGCCCCAACCCTTGGTGCATTATTGAAGAATTTAAATTTTGTCTTGAGAGCTCATGAGAAATTTGGTCGATGTCCATCTATTAAAAATTCACGGGATGAATTTATCAATTGAACCAACTATAATATGTAACACCCTAAAATTTGCCCTCTTATTTATTAATAATTTCAAGTAGCTTATGCTTCTTTTCATACATCATTTAGTTCATACTCTCATGCATTGCATTGTATTCAAGTCATACAAAAGTAAAACATACATCATTGGATGTGCATAGGGCATGTGATCAGTGGATTTCCATAATACTGGTCATTCAAAGCAAGAGGACCAGAGCCAAGTGTCTTCAAACAAGACTCAAGGCTCTCTTATATCTATGTTATCTCATTTGGATCCATCAAGTCATTTGAATATGAGAATTTCATGCATTGCATTGTATTTAAGTCATACAAAAGTAAAACATACATCATTGATTGTGCATAGGGCATGTGATCAGTGGATTTCTATAATATTGGTCATTCAAAGCAAGAGGACTAGAGCCAAGTGTCTTCAAAATTAGGATTTCTTATTTCTCTCTCTCTCTCTCTCTCTCTCTCTATATATATATATATATATATATATATATATATATATATATATATATATATATATATATATATATATATAGAAATAAGAAATCCTAATTTTGAAGACACTTGGCTCTAGTCCTCTTGCTTTGAATGACCAATATTATGGAAATCCACTGATCACATGCCCTATGCACAATCAATGATGTATGTTATATATATATATATATATATATATATATATATATATATATATATATATATATATATATATATATATATATATATATATATATATATAACATACATCATTGATTGTGCATAGGGCATGT